>OW052244.1:78937210-80187210 GCA_932526585.2 Philonthus cognatus
CTAACTAATTTACACTATAATAGATTCTTTCAGCGTAGAATTAGCAATATTCAATTACCAATTGCGGATTTTAATTAACTTTTATAGCTCTCTATAGGTCACTATTCAGCATAGACCTCATAGTGATTTTAACTAGTGTTGTAAAGTTGTTGAACGAGCACAATAACGTTCGCTTTCTCTGTGCTCTGTGCTCTGTGCTCACTTAAATCAAAAGAAGAAGTACAATACTCTATATGTACGATGAAGATAAATTATTACGCTGTATTTGTTAGGCTTACAATTGTAAACGGACAAACGAATGTGGCCTTCATCCAACCGCCGTTCTAGGGAAGTTCGTTCCTCCTGTAGTGTGCGTATTTCTATGAGCACAGGGTAGCACACGATTTTTGCGCTCATTCGCGAACTTTACAACACTAATTTGAACAAAAACACAGCTCATTATTCTAGGAAACACAGAACTATTCGCGTAATTGTGAGCTTCCAACAATTAGGCGAATAACGTCTGAGCTTACGTATAATCGCATGTAAAGGGGGTATGGTGTGATTAAAAATTTAGACAGTGACTAGCGCTAATCGCGTCTAAAATTTCACTATGTATACGACATGTTTTATTTTCTTACTAAACCTTAGTTAGTCACATGTTAGTCACGATTAGCGGACTATGCATAAGGCCGAAAGTGTTTATTTTGGGAGTCTTGAAACTTTAGTTTACGATACAATATTATCGATTTCTAGACTAGATAATGAAAAATGGAAGTTTAAAAAAAATGATTTTCAGTTACACTATGTAAAAGTAAAATACATAATTAATAAAAAATCAACATAACTTCAGATTTACTTGTTAAAACGCAAAAATGTCTATTACTATTCTTTCAACGTTATCAAATTAAAAATGGATCAGAGTGGAAGGAAAATTGTAGACGCCACAAGTTGACTAAAATAGCAACTCGATTTATGTTAGTAATGAATTTTAAAATAAAATAAACTGCAAAATAAGTTTTTAATTGATCGTTTAACGAGTATTTCGAATCCCAGATTAAGTATGAAGTAAAATTTCTAATTTAGAAGAGCCTGAAAATGTTATTCGGTTGCGTAGTAAAGGCGAGCGACCTAGCCAAATTAATCTTTTCTAAACTCAAAATTTTACTTCATGCGTCACGCGTATAAAACGCTCACTTAATGTGAAATTATCAATTGTTTAAATGACGGAGAAAGTGCTATGATGGGCACATCAGCATTATTTGTACCTACTTGTTTTTGTATAACTTTTGAAACATAAATTTATGAAATAAAATACTAGCTCAAATCTCCCTTGTCGTAAAAAGCTATGTAAGCCACTAGAATATATAATAACATATCATACTGTAACATATCGTAAAATACGGTAACATACAGTAAGATACCGTAAGATGTCGTAACATAACGTAAAATACGCTAAGATACAGTATTGTATTGTAACTTATCATAACTCAAATAAGTTAGCCTGACAATATTTTAGCAATCCTTATTTTTATGCTGTATCTTTTAATTTCTCTAAATTCATGTTATCCATTTCAATTACAGGGGAAGTGGTCTATGCGAGTAACAAGAAGGTCCTCTCGAACAACACACTGGGACGGAGCGGCGGTGGAGGCGGCGGCAGGAGGCACAGAGGAGCCGGAGGGATGACCTCCTCGAGCAGTGCCACCTCGTGCAACAGTTGCGGGGACGGGGGGCGTAATGATATTACATACCACGGCGAACCGCAACAGCGCCTCTGCCTCAACAACGGTGAGTTCTCAAAAGCTTCCGATGACCACTAACTTGTGTACAATGCGCACAGCACGATATAATGTCCAGGTGCTTGAATGTGTCCGTTATATGTGTCTATGTATGTATGCGACGTCGAATCCTTGTTGTCTACTTGTTATATTGTTAAATGCCTCCGTCCCATATTGATTACCTGTATTTATGCAGTGTGCACGTGCGAGTGTTTGTGTTGAAATTTATTGAATATGGAATTTACGTCCAACTGCCACATTTTAGTTGGTTTGGTTGTAATCGTTGGAAGTTTAGTAAACTGACTATTCGACGATAGTATACATCTTTGAATTAAACACAATTATACGTGGGTCCATCAAATATAAACAAGGTTTTGTCTTCTGAGCATTGGGAATGGCATTTGTCTGTCATTGAGCAGTCGAGGTCTTTTGGTTGGGATGCCTAGACTGAGAGACAGGCTGGCTTATTCTGTCCTTTATTTTACCCGCGACAATAAATTTGATGAATCGCGTAATTTTAAACTTTGCTCACTCGCTTAAACGTGTAACAAACCGAAATTGACTTCAGACTACAGACCACTGCTGGATTCAAAAGGAGGTATTTGAATACTTCAGTGAAAAGGGATACGAGATTTATATTTCTTACATTTTTTTTAAATAAATTGGGATTATATTTAGATTCGACTACGAATGCAAATGTGATTCTTAAAAAGGTCTACAACACTTGTAAATGGATTAGAGTCCTTTAAAGCGATATAATTCTAATTTATTGTGAGGATTCACATGAAAATTTGTTTCTATTGTGTTTTTAAAGTTTACATTAAATAAGTGTTTGTATAAAACAAGCGTATAGCCTAGCGCATGTAATGTCATTTCGAATTTAGAAAAAAACTAAAAATTTGGACTTGGACGTTACGCTTTGCTCCGCGCCCAAATTCAAATGTTCATGAAAATGCTAGACCCCATACAGCAGCTGTATACAATTCACGCCTGTCCTCATACGATTTCCATTTGTTTGGACCCCTAAAAGGAGCATCGGGGGGTGCAGCATGTTATAACAATTAATATTGACATAATTGAAATATTAAAGTTACTTCCTTTATAAAAATGTCAACATTGTATGACACGTTTCTACTTTATCCATAACTTTTACAATTTTCATAAAAATGTGTTGTGCGCCAGTTTGATAAATCCATATAAATAGGTTAATCGCCAAAGAGTGCTTTGCAATAGTGTGCGGAATTTGCCGTAAAATTTTATGATAATTTTTAGTATGTGTGCCAGCAGATAAGCGTCGGATCAATTTAAAAAGACGGCGGCGGATGAATACGACGCGACGACGCGCCGCTACCAGCCAGAATAACCATTTTTTAATGTCCGGCCTTTAAACCAAAAATTTCCCTTGTTATTTTTACGGCATGGCAATAAAGACTCTCTACATCCCAACATCGACGATGAAATGAAGTTCGCTTTTGCAGAATCAATATTTTTCATTTTAGATATAATATGTCTTTCAAAAAGTATAAAATATATTATTGACATTATGTTAACTATTACAGGATAACAAGATTCAATTTGTAGGTTCAGAAAAGTGTATCCACTCCTTGATGAAAGTTTCGATTTGCCGGTGTGCCCGCTTCGCTCGCGCACCTGCAAATCCAAATTTTCAGACTTTTCTAAACTCGAAATTTTACTTTATAGTCGGTCGTATAAAACACTGAAATATTGTAAAATTAAATATATTCTGGTAAATCTGTAAAAATAATAATAATAATAATATCATTTATTGCCCAACAGGAGACCCATTTCCAGGAATAATTTTTCAAACAAAATATGAATAAATGACACAATAATTAATAAAATAGTAATACATAACATATCACAACTTATCAAAAAATATATCATCATAATGTTTCATTGTACTTCTATACATAACTGGCACAGGCGCACATCGCAGACAGTTGGTTCGCGCTCCGGGATTGTAAAACGAGTTGTTATGCCTAAAAATTGATTGCGGTACATGAAAATTAATTCTAGATGGAAGAAACAGTGCATCTGTAACATTATGAACAATGTTTCAAAGACATTTTGCAGATTGCTCTTCTCTACTAGCAGCCAGGGAGACCATATCATGCTATTAGAGCTGTAAATCTTGTTCTATTCCATACCCAGGGTATACGCCGTCGACTCTAAATAAAAGGTAATTTAAAAACCTTCAATGAATCCTGTCCAGAGGCATATTTTGACTCATATAAAGTAGAAACCAGATGACATTACCAATTCTAGTTTAGAGAGGACATGCGCAAAAAAAAGTTTTTTTATGATGTTAATATCTCTGAAGGATACACAGACTCGCATTACAATATTAGTAATTTGTCTTGAAAAACTTAAATCAGTTGAAAAAAAAAACCCAAATCTTTCATCTCGGTGCAGGATTTAAGTTGTAAATCATACATTTTCTATGCCAGTGGGAGTGATTTTTTTTCCGAGTAAAACATAACGAACAGCACGTATCAACTTTTAGTAAGAGTTTATGTTTATCACACCATTCTGTAAGTGTATTGATAATCTTTTGAAGGGACGAAGCATCACTCAATGTTGTTACAACTGCAAGGAGCTTAATATGATCTGCAAAAGCATTAATGAATTAATGTAAATTATAAAGACAAGCGGGCCAAGGTTAGAGCCCTGTGGATCCCCAGAATAAATTGACATCGCTGACGATTGGAAGCCGTTATAGGCAACGTACGCCTGGCGGTTAGTTAAGAACGATCTCATAAGTAGTTGTGCTTTTGGAGCAACTACTTAGTCCGTTAGTTTCACAAGAGGTATATCATGGTCAAGAGAGTCAAATGCACGGGAAAAATCCGCGTATATTACATCAACTTGTCCTCTATAATCAACTTCAGAAACAATTTGCTAGAAACAGCCAAGATTGGTAGTTGTACAGTGATTCACATCAAACACTGAAGCATACAAAAACAACAATTATCACATTTACTCTGAATTTTTGGCAATATTGAATATGGAAATTGTAAATTCTTAGGAATTATAGTTGACTCTAAACTTGACTAAAAGGAACATGAGAAAAAGCTTAATATAAAGCTTAGTAAAGCTACTTTTTTTGGAATGTCTTTTGTATGTTCATGAGAATATTGGTTCATATATTACAGACAATCAGCAGCATGAATATCTGACTAGAAATCGTGAACTAATATATCCGGTGAGAACGCGGTT
Organism: Philonthus cognatus; assembly: GCA_932526585.2. Lineage (NCBI taxonomy): Eukaryota > Metazoa > Arthropoda > Insecta > Coleoptera > Staphylinidae > Philonthus > Philonthus cognatus. Next base: position 78,942,208 of record OW052244.1, read on the forward strand.
ATTTAAATGTATGACCGGGATACACTTTTACGGCCCAAAATTATTTAATTCTTTGCCCAGGGCAACTAAAAACTTGCCATATAACAAATTTGAAGAGGTTTTTAAAAGAGACTAAGGCATTCTATAGTGTTGATCTGTTAAATCTAGGACTCTTGATTTTGATCGTTTTTATAGGATTACTTATTTAAAATTTTTAACAGTTTTCAAAGATGTCAGTTAAATATTCCTATTTTAAACAATATCTGTGATTTTTATAAGTGTTCGTGATTTTTTTTAGGATTACATCAACTTGTAAAATGTTCAATAAATTCCACCTATTTAGTGCATTTTATTAACCACCTCACAATTATACACATATCTTTAATTTAATAAATTAATTAATTTGATAAATAATGCAATATTCGGGGAATTTTTCATTTGGGTATTTTTAACTGAACATTTAAAGACATTAGTTATTTTTGTAAAAACTTTCAATTTGAAGCTTCTAACGAGTGTTTCCAATCCCAGATTAAGCATGAAGTAAAATTTCGAGTTTAGAAAAGCCTGAAAATTTGGATTGGTCGCGTAGCGAAGCGGAGCGACCAATCCAAATTAGGCTGTTCTAAACTCGAAATTTTACTTCATGCGCCAGGCGTATAAACTCTCAAATATTGTGAAGTTCACAATATACTACTTAGGTTTATACTTAAAGTATTCTTAAATGAAAAAAAAAAACTGAATATGGTTGCTAATATTAATATTTATACAAATTTAATTAATTTTACCGTTTTTATTTACACTTTAGTTATTTTCATCAAATCGCTTAACAGTTTATAATTTTCCTTAAGTCTTAGCATTAAATCTGTCTTAAATCTGTACTCTGTTAAACATTTTTTAATATTTTTGACATTTCTTGGTACCCTACTTACAAAAAAATGTGTTTAATTTCGATCTCTTTACAAGAAATATACAATAATTATGAAGTTAACAGAAATTGTTGGTTAATTACTAATCATATAATGAAAAACTCTTTCATATAATGAAAAGTATATATATCCCAATATAAACTGTCAATTATTCAACGTTAAAAAAATAACAATACCTCAACATGCATGAGCATCGGGATATGTATACTCAAAAGAAAAATTCTTTGTATACAAGAATACAGGTTAATTTAACTTATAATTGCTGCCTTATTATTCTCTGAAATCTCATTGGTGAACAAGTGGATTGTATCAGATATGATGATCCAGAGTAGTAATGATCGTGATCATATGATACAATTAAGGCCATGCGAAGCAGACATTCATATTTATGTTGGCCCCTTATAATACCCTCCCGTATCGTCATGGCGATTCGATTAAACGTGCCCCCGCTTATTTCCCGGTCATTAACGTTGTTCGCAGAGGAGAACACATTCGGGGCCGCTCCACGATATACCTCAAAACAGTATCAAATGGAATGTATTGACATAAAATCCTTCCGTGCGAGTTCATTCCGAGACGTAATTAATTTTATCTCCTCAGAACAATGCGCCAAACACTAACGATCATTGTGTAATTGTTCGGAGAAAACTCCACCTGTTCTACTACATAATGGGATTTTTATTTTGTGATTGTGTTAAAGATTATGTACTAATACTAAATACAAAATGTTAGAATTTGTGATTTATTTTAGTTTTTATATATTTAAGTCATATGCCCCTCCTGAAAGATATTCTAACCCCAGCGGCACACGTACGTCAACAAATATTCGTGGATTCAACAAATATTTGATAGTGTACTTTCTTGTTTATTAATTTGCTAATACGATACAGAAAACATTAGTTATGAGTGATGGACGATATTTGACGCAGCAGTGATTTTTCACTAATATTAAATAATCACAAGTCGCAATTGTTATTAATAGGTGTATTTCACAACTGTTACCTAAACTGCGATTGCTACTTAAACTGTAACTGTTATTTAAAGCGTGTTTGCTACCTTAAATCACAACTGTGACACAAACTGTGATTGTGACATCAACTGCGGCTTTTACCTAAATTGTAATTGCTATTTAAATTGCGACTGTTAAGTAATAGCCGCAATTAGTGTTTATAAGTGATTTTAAGAAGTCAATAGGATAACATTTCTAAATAGTATTTTATATTCCTTACGTTATACTCCCTTTTATTGATAGTAATGTAGTTTAAACGAATTATTTGAATTTATATTTGAATTAATTTAGTCAAATTTCAAAACTTATAGGCAAATTAGTTAAACAATATACCATCACAGTTTAGTGTAGTAGAGTTAGGTTAAATAACAAGTAAAGTTTGGTTAGAAATTAGTTAGGTTTGATGATACCTGGAGCTAACTTTATAACTTGTTATCTAACCCAACCCAACTTCATTCACTTGTGAAGTTGAGTTAGATTGGATAATGACCTAGCCTAATTTCAAAATTTGTCCTCTAACATAATTTTACGATTTGTCATCCAACCTAAACTAGCTTCACAACTTGCTTGTCATCTAACTTAGGTCCACTTGCACCACCCGATTTGAACAGCTGTAGAAATATTGACATTGGCGGCGCAATATCAATTTACGGCGACAATAATACAAACAAAATATTTCTGATTTTTGCGATAGTTTTTCATAGTTTGCTTAGTCTTTCTGGTCTTTACAGTCTTAATTCCTTTATTCTAATAAAGGATAAATCTTAGCCTCATTTTGTTTGCAGTATTTTAAGAATATCTGGTCTTTACAGTAACCGAATCCTTCTGTATTGTTCACACTTAGTCTTAGCCATGATAGGTTCTCTAAAAGCGAATGTAATATTTCAAGCTACAATCTTAAAACAGGAATTTCTCTTTTAATTGAAGTCTTATTATTACTCCGCAGCTAATTAACTATATAGCTTTATACAAGCTTTAATTCCCCGTTTCCATTAAATTCAAACTTTAAAGACCTAGACTAAATAAGGTTTTCAGTTTTTGTGTTCGCGCGCGCGTGCCCTTTTGCACGACGAACAATGAAATAAAAAAAAAGCGGGCGCACAATTTGCTTTGTCGCCGTGGAAAAGAAAATCAGCCCTCCGGACGGAAGATAGAATTGTTATTAAAATTGGATTGGACGCGTCTAGCGGATACTGGCGTTTAACAAATGAGATTGCAGATGATGTGGCCCTTATAAATTTCAACGAGGCTTTCACGGGGATTACATTTATGCGAGAGCGCGAAATGAAGGACAATGGACAGCGGCTCCGCAATTTAATTATAAAGTTGCCCAAAAGTTTCATTAGTGTAGAGAGCGAACCTTCTCCTCGCTAATATATCCCATTATATGGGATTTTTAAGCCGCTTGCGTTGTGGAATTTGATTCGAGCGTGTGTTGCAGGGTGGGCTGCATAAGATAATGGTGTAATTCGCTTACCGTCGGCGCCACCTATCCTTCGCTAAACCAATTACCAGTCGTCACTCATTACCTTAACTCCAGCGCGCCGTGTTAATTACGTTACAAGACTGAGGGCATAGCTTACGGTTTTAGACCTAGTTCAGATTCCTGTGTGTCTGACAACTTTAATTCTAACGTATGATTTATGAAAATCACTCAACCATTCTCTTTCGTCAAAATTAAATAATAACTAATTCAATTCTATACACTACTGCCCGCTTGCACCATAGCAACTTTAATTAGTGTATTCATTAATTATTGATAATAGTTGCTGGGGTCATTTAATTTACATGGTAGACAATTTTTGAATGATTTTCATAAATCATACATTAGAATTTATTCTTGGATTTAAAAATGACAACAATTTTATTGAGAAAACGTGATTGCAGAAACAGGTTTAATATATTTAAAAAAATGTATAAATAACATTATGAACGATGTTTACTAACTTAGAGATGTTAGAGAAGATTATTGGAAGATTAAATAATTTGTGGTACAAATGAGCCTAAGATTCCTATACACATAGGACATTTTTCTTTTAAGTATACTTGTCTCGATGTACACCCTGTAAAATCTCCGCATTTGTTGGTTTTAGAAAATCAATTAATTTGACTCATCTAACGAGTGTTTCCAGTCCTTAAATATCAAAATTATTTATTGTAACTAACAGAAATCACAAATTTTTACTATAACAAACGGAAAGCAAAATGTACCTACATTAAATGTTATACATAATTAATGAATACATAATTAGCAACGAGGAATTAAACTCTCTTGTACGCGTAATTAATTATCTTTTTTTATATTTTTGACAGGTGATTATTACCAATAATAGTTTCCTAGTTTTGTTTAAATAAATTATGACTACCACGTTTTCTGAACTTCAAAACTGGAAACGCGCTATAATTTTTGAACAAAGATAGGACCTGCGTTTATATAAATATTTCTTCATGAAATTAAATCTACTCCTCATTTCCAAAGTTTGGACAAAAGCTAATGAATCACCCTGTATAAAGTTTTGTTTTTTTAGATTTTCGGTTCAGTTCCGGTTCGATGTTCTGATTGTGGCGACTATAAAAAATAAAATAATACATTTAAGAGTAATCCCGCATAAGGCCATGAAATGATTAAAGCCATCCGATTAATCACCCCCCAAAGTACCCACATCAGCAATTACATCAAACATCTGTACAATGAATCCTCACAAAGTTATATAGAAAGAGACACACGCACACTCACATCCTCCCCGGAACTAATTTCCTCTTAATTTTACTTGATTGATATAAAATATTAACAACACAGTCTTCTATATATCCACCGCACACAAGTAAAGAGAAAAGTCTCACAAAACCAGACAGTAATTACAAGAAACCTTATAAAGCAATCTATCATCCGGGCCATCGTTTCTTTTTTCGATCATACGTGCACACACACACAAAGAGGGAGGAAAAGAATCTAATCGCCGTCAGCTATCCCCTAAAGACATTCGTGAATCGATAAGTCTGATGGGTTTATGAATTCGGTCTAGTCATGATATATAATTTTCCCGACACTCGGAAATGCAAATGCGGGTCTAAAGTGCCGTCTGTTGATTTATTATTTATAAATTTAATGGTTCGGATGGGTTTTCCGGTGCGTCAGGCCGCCTCCCCTTCACTCGATCCGTTTTCGCCTCCCTTTTATTAATTTGTAAATACCTTTTGACAGATATTCAATAAGTAATTGCTTTTGCTAATATAAATTATATTTGCTTATTAAGATATTTTTCAACAGAAATTCATCTTATGGAAATAAGGGCTACAGCCAGCGTTTGGAAATATAGTGATATTTATATAAATATCAAAATATCGGATATATATCAATATTTATCAACTTCTTGATAATTATTCTTGTTCGTAAATAAATATAAATCTTTTAAGAATGCATGTCCCAATCACAGCGTATATGCTGTAAATCTTCCGACATTCGTTGCTTTTTAAATAGTTCAATTTTAAGCTATAAACGTGTGGTATCCACTCCCAGATTAAGTATGAAGTAAAATTTTGAGTTCAGAAAAGCCTGAAAATGTGGTTTGGTCGCGTAGCGAAGCGGAGCAACCAAACCAAATTTTACTTCATGCGCGACGAAACATTGTGAAGTTCACAATATGCTACTACAGCAGTATGCTAAAGACGAATATTTTAAACTTCAATTAAAACTAGTGTTTTATATGCGTGGCGCATGAAGTAAAATTTAGAGTTTAGAAAAGCCTGAAAATCCGCGAACCGGAGCGACTAAACCAAATTTTAAGGCTTTTCTAAACTCGAAATTTTACTTCATGCTTAGTCTGGGAGTGGAAAGCACTCGTTTAAAGGTTCAAATTGAACTCTTTTAAAAATCAACGAATGTCGGAAGATTTAGTTCGTATGTATATGCATACTTAAAAGAAAATTGCGCTATATAATACACACACTTTATTTATTTTTTATTCATTTATTACAAAAAGAAACACAGTTGTGTACAAAGCAGTAAAAGTATAACATTTAAGTTGCTTTTAAATTGTCTTTAAATCTTTTTGATGACATATAAAAAACTAGTTCAGGTATTTAACATCTCATTAAACAGTCTTTAAATGTATTCAATTTTGTGTAAATTCACTTAATTCTATATCGAATGATTTATTTTTTAATTTTTCACAATGCTTAAAACAGATTTTGTCCTAAATTTCTGTTTACTTCAGGTTATTGTCATTTTCTTAGAAAAGCCTATTTATAAAAATATTATAGATCTATTTTTTAATGTAAATTCAGTGATTTCTATGTTGCTTAAATAATCTCTGTTTTTTTTTTTAATATTTTAGAAACATTTGCTGAGTTCAATAATATTTGAACGAGTGATTATAGTCCTTGTTTTAGCATAAAGTAAAATTTCGTATTTAGGGAAGCCTGAAAATGTTTATTTGCCGTCCACAAATCAAAATTTTCCGGTTTTTCCAAACACGAAATTTTGCTCCGTGTGCTAGGCAAGAAAAACACGAATTTAATGTAAAGTTTAAGTAACACTTTATATATAGAATAATACAATACCAACTAAAATACTCAATTAATAAATGGATATTATGGCAAAATTTTATAAAATTGACAATACAAATAATATTCACGTATGCCCAATACAATACATATATAAAAGTTCGCCAAATTGAATACGAATACCGGTTTCCTACTGGAAATTTAAAATTACTTTAGTATTTTGAAAAATCTGCATAGAACGGCGTTTATTGCCGCGGGCCGTACAAAAGCGCTTTAAGGGCCGCAGGTTGGCCTGTTCTATACGAAAATAAATATAAATAAGTTTAAATTCCTCTTCATAAATGGCTACCAACTAAAGGTGATTTAAGTGACTTCTGATTTGCATTCCTAATTTTTAATGTTTTTTTTTATTTGCACAATTATTTTTACTCTTTTTTGATAATATCAGATGATGTGTTGATGATTCAAATATATATTGACATTTTTCTTTTAGAATACCCACATGCCAAATAAAAAATAAACAATTTCTATTCAAATTAATTTGATATTCTGTAATGGATAAGCAAATATGGTTTTTGTCGTAATTAATGAAAATATATAAACGTTTATTTAATGTTCATTATTTCAATGTTTTGTTTACTTTGTAATGAATAATTTAAAATAGTAGTTTTTTAGTAATTTCTAAGAATATAAATAATTTCTATAATAAATGCATATAATAAATTTCGTGTGAATTTATGAACTAAACTGTTCCAAATTTCCCAATTAATATATGAACCAGAGCTGGGACGAATCCTCGTAAAAAGGATTCGAATCACAAATCCTTATCACCTAATATGATTCGAATCACGAATACTCGAATAAAGGATTCGTAAGAGATAAATATGATCTGAATCAAAGATTCGAATCCTGCTTTTTCAAATCCTTTAAGGATACATTTGATTTTGTAATTTTTTTGCAACCAATAACATATAAATATCGTTACCAGTTGTTTTAACAAAAATATTCAAAACCTAATTATTTATTATTAACACTGGACATCGTTGATAACAGACTAAGTATCTGGTTCCGTGTTACTCTGATTAAAGATGTATTTGTGTAATTTTCAACTTCACTTCAAATCAGTGTTTTGTACGCGTGGCGCATGAAGTAAAATTTCGAGTTGAGAAAAGCCCGAAAATTTGTCTCGGGTCGCTGCGCGACCCCCGACAAATGTTCACGGGGCTTTTCTAAACTCGAAATTTTACTTCATGCTTAGCCTGGTAGTGGAAACACTAGTTCAAAACTTCGAATTTAGCTCTATCATAAAATCGACGAATGCCTGAAAAGTACGTAAATAAAAAATTCACTATCATTAAAACCGGGAAAGTCGGAGAAAAGTCATGGAATTATATTTAATTTGAATAAAACACCTACAAATAAGCCATATGATATTATTAAATTTGTCAAAATCAGCAGGCAAAATACAAATCACGTAAAAATGTATAAAATTAACTTAAATTCTGACTAAATCAATGAAAACAATTTAAAAAAATGGGGTTTCCCAGAAAAGGAAGTTATATTAAAAGGACAGGGAAAACAATCTTGAATCAGGAAATTGTCGGAAAAATTAAACATTTCAGATTGTGGCTACCATATCAGTTTTACTTCAAATAATATTAAACAAAATTTTGAAAACTACATTATTATCTTTAACAACGTTTTCAGTCATTTATTGTTCTTATCAAAGCATTCAGTTTGAAGTTTCCACTCCCAGACTAAGCATGAAGTAAAATTTCGAGTTTAGAAAAGCCCCGTGAAAATTTGTCTCGGGTCGCGCAGCGACCCGAGACAAATTTTCTGGGCTTTTCTAAACTCGAAATTTTACTTCATGCGCCACGCGCACAAAACACAAATATTGTGAATTTATGTATATTTGAACCTCACTTGAAATTAGTGTTTTATACGCGTGGCGCATGAAGTAAAATTTCGAGTTTAGAAAAGCCCAGAAAATTTGTCTCGGGTCGCTGCGCGACCCTCGACAAATTTTCACGGGGCTTTTCTAAACTCGAAATTTTACTTCATGCTTAGTCTGGGAGTGGAAAACACTCGTTAGAAGTTTCAAATTAAGCTCTTTTGAAAAACAACGGAGATCGCAAAATTTACAGCTTATGCATATGATTACCTAAAAGAAAATGTTCACGTTGTTTTTTTTAGAAGAGTTCAATTTGTAGCTATAAACGAGTGTTTCCCACTCCCAGGCCAAGCATGTAGTAAAATTTCGAGTTTAGAAAAGCCCCGTGAAAATTTGTCGAGGGTCGCGCAGCGACCCGAGACAAATTTTCTGGGCTTTTCTAAACTCGAAATTTTACTTCATGCGCCACGCGTATAAAACAGTGATTTAACTAGAAATTTCATGTTAATCCTCACAATTAATACAAATTATTTTTGACGATTCAAATCCTTACGTAAGTATTCAAATCCTTTTATAAATATTCGAATCCTTTTATAAATATTCGAATTCTTTTATAAATATTCGAATCCTTTTATAAATATTCGAATCCTTTTATAAGGATTCGAATTACCCACATTTGGATTCGAATACGAATCCTTTTAAGAAAATGTAACGAATCCGGATCACGAATAGACTTGAACTAAAGTATTCGAATGCCTCTTTTAAATCCTCTAAAAGGATTCGAATCCTGGATTCGCATCCTATATGAGTCGAATCCTGCCCAGCTCTGATGTGAACATATTATTTCTTGAAGCCGATAACTTAATTTTTAGACCACATACAAAGCCCATTTATGTAATTAAATTAAATTGAGTTATTTAAATTTTATATAGATTATTTTGTTATTCTCCGTAGCATTATCAAGAATGCTAAAACTTGAGTAATAATATACTTAAGTTTAGAGTATTAATGTTGTTTTGTGATATTCAATGAAATTATTAAATAATGTAATAAAATTAATTTTATATCTTTAATTAATTTCTCACTTAACCCGTGGTGAAACATTTTTGAATATAATACTGGAACAAACCAAGTGTTTTAATTAAATATCCAGTATTATAAATTAATTTTAGTTCAATACGCTCACTTTAAATATAGTAGACTAGAATATTATATAAGTGTTTGAATTTTGTAAAAAGTTAACGAAACGTTAAATTTCTATCAAATTATAAAAAGTTTCGTAGGAAGATTTATGAGATAAATTTATAATCATATTTTCTGAAATAAAAATTATGATCAATCAAGAGGTTGGTATAGTTTCCTTAATAATGCATAAACATTCAATAAATCTACGTAATTTCAATGCCTTAAAGTTTCCTGGATACTTAAAATGAAACGCTATAATATAACGCTAAATGCTTATTTTTAGTTCAGCCTTTTCTAAGGTCGCAATATCTATTCATGTGTTTACATAAAGACCTTAAACTATTGTATATAAATCTGTAGTTACTAAAAACTTAATATAAATTTACAGGATTTTTCGTTTGATTTTCAGACATGGTGAAAATCAAATGAAATTCCCATTATATCAAATGAAAATAACACATGTCAGTTTTATATCACTATTTGTCAAATGACTTTTCCGTTTTTATAAAATGATTTTCCTATTTTATTTCTGCCACCCTACAGACCATTCACAAGCCCAATAGAAAAATTGTTAAGCCCATTGAAGAAATGGGCTTAACAAATAACAATCCTAATATATAGTACCTGAAATGTACATCTAGCATCGAAAAATAGAAGTGATATAACTGTGTTTTAATTAAGTGTGACGTAAAATCTTCACGTAACTCAAATAACTACATTAGTGCCCGGTATTAAAAAACCATTTATTCCCTAAAATTTACTTTAGGGATAAATTAATTTATTCCAAAGATTTCATTATTATAAACACAAAATAACTTTATTTGGCTAATATCTCTCCCCAGGAAATTATTTGTTTGTTTTTCTACCAAGTAAATTTTATTTTCTAAATAATTTGACAGTTAAAAGTCAAAAGTGTATTATAATATTATAATTACTTTAAATTTTCCTACTCGTATTTATTAATTTCATTACGGTTATCGTGGGCAGCTTGGTGGTGTAGTCGTTAGAGTGTTGCACTGCCACGCCACGGACCGGGGTTCAAATACCGGGCTAACAAGTTGTCTGCATTTATATAGGTTAGGATAAAAATGCCAAACACTCCGTCTTCTCGGATATGACGTTAAATGCATGTAGGACCCGTGTACTGCCTGGATGTTGCGTGCACGTTAAAGATCCCTACCGGTGAGTTGGAACTCCCACCGGGTTCGGCAAAATTCCCGGATAGCTGTAGACCTAATCTCCGGCGTCATGATTGGCCTTAGCAGCGGAAATAGATGACGTAAAACACAAAATAAAAAAAATAAAAAAAATTACGGTTATCATGTCTACCATATCATCGGTGTCAGATATAAGTTCGCTCATAGTATCTTCCCTGACAGTGATCAATTCGAACCACAAGACATTCTAAGGAGTCGAAGAACAAGAGTTTTTCAAATCAGACATAACCAGGGACTTTTATACTTATACGTACGCTATTTTTAAATAATTCCATTTAAAGTTTTAAACGAGTGCTTTCCACTCCCAGACTAAGCATGAAGTAAAATTTCGAGTTTAGAAAAGCCTGAAAATTTGGTTTGGTCGCGTAGCGAAGCGGAGCGACCAAACCAAATTTTCAGGCTTTTCTAAACTCGAATTTTTACTTCATGCGCCACGCATATTTAACACTGAAAGCACTGAAATATTGTGAACAAGTGAACTTCACTTGAAATCAGTGTCTTGTACGCGTGGCGCATGAAGTAAAATTTCGAATTTAGAAAAGCCTGAAAATTTGGTTTGGCCGCTCCGCGCTTCGCGCTACGCGACCTAACCAAATTTTCAGGCTTTTCTAAACTCGAAATTTTACTTCATGCTTAGCTTGGGAGTGGAAAACATTCGTTTAAGTCTTTTATAATTTCTAATAAGTTTTATTGTTCTTGTTCTGTGTAATTCTGTCCTATTCCACGGTTATTCTCTATGATTATAAGGAATTATACTAAATTTCCAATTTGATTGACAATTTGATTTGAAATATTGACAATTCAATTTAACAAATTGGTGGTTCCAGCTATGGCCACAATGAAAATGTATAACTTTGGTCTGTAATGTACTAATTAAATGATTTATTTCTAGAATTGCTATTTATTTGATTGGTTTGCTTTATAATACGCAATTTAATTGCCCAATTTACTAGGTAAATAAATTTACTCTACAAATAGTTATCTAATGATTTATTAATCGTTTATAATACCGAACATAATCCTAGTAATAAATATGTGCTTTGTATTTTACAGCATCAAATTTCAGAACACTATGCCTTTTCAAGTTCAATTTGGCACCAAACAAAGTCAAGTTAGCACTAATCAAATTCTAGTGAGCAATAATAAAAATCAAGTCGTTAGTTAATAAATTAGAGTTGGCACTAATCAAAATCAAGATGTCGCTTAAAAAATTCGAACTGGCTGAAACGAAATAAAGTAGTCTATAAACAATATTAAGTTGTCCGCATTTATATTTTTATACTCAATAATGTCTTATTTGTTGATCCGTATTCTGCAAAATCATGTTGAAATATAGCAAGAAGAAGGCCGAATAAAAATATGCTCAGATAAAATATTGCAGATTATGGAAAATATATTATACCTATTTTAAAATGTGTTTATTCGATATAATTTAATATCAAATAATACATGCTTTTTACGTCCTATTAACTAAATTTATTTTCATTGTATTTTAAATGTCCTTTCCTAAAGTTGGATTTTTTTAAAATTAAAAATGAATAATTATTAACAAGATGAATTTGTGTTTAATGCCAACTTGAATTTGATTAGCGAAATTTTGAATATGATTAGAGCCAACTTGAACTTGAAAAGGTATAGAAATTTCTCACATATTAAATCACATTTGAGCAATTATTTAGAGAGAGACAAAAATCTTTGATTTTTTAATGAGTTAAATTTATAGCGTGTTTCCACTCCTTGATTAAGCATGAAGCGAAATTTCGAGTTTAGAAGGCATTACAATTTTTTATAGTCGCCCCGCGATGCGGGGCGGCCAAAACAAATTTTCAGGCTTTTCTAAACTCGAAATTGTACTTCATATAGAACACCAAAATATTTATAAATTTAAAATATTCTTGCTTAGCAGTATATTTTTAACTTTACTTTAAACTGTCAGTGTTTTATACGCGTGGCGTAAAATTTCGAGTTTAGAAAAGTCTAAATTTGGTTTGGTTGCTCCAAATTTTTAGGCTTTTCGAAACTCGAAATTATACTTCATGCTTAACCCATTATCGGCCGATCAATTATAGAGTTAACTCTAAAAGTAGATTTTAGGTAAAATTCTACACTTCTTTGTATGAGTTCTACGAATGACTGATTGTATTACATTCTATGAGTTTTTCTTTTAAATACAAATAATGTATACGCTGTAAATGTAAGGCATTCGTCGATTTTGTGTAAAAACGTGCAATATAAAGTTTAGAACGTGTATTTCCACTCCCAGACTAAGCATGAAGTAAAATTTCGAGTTTAGAAAAGCCCCACGTAGAAAATTTGTCGAGGGTCGCGTAGCGACCGGAGACAAATTTTCACGGGGCTTTTCTAAACTCGAAATTTTACTTCATGCGCCACGCGTATAAAACACTGAAATATTGTGAAGTTAGAAATACATTGCAAACATTGTATTTAAATGAGTAATAATCAAGATATTTAAACAACAAAATATTTACGTTTTTCTTCATACATTGTCAAGGCAAATAATATAATATAGCAAATTAAGTTATTTAGTAATTTAATTAACATAAAATTAACAATGTTGCGGTTATGCATCAATAGAACATAATGGGATAATTAAAGAGTGGAAACACTTGTTTAAAACTATTTAATTAAGAATTCCCTGTATTTAACGTCCTTACATGTTATTTTAATATAATTAATAAAACGGGATTCTCTTTTGATAAAAAGGAAATGTCGTTTGACAAGTAGTGAAATATGTTGATACAAAACTGACATGTGCTATTTTAATTTGATAAAAAGACAATTTCGTAAAAATAAAACGAAACATCCTGTAATATATACTATATAACTACTAAGCTATTACAAAAGTGGTAGCTGATATTCACTAGCATTTAATTTTTCTCAAAAAAGTCAACCGTCAAATTTACGATTATGACTTTATTTTGTTTTAAAGTTATTACATCTAAGAGATTTATCATATTCTGGAAGTTTATTGAATATTTTTTACTCATAATATTTTAGTCCACTTTGTGAGTCGTAGGCAAAGTAGATAAATGTGGATGTCATTATGTACCTGTTATATATAAATGTATGTACATAAGACACTCTAGTGTACAGGGTAATTCAGAAGACAGATTTTTGTATTTGGTACAAATATCAATGCTCAAAAAAACAAAGTAGAAACAATTTATTTCTAAGAAACTGATTAATGCCCACATTTTGTTACACTCAATCTTAAACGATTTCCATTACCCGATGTTGTCGTGGGGGGCCCAAGGAAAAGTCCTTCTTCCATGCAATTTGATGCGGAGGTGTAATTAATTGGCCCTCGGGGGTAAACTTACCCTCGTTAGAGCGGCGCCACTTAAACGGTCAAGACCCGAACACCATAACCAAGATGGATGGGTCACTTCAAAAATCACATACACGTACTATCTTTTGTGGCTAAATGTGTGTGTGTGTATAGGGCGAGTAATATTTGTGTGTTCCTTGGGGTTCCCGAAATTCAATTTGCCGATTAATGGCCCCTTCGGGGGGTTTTCTGGTGTAGTAAGCAAATTTTCAGGTCCGAAAAAGATATAGAGAGGGGAAATCGTATATTGTATTTTTGAGAATGTGAGAGGATATGATATTAAAGTTGCGTAGTGATGAGTAAGCGAATGTTTCTATTAGGGTGTGATAACGATGTTCTTGGAGTAGACGGCTGTGTTTTATATATGTTAATAATGGATAGTGGGTAATATTAGAAAGAATCTTGTGTGTGGAATTGCACTGTACAGAAAGTTCTTAGTTCAATAACGAGAGTAGCATCTTGTCTCTATTAGATAATTCATTAATTAAATTGATAATTATTTCCAATAAATAACGTAGCGTTTTTTATTTTTTCGATATTAGAACAAGAAACGCACCCACTAATACATATATAATATATAAGTAAATAATATGCAAAAAATATATACTTAATATGTATGTAAAGATATTATATAATAATAATATATGTTCAAACAAGATAAATTCAAATTCAAAACTATTTGAATTCGAGAAAATAAGCTTACGCTTCTTATAGTTTGCACACTTTAAACATAATATATAAAATTACGAAAAAACTATTCGTGAAAATGCAAACAGTGTCTTAATTAATAAGACAATTTAAGACGATAAATATCCATTGAAACAACTACTTCCCGTGCAAATACACCTCCGGATATTGAATTATACAATGAAATATTTCATTGTATAATTCAATATCCGGAGGTGTATTTGCACGGGAAGTAGTTGTTTCAATGGATATTTATCGTCTTAAATTGTCTTATTAATTAAGACACTGTTTGCATTTTCACGAATAGTTTTTTCGTAATTTTATATATTATAATAAATGTATATTTTATGTAATATATTTTATATAACACTAAAAAAGACTGTTATTTCTTACTTTACTTTTTATTTTTATCGTTAGATGTATATTTTATGTAATATATTTTATATAACACTAAAAAATACTGTAATTCCTTACTTCACTTTTTATTTTTATCGTTAGATGTATATTTCGAGACACAAAGTACTCATTATCAATAACAAACTGAATTCTTACAACTATTTGCGCTAAAGGGATTTAGGAAAAAACAATAAGTTATTAACTAGGTGTTACAGGGGCTAAGGGTTCGGCATGGTTTTCGGTGAAATTACATTCTCTGTGGGGTACATTTTTGTTAATAAATCTAATAATGGATTATCTAAGGGACTAAGATCAAAATTTAGCAAAATATTTTTATTTTTGTACATTTCAATTGATTCAAGCATATTTAATCTACGATGACCTGACTGCTTTAAAAGTTTAATATTGTTAACCGAAAATGTGTGTTCTGTTTCTGGTGAATGGTGTGCGACCGCTGATTTGTCCGGGTTTTGAATTTTAAAGAAATATTGGTGTTCTTTGAATCTCTTTAATATATTGCGTTGTATTTGACCTACGTATATTTTATTGCAATTGTTGCAGTTTATTGAATAAATTCCGGATTGTTCTAGGTGGTTTGTTTTTGCAAAAGGGTTTCCCAGTAAACTTTTTAATTTTGTATTGACATAAAAAGTAGAAGAAATTCTGAATTTATTTAATAAACTACCAATTCTCATACAAATTGATGGGTGGTAAATGAATCTAGCAAACTTTTTTGGGGCGGTTTCTTTCGAGTTTCTTAGGGTGGTACTTAATTTTATTTTGTGATTTCTAATTTTTATTTTTTAATTGTGTCTATTTTGTAGTTTAATGAAATGACTATTTTACTGATTAAAAAATTGTGTCTCGAAATGTACATCTAACAATAAAAGTAAAAAGTGAAGTAAGGAATAACAGTGTTTTTTAGTGTAACAATTACTTCACGTAAACTCAAAAACATACTGGATTTGGACGCGTCCAAATCCAAACTTTCAGGCTTTTCTAAACTCGAAATTTCACTTTATGCTTAATCAGGGAATGGAAAACACTCGTTAAAAATCCAAAATATTAAAATTGAGACTGTTACCCTCTAAACTAATCTAACTGCCAACCTCAACATTTAAAAAATATCAATTTAAAAAAAAATATGTTTTTTTTAAATTAAGTATGAAGTTTAGAGAAGCCTGAAAACCCGGAAGCCTGAAAATATGGATTAGTCGCTCCGTTTCACTACGCCACTAAGATAAATGTTCAGCCTTTTCTAAACGCGATATTTTAATTCATACTTAACCAAGAGGTGTAATTACTAGGTAGATTTACTTGATCACAACGAATTCCCAAATTTATCAAACGCTGTAATCATCGAGATATGTAGGTAGGTATAATTGAAAGAAAATATTAAGTGTGTTTGTTAACGCCAATTAAGCCAAAGTTTATAATGATAATAGAATTCACGTTTATTTCTTCTAAACGCTACAAAATACGTATCATTTACATTAGTGATTAGAGTAATCGAATGATATCACTGTTCAATTATAGATATGTAATAACCAAACGAGAGTTCGAATAATACAAAGGACCATTTGAGTTATCGTTTTAGAAATAATTCGAGCGATATCTGAAATATCTCCAGATGATTTATTATACTAGTAATCAAAATAATGCATTATTTTCTTACGAATTATCCCATTACTTCATACTAAAGTTTGGGGAAACATCTAACGGTTTTTCTTTTAGACAAAATAGTAATAAAGAAGCTGAATTGTTGTGTTACCAATTAAATAATTAAAATCCGACCTGAATGTCAATCCATTTCTTTCAAGAAAAAAAATAACAAACAATCAAATAAAACATTGTTTTTGGTTCTAGGTAATTTACATTATTTGTATTTTTTGAGTTTACGTGAAGTGATTATTACACTAAAAAAGACTGTTATTCCTTACCTTACTTTTTATATTTATATTTTAAATAAAATGTGAAGGAAGGAATAACAGTCTTTTTTAGTGTAATTTACATTACTTTATTGAAATTCAAGCTTCTGTAATTTTGTTTAATTGTTTTTCAGTTCAACATTAAAACAAAGTGTGTTTATTTATTAAAAAAGAGCTTATCGAAATAATACGCCTAACTGATTTTTTAAAGTTTTATATAAAATACGATCGTGACTGAATCATCAAAAACCCAAGTAAAAAAAAAACAATACTCCACATCGGCATATTTTCTCAGTCCAGAACTGTCATTACATCTCTTTTCTTTGTATAATTGTCTCTGGAAATTGTGTCTCTGCAATGTTTACAGTATTAAAACAGTTTTAATTAATCTACTATTTTCTGTTTAAAGATCTACGATCTTTAGATGATTCTGTTTCATAAAATATCTTGTATCTGGAATGGAAACTTATCCTTTCCTCTGTAATTTGTACGTTTTGAAATTGACAGGTGTAATCGAAACTGCTGGTGTGTGGGCGTATGTCTGTGTATGTATTATTCAAATCAATTCCGAACTCCGGCAAAATGTTTAGAGTTTTGATTAAGTGGCGTTTGTCCAGATGTTGGTGATGTTTGGCGATTGCGCGCGTCATATATCATAACTGGTATGTCTGTTGCAGATGTTAATGAAGAGTCCCCTCCGGAACCGGCTCCTCCGGAGGTGCCTCCCCGAGGACCCTCGCTGCACGCGGCCACCCTCCGCCGCAGGACCGAGTACAACCTGCCAGTGGGCGAAGCCAGCCAGAACAACCAGCAGGAGTCCCAGTTCCTGTCACAAGGAGGTCAGTTACACTCATGTATTAATTACAATGTTGATTGTCCTGGAAATAACCAGTAGATTATTTTCGGAGTAAAGAAGACAAACATATCAACTTGTCTAACAATGATGGTAGAACTTATTACATTTAGTTTTGCGAAAAATTTAAATAGATTTGTGATTAAAAGTCTTAGGAAGCAAAGTATTTAACTTATCAAAAGTAAATTACGGTGTCAAGATGTTATTATTTCTAGGAAATTTACTTAATTAGTCACACAGATAAATACTACAGACATTAAAATATCTATCCAGATGTCCGCATTCCTTACCTAGTTAAACGGATAAACTCTATTTGCTAATTCTAATATAGTCAATTTCTATTGAGACCAGTGGAGGCTCGTGAGTCTTTATTGGTGGGGCTGACCATAACGGGAATTATTCTTTCAAGTATGCATATCCCGATGCTTATGCATTTTGATGCATTAGTCGTTTTTTTATGACTTTATTTTGAAGCTACTAACGAGTGTGTCCACTCCTTGATTAAGCATGAAGTAAAATTTCGAGTTTAGAAAAGCCTGAAAATTTTCAGGCTTTTCTAAACTTGAAATTTTACTTCATGCGCCACGCGTATACAGCTCTAAAACTTTGTAAAATTAGAAATATAGTGCTAGATCAAAATTGAAAGTATACTGCTAAAGCAGAAGTATTAATATACTGCTAAACAAGAATGTTTTTAATTTTATAATATTTCAGTTTTTAATACGCCTGGCGCATGAAGTAAAATTTTGAGTTTAGAAAAGCCTGAAAATTTGGTGTGGTCCCTCCGCTTTGCTACGCGAACAAACCATACTTTCAGGCTTTTCTAAACTCGAAATTTTACTTCATACCTAATCAAGAAGTGGAAACACTCATTCAAATCTTCAAATTGATCGTTTTAAAAAAAAGCAGTAAACGCCTAAAATGTTACAGCGTATGCATCGGAATATGTACACTAAAAAAAATCCCTGTATGCATAAATAAAATAAATAGACACCGAAATTACACACCAATTTGAAATGTTTAGCAGACTAGACCTGTTTTTTTTTACGTTTTAAAGGTAGGATACTTCAAAATTTTAATTCATTTTCATTCAGCCTCAAACTGTATACTTACTATGTAGATATTTTACTGATTTGTTTTTCTTTGTATATTTCTACAAAAATATATAACTAGCAGCAGGGCCAGCCTAAGGCTACTTAGCGTCCTTAGGAAAAACAAAATCAGGCGTCCGTAGGAGAACCAAAACCAGGTGCCTCTTGTGCATTTTAATATGTAAAAATAAATAACAAATGTTGACAAAAACCTGATTTTTTCAATAATCATAAACAGTTAATTACACAAAAATCGATTAATGTGTGATTTTTTTAGTAGATATACGTTGGCCGGCAAAAGTGTACATTTCCCAGTAACACATTTACCTCCAAATTTTCAGACTTATCTAAACTCAAAATATTTACTTCATGCCTTGTCAAGAAAGGGAAAACTCACGATAGAATAATGCTGTGGAAAATTTGGGTAGCTAGCCTGGTTTTTCTGGGTTATACTCTTTTTAACCAAATTTTTATATTTGAAAAATCATAATTTTGTGAATATCTTTATCTTTATGAAGTTTTGTAAAGATATGAAATAAAACATTACTATTTAAAATATGCGAAAAGCTAAATACACAGGGTATCTCATAAGTGCGTTCTCGGAGAATATCTTGGTTCTCGTTAAAGATAAAAAAACAAGTTTCTTTACGAAATTTGCTTGGCGTTAAGAGCTGCATAACCTATTCATGTATACAGGGTGCTTAGTCGAATTTACAAATATTTAATCAAGGGTAACTATTTTTTTTCTAATAGAATCGTATAACTTTTTTTAACACCAATCGACTCAAAATGCAATTCTCTTTCGATTTGATTTATCATTTTTTATCCGTAACGCTCCAGTTTTTAAGATAATTATATTACACCTACAGATAAAAAATTATTAACAACTTCGAAAGAGAATTTTATTTTGAGTCGATTGATGCCGAAAAAATTATATGGTTCCATTTAAAAAAGTCAAGTTACCCTTTATTAATCTATAAGTTCAATAATCTTTATTTCATAGATAAACAAATTAATCACAACAACTTTATAATGCAGCCGCTAGCGCTCCCTATTCTCAAAAGAATAGTGAAAACTGCAATTCTTTATCTGGGTTAGTTTTAAAGATATATTAGCTTTATGGAACCACTGCAAAAGTCATTTTTGTTCGTTAATGTCAAATAACTCTGAAACAGTACGACTTGGGCCGAATGTTTTTAACAATATTTTTCGTCGGTCTGTCGGTCTGTGGCACAATTGCAGCGAAAGATCCTTACGGGATTTCATAAATTTTGATCAAGGCTACCCCTTCGATTTTTGGTAAACATTTTTGTTTAATGCTACCAAGAAAATCCATCTTTGTGTCTACGATGTGTATGCGATTTTTTTAGGCCGACGCACACTGGTCGAAACGCTCATTCTAGCTGAACATTTCGCCATAAAGATTTAGTCTACTTTACATTGTTCGGAGCCGAAGAAAATATTTAATTAAAAATATTAATTACTCAATATTAAATAATTTTTCCCTGCTACCCTTCACCATAGGGTGAAGTAATTCTTGCATTTTTTTCGCTATATCTCGCTAAATATTGATCACCATCACATTTAAGCGTTGTATATTTTTAACTTCACTGTGAATCAGCGGTTTATACGCGTGGCGCATGAAGTAAAATTTCGAGTTTAGAAAAGCCCCGTGAAAATTTGTCTCGGGTCGCTTCGCGACCCTCGACAAATTTTCTACGCGGGGCTTTTCTAAACTCGAAATTTTACTTCATGCTTAGTCTGGGAGTGGACAACACTCGTTCTTTTAGGAGTTTCAAATTGAAGGATCCCTCTAGATTAATAAGTTTATTACCATTTTACAAAGGCTACAGCCTGAAGGACCAATTATGGTTTTCGGAGACCGAAGGACTACAGGGAATTGAAGCTTTTTTACAAGGAAACAACGAATATCAGAAAGTTTACAGCATGTATAGGAAAGAAAACATCCAATTTTGAAAAAATATCGAAGTTGGGTTGGTTTTCAGTGCATTTTTAACTTTCTTTTAAATCAGTGTTTTATACGCGTGGCGCATGAAGTAAAATGTCGAGTTTAGAAAAGCCCCGTGAAAATTTGTCTCGGGTCAACAAAGCCAGAAATTATTCGGAGTCAGAATCCTCTGGTAAAGATGCCTGTTCTGGTTCTACTAATAACTTTAACACTTCTGTTTTCAATTTTTGAATAGTAAGCGGTCGAAAAAGCTCTGGATTTACCACTAGAACATCCAGGTTGGGGCCCATTTGGTAATCATTCAGTAGAGAACACATCCATTCCATTTAGCCACTTAGAATATTTATTTTCAAAATTTAAAATTGTGAAAATTATTTTTTGTATTAGTAAACCTAAATTTTCAGTGTGCGATACAATTTCAATATTCATAATGTCAATCACAAAGAGATAGACTGCTTTATTTTTTTGTTCGAGCGTTTTTTGAGCGCGCCAAACATCGAATAATGTGCTCCAAGAAATTGTTACGCTACCTAAAAAAAAAATCACTGCTTGTAAACGGACAAAAACGGGCAGCTAAATATCATTTATATATTAAACAAATTAGTTATTATGTATAAAAAATAAATATTCATTGCTAAGAACGGCTAAGAATTTATACTTTAACCTTTTTCAAGTTTAACTTTGTAAAATTTTATTATAGGATACTTTTCTTAATTTAAATTAGAATATCTATATGTTGACTAAAGTTATGTGAAAAATATTTAAAACTATGTTGTATATATACCACTAGAATATATATTCATCTTTAAATTATATTTTTCAAGAAACACAAATGTAAAAAAAGAAATGAAACTTGGGCGTTTCGAGCGCGTAAAATCTACAACTGAACGACGTAAACGATGCGTGCACTTTGGGTACTGATAACTACTAGACCAAAGGTCGGAGGGGTTTATGACTTTACCTGCGCACCCTCTGGACAATAAACTGCTCATATTCCAAGAAAAAATCTGTTTTCTAAACAGTTGATTTTCGGCCAAATGTTCAGCTAGAATGAGCATTTCGACCAGTGTGCGACGGGAAGAATTTATTTTAAGCGACAATGTTTAAAAAAAACATTTTTGGCCGTGATGAATATTTTATTTTTCAAATTAACTTCAATATGTAATTGGAATAATGAATTTAATAATACTGTATTATTTTAATTTGCGGTCGGTACCTACGTTGGCCACAGCAGTTATTTTTTATTATTTTCAAATTTGAAAAATGTAGTCATACTTGAATCAATAAAACACTATATCTTTGTATAACATACAATTTTTAACATACTTATCTGACAAATATTTCATATGATCTTGAAATTATCTGAAACAGTTTCAAAATATATTACAATCGAAAACACTTGAGCAATAGTTAGTTTTTATTCAAATGTTTTGAGTTTAATAAATTAAAACAACCATACTTATAAATTGATTAAGTTACGTGAAGATCAAATTAAATTGACTAATAACTAACTAACAAACTAACAAGTGTTAATCCAGTGGTTTCCAAACTTTGTCGGTTCCTGGCGCCCTTAATGTATCAGAAATCAAAATATTGATCCAACAAACAAATACACAGTTATAAAACCAGAAGAAAATCAGACCTCAGAACCGATAAATTCAACACCAAAAAGTACACGCAAAACTTGACGACAGACACGATAAACATTTTCAACAAACTTCCAAAATACGTAAAATCTCTAAAATTTATTTCATTCAAAATAAAAATAAAAAACCTACTAATAAATAACGAAATAAACTGACCGAAAATATGAAAATGTAAAACTCACAAGAATCATCATCATCAGACATCACGAGGCGAGGAAAGAAGGTATGAAACCCAAGGTACCAACTACAATGAGGCGCAGATGAATACAATTAATTTTAACTTATGTTACTATATATATATATATATATATATATATATATATATATATATATATATATATATATATATATATATATATATATATATATCATTGTAATTGTACGAAATAAACTCTTTAAAAAATATATATATATATATATATATTTTGTAGGGCCCCTGTAGCCCAGCCGCTACTGTAACCTGTAGCCTGGACGCGCCGCACACTGGTCGAAACGCTCATTCTAGCTGAACATTTCGCTATACAAACTTTGTTATACAAGTTTTTATCTAAAAATAGTAGTTATATTACAACCCCCTTACCTTCGAATTATTACAAAATAAACATTTTAAATTTTTTAATCAAGTTATATTTAATTATAAAACAAATGTTTCAAAATTGCACACATATCTATAAATAAGAGTATACAATATATACCAGCAGTATAAAGAATCTAGGTACATCATACAAACAGTTTACGACAAAGCCACAAATTATTCGGAGTCAGAATCCTCTAGTAAAGATGCTTGTTCTGGTTCTACTAATAACTTTAACACCTCTGTGTTCAATTTTTAAATAGTAAGTGGTCGTGAAACATCCAGATTTACCACTAGAACATCCAGGTTGAGGTGCATTTGGTAAACCTTCAGTAGAGAACACATCCATTTCGTTAAGCCACTAAGAATATTTATTTTCAAAATTTGAAATTGTTCTATGAGAGGTTTGCCATTTGATTGTCAATTGTGCCGTAAAATTATTTATTTTATGTATCACTAAATCTAAATTTTCAATGTGCGATACAATATCAATTTTTATAATGTCAAACACAAAGAGATAGACTGCTATATTTTTTTATTCTAGCGTTTTTTGAGCGCGCCAAACATCGAATATTGTTCACCGAGAAATGGTTACGCTACCTAAAAAAAATCACTGCTAGTAAACGGGCAAAAACGGGCAGCTAAATATTATTTATATACTAAACTAATTACTTATTATGTATAAAAAACAAAGATTCATTACGAAGAACGGCCAAGAATGTATACTTTACCCTTTTTCAAGTTTAACGTTGTAAAATTTTACTGTAGAATTCTTTACTTAATTTAAATTAGTGTATCTATATGTGGCCTAAAGTTATATGAAAAATATTTATAACTGTGTTGTATACATGCCAGTAGAATATATATTCATCTTTGAATTATATTTTGCACGAAACACAAATGTAAAAAAAGAAATTAAACTTTGGCGGTTGGAACGTAAATTCCACAACTGAACGACGTAAACGAAGCGTGCACTTAGGGTGCTGATAACCACTGGACCAAAGGAGGGGTTTATAACTTTACCTGCGCACCCTCTGGGCATTGAACTACCCATATTCTAAGAAAAAACCTGTTTTCTAAACAGTTGATTTTCGGCGAAATGTTCAGCTAGAATGAGTATTTCGACCAGTGTGCGCCGCCACAGATCGAGATGCATTGAAGCAAATATCTTAATTATGAATAAAAAAAAAAAACGAGAAGTTAGATGCAGTAGCACAATGCGGCCTTTACGAGATCATTAGTTTAATTCATAGTAAAAGGCGGTCAGTGTAGCCTGAATACGACCGATGAATACTAATGCTAAACTGGACCCGCCACCAGTTGTAAACTTTATGACCACTTAGTGTGCATTAGCAGTGATTGGGGGACGGTCCTCGCTCACACCAACGAAAAGACCTTTCCTCCTTTTAGTATCAACATTGCGTATTGCCGAGACGTTGTTGTGTTTTTGATGTATAGTTATTACCTGCCCCGAAAGCCGAACAAACGCTTTGTTGCCGGCAACTTTTTCCCCGCCCCACGGTAAAGATTGAGACTGTTGCAGCGGTAACTCATCAATTGTAAAGCAAATGACGTTATCTATCGGGGAACTTGATATTGATGTTTTTCGTTAGGGAGCGCGCATGTGAGTGTGCGGGTAAGTATTGAAAGATTCCTCGAGAATCCTTCCTTCCTGGATTTGTTTGCATCGACGCCGCCGTCGACCGAATAATTTTCCGATAACGGTTTTCCAAGAGCGTCGCCTGTGTCTATCTAGACTGCATAGACACAGGAAAGTAATTTCAGAATGCCGGGACGGGATGAATGCATGATCGCTTGTAATATATTTTACAATACGGTGGGTGCATTTCCATTAGAGATGTTTCCCTTTTATTGTAGTGGATAAGTTTTTCTAGCAACAAGATAATAGGAATCCTTTGATAACTATATCAAACATAATATTATTGCTTTGATATTTAAAATTAATAAGTTTCGAGAATGTTATCGTTTTGCAATTGTTGACATAACAAATGGCGATGTATTTTGACAATTTAATTGCAATTGTAATTGTAATCCGTATTTGTCTTGTGTATTTGGATGAAACACGTTTGGATTTTTTCCTCGAGTAGCATCAGACCTCCCTTAGGAAGGCCGCAGTCACTCCTACGGGTAGATTGTTGTATTTTAATTAAGTACTTTCCGTATTAAACGTTCAGTCACAATCAGCAGGGTCTGATGAAATTTGGTTAGATACCCTGTAACCAATACCTTTTAGAAGTGCACCTACCTTATTTGTCAACATATTTTTGTTATTCCTGTTGAACTTTGTTTCCACAAAATATTTATCATGTCAATATCAAACTACCGTCACTAATATGTTTAATGTTTAATGTTTATTTACGGAGATTCCATTTAAAGTACAGGGTGGTTTTCTTTCGTTGATATTATAGGGTATAAGCTAAACGGTAAGAGATACAAAAAAAATAAAATATGTGTCCCGTTCTCTTTTTTAGTGTTTAGTTTAATGTCGCAATCAGATCTACGCTAACTAGATTGGTTTAGAAGATACAGGGTGATTCTCAAAATCTACTGGTTTTTATTATCTCTTATGACTCGGTTATTTATAGAGATAAGAAAATATTCTAAATACGAAAGTTTCTTGAATTTTTACGTAGAATCCAGTGGCGTAGTTACAAAAATATATAGACATTTTAATTTTTGAGTTATTATCAAAACTAACATTTTCTTAAATGGGACACCCTGTTTCTAAGTATCTCAAAATATTGCATTTTTTCTTGTAATTGCAACAATATGTAATACTTAATATTTTGCTTTGTCATAAATAGCTAAAATACCAAAAAACAAAAACAAAAAAATTCTAGATGGTCATGAATTGAATGATTATTCTTTTCTTTTATAATAGGCTTTAAGTTTGTTTATTTTTTCTTTTCTCTTCTTTCTCTGCGCACTGTATGTATGATTTAAAATTATGTTACTTAGCATTATGTTAGATTAAGTTCCCTGTAATTGGATATATGTATATCTGTTGGGAAAATAAAGAATAATAATAATAGGCATATTAAAAACCCAGTTAACAAGAATATTGAAACATTGATAAATTAAATAACAACAACTACAAAAAACAAACAAAAATTTATAATAACTACAATTATCTCATATACTTATACAGCGAATTTTTCGTTTAAGTATACAAATGCATGCGCTGCAAATTTTCCGATATTCGTTGCTTCTTAAAAGAATTTAATTTGGAGCTTTAAATGAGTGTTATCCACTCCCAGGCTAAGTATGAAGTAAAATTTCGAGTTTAGAAAAGCCCCGTGAAAATTTGTCTCGGGTCGCGCAGCGACCCGAGACAAATTTTCTGGGCTTTTCTAAACTCAAAATTTTACTTCATGCGCCACGCGTATAAAACACTGATTTCAAATGAAGTTTAAATATACATAAATTTCACAATATTTTAATGTTTTGTACGCGTGGCGCATGAAGTAAAATTTCGAGTTTAGAAAAGCCCAGAAAATTTGTCTCGGGTCGCTGCGCGACCCTCGACAAATTTTCATGGGGCTTTTCTAAACTCGAAATTTTACTTCATGCTTAGCCTGGGAGTGGACAACACGCATTTAAAGCAATATCTTTCTTAATATTGCGGCTAGATACCGTCGGATCAGCAATAACAGAAGCTAATGAATTTATTTCATCTCTTTCTTTAGTTTCTTTACTGTAAATCTTATCTCTTGGTTTTCCAAATGATCCATACTCACTTAAGTTGTGATATAATCTTTGAAATATTTGTTTTCTGGCTGTCATCGTGTCGGATAACCCCCAAAATATAGGTCTAAAGCTGCGACTTTATTTTTATAACTCTCATTGTCTTAAATATGTTAAATTTTTCATAGTTTTGAAAAATATTCATTTTAAACTCCTTTTTTAAAGAAATATAATCGAAAATATTTCGTTAACAACGGAATATCAAAACCAATACGTAATTGTTATTGAATTTTATGACATGAAAAAATACAAAAACAAACGCTTAAAGAATTCAATTCATGGCCATCTAGAAAATCTTTTTTTTTGTTTTTAAGTATTTTTGCTATTTAGGACAGAGTAAAATAATAAGTGTTACATATTGTTGCATTCACAAGAAAAAATGCAATTTTTTGAGATACTCAGATATAGGGTGTCCCATTTAAGAAAATGCTAGTTTTGATAATATCTCAAAAATGAAAACATCTATATTTTTTTAAGTACACTACTGGATTCTACGTCAAAAGTCATAAAACTTTCGTATTTAACTTTTTTTTATCTCCATAAATAACCAAATCACAAGAGATATCAAAAATCGGCACATTTTGTGAATAACCCTGTATCTTCTAAACCCTGGGTCTCCAAATTATCTTCTTCGCGGGCCACAAATACAATTCTACATAATAAAGTCGGCCAAGATCCGATTAATTTTATAAAATTATGAAAAATTTAAGGAACAATTGTTACAATATTTCAAAATATGACATTTACAAAAAAATACAAACAATCGCGGGCCGGATTCATGCAAGTCGCGGGCCGGATTTGGCCCGCGGGCCGTAGTTTGGAGACCACTGTTCTAAACCAATCTAGTTAGCCTAGATCTGATTGCGCCATTAAACTAAACACTGAAAAAGAGAACGGGACACATATCTTAGTTTTTTGTATCTCTTACCGTTTAGCCTATACCCTATAATATCAACGAAGAAAAAAAACACCCTGTACATAATGCTGAATACTATCAATTAAATTAAAAGTAATTATAAACGAAAAACACATGTAAATAAGAATTACGATAAAAAAATTGTATAATGCTAGTAGCTCTAAAACTGTAACATATTTAGATTTTTGACTTTTTTTAAAATATAATTATTCAATTAATAAAAAAAATTACATTAGTTATTTTTTATTTAAATTATTAAAATTTAATTTTTTTAATTTAATTCCGCTAGATTGCTAAAATTTCGCACTGTGCGCCAGGCGCATTCACCAATTTCGCTTTAACTTCCCTTTGTTTGTTTAGAGGTGATAATCAAGCATATATCAAGTTTAGTTGAAATTGCTCCAGGCGTTCGAGAGTGTATAGAGGATATGCATACAGGGTGTACAAAAAGTAATCTAACGGCTATATATTTTGGTTTGTGGTAAGTTTAGAGAAAAATATTTGAAATATAACTTACAGCTACTAATTTAAGCTACTATTTTGTTTTAAATTTGAGAGTGATTCGTTTTCATAATGCATATTAAACTTACCTTTTTTTAAATGGAACACCATATATAATTCATTGGTATTCGATAACATGTTAAAATAAAATGGATTTACAAAAAAAAAAACGTATTAAATCATAGGAAGGAAAAATTACTGTTCTGTATAAGTAGGAAATGTATAAAAAACACAAATTGTGTAGGTGAAAAAGATTTGGTAGTTAAGAAAGTGGTTTTGTATAAAAATAAATTTCAGAGCTGGGACGAATCCTCGTAAAAAGAATTCGAATCACGAATCCGAATCACCTAATATGATTCGAATCACGAATACTCGAATAAAGGATTCGTAAGAGATAAATATGATTCGAATCAAAGATTCAAATCCTGTTTTTTCGAATCACGAATACAAATCCTTCAAGAATAAATTAGATTTTATTATTTTTTTGCAACCATTAATATTTTAATATTGCTAGCAGTTGTTTTAAGGAAAATATAAAAAACGTAATTATTTATTATTAACACTGATCATCGTTGATAACAAACTAAATATCTGATTCCGTGTTACTCTGATTGAAGATGTTATTGTGTGTTTTTGAACTTTACTTCAAATCCGTGTTTTGTACGCGTGGCGCATGAAGTAAAATTTCGAGTTTAGAAAAGCCCCGTGAAAATTTGTCTCGGGTCGCTGCGCGACCCTCGACAAATTTTCTACGCGGGGCTTTTCTAAACTCGAAATTTTACTTCATGCTTAGTCTGGGAGTGGACAACACTCGTTCTTAGAAGTTTCTAATTGATGAATCACTCTAGATTAATAAGTTTATTACTCACAGGACCGTTTTACAAAGGCTATAGCTCGAAGCACCAGTTGTAGTTTTCGGAGGCCGAAGGACTACAGGGAATTGAAGTTGTTTTAAAAAAAAAACAACGAATATCTAAAGGTTCACAGCGTGGATATGAAAGAAAAATGTTATATATATGATTCTTAATAAATGTCAATTGTTTGATTTTGATATTTTTCATAATTTATGTGTATGTTGTTACTTTTCGCGATTTATTCAAACTTTTTTTTTCTGTGTTTTAGTCAATTTGAATGAAATTCAATGATTTTTCTCTGACTTTCCTGGGTTTATTGATATTTAGTGAATTATTTTTACGTAAATTTGAGGCATTCGTCGAGTTTATAAAAGAGTTCAATTTGAAGTTTTGAACAGTGATTCCAATCCTAAGTTAAAGATGAACAAAGTTTAACAGGAATGAGAAACATTTGTTTAAAAAGCTCAAATATTTAACATGTGGGAAAGTACTATGATAGACATATAAATTTTTATTCATTCTGATAGTTACGATACACATTTTAACACGTGTGACATATTTTAAGGTAACGAGTGTCTTCCACTCCCAGACTAAGCATGAAGTAAAATTTCGAGTTTAGAAAAGCCCCGTGAAAATTTGTCGAGGGTCGCGCAGCGACCCGAGACAAATTTTCACGGGGCTTTTCTAAACTCGAAATTTTACTTCATGCGCCACACGTATTAAACACTGATTTAAAGTGAAGTTAAAAATGCACTGAAATCAACAACCTTACTTTGATTTTTTTTTAATCGATTTGTTCTTTCATATCCACGCTGTGAACCTTCAGATATTGTTTTTTTAAACCTCAATTCCCTGTAGTCATTCGGTCTTCAAAGACTACAATTGGTCCTAATACATTTCGTAATCTAGAGTGATCCATCAATTTGAAACTTTTAAGAACGAGTGTTGTCCACTCCCAGACTAAGCATGAAGTAAAATTTCGAGTTTAGAAAAGACCCGCGTAGAAAATTTGTCGTGGGTCGCGCAGCGACCCGAGACAAATTTTCACGGGGCTTTTCTAAACTCGAAATTTAACTTCATGCGCCACGCGTATAAAACACTGGTTTAACCAAAAACTTAAAACACACGAAACAAATTATTCATGTTAATCCTCACAATTAATTTGGATTATTTTAAACGATTCGAATCCTTTTGTAAGTATTCGAATCTTTTTATAAATATTCGAATCCTTTTATAAAGATTTGAATCACCCGCATTCTTAAAAAAATGTAACGAATCCGAATCACGAATCCACTTTAACTAAAGTATTCGAATGCCTCTATTGAATCCTCTAAAAGGATTAGAATCCAGGATTCGAATCCTGAATGATTCGAATCCTGCCCAGCTCTGAGAAATTTAAAGTGTCGTAGTGGATAAATTTTAATTTAATGTAAATAAAACAAATTTTATTAGGTTTTTGTTCAGTGAAAACACAATTAATCTAGACCCTGGGTCTCCAAACTATCTTCTTCGCGGGTCACAAATACAATTCTACATAATAAAGTCGGCCAAGATCCGATTAATTTTATAAAATTATGAAAAATTTAAGGAACAATTGTTACAATATTTTAAAATATGACATTTACAAAAAAATTAAAAACAATCGCCGGCCGGATTCATGCAAGTCGCGGGCCGGATTTGGCCCGCGGGCCGTAGTTTGGAGACCACTGATCTAGACAAACGCGTGTGCTATTTATTAAAAGTATTGTTTGTGTTGTATGTTTTTCTTCTATTGTGTGACAATTATTTAAATAATTTTTAATATCTATTTGAAAACGTTGTACATGAAGTAAAAACGATGCAATCGAGAAACGCTGCCGTCGTCTACGTCGCCGTTTATAACCGTAGTCCTTCGGGTCAATACTCGCCGCACCGAGTTGACCGATTCTATGGCAGAGGTCGCCACCGTCCGATGCCGTTACTATTGTCCTTATCGAGCATGCACGCTTAATTCCTCAAAAAATCCTCCCGATTTTGGGGTCGGGTATCTATTTCGTGCGCGAACCTGATTTATTCCGCCGAAAACCCGCTCAATCCGAAAATTATTAGGCGATGCGCTGCTCTCGCACTCAATTAGTTTATAATCAGTCAAAGACAATGATCATTATAGTGCAATTGGTGCAGTCGCTAGGATTAATGTTTTCATTTTTAGTGTGTATTAATTGAATTAATCATCTATTTATAATAACATTTCAAAAGTTCGAAGTAAATAGAAATTATTCAAAATGCATGGAATAGGACTTATTGAATGTACTTTTACATCTTATTCAGGAAATTAAAATACCTACTTTCTCTGTATAGATTATTATAATAATTTATATTAAACTTACACTTTTACTACCGATTTGCAGATTCTCTTTATAAGTATAAATGAAATTGCCAATTCTTGGTTGCAGAATACTTCAAACATTAAAAGTGCGATTCTTTTCGCAATCTACAACAAGTTAGGCTTACAAAGACTATATCAAACACTCATTGAAACAACTACTTCCCGGGCTAATACCCCGACGGAGTATTAGCCCGGGAAGTAGTTGTTTCAATGAGTGTTTGATATAGTCTTTGGAAGACTAACTTGTTGTAGATTGCGAAAAGAATCGCACTTTTAATGATTCTCTTTATAAAAAAAATAATCAGAAACCTACCTATTAATAATTAAAAATGTCTGATCTATAAATTTAAATCAATCAATTTGCGACACTATTTTAATTATGAAACAAATAAGTAGTTTTTAAAGTTACAGTTATTTCGATAATGATTTAAAAATCGAGATTAAAATATAAGAAATGTATTAAATGCGATTTCTAATTAGTTTTACAGTAAACATAATTGATGTGTACAAATTGCGCATTCAACTTACTGTAGTTCGAAATCATTCGATCAATTTAATTCTTATGTAAATATCGTATGTTTAATAAAAAAAACTCTAGTGTGCCATGGAAAATATCGTAGGTTGGCAACGCTAAAATTATATATTACAATTATTATGTCTGACGTTTTATATGTCAATTCCTAAAGCATGTAGCCACCCTAAATTTATAAAAAGATGAAATCATTGAACTCTAGAGGTTTATTTAACTGAACATACGATATATCGATACAGGATTTGATTTAGGTTATAATCAGAATGGTATTGTAAATTGTGGTAAAATTAAAGCATACAAAAGTCTGAATTTAATGACTTTTAGTTAATCTATTTGTATTTTATCTTGCACTAATAATTGGCAGAGCTGGGCAGGATTCAAATCATTCAGGATTCGAATCCTGGATTCGAATCCTTTTAGAGGATTCAAAAGAGGCATTCGAATACTTTAGTTCAACTGGATTCGTGATCCGGATTCGATACGTATTTTTAAGAGGATTCGTATTCGAATCCAAATGTGGGCGATTCGAATCCTTATAAAAGGATTCGAATATTTACAAAAGGATTCGAATACTTACAAAAGGATTTAAATCGTCAAAAATAAATCGAATTAATTGTGAGGATTAACATGAAAAATGTCTTTTGTGTGTTTTTAAATTTCTCGTTAAATCACTGTTTTATACGCGTGGCGCATGAAGTAAAATTTCGAGTTTAGAAAAGCCCAGAAAATTTGTCTCGGGTCGCTGCGCGACCCTCGACAAATTTTCACGGGGCTTTTCTAAACTCGAAATTTTACTTCATGCTTAGTCTGGGAGTGGAAAACAGTCGTTTAAAGCTTCGAATTGAACTTTAAAAAAAACAAGGAATATCTAAAGATTTACAGAAAATAGGCTGTTTTGCGGAAAACACTATTTCTACTGGCAGAAACAACTAGCACTATTACCAGCCAGAACTAAGTACAATTAGCCGAAAGAACCAGTACTACAAACTGAAACGTTTACTTTTTTTTCAGTTAAAAACGATTTGTCCACTAGCAGAAAGAACTGCCGCTATTCGCAGACAGAACTTCTAGTTCCATAGACGGAGCCTGTACTAGTACTAGTAGCAGAAAAAACTAGTGGTAGTAGAACAAAAAACTACTTTTAAGCTGAAAGAACGACCAAGGCTGCAGCCAGAATTAAAAATCGGAGGGGGTTATAAAAGTTTCGTGGGGGGGGGGGGGCTTAGAAGAAAATATTTTTTTTGCTCTTACAGTCCCGCTTTTACATACAAAAATTTATCATTTTGAAAATTTCAGGGGGGGTTTGAACCCCCACATCCCCCCCCCCTTCCGGTACGGTCTTGAGAACAACTGCTACTAGTTAAAATAATTACTACAGCAGAAAGAACTACCGCTATTAACGGAGCTTCTAGTTCAGATGGTTCTAGCTTCAGATGCCTTGCCATCAGCAGACGGAACCTGTAGTACAGGTTCCGTCTGTACCAGTAGTAGAAAGACCTACTCGTAGTAGAAGGAACAAAATAGTAGTTGTTCTGTCTCCTACTGAAAGGACGAACGCTACTAGCACAAAGAAATTGTACTACTAGCTGAAATAACTACTACTACTAATAGAAACGTTTACTTTCTAGCAGAACACGCTATTACTACTAGCAGAAACAACTACCGCTATTGGCAGACAGGGCTTCTGGTTCAGATGGTTCTAGCTTCAAATCTTGCCACCGGCAGATGGAGCCTGTACTACTACTAGTAGCAGAAAGACCTAGCAGTCGTTTTTTTATAGCAAAAAACACTATTTCTACTAGTAGAAAGAACTATTGGTATTAACAGAGCGTCTTGTTCAAATGGTTCTGGCTTATCGTGTCTTGCCACCAGCAAACGGAGCCTGTACTACAACTAGTTGCAGAAAGTCCTAGTAATAGTAGAAGGAACAAAGTACTAGTTGCTTCATCTACTATTAAAAGGACAATTGCTGCTAGCAGAAAGAACTTGTACTACTGGCTGAAAGATGGATAGCTTACTTAACATAAAACGCATTTCTACTAGAAGATTAAAAATACATGTTTTTTCTTTGTCGCCGCCATTGTTTAACAAACGTCAATTGTGTATAATATTAATTAACAAGTGCTTTTTGAGAATTAATTGTTATCTTCATTATCGTTTATAATTATTCGTATTTCTTCGGAGCAAACAGATACAGGGAGTTTTTCTTTTAAGTATACGTATTCCAAATTCAGCCTATTTTCTGTAAATCTTTAGATATTCCTTGTTTTTTCTTATAGTTCAATTTGAAGCTTTAAATTAGTGTTTTCCTCTCCCAGGCTAAGCATGAAGTAAAATTTCGAGTTTAGAAAAGCCCCGTGAAAATTTGTCGAGGGTCGCGCAGCGACCCGAGACAAATTTTCGGGGCTTTTCTAAACTCGAAATTTTACTTCATGCGCCACGCGTATAAAACAGAGATTTTAAGTAAAGTTCGAATATAGATAAATTTGACAATATTATAGTGTTTAATACGCGTGGCGCATGAAGTAAAATTTCGAGTTTAGAAAAGCCCAGAAAATTTGTCTCGGGTCGCTGCGCGACCCTCGACAAATTTTCAAGGGGCTTTTCTAAACTCGAAATTTTACTTCATGCTCAGTCTGGGAGTGGAAAACACTTGTTTAAAGCTTTAAATTGAACTTAAAAAAAACCGGAAATATCCGCAATTTTTGTATCAATTCCATGGTTTATTTTTTCTTAATGATTTTTGCTGTACATTTTCTGACATTCGTTGATTTTTAAAAGAGTTCGATTTAAAGCTTTAAACGAGTGTTTTCCACTCCCAGACTAAGCATGAAGTAAAATTTCGAGTTTAGAAAAGCCCCTTGAAAATTTGTCGAGGGTCGCGCAGTGACCCGAGACAAATTTTTTCTAAACTCGAAATTTTACTTCATGCGCCACGCGTATAAAACACTATAATATTGTCAAATTTATCTATATTCGAACTTTACTTAAAATCTCTGTTTTATACGCGTGGCGCATGAAGTAAAATTTCGAGTTTAGAAAAGCCCAGAAAATTTGTCTGACAAATTTTCTGGGCTTTTCTAAACTCGAAATTTTATTTCATGCGTCACGCTTAAAAAACACAGATTTTATGTGAAGTTCGAATATACATAAATTTGACAATATTATAGTGTATTTTACGCGTGGCGCATGAAGTAAAATTTCGAGTTTAGAAAAGCCCAGAAAATTTGTCTCGGGTCGCTGCGCGACCCTCGAAAAATTTTCACGGGGCTTTTCTAAACTCGAAATTTTACTTAATGCTTAGTCTGGGAGTGGAAAACACTTGTTTAAAGATTTAAATTGAACTTAAAAAACAAATCAGCGAATATCCGCAATTTTTTTATCAATTCCATGGTTTGCCATTATTTTTATAAAATCACATTACTTTTTCTTAATTATTTTAGCTGTAAATTTTCTGACATTCGTTGATTTTTAAAAGAGTTCAATTTGAAGCTTTAAACGAGTGTTTTCCACTCCCAGACTAAGCATGAAGTAAAATTTCGAGTTTAGAAAAGCCCCGTGAAAATTTGTCGAGGGTCGCGCAGTGACCCGAGACAAATTTTCTGGGCTTTTCTAAACTCGAAATTTTACTTCATGCGCCACGCGTATAAAATGCAGATTTTAAGTGAAGTTCGAATATACATAAATTTGACAATATTATAGTGTTTTATACGCGTGGCGCATGAAGTAAAATTTCGAGTTTAGAAATGCCTGAAAATGTATTTTAGTCGCGTAGCGAAATTTTACTTCAAGCTTAATCAAGGAGTGGTAACACTCGTTACAAGTTTCACATTAAACACTTTTATGAAAACATAGATTTCCTGAATATTTACACAGTATACATCGGGTTAGGTATACTTAAAATAAACATTCTCTGCATATTGCGTTCTCTAAAAAATAATAATGTTGTATTTTTTTCATACAAAAAAATTCTTTCATGAAATTATATAACAGTACCTATTATTATTGTGAAGTTCTTGTGCTAATAATCTGAACTACAATGTATCTTATACATAAACTGCAGTGAGATAGAAAAATGACGGTAGTGCTATCCCCATTTAGAATGCTTGACTGATATATTTTAACGATGTGGGACGCATTCATGACTGCATCCGAGTGAGTATTTACTGATGGGGCTCACGGATCACGGATGACTGGATCTCTGCTCTCGCTGTCTGTGTATGGTATAGGGCAGAAGCATCTGTCGCAAAATCGCATAAAAATGGAAACGCCCCCGACGTGGCCCAGACCCACGGCATTATCTCCTTCCTACCCTTCAAAGGTCCACGTACACACGGCCATACATATGTAATGAATCCATACAGAGAATATTCGTGCCCTCCGCGCGCTCTGAAATATTAAAGCCGGGGACATAAATGCCCCTTTTTTACTACTATCATGATTACGCCCTTATGCATTTTACATTTTTGCTATACAATATGTGCACATTTTATTCGCCGGTTTTACAAATAGTTACACGCTCCGCGAATGCACTTCTAACAGCATATGTCGCTTGTTGGACAAGATGTAATTTACCTCGTTATATATGTCATACATTACAAAGATATGTTATTAAATTCTGTTATTTATAATTACGTTTCAATTGTTATACACAGGGTGAACGTATTTTGACAGAATGTATGGGGATCTCGGTTTGAAAAGAGAGTCCGTTAAAGTGGGACAAAGTTGCGTATTTTAAGGCCGAATAATTATCTAAAAATATATTTGAAATTTTAATTAATATTTGCCAAGCACATAGCCATTTTGGCAGAAACAGAAATGGATCTTCAAAACCTTAAAATTTATACGAAAAAAAAACCAAAACAATGATAATCTCGAGCCAAGACAAAATACATAACATTCAAATACAAGGGAATCAGTTTAACTTGATTCCCTTGTATTTGTATGTTATGTATTTTGTTTTGGCTCGAGATTATCATTGTTTTCATATTCATATTCATATTCATATTCATATTCATATTCATATTCATATTCATATTCATATTCATATTCATATTCATATTCATATTCATATTCATATTCATATTCATATTCATATTCATATTCATATTCATATTCATATTCATATTCATATTCATATTCATATTCATATTCATATTCATATTCATATTCATATTCATATTCATATTCATATTCATATTCATATTCATATTCCTATTCATATTTATTGATGCAACAACAATGTACATGTTTTACACAGGTCAGTTCTTAACTAAATAATAATAAAAAAATAAATATAAACTACATATCAAAGTAAAAATAAAAAAGTTAAAAAGACTGCATTTTAATGCAGCGTTTAAACTGCAATTACAGTTTAAACGCTGCATCAAAATTAAATTCAAGATAATCCTCCCAGCAGTAAAAGGCATTAATTGATAAGAAATCCTTCAGTACTCGGTAGAACTTCTTGTGTGGTAATTCCTGGATGATTTTAGGCAGGACATTAAAAAATTTAATAGCGTAGAAACGTTCTTCCGCCCGAGCTTTAGTCAGCCTCGTAGCTTTTAAATACAGATTTGATTACTATTAATGATTTCGATAGCTAACGTCATCTAATGCTTCATAGTGGCATCGTCAGTGGTGCCGGAATACTGAACACAAATTCAATTTTTACAGATTTGATTGTTGTCAAGTGCTATATTGGTTGATATCACTGCATGTCAGGTTTTGTGGATAGATGACGAGATTAATAACAAAATAGGAAAATTAGGTAAAACAGTTAATATGATGGAATCTATTTTTTTTCGGATAGATATCCCTAAACCAATTAAAACTGAAATCTTAAAAAAAATCATAAGGCTAACGATAATGTAAAGCAGGGAAACGTGGACTGTAACACTGAAGCACCAAACAAGAAAATATATAACTGAAATGAGGTTTCCGAGAAAAACTCAAAATAAGATAAGGAAAGAGAGAATAAGAAACGAAACAAACATTTAGAGATAGAAGATATAAATGAAATTATCGGAGGACAACTGAGATGGTTTCGCATATACAGGGAGTTCTTTAAGTATACATATCAAAACTATTAGCTGCAAATCTTTAGATATTCGTTGTCTTGATAAAAGAATTTATTTGAAAGCTTTAAGCGAGTGTTTTTTGCTCCCAGGTTAAGCGTGAAGTAAAATTTCGAGTTTAGAAAAGCCTGAAAATTTGGTTTGGTCGCCCCGCTTCGTTACGCGACAAAAGCAAATTTTCAGGCTTTTCTAAACACAAAATTTTACTTCATGCTTATTCTGGGAATAGAAAACACTCGTTTTTATACCTATACAGGGTGCCCGAATTTCGACAGAATGTATAGGGATCTTAGTTATTTGAAGAGATAGAGAGTCGGTTAAAGCAAAGTTGCGTATTTCAGGGCCTAACAATAATCTAAAAACCATTTTTAAATATCTTTTTTTGTTTTCGAGATATCAACAAATATCTGATGTTTTAAAAAATCGTTTTTATTTTTTTATTCAAAAACTACTGAATCTGGACATTTAAAACTTTGACAATATAGAGGCCCTTTTTAATTAGGAATCTACTGGTTTAAATAATTATAACATTTACACAAGGACCATAGCCAACTTTTGATTTTCTTATGAACGCCATTTTGGATTTTCAAATTTTTTGAAATGAAAGAGTATTTTCTTGTGAACTCAATGATGTATCACAATCATAATTTATTATAGATTTAACATTTATAATATTTTCTTTTTACAAAGAGTACCTTGGAAACAATGACGTCATATTTATTAATTAATAAAATCTTGACTGCAGTCAATCATTATTAGCAGTCAAAATTAATTAATAACTGTCAATCTTTTGTAATAATGATAATAAGTATAGATTATCACATAAAAGTTGCACAAACTAAATTTATTCAACCTGTATTATTATGATTCCAAAGCTATTCACAAAAAAAGTAATTCTTGCATTTTTCGCTACATCTCAATAAATATTGATCACCATCTCATCTAAGAGTTATATATTTTTTACTTTTCTGTAAAACAGGGGATTATACGCGTGGCGCATGAAGTAAAATTTCGAGTTTAGAAAAGCCCCGTGAAAATTTGTCTCGGGTCGCTGCGCGACCCTCGACAAATTTTCTACGCGGGGCTTTTCTAAACTCGAAATTTTACTTCATTCTCAGTCTGGGATTAGAAGACACCCGTTAGTTTAAAATACGTCACAACTGTTAAAATATGTATTCAATAGTTTTTAAATAAAAAAAATAAAACGAAATTTTATAAAATACGTTCTTTGACAAATTTATTTTTAGATTATTATTAGGCCCTAAAAAACGCAACTTTGCCTTAATTTAACGGACTCTCAATCTCTTTACATAACCCAGATTCCCATACGTTCTGTTGAAATACGGCATCATGTATGTCGAATGAAGGATACGAGATCGAATAATCAAAATATTCGGAGCTTACAGAGCAAGACCAAGAAAAATTGATGGAGTCAAAGATGGAGCCGAATGAAGAGGTATGCAGTAGAAGGGGATAAAGGGTAAAACACAGGAGAAGAAACAATGGAGACTTTTGTACATGAAAATACAATCAATTACATACAAGGATTTTTTTTAAGTATACATATCCCAAAGCAAATAGCTCGAATTTTGAAAGCGCATGGTTTGGTTAGACGAAATAGTAATAGTAGTAATATAATTTTTATTCATGCTGAAGACCATTCACATAGTTTACATGCGTCAATGAAAATATAAAGCAATAGAAAATATATTACTAAAATAATGTTACATGTACATATACCGGGTGTTTGATTAAGCGTGGCCATCGGCTGTATCTCAGAAACTAAGTAGTGTAGCAGGTTGGGGTAAAAAATTGCAGGATCAAAGTGGCCAAAAGAAATCACTGGAAATTAGTTCTAAGTCCCTACCTCCGCCCCTAGAGGGCGTAGGATCTATCGCCAAATACCAAAGCAGATTTTTATCAAAAAACTGCTAAATTGAGCTAGGTTAAAAATATACAAATCGTAATCTACGCTGAATTTAACGCAATTTTAACTACTCATTTGTTTCTTTATCTAGCAGATATGAAGCATTATTAAACTGCGTGTAACTTTTGTTAGGATTAACCAAAATTAATCAAGTTAGTCTCATTTGATAGGTAATTGAAAGCGCTTTGAATTCCTGTTTATTGTCGTTTACTTTAGTTCTTATAGAAAGCGCCAGACGGCGTTTTTTAACGACCGCCATATTTTCTAAATTAAAAAATAATAATATATAAGCTATAGTTCTCCTACGCTAGTTTATCACGGGAAGGAATACTGAGAAAATTAGCGAAAACCTTATCGTAATATCTTTATCCTAACCAAAGATATAGTAAAAAGTCTGGTAGATTTGCCTATTTTCAACCGTGCACTATATACAAATTTATTTTAAAATCTAGTGGGCCTTAAGGCTTCTTTGTTTTATGTTAAAGAGGTCAAAAACAATAATTTAACGAATACCGGAGATCACTTTACCCCATTTATATGTTTTGGAAAGCGAATATGTAAGTTGATCCATGATTATTTAAAATCTTAAAATATATTAGGCTATGAGGTTAGTAGAATGTTTAAAACAGCGTATACTTACTACAATTAAAAACCCTTATTACAATACACTAATAATGACTGTTATTCCTTACTTCACTTTTTATTTTTATCGTTAGATGTACATTTCGAGACACAAAGTGCTCATTATCAATAACAAACTCCTTATTACAACACTTTATTGGAACAATACGAAATAAAACATAAGAAAATAAAACGAATACAATAATTAAATCTGGCTTCGCTGGTAGAGGGCGCAATCTCTATCTAAAAGGATATAAACAAGATTTTATTCAAAATGCCAAATTAAGCTGCATATGTTAAAAATATGTAAACCAATAATGAAAGAGTATATTTTTAAGAAGCAATGCATGACATTCCTCTATTACATTATTTTTGAATTGAAATAACTGAAAAAATGTAAAAGATAATAATGTAAAAAAAAATATTTATTAGAAATTAGTGTATACAATTGCATACGCTGTAAATTTTCCGACATTATTTGTTTTTAATAGAGTTAATTTAAAGCTATAAACGAATGGTTTCCACTCCTAGATTAAGCATAAAGTAATATTTCAAGTTTAGAAAAGTCTAAAAATTTGGTTTGGTCGCGTTGCGAAGTGGAGCGACTAAACCAAATTTTCAGACTTTTCTAAACTCGAAATTTTACTTTATGCGCCACGCGTATGAAACACTGGTTTTAAGTGAAGCTCAAAATATACGTCTTTAGCATATTTATATAGTAGCATATTGTAAACTTCGCAATATTTCAGGGTTATATACGCGTGGCGCATGAAGTAAAATTTCGAGTTTAGAAAAGCCAGAAAATTTGGTTTGGTCACTCCGCTTCGCGGAGTGACCAAACCAAATTTTTCGGCTTTTCTAAACTCGAAATTTTACTTCATGCTTAGTCTGGGAGTGGAAAACACTCGTTTAATGCTTCAAATTGAACAATAAGAAAAAACTAGGAAAATCTGAAGATTTACAGTATATACGTTGTAATTGAAATATGTTTACTTAAAAGTAAGACTAGTTGTATATTTTTATTATTCCAAAATTATAAGTTTAAATCTTTACATAACTAAAAATCACATTTCTATAGCAGCACATTTATAATTGGCAATAATTGATTTTTTTTTAATTTGATAAAACTGTCTTTCGATTTTGATTTGCAGTAGCTTAATGCTGCTAATTAATTACCTATCGGAAAAATATATACAGGGTGAGTTTTTTTCGATGTTCTCTATGGGGATCTCGGAAACTATAGGAGATAGAAAAACGGTTAAATGGGGAAAGAAGTGTAGTTTTATAGGACGAATAAAATGACACTTTCAAAATATTTTAAAAAGTCAAGGGTAACTTGATATTTTGAATAAAGTAAAATGTGTCAATTTTTTGAAATCAATATATCTCTATTATTATCATAGATAGAAAAAAACTGTAAAGGACAAAGTTGTTGAAAATGTTACACAGATTAATAACAAAAAATCAAAAAAAATGTCGCCCATATTTTGGGAGATATGACACAAACTTATCTTTTTTTAAATGGAAACAATAGGTGACTATGGCCTCATTGGAAAGGTTATTTTTTTCCCTTCAATCCGATATAACATATGCCATAGTTGTTTTTAAAATAAAATAAGTTATAGTCGTTTTAATTTTTCCATACACCAAAAAATAGTTAGCCATGAAAAAGACAAAAGTAAAACAATTGCGGTTGTTTATAGCAACGAAATCAATATTTAATTTATTATCTTTCTTTAGATTTGTCAAAAGCAACATAAAGTAAAATAATTCAAAAATTATCAAAATAATAATAGAAGAAAATTTTAAATATTACATAAGATGCTCAAAAAGTCCACCATTATTATTATGGCATAAAGTACATCTTTTTAAAATAGAATTTGTGGCTTTTTGGACTTTTCTTCTGTCAATAGAATTAAATGTTTCAAGTACAGCTAGTCTAAGATCCTCCACGGATTGATATGATTGTTGATACACTTTGTTCTTCACATAACCCCACAGAAAAAAGTCTAAAACGGATAGGTCGGGTGATCTAGGTGGCCATAGGATTGGTCCATTTCTTCCCACCCATGAATTAGAAAAATAGTATTAAATAGTTTCGCACAGCCAACTTGCTATGAGGTGGAGCTCCGTCGTGTTGAAACCACTTCAATCTTGCCCGTACTGATAAATTTAAATCATCGAGCATATCTTCAAATGTTTCTTAAAGAAAACGAAGGTAATCATTTCCATTCAATGTGTTATCAAAAATATATGGGCCGAGAATTCTCGATCCGAACACACCGCACCATACATTAAATCCAAATTTAATTTGTGGTCTACGTTGTGCAACTTCTCGTGGATTCTCCTGACTCCAAACATGTTCATTGTGCCGGTTAAAAATCCCACAATTAGTAAATCGCGTTTCATCTGTCCAAATTATTTTTGTAGGGAACGTATTATCCTCTTGGCATATGTTTTTGTACCACATACAGAAGACCATTCTC
Source organism: Philonthus cognatus (assembly GCA_932526585.2). Classification (NCBI taxonomy): domain Eukaryota; kingdom Metazoa; phylum Arthropoda; class Insecta; order Coleoptera; family Staphylinidae; genus Philonthus; species Philonthus cognatus. The sequence goes on from OW052244.1 coordinate 78,985,464, forward strand.
TTATTGGTATCACCGTCATGTAAATTTTGTGAAATTGATACCTTATATGGGTGATATTTGTGTTTTTTCAAAACTCGTACTACAGTCCGTTGAGATATGCTTGCTTCTGTTGCAATTTGTCTGGTCGATGTGGATGGATCTATCATCGCCAATGCTAATACGTTTATTTCCGAAACTTCATTAATTTCGTTTTTTTCAAGTTTCGGCTTTGTAAAGGATCCGTACTCACCCAAATTGTGGTAAATTCTTCTGAATGTTGGTAAAGATGGCTGCCGACGATCGATATATTGATTATAATATTGTTCTGCAGCATCCGCAGCGTTTTTATTACACTGAATGTAACAAACAAGCATATCACGATTTTCTTCGTTGGAAAAATTCATTATCACTTTAAAAAACTTTCAACACCAAATAAATACAAAACAAACTTATCGAAACAAACCAAATATGGAAATGAATTAATATGAGTTTACAATAAACAACTGCAATTGTTTTACTTTTGTCTTTTTCATGGCTAACTATTTTTTGGTGTATGGTAAAATTAAAAACGACTGTAACTTACTTTATTTTAAAAATAAGTATGGCATATGTTATATCGAATTGAAGGGAAAAAATAGCCCTTTTAATAAAGTCATAGCCAACTATTGTTTCTATTTAAAAAAAGGTAAGTTTGTGTCATATCTCCCAAAATATGGGCGACATTTTTTTTTTGATTTTTTGTTATTAATCTGTGTAAAATTTTCTACAACTTTGTCCCTTACAGTTTTTTTCTATCTATGATAATAATAGAGATATATTGATTTCAAAAAATTGACACATTTTACTTTATTCAAAATATCTAGTTATCCTTGACTTTTTCAAATATTTCGAAAGTGTCATTTTATTCGTCCTATAAAACTACACTTCTTTCCCCATTTAACCGTTTTTCTATCTCTTATAGTTTCCGAGATCCCCATAGAGAACATCGAAAAAAACTCACCCTGTATATCGATTGGTTCGATTTTAAACAAAAATTCAGAAATATTTTTAACGAATAATTCAACAGTATATTGTTTAATAAATAAAAAAAACTATGTATTGCTCTAAAATATGCCTGAATTCTGAAATTTTTGCAGTGGCTAAGTGATTTTCCCACCAAATTAGTTTATTAAAAATACGGACAAATGTCTATTTTATTTAGTTTATTTTTGAATTTTATAGTGAACTTAGTTTGATTGTTATAATCATGTGATAATATCGTTTGATAGTGATTTAGTGTTTGATGCAAAAAATTGCTGGAATCCGCAAATTTTCGCAGTGGCTAAAGTGCTTTTCTTATTAAAGGAGTTTATTAAAAATACAGAGAAATGTCTATTGTTTTTTTTTTTATTATTTGCGGTAAACCTACTCTAAATTTTGCTTGATTTCAACAACCTTCTCATGTCATTTGCTTTTACATAAATGCAGATGAAAATGGAAAAGTCTAATAATTAAAATGGTTGGACTTTAGTTACGTTTAACCAAATTTAATAAACGCTGACTAAATTGTAAAATAATTAAATTAACTTTTAAACACTATGTATTCTGATTTAATTTAGTGTCTATAGTAAGGAACAGAGGGCGCTATTGTTACAGAATACCCCATTCTGCACAATTTTCAATATATCTCCGGATGAAGATATCGGGATGCTGTTTTCGCCAGTTTCCACACTATTTCTTATTTTAAATAACTATTGTGACTTACGTACACCTTTAAATTTGAAAATTTAAAGAAAATGCAGAAAATACGGTGATTGTCTCAATCGCACTCTTTGGTGCTTAATATTGAAACTAAAATAAATCAGAATAAATTATGTTTTAAAGTGCATTCAATTATCTATCAAATGAGCACAATTTAATTAAATTCAGTGTAACCTAACAAAAGTTACAGGCATTTAAATAATTAGACAGTTTCGTTCTCCCATGCATCTTATGTGAGACATAAACAAACGAGAAAATAGTTAAAATTTGGTAATATTTACCGTAGATTATGATTTCTATATTTTGCACATTGCTTAATTTGTCATTTATTTAATAAAAAAAATGTTATAATCTTCTACTCTAGAGATAGCGCCCTCTTGCGGCGATGGTATGAATTTAAAAATAATTTCCAGCGATTTCTCTTCGCCACTTTTAGAATGAAATTTTTTACTGCGACATGCTACGATGTATAGTTTCTGAGATACAGCCGATGGCCCCGCTTAATCAAACATCCGGTACACACATGCTGAAAATAAGATGTTAGAGGCAAAGGACAAAATATAGTATCCATGTATTTCCTGTGAAAACCGTTATGGGTTTTTGTCTTAGATTAGTGAAAATTTTAAATAAATAAATTGGTTAACTTTGAATTCCCGCCATTTTTCCTGTATACTTTAGATTTTATTTTAGGAAAGCCGGAAAAATTGGCTTGGTCGTGTAGCGAAACGGAGCCACCAAGCCAAGGATTTTTTGAAGTCAAAATTTTACTGCATGCGCCACGCGTCTTTAACACTGGCTTAATGTCTAGTTTAATATAATAATACTAATGCCCGGTATTATAGACGATTATTAAATCATTAGATAACTATTTGTGGAGTAAATTTATTTACCTAGTAAACTAATGGGCAAATAAAATTGCGTATTATAAAGCAAACCTACCAAATAAATAGCAATTCTAGAAATAAATTATTTAATTCGTAGATTACAGACCGAAATTATACATTTTCATTGTGGCCATAGCTGGAACCACAAATTTTTTAAATTGAATTGTCAATATTTTAAATTAAATTGTCAATAAAATTGGAAATTTAGTATAATTCCCTATAATTATGGATAATAACCGTTGAATAGAATAGAATTACACAGAACAAGAAAAAGAAAGCTTATTAGAAATTATAAAAGACTTAAAAGATTGTTTTCCACTCCCAGGTTAAGCATGAAGTAAAATTTCGAGTTTAGAAAAGCCTGAAAATTTGGTTTGGTCGCGTAGCGCGAAGCGCGGAGCGGCCAAACCAAATTTTCAGGCTTTTCTAAACTCGAAATTTTACTTCATGCGCCACGCGTACAAGACACTGATTTCAAGTTAAGTTCACTTGTTCACAATATTTCAGTGTTTTCAGTGTTTAATACGCGTGGCGCATGAAGTAAAATTTCGAGTTTAGAAAAGCCTGAAAATTTGGTTTGGTCGCTTCGCGCTTCGCGCTACGCGACCAAACCAAATTTTCAGGCTTTTCTAAACTCGAAATTTTACTTCATGGTTAGTCTGGGAGTGGAAAACACTCGTTTAAAACTTTAAATGGAACTAATTTCAAAAAAGCGTATGCATAAGTATAAAAATCCCTGGTTATGTCTGATTTGAAAAACTCTAGGTCTTTGACTCCTTAGAATGCCTTGTGGTTCGAATTAATCACTGTCAGGGAAGATACTATGAGCGAACTTAAATCTGACACGGATGATATGGTAGACATGATAACCGTAATAAAATTAATAAAAACAAGTAGTAGAATCTAAAGTAATTTTAATAATATAATACACTTTTGACTTTTAACTGTCAAATTATTTAGAGAATAACATTTACTTAGTAGAAAAACAAACAAATAATTTACTTGGGAGATTTATTAGCCAAATAAAGTTATTTTGTGTTTATAATACCGAAATCTTTGGAATAAATTAATTTATTTCTAAAATAAATTTTATTTATGCCCGGTATTATAAACGATTAATAAATCATTAGATAACTATTTGTAGAGTAAATTTATTTACTTAGTAAACTAATGGGCAAATAAAATTGCGTAATATAAAGCAAACCTACCAAATAAATAGCAATTCTAGAAATAAATAATTTAATTAGTAGATTACAGACCGAAATTAAACATTTTCATTGTGGCCATAGCTGGAACCACCAATTTTTTAAATTGAATTGTCAATATTTCAAATTAAATCGTCAATCAAATTGGAAATTTAGTATAATTTCTTATAATTATAGAGAATAACCGTGGGATAGAACTAGAAAAAGAAAGCTTATTAGAAATTATAAAAGACTTAAACGAGTGTTTTCCACTCCCAGGCTAAGCATGAAGTAAAATTTCGAGTTTAGAAAAGCCTGAAAATTTGGTTTGGTCGCGTAGCGCGAAGCGCGGAGCGGCCAAACCAAATTTTCAGGCTTTTCTAAACTCGAAATTTTACTTCATGCGCCACGCGTACAAAACACTGATTTCAAGTGAAGTTCACTTGTTCACAATATTTCAGTGCTTTCAGTGTTTAATACGCGTGGCGCATGAAGTAAAATTTCGAGTTTAGAAAAGCATGAAAATTTGGTTTGGTCGCTTCGCGCTTCGCGCTACGCGACCAAACCAAATTTTCAGGCTTTTCTAAACTCGAAATTTTACTTCATGCTTAGTCTGGGAGTGGAGTGTGAAAATCAAATAATTTACAGAATACAATTTACTTGGTAGAAAAACAAACAAATAATTTACTGTGGAGATTTATTAGCCAAATAAAGTTATTTTGTGTTTATAATGCCGAAATCTTAGGAATAAATAAATTTATTCCTAAAGTAAATTTTATTTAGGGAATAAAACATTTTATAATACCGGGCATAAGTCTGTAAATTTTTCAAAGTAAACTATTAAAATATTCAAGTGCACCCCTCTGGCCCCCTTGGCTACACTCATGAGACCATGATAAAAAAACCCTGTACAATGACAAATTATGGAAAGATCCATTTCATATTTTGTTTCAGTGCAACATACGTTCAGCTAATATGCTTAATGCTCAGCCATTCCAAATATGGGAGTTTTTGAAATATATCTATTTTGTAATGAATATGTAATATGAAATTTAATGAAATTACAAGTACAAAAAATGATTGACACCATCCATTCAACACACTCTATTGAATTTCCATGCGTGATTGTGTACCTCATACAAAACCTATCACTCACCAGGTAAATGAATTAAACTTCATTGATAATTTTTCAGCCGAATCCCATTGAATTCAAAAATAGGGTGGCTCTAATGAAGTTCGATTATGTGCGGCACGTGGATGTATTATTTGCAGCGAGAGTTCAAAATGAAATTCTCATCGATGCACGGTGCACATACATACAGGCTGGCCCAGCAGCGAAATAAACCGTTGACAACGCCATCAATCAGGGAACGAGTATGGATGAGTCAGGGAGCACAGTAACCAAAACAGCAAGTGTTGCTTATTGCTCCATGATGGCGCTATCGATCTTATCCGTCAAATTGATACGTACAAAAAAAAAGTGTCGCCCCCTTTTGTCTAAACCCGCTAGTGTGCAGCGGCAAACAAATTACAAGTACGGGAATGAATATGCCACCGACACAATGCGCTAGTTAAGGGAGTGCGCTTTTGTGTTTTTGACATAGTTTTTCGATTTTATGTTGAGTGTGTGTGTGTGAGCGAGGGTGGTGGAGATGAGGAGTTGTAGGCGCGAGGGGATTGTTCGATGTGAAGGGAGATTTTCGCCACCTCATCTTTAGCTATTTTGTCGCACCCTAAGTAACTTACTTGCCAGTGTGCGTTATGCGCTTAGGAGTAGGGGTTGTTATTTACTTTCTTTGAATAATTAATCCCCGACTGCACTGGAATTCAATTTAATCCGTAAACGCATCGCATGAATGGAGTGGAGGATTTCGTGGAAGTATAGCTTTGAAAACTTCTGGTGTTTGGATATCTTATTATAGCTTTAAGTTCAATACACTTCAGATGGTATTAATTCTTAAAGATATTATCTCGTTATTCCTTTCGATTCCACGTAATTATTTTTAATTAAAACCAAGGAAATAGTTAAAATGAATAGAGGATTGTAATACTAGTAAACATGTATATTATAATAATAATATATTTATTCACCCAACAGGTTTAACCAACCCAATTACAGAGTAACATACAATATATTTGTACATGTGTAAATCTTAAAACTAATTACATTTATTGTATTACACAGAAATACAAAATTCTGGAGTATATATTAAATCCTTATAATTAAATACCAAATGAGAAATTAATTAATTCATAACTTACTAAGTTGAAAATACATTTTTTAATTGTTTTAAAGCACAGTTAAATATATTACACTTCATTGATACTGTATTATGATATTTACAAATCCGGTATAAAGGAGAGTGCTCCATTATATTTGAGTGCGTGGTTCTGTTATAAAAGCAGCATACATTTCTTGTTGAAATTGAAGGAATATTAAACGGCAGTTTACTCAACAATTCTGGGCAGTCAATTTAATTCCTTATAAGTTTAAATAAAAATATTTGCCCCTGAATTGATTTGCGCATTAAAAGAGAAACGGCATTAAATTCTTGCAACAACAAATCATTATTAAATGACTATTGCGGGTACGTACCAAATTTCTTAAACCAGACATACTTAAAAAACTTGCGCTGAACCTTTTCAATGTTATTTATGTGCGTTTGGTAATATGGATCCCATATAATTGAACTATATTCAAGTACAGAGCGCACTAGAGCATTAAAAAGGGTTATCAGTACATTTTCATTTGAAAAGTGTCTAGTGTTCCTAATAATAAAACCCAAGTTTCTATAAAAGCAAGGTCTCAAGTCGTAAAAATTGATAAGGTTATATCAGGGTCGTTAAGTGTCACCGCGGTCGTACCCCCAAGGTTCCATTTTAGGCCCTATACTTTTTTCCATCTACACATCTTTCCTAACCGATGTTCTAACGTACTGTTCGGCAAATATTTATGCGGATGATACACAGTTGTTATACTCTTTTAAACTTGAAAATACAGAGTCCGCTTGTGAGTGTATCACTTCCGATATAGCAAAACTGGTCGAAACGTCAACTAAACATTCTTTGATAATCAATGCCTCAAAATCGACAGCTATGCTATTTGGTCCCAATAGCTTAACACCTCTTGCAAAACCTCTTTTAAAAATTATGGTTGGTAACAACACTTTAGAATTTGTCAATTCCGTAAGGAATCTTGGCCTTACTTTCGACAATAATCTGCGTTTTAAGCTTCACATTAATAAGTGCATTTCCAGAGCATACCTTAATCTGAAGATGATTTATTCTAATAGGAATGTCCTCTCTTTGCAAATAAAAAGATTTCTATGCCACACGTTGGTTCTGAGTCACTTTGATTTTGCGGACGTTGTTTACAATGCTTGCTTAGACTGTAATACTAAAATGCGCATACAAAAGGTTCAAAACGCGCGTTTAAGGCTCATATTTGGTATTCGAAAATATGGTCACCTATTAGGTAAATTACGTGATTTGAATTGGCTAGACATGACCGAACGACGAAACCTACAGTGTTGTACCCTTTATAATAAAATTATTCAGACCATCCTCCCTATCTTTATGACAGAATTGTATTTCGGTCTGACGTTCATACCATTAATGTGAGATTTAGAGGCAGGATTTCTCCACCTAAACATAAAACATCATTTTTTCTTAGATCATTTTCATTTAGTATTTACAAAATTTATAATTCCATACCCAATCTACTCAAAAATCTCAGAAACAATAGTTTCAAACAAGCAATGAAAAAATATATATTATGTAATAAGTTTTCACCATAGAATCTTAGTTTAATTATTGTCATTATAAATATTTTTTTTTCTCTCTCTCTCTCTTTATTTCTTTTTGTTATAAAACAGTTAATTTGTAGAACGAACATTGAAATAAAGAAAAAAATCTGTAATTCTTTTAGCACTCTTAAACGATATATATATTTTTTTTTCTCACAGGTTAAGTGGAAGAGCAGAGATAGTTTTTTTTAAGCTATCGCTGAACTTCGCCTGTATTTTGTTTTTTGTTTACTTTGTATTTTCTTTCAATTGAATAAAGACAATTTATTATTATTATTATTATTTGCTCTCGCAACTATGGACTGTGTATGTTCAATAAAAGTAAATTTTGAATCGAACATAATACCTAGGTCTCTTTAGAGTTGCAGCGTTCTAACGATTGACCATCAATACGATATAGAAATGAGATCGGATTACTCTTCCGGGTGTAAGTAACAGTTTTCCACTTCTTAATGTTCAATTGTAAATTATTCCTAATGCACCAGTCCGACAGGGCATTAATCGTAGTTTGCAATTCCACACGTGCTTGAATATTTTGAATAGGGCTAAACAATTTAAGATCATCTGCGAAGAATATATGATGACAACATATATATTTACTTAGATCGTTGATAAAAATAACGAATAATAAAGGCCCAAGATTAGAACCCTGCGGGACCCCCGAGTTAGAAATAAATGTGTTTGAGCCAAATCCATTAATGTAAGCATTATTTTCTCTATTTAGCAAATATGATTTGAGTAAGTTTACTAAATTGATATGAAATCCCATGTTGTATAATTTTTTTATTAATGTGAAATGATCCACTCGATCGAAGGCTTTAGCGAAATCAGTGTAAATGCAATCAACTTGTGACGATTTATTAGGTTGGTCACATACTATTTCGCTAAAGCAACCTAGATTTGTTACTGTTGAACGATTTTCCATGAAGCCATGCTGGTATGGCTGATGTAGTTTTTTATTTTGGAGTATATTTAACTATAGATAATCATTTCGAAAACTTTGGCAATATTAGAAAGCAGTGCAATTGGCCGATAGTTCTCTATTACAGACGAATCACCCGCTCTTAATACTGGACATATTTTGCTATCTTTCCAGATGGTCGGAAGTCGATGTGTTCAGCATAAGATTAAAAATATTTTCAAGTGGCTTCAAAAAAATAGTCGCGCAATCTTTTATTAAAAATGTTGGGATACCATCAGTGCACATGCCATGGAAATGCTTAACTTTTTTATTGCGTTATGAATATCGGTCAGATCGATTGCTAAAAAATAATACTGATTCGAAGTTCAGACATAGCGAAGCGGAGCGACCAAACCATATACTGAGTATTTATCTGCCTTATAAAGCCACTGGGTAGTGAAACATGTTGTTCTGCTTATAACAGCAGTTTAAATACTTTTGCATCTGGTCCTTTTAGTGGATGACTATGATTTTTTATTAACATATTTAGACAATTGTTCGTGAAATAACACTATAAATGGCTAATTAAATTAATATTTTTGTGATAATAACGAATTTGTTATGTAAATATCTCTCCAATTATACTAAAGGTAAATTAAATTAGTAATGGTATAAGAGGAGGGTAACACCAGCAATAAAATTACAGCCCATCAAATTCAAGACGAAATCCCAAGAGATCAACGCGAAAATATACACACCCTAGCACCCCATATCTCCACACCGCCGCCGTTTGTACAATTTTTCCCCACTAAACTCAAGACGTGTGAATCCGTGAAATGTGGACCTTTTAAATTGATTATCCTATTTAGGAAGAAGTGGGGTACTAACGAGGTGGGCGCGAGTCCTCCGGGGAGCAAGAGCTCTGTTTATAATAGCTGACACCTCGCATTTCTCATAGAGTGGGGGGCACGTGCCCCAGCAATTCCACTTTGATTCCGTACTGTGTGTGTGTGTGTGTGCGCCTTTAAAGGGCTAGTTGTAACGTATTTAGTGGATGTCGGGCGCTGCCTTGCACCGGGGGTGGCCACTGGCACATGAAATATGAAGTGAACGCACGACCGCCCGCGAACTACCCCACTGACTCCCCTAGCGAGCGCCGAAGGGGACCACCCACTATTACATCAGAAACATTGCTATACATACATAATGCAGACATCAGGTATTTCCGATGATTAATTACGCCGTGTCGGAAAAGAGGGGTGTTTCCGAATTCTACATCATGTCTTAATGTTAGTTAAAAATCGGGATTAATGTACAGGAAATTAGTATACATATACATATGAAGAAAATATTCCTACATTCGTTGTTTCTATAAAGAAATCAATTTGAAGCTTGAAACGAGTGTTTTCCACTCCTAGCATAAAGTAATATTTCGAGTTTGAAAGAGCCTGAAAATTTGGTTTGGTCGTGTTGCGAAGCGGAGCGACTAAACCAAATACTAAGTATTCATCTGCCTGCTGAAGCCACTGTGTGGTGAAACATGTTGCAGTGTTCAACAATTAACGTGAAACTCTCTCAACTCTGTTGTTTCATATCAAATTATACCGGGTGTTGACTTAGCGGACGCAACTTAGGAAATCGCATGTTAATTTTGAAGTGTTCAACTATTGGCTTTCCTATTTATTTTAGGGACAAAATGTATTTAACTTTTTTGTAGATTGAAAAATTCTAAATTTATTAATGTTCACACTTAACACTTTACGTTTCTCTAAATTAAAATAATTAAGAAAAAGTATTGTGATCTTATAAAAATTATGACATACCATAAAATTGATACAACAATTGCGGATATTCCCTGTTTTTTTAAAGTTTAATTTAAAGCTTTAAATAAGTGTTTTCCACTTCCAGACTAAGCATGAAGTAAAATTTCAAGTTTAGAAAGCTCCGTGAACATTTTCTGGGCTTATCTAAACTCGAAATTATACTTCATGCGCCACGCGTATAAAACATAATAATATTGTCAAATTTATGTATATTTGAACTTCACTTAAAATCTGTGTCTTATACGAGTGGCGCATGAAGTAAAATTTCGAGTTTAGAAAAGCCCAGTTATATGCGCCACGCGCATAAAACACTATAATATTGCCAAATTTATGTATATTTGAACTTCACTTAAAATCTGTGTCTTATACGCGTGGCGCATGAAGTAAAATTTCGAGTTTAGAAAAGCCCAGAAAATTTGTCTCGGGTCGCTGCGCGACCCTCGACAAATTTTCACAGGGCTTTTCTAAACTCGAAATTTTACTTCATGCTTAGTCTGGGAGTGGAAAACACTCGCTAAAGCTACAAATTAAACTCTTTTAAAAATCAACGAATGTCAGAAAATTTACAGTTAAAATAATTAAGAAAAAGTAGTGTAATTTTATAAAAAATAATGACATACCATGGAAGTGATACAACAATTGCGGATATTCTCTGTTTTTTTAAAGTTGAATTTAAATATTTTAATAAGTGTTTTCCACTCCCAGACTAAGCATGAAGTAAAATTTCGAGTTTAGAAAAGCCCTGGGAAAATTTGTCGAGGGTCGCGCAGCGACCCGAGACAAATTTTCTGGGCTTTTCTAAACTCGAAATTTTACTTCATGCGCCACGCGTATAAAACACTATAATATTGTCAAATGTATGTATATTTGAATTTCACTTAAAATATGTGTCTTATATGTGTGGCGCATGAAGTAAAATTTCGAGTTTAGAAAAGCCCCTCGGGTCGCTGCGCGACCCTCGACAAATGTTCACGGGGCTTTTCTAAACTCGAAATTTTACTTCATGCTTAGTCTGGGAGTGGAAAACACTTATTAAAATATTTAAATTCAACTTTAAAAAAACAGAGAATATCCGCAATTGTTGTATCACTTCCATGGTATGTCATTATTTTTTATAAAATTACACTACTTTTTCTTAATTATTTTAACTGTAAATTTTCTGACATTCGTTGATTTTTAAAAGAGTTTAATTTGTAGCTTTAGCGAGTGTTTTCCACTCCCAGACTAAGCATGAAGTAAAATTTCGAGTTTAGAAAAGCCCTGTGAAAATTTGTCCCGAGACAAATTTTCTGGGCTTTTCTAAACTCGAAATTTTACTTCATGCGCCACGCGTATAAAACACTATAATATTGTCAAATGTATGTATATTTGAATTTCACTTAAAATATGTGTCTTATATGTGTGGCGCATGAAGTAATATTTCGAGTTTAGAAAAGCCCCTCGGGTCGCTGCGCGACCCTCGACCAATTTTCACGGGGCTTTTCTAAACTCGAAATTTTACTTCATGCTTAGTCTGGGAGTGAAAAACACTCGTTTAAAGCTTCAAATTAAACTCTTTTAAAAATCAACGAATGTCAGAAAATTTAAAGTTAAAATAATTAAGAAAAAGTAGTGTGCTTTTATAAAAAATATTGACATACCATGGAAGTGATACAACAATTGCGGATGTTCCCTGTTTTTTTAAAGTTTAATTTAAAGCTTTAAACAAGTATTTTCCACTCCCAGGCTAAGCATGAAGTAAAATTTCGAGTTTAGAAAAGCCCCGTGAAAATTTGTCGAGGGTCGCGCAGCGACCCGAGACAAATTTTCTGGGCTTTTCTAAACTCGAAATTTTACTTCATGCGCCACGCGTATAAAACACTATAATATTGTCAAATTTATGTATATTCGAACTTTACTTAAAATCTGTGTCCTACACGCGTGGCGCATGAAGTAAAATTTCAAGTTTAGAAAAGCCCAAAAAATGTTCAAGGGGCTTTTCTAAACTTGAAATTTTACTTCATGCTTAGTCTGGGAGTGGAAAATACTCGTTTATAGCTTGAAATAGAACTCTTTTAAAAATAAACGAATGTCAGAAAATTTACAGTTAAAATAATTAAGAGAAAGTAATGTGATTTTATAAAAATAATGACATACCATGGAATTAATACAACAATTGCGGATGTCAAAATAGCACAAGATATTGCTGTTACTTAATTAACGACAAAAAACATAACGCATCGTGATAACTGTGGTCTGCATAATACCATTTTATTAGGAGCATTTTGTCTTGTATTAATCAGTTCGAAAACAATTGCTTTAATCAAGTGACTGCAATATCTTTTGCCATTTTGACAGCCGCAATTGTTGTTTCAATTCCATGGCATGTCATGTTTTTTTATAAAATCACATTACTTTTTCCTAATTATTTTAATGAATTCAGAATTTTTCCCTCTACAAAAAGGTAAATACATTTTGTTTCTAAAATAAATAGGAGAGCCAAAATTTGAACATTTCAAAATTTACATGGGATTTCCTATGTTGCGTCCGCCAAGTCAACACCCGGTATAATATTTTATCATCGTTATTTGTAAATCAATTAAAGTTGTTCTACTCATAACTCATAAGGATAAAATATCCTTTATAGGATATTGGAAAACTGTTTTCAATCCTGAACCATTGCGAAAGATGTGTTTACATAACTGACCTCCTTTTAAAAAATTACTACGCCCGTTTTTCAACCACCTCTCCACCCCCTCTGAGTCCGCTTCTTTTCCGATTCAGCACGCCGTGCCCGGCCGGATCGCCATTGCATAATTCATAATATTCGGCAGGAATTGATTTTTCCGTTCCAATCCGAAACTCATTTATCCCATTAGGAGTAGGGATGGCAACGATACATCGATATATTAAATATATCGATATTTTTTCAAATATATCGATATATAAATATCGATGTAATAGTTTCGATATATCGCAAAATATATCGATATTTTTGTGTAAATACCTATATCAAAAAACTAATTAATTGCAAATTGCACGCACCACAATTTGGCGAAACTTCAATCTAGTTTGTTTTATCACTCGTTAAATTTCTCAGCACCATCTAGCGTCGAGAAGCGCAAATAACTTATTAGGTACCTGTATTTGATACAATAGGTACCCGAATTATCGGCTATAATTGGGATTCCTTTGAATTACTTGAACGGAATCCAGTTCTTCCCCGAAAATTTTTGTCGGGGAATACCCGTTCGAAGTTTATAAATACACCTCAACAAAAAAATTTTCTGCAGTCTGCAAAGAGCTTTGAAAGTGTTTGCTGTGAATAAATAATAGTGTGATTGTTCAAAAGTTTAGTGAAGTTGAAAATAAAATAATCTTGATTTATTACATAAATTTAAAGTGACTGATTGTTGGTCCTGAAAATATGGCTCCTCCGAGAAGTAACATTTGGAAACATTTTCAAAAAGTTACTCCCAATACTGCTAAATGCAATTTGTGTGCCAAGGTGCTGAAGACTTCGGGCAATACAACAAATTTGAAAACACATTTAAAACAAAAACACTCCTCCATCTTACAACATTTAACTGAGGAGAAAAAGGAGACTGATGAACCAAAGAAGAAAAAACGTCCATCCCAACCCGAAAGTCGAATGGATGTAGAAACGGCTGGGACTAGTAGTTCACTACATCAAGATGAGGTATGACTAATAGAACCGCAATTGTTAATGAATTTATTAGTTAATATTATTTCTAGAAAAATCTGATTGCTTCACAAGAATTTGATGATGATGTTCATTCATCAACTTCAACAATGACGGTTTCTGAATATGATGTTGAACCAAGCACAAGTACAGAAAAATCAAGCTCATTATACAAGCAAGCTACAATTGTGTCTACCTTCAAAACAATTTCATCTTTCAAAGGTAAAGCAAAAGTTTATAGTACTTGCATGAATGCATCATTTGTTTTTATTTTTAGATGGTGGCTCTAAAAATGTGAAACTAACGGAAGCATTAATAAAATTTATTGTTCAGGATAATTTGCCATTCAATATTGTAGAGGGTAAAGGTTTTCTGTCTTTGATGAAACAAGTGGCACCTTTATACAAAGTACCAACCAGAAACACCATCAAAAATAATGTTGATAGAAAGTTCGAAGTGATTTCAACAGCATTTAAAAATATATTGAAAAAATCGAAGTATTTCACAATTACGACGGATATATGGACTGCCGATATGCAGACCAAAAGTTTTATGGGCATCACTGTCCACTTTGTACATGACATGAAGTTAACATCAGCGACAATAGGTATTGTTGAATTATCAGAGTCTCACACGGCAGACTATATTGCTTTAGAATTAGGCAAAGCTCTTCAAAATTGGGGAATTGATCCTAATGATGTTGTTGCTGTAGTGACGGACAATGCAGCCAATATGGTCAAAGCTATGCATGACAAATTTGGGAAAAACCGACACATCCCATGCTTCGCACATACCCTCAATTTGGTGTGTGAAAATTCAATTACAAACACAGAAGGTTTGAGTATTATTATTGACAAGATACGATCAATAGTAGTATGGTTCAAAAGAAGCGTTAAGGCTAGTGATCAATTAAGAAAAATACAAATCGATGCAGGAACGATAGAAGGAAACATTAAAAAAATGATTTTGGATGTCAAAACTCGCTGGAACTCCACATATTACATGATAGAGAGATTTCTACTAATGTCATCTATGGTCAGCAATATTTTGTTTTCCGATGTTAATGCTCCAAATATGATTACTGCAGCCGAAGTTGAGCATTTACGAGAAATATGCAAACTTTTGAAGCCACTAGAAAGGATGACAGTAGAGATAAGTGGCGAAAATTACCCCACAATAAGTAAAGTAATACCAATGATTGGTTGTCTGATAAACCAGTACAACAATTATTCGCCCCAGTATGAAGTAGGTAAACACTTGAAAACATCATTATTAAAAGAAATCGAAAAGAGGTTTGGTGCTATTGAGAAATCTTATATACCAGCTGTTTCCACAATATTGGATTCTCGATTTAAACAAATAAACTTCAGGGATCCTCAAGTCCTGGGCACAGTGATGCGACACATCAAAAGTGAGATCGCGACTTTCCAAAGCACTTCTTCATCATCAGAATCTTCTGATTCGGATACTGAAGAACCGGAATTTGATATATGGGCGCACCATAAAAAATTAGCGCACACTAAAAAAAGTGGGCAAGGGAAATTACATAAAGATAGTGAACTCAATCAATATTTAAGTTTGCCAGTTAGAAACTTGAAAGACGATCCCTTGGACACCTGGAGCGAAATGAAATTGGTATATCCCAACTTATTTAAAGTGGCGGCAAAATATTTTTGTGTTGTAGCAACGTCGGTCCCCAGCGAGAGGCTATTTTCAAAAGCCGGAGCAACAGCTACTAAAAGTCGTAACCGTCTCACGGGAAGTAGGCTTTCCAAATTATTATTTTTGAGCTCTTTGCCTGATAACTTGCATTTGTGGAACTGATGTATTCACCTAATGCACAAAATCACAAATGCAGGCAAACAGTCTTGTTCCTGTAAGACATTTAATTGTAAACTTGACTAAATTGTAATAAAAAATACATTTTAATTTTTTTTTGTAAAAACATGCAATTTTGTAGAACACTTTTAACTTGTACTTACTTAATCAAAAAATACACTTATTTTTTTTTAATGTATTACCTTTCAATATTTCCTCAGTACCTACTTTACGTTTCAAAAACTTTAGATTCGATTGATTTGAATATAATAAAAAAATATATCGATATTTTTCATGATATCGATATTTTTGTTTAGATATATCGCATGTATCGATATATAGCTTTCGATATATCATATGATGATTATATCGATATATTTATATTTTTTGCCATCCCTAATTAGGAGGCGCATTTGTAAATTGTGTTCGGCCGTTGTTCGCAAAGTAGGACAATCAGTTGACAATGGCAATGGGATACAATGAGGACAATGGAGGAGGATGCCTTTTTCACGACCTCCGCGCCCCCCGCCCGCGTCCCTCTATAAATCGACCAATTTCTTCCTTGATGGCTCAATCAGTATACGATTTTTTTCCTAACTACATTTTTTCTCCCTTCGACCCCCAGAAAATGCGCTTTCTAGGTCCTGATCGAATAACTTCCAAACTATCGTTTATCGAACATAACAATAACAATATCCATCTTCATTTTATTGAAACGAATTCAGAAATATTTATACCGGGTGTTTCATTCTAATTAATCCATACAAATGCTCCAAATACAAAATACAGAGTGATTCAGAATAAAAATTAATAAACTTAAGAAGTATATTTTAAACTTTACTCAAAATCAGTGTCTTGTAAACCAAATGTTTAGGCTTTTCTAGACTCGAAATGTTACTTCATACTTGGAGTGGATGAGGGAGGATGGGAGCGGGGTAAGGACTTTGGAAAAGCTGGGGAGGGAGAGGGAAAAGAGAAGGGCGGGTAAGAGGGATACGGGAGGGTAATGAGATAATAAAATGTAAATATAAATCTAATGTAAAGTGTGGAGGTATGCTAATAAAGGTCCTTTTTTTACTTAATCAAGGAGTGGAAGCATTTGTTAGAAGGTTTAATAAATTGAACTCTTTTATAGAAAATTAAACTAATGCCTAAAAATTAGAATATAAAAACGAATTAAAATTAATATCGACTTTCTGCAAAACGTGTGTCTCATTGAGACAAGTCTCCAAATATTCATTGAAACAACTACGAATATTTGGAGACTTATCTCAATGAGACAAACATTTTGCAGAAAGTCGATATTTTATATTTTATAAATATTCTGCAAACTATTGACAAACTCAATTTTTCTTTATGTTGAATTGTCTTTAAGCCTAAAAGTTACTTATATCGCTAAATGCACACCTAAAAGAAAAATTCCCTGTATGTATGTAAAAAATGTTAGATTACAAATTAAAGTAATTTTTAATGATTCAATAAAAATGTAAAAATTTCTATTGAATATTCAATTCTATTACCGTGACTTATATTGAAATAACAGATTTGTCATCCACTCTGCGTTGTAATAATGGAGTGTTGCTGCACAATTATAATTGTAAATCATTGATATATGGCGTTATTCAGATATATATATATACACCGAAACACGGACCCCATACAATTTTCTGCCATATTCTTTATTACCACACGAGCCCATTTCGAATTGTAGTAATTTATAGAGGGGTGTCTCGGTGCCCATTTTTTATGGCGGCGCACTTACTGAAACGTGTCGAATTGAAAATAATTGGCAATTCACTCGCTGATTTTTTTTATATCAGAGCGAGCCAGTCTAATCAATTTCCAAAAATATTCAATGAATTACAAAATAATAAGATGTTATAGTAAATAAACTCCGGTTACTGCGAAGCCTAAGTAATTATTTACATCAATCTTATACTAGGTAGGAATTTATGCACGCCACACAGTGTAAAAATTTGGCAATCTGCCGGGATTTAATTGTTGTGTTTATTTTTTCAAGTATATCTCGATTCGTATTCATTTTAAAGATCCATACGAGTGTTTTTCACTCCTTAGTTAAGCATGCGCCAGGCGTATAAAACACTGCAATATTGTGAAATTCAAAATATTTTTGTTAAGCTATATATTTGTAATACCGATTTATGCCCTGTATTATAAACGATTAGTAAATCATTAGATAACTATTTGGGGAGTAAATTTATTTACTTAGTAAACTAATGGGTAAC
Organism: Philonthus cognatus; assembly: GCA_932526585.2. Taxonomy (NCBI): domain Eukaryota; kingdom Metazoa; phylum Arthropoda; class Insecta; order Coleoptera; family Staphylinidae; genus Philonthus; species Philonthus cognatus. Next base: position 79,003,527 of record OW052244.1, read on the forward strand.
TAAAATTGCGTATTATAATGCAAACCTACCAAATAAATAGCAATTCTAGAAATAAATAATTTAATTAGTAGATTACAGACCGAAATTAAACAATTTCATTGTGGCCATAATAATAATAATAATAATAATTTATTGGTGCTATTACATTACAAGTATGTTTACACAGGTCAAATTAAATAGAAAGTAAAATATATATACATAGATAAATTGTTATAATAATATATTAAGGTAATCAATAGTTGTCATCCAAGAATTGTTCCCAGGAGTAATAGGCTTTTTTTACAAAGTAATAGTTTTATATTTCTTTTGAATGCGACAATGGGTAAGCATCGGATTGCAGCAGGGAGTTTGTTGTAGAATTTGAGCGACCAGTAGTTAACACCGTCTCTCGATTTATTAAGTCTACGATAAGTACACGTGAGATTTTCTTTGTGTCGGGTATCATATCCGTGAATATTAGCCGCAGAGGTGTAATTGTCCATATTTTTCCTGATAAACAATAAACATTGAAAAAAGTTCAGGCATGGTAATGTAAGTATATTCATTTTTATGAATACATGCTTACAGTCATCCCTGTAATTTACATTGCCTAATATTCTAACTGCACGTCTTTGGAGTGCAAAGAGCCTATATCTACACGCTATGTCTATAGCTGAAACCACCAATTTTTTAAATTGAATTGTCAATATTTCAAATTAAATTGTCAATCAAATTGGAATTATAGTATAATTCCTTATAATTATAGAGAATAACCGTGGAATAGGACAGAATTACACAGAACAAGAAAAATAAAGTTTATTAGAAATTATAAAAGACTTAAACGAGTGTTTTCCACTCCCAGGCTAAGCATGAAGTAAAATTTCGAGTTTAGAAAAGCCTGAAAATTTGGTTTGGTCGCGTAGCGCGAAGCGCGGAGCGGCCAAACCAAATTTTTAGGTTCTGTATTGTGGAGGCTTCTACTTCGTTATACATGTTAATTACACAATGAAACACTTTTAACTTTGTTTGTATAACACGTTTTATTTAATGTGACTGCATGTTTGATAATGACAAGCTAAATTTGTCGAAACTGCAGTCACATTAAATAAAACGTGTTATACAAACAAAGTTAAAAGTGTTTCATTGTGCAAATTTTTAGGCTTTTCTAAACTCGAAATTTTACTTCATGCGCCACGCGTACAAGACACTGATTTCAAGTAAAGTTCACTTGTTCACATTTTAGTGTTTTCAGTGTTTAATACGCGTGGCGCATGAAGTAAAATTTCGAGTTTAGAAAAGCCTGAAAATTTGGTTTGGTCGCTCCGCGCTTCGCGCTACGCGACCAAACCAAATTTTCAGGCTTTTCTAAACTCGAAATTTTACTTCATGCTTAGTCTGGGAGTGGAAAACACTTGTTTAAAACTTTAAATGGAACTAATTTAAAAAAAAGCGTGTGCATAAGTATAAAAATCCCTGGTTATGTCTGACTTGAAAAACTCTAGGTCTTCGAATGGTTAGAATGTCTTGTAGTTCGAATTAATCACTGTCAGGGAAGATACTATGAGCGAACTTAAATCTGACATGGATGATATGGTAGACATGATAACCGTAATGAAATTAATAAATACAAGCAGTAGAATCTAAAGTAATTATAATAATATAAAACACTTTTGACTTTTAACTGTCAAATTATTTAGAGAATAAAATTTACTTGGTAGAAAAACAAACAAATAATTTACTGAGGAGATTTATTAGCCAAATAAATTTATTTACTTTTAGGAATAAATTAATTTATTCCTAAAGTAAATTTTATTTAGGGAATAAAACGTTTTATAATTATTAGTATATTTAAAATTTTACAATATTTCAGTAAATTTTACTTCATGCTTAAACAAATAGTGAAAACACTCGTTAAAAACTTCAAATTAAATGTTTTAAAAAAAGCAATAATTGCCTGCAATTTACAGCGCATTCATCGGAACATGTGCCCACACTTGAAAAATGATGAGCTACTAATTTGTTTGTCATTTATTATTTTAATTGATAGTAAGATACTTTTAAATAAAATATAAATCTAAAATGACGATAAACATATAATTCAATAATAAACATTAATATAAAGCCTCAAAATGGTCTAATTTATGAAGTCTAATAACCTGTCTGCTATTAGATCTTAATAAGCTCTAGGTAATCGATGGTTTAAAATTTGATTAAATATTATATTTATAACCTATAATATCTAATTGATGATTAAAAATTGAGTTATTGTTTTCTTGATAATCTTAATCCCCCATATCCCTCCCAGTGGGATTGGGACCATTTCAGATTTTTTTTTACCAAGAAATTTTAGTTTTCGTTCGGTTTGAAAAAAAGTATGTTTTAGTTTCGCCTCTGTTTTTTTTTTTTTTTGAGATTAATAAGGATTTTGTCATTAATTCACTGTATATTCATTTTATTTCATTTTATCTTATTTTATTTTAGTCGTGTTTTTAATTTTAATTTTTACTTTCCCCCGTATGTAATACAAAGGGAAAGTATTGTTTTCGTGAAAATTTTCGAATCAAAAATTTTAGCGGTAATATCCGTTTTGAGGTCCCCTGAGTCGAATAAGACCATTTTTGAAAAATGTCTGTCTGTCTGTGTGTGTGTCTGTGTGCGCTGTACCGCAAAAACCGCTAAAGATATCGAGATGAAACTTGAAACTTAAGCTTTTTGTTACAATCGGAAGAAATGAAAAGCTTTTTGTGAAAATCGGATAACCGGAAGTGCTACTTTACTCTTAGCGTTTTTCAGTTTTTTCAGATTTTTTCAATAAATGTTCATCAAACAAAAAATTCTTTCAAATAAAAGTTATAGATAACAACAAAATGAAGATGTATTGTTCACTTACTTTTTGTCATAGCACTCTTAGTTTTTGAGATATTTCAAAAGTTGTGTGTTTTATCTAGTTATTGGTGTGTGACAGTGTATGTGTCGATACAATTGAAAAATGTTTCAAATAAAAGTTGTAGGAAATGAAAAACTAAAGATGTTTTGTGGACTCACTTTTTGTCTTAGCACTCTTAGTTTTTGAGATATTTAATAAATAGTGTTTATTATCTAGTCATTGATTTGTGTCAGTGTGTGTGTTGATACAATTGAAAAATGTTTCAAATAAAAGTTGTAGGTAATAAAATATTAAAGATTTTTTGTATCTTCACTTTTTGTCATAGCACTCTTAGTTTTTGAGATATTCAATAAATAGTGTTTTTTATCTAGTCATTGGTTTGTGTCAGTATGTGTTGATCCAATTGAAAAATGTTTCAAATAAAAGTTGTAGTTATCAAAAAGTTGAAGACATTTTGAAAATAATAATGCTACAAATATTTTAAAAGTGATTTAATACGCAATTTACGGGGGAAAGTACTATGATGGACACATCACCATTTTTTAAATTAATACTGTTTCTTTGTTTAATCCATATTTCCTAAATTTTAAGAATGTACTGTATATTATCCCTATTCTGGATACTTCTGTTAGATAATAAAGATTATTATTATTATTATTATTGCAATATTATGACTGTAAGTCACTTGGTTTACAGTCTTTTAATTATGATATGATTTTGTCATAAAATCACTATATCGACAGTATGTTCACTATTGTGATTTTATGACTGTAAGTCACTTGATTGACTGACAATAGTCTATTGTGTCAACTTGACTTAAGATGACGATAGTCGGCGTTTAGTCCGTTGTGTCAACTTGACATGAGTCGCCGTCAGTAGGCATTAGTCTATCCTGTCAACTGAAATTATATTTAGTCCAATGTATCAAACTTGACACAAATCGGCGTCAGCCGATTATTGTTAGTTTGAGACAACTATTATTTAAAATATATTATTAGATGGTCATGTTTTTGTTTTTCTTAATGACGCTTGCGACACACATTTTGATAGTTGTGACATGTTTTAAACTAACGAGTGTCTTTCACTCCCAGACTAAGCATGAAGTAAAATTTCGAGTTTAGAAAAGCCCCGTGAAAATTTGTCTCGGGTCGCTGCGCGACCCGAGACAAATTTTCACGGGGCTTTTCTAAACTCGAAATTTTACTTCATGCGCCACCCGCATAAAACACTGTTCTCAACTAAAGTCAAAACCATATGAAAAATATTACAATTGACAAAAAGTGAAAAATATTGACAGATTAAAAATTAATAATATGTCAAAATTGACAAAATAGGTGAAAAACATCGACAGATTAAAAATAATAAAATGTCAAAATTGACAGATAACAGTTGACATAAGTCGGCATTAGCCGACATTTACTCCACACGGCTATAGATGTATCGTATGTTCAATAAAATAAAACCTCTCGAGTGCCATGATTTAATCTTTTTTGAAATGTAGGTTGGTTACACACTTTAAGAATTGACATATAAAACGTCAGACATTATAATTTTATTGTATAATCTTAGAGGTGCCAACCTAGAATATTTTCCATGGCACTCTAGAGATTTTTTTTTATTGAACATACGATATTACCCAAATTAGGCACTTGCGCCGTAGAACAGCATTTCCCGAACGTAGGCAAGACAGTCCAGGAAACATGGGTCGTAAATGTACCATTCGGCGTTGGCTCTCGCAGAGATAACACCATTGAAATCCCAAAGAGTCTTCGTCCGATGCATCACCTGGCATGTGCGTGCTAGTTCCTTTCTTTCAAATAAATGTGCGCCCAACGTAGTCAGGTTGCACTTTCTCATTTTTTGATCAGCAAAAATACACGAATGGCGCTCGTTCTGCGCATGAGAGGGCCTAATTTAAAAAAATCCACTAAAACACTGACATCAATTAAAGTTCATAAGACATTTGACATTACAAATTGACATTCATGTCACAGTTGACATATTTTTATATGTCACTTATAAATTAACAAATAAATTGGAAATATTGAAAATCTTATAAATTGATGAAACATTAAAATATTTCAAATCTGACGAAAATCACAACATTTTGAAAATCTCATGTTTTTTATAAATCGTTTCCTGCAGGTTTTACATGGTTTTTAGCCAATTTACAAGAAGTGAAAAAAAGTAAGGTGACATCCTGCAATAAAACACGTACATTTGCAACCTCACGTTTTGATTTAAAATTAAATACATTTTTAGGCATTAGTTGTTTCCACTACTTGATTAATCATGAAGTAACATTTCGATATCAAGAAAAGGCTGAACATTTGTATTTAAAATAGACTCAGAATATTCAAATCAAATGAAGGGTTTATTGAATGCTAATTAATTGTTATTTGATGATGTAATTAATTATTATTTGATGAGATAATAATAGGATTACTCAATACAAACAATTTAATATGCCGGTACAAAGAAGCCCTAAATATTTACCATTAAAAATGTATCAATGCAAAGAAATAACACCGTCAAAGCACTGTCTAAAACAAAGGGCTCCAGGATAATTATTAACGGGTGAGAAATTAAACGCCAAGGGATGCACACACGTAACGACGCTAATTCGCGTAAATCGAGAACGCTTTTCGGAAAAATAATGAACACGACCAGACAAACACCGGCCCGCAGCTGTTCCTATGTAAATAATTATAATTTAATAAGTGAAGAGAACAAAAAACAACCTCCCTTATCCTCCTCACACCCTTTTGAAGTGCATAAAGAGAATACAGGGGATGAAAGTTGCGGGATGCGCGCAATTAGAACGAGATTTTATAAAAGGTCGCTTAAACGCGAAATGATGCATAATGAATAAGGTTATGAAGTACTTACCGGAACGGGAAGCGGGGGAGGGGTGAAGCGGAGGCGGTTGCGGAGGGTGGCCACCCTCGGCCAGGTGAGAGGTTAAGGGATGCGTTGCCGGGGCAACGGGCTTCATTATGCCGCGATCTGCGGTTTACATGACTCGTGCTGGACCCAGGTAATCAACATTAGCTGAAATTAATGTTATTTATGTTCTCCTTATGTGTGAGGATTTATCGTGGATGCAGGATTTACTTGGATGAAATATTTAATATAACTTGCAATACAGAATAATATACAGTGAAATTTGTTACTGTGATATATGCGCTCATGAAAATCTGAGAATGTTGAAGTTATTTATGATAACTGCTTCTTAAATTTATAGTTTTAACACTGAACATAGTTTCTTCAGAAAATTCGAAACTTTTTATAAAATTTACAAAAGTAACAAATGAATGCCTTATGCAAAGCATGACATGTCTTATCTTTCCAGAAAGTATCTATTTTTTTACGTAGCTTGAAGGCTAAAATCCTTCACAGAAAAACTGTAAATATCTTTAAAACGCATAGGGATTGTAAACGATAGTTTTAATGTCGAATCTTTAATGAGTATGTTGTTTAAGTAAAATTTCGAGTTTAAAAAGCCGACAGATTTAAAATTTCAGGCAATTGTGTAGATCAGTGGTCTCCAAACTACGGCCCGCGGGCCAAATCCGGCCCGCGACTTGCATGAATCCGGACCGCGATTGTTTGTAATTTTTTTTGTAAATGTCATATTTTGAAATATTGTAACAATTGTTCCTTAAATTTTTCATAATTTTATAAAATTAATCGGATCTTGGCCGACTTTATTATGTAGAATTGTATTTGTGGCCCGCGAAGAAGATAGTTTGGAGACCCAGGGTGTAGATAATAAATCTTCCTTTATTACTCTTTGCATCTTTTACCAGGTCTGTAAATATGAAATCGGAATTTTTTAATAGAAAACACATTTATTGTATGAAAATGGTACAAAATATTTTATTCAAAGTATTGCCCATCGCTAGCTACACATTTTTCTCATCTCTCTGCCAATTTTTGGATCACCAATCATTGAGCCATTTTCGTACATTTTTGTAAGAAGTAAAGCGCTGCTCAGCAAGTGCGTCTCCCATTGATGCAAATAAGCAGTCATCGGATAGAGCCAAATCTGGTAAGTAAGCCGCATGCGGAAGTATTTCATCGCCAGTCACAATTCGATCAGGAAATTATTTTTTTTGTACTTTGTGATACTGCTCACAAGGTACAAAAAAAATAATTTCCTTATCGAATTGTGACTGGCGATGAAATACTTCCGCATGTGGTTTACTTACCAGATTCGAAGATTCGAAGGTGGTTTTTCGGTTTTCCTGCTGTCTTTCATGTGGAACCCATCTTCCTACCTTCTGGATCTTTCTTATGGCTTTCAAACTATGGAGGCGGCTTTTCGTGTCACATTTAACTGATACGCAAGTTGTTGATGCGTTTGAGCGTCATTCTCATCCAACACTGCTTGCAATTAGATTTGGGTCGTTTGTGAATGACTTGTTCGAAAAGAATGGTGATTTGAATGAACTGATTCCGTATTTCAAGAAGAATTGATTCGTTAATGATTCATTTACTCGAGACGACTAACCGAACGATTTTGGGCGAGCGGAATCGTATTCCCGATTCTGATTTATACATGCGGTCTGAATCCGCCCGAATCGGATGACTAATTCGATTGCTCGAATCCGCGCGCAATTTTAACTCCGCTAGTACATTAGTGTTGTGAGTTGGTGAAAATTCGGCAGCACGTTCTCTATGACCGAAATGGCAAAATATATAGAACGTTCTGTTGGGGGAGCGCATTTAGCCCGCTGTTTTTACGCGGGCTAAATGCGCTGTCATCAATTATCCTCCTCGCAAACACTGTTAAATTCTATCTCTTTTTTTAGCTTACTAAGGATATCGTCAGGGTTGCCAAATCAGTGATTTTGTCATCAAATCTGGTGTTTTCCACTTTCGGATTCAGACAAATTGCTTGTGATTCAGACGTGGCTTAATTCTGGTGTTTATTGGAAGTTTTCAGTAACAATCTAGTGATTTACTATCATCGGAAAATGATTAAAGTGAAAACAGTTGAACGTGGCAAAATACTGTCAAATCTATTATAAATTGGAAAATATTCAGCATATCATTGATAAAATAGTTCATGTCCAAATGGTCAAACATTTGCAACAGAATACTCTTTGATCAATCTTGTATGAATCACTTTCAAGGAGTATATTTTAAACTTAATTTGAATTCAGTGATTTGTACGCGTGGCGCATGAAGTAAAATTTCGAGTTTAGAAAAGCCCAGAAAATTTGTCTCGGGTCGCTGCGCGACCCTCGACAAATTTTCACGGGGCTTTTCTAAACTCGAAATTTTACTTCATGCTTAGTCTGGGAGTGGAAGACACTCGTTCGTTAATTTTCGAATTATCATAAAGCTGTGTATTTATTATCACAAAATCTTTCTCGGTTTATTGAACAAAAACAAAAAAGCTGAGGTTAAAAGTGTTAAGGTAAAAGTGGATTGTCTTTTCGTTGGCTATAACTTTTGTTTAAAACATTTTTTGATTGAGACATGGAAAGCCATAGTCGGTGAGTTGTTGATCTCCACTAAATGTTTTAATTACTAGTTCATAAACAAAAGAACTGAGATGAAAAGTAATTAGCCAAAAGTTTTGTATTGTATTTTTTATTATCTTTTGCTTCAAACTTTTTTTTTATTATGTTAATAATAAAGCAGCAATTTGTGAGTGATTAACAAATAAATATCTCCGCTAGGCTTTTTCGTATACTGATCATAAACAAAAGAGTTAACGTGAAAAGTGTTTAGGTAAAAGTTGTGTGTTTTTTCATTATCTACAACTTTAGTTTGATTTTTTTTAAACTATAAATTAATGTAATACATTAGGAATATGTAAGCATTAAATTTATAAAATTTTTAAAGGATATTGCCTAAAAATGTTTATAAATTAGTTTAAAATGAGCATAAATATGCCAAAAAGGCAAATAGTATTAAAATCTATTTGAAAACTCTTTAGTCTCACAAAGATCTAAGTTATTTAAAAGTTTTTTGTTGTTAACATAATTAAAATTCGTTTAACATCTAATGGACCAGATATCATTAGATGTTTCGGTTTCTTTATTAAACGAATTTCAATTATGTTAACACAAGACTTTTAAACATTTGATGTTATAATTAATATTAAATAACTAAAATAAGTATTTATTTTTTAATTTATTCGTAAATATAAGAATAAATTACAATGTAAGAAATAAAGTCTAAAAATTAATAAGCGAGTACAATAGCTTTGAAAATAAGTACTTACTTATTTTGCTAACAGTTTATGGCGCTTTATTTCTCTATTTCTTTCCAACATATATTAATAGAAGTGACTAATACATAATATATTTAGAGTATACGTTTTCCAAATTCAGCCTATTTTTTGGAAATATTTAGATTTTTGTTGTTTTTTTTTTTAAGAGTTCAATTTAAAGCTTTAAACGAGTGTTTTCCACTCCCAGACTAAGCATGAAGTAAAATTTCGAGTTTAGAAAAGCCCCGTGAAAATTTGACGAGGGTCGCGCAGCGACCCAAGACAAATTTTCTGGGCTTTTCTAAACTCGAAATTTTACTTCATGGACCACGCGTATAATGCACTGATTTCAAGTGAGGTTAAAATATACACAACTTTCACAGTATTTTAGTGTTTTATATGCATGGCGCATGAAGTAAAATTTCAAGTTTAGAAAAGCCCAGAAAATTTGTCTCGGGTCGAACTATATTAGTATTATTATCATTTTTTTTATATAAGTGATTCGTTTACGAACGATTCATAAAGAACGAATCACTTTTAAGAAATGATTTGGTTGATTCGAATCACCTAAAGGAATCGAACTTCCCATATCTACTTGCAATGCGGCGTCTTCAAACTTTCTCGGTGATCTTCCGCGTTCTTGGTTTCTCACGTAAAAATCGCCACTTTTGAATATTTTAAATCACTTAAAGCACCGTGATTTACCAAGAGCATGTTCACCGTAAGCTTCGACAAGCATTCTATGCGATTCTGCAGCAGTGTTCTTCGAATGGTAACAGAAAATTAATGTTGTCCGCGAATCATAATTTTTAGGCTCAAAAACAGTCATCTTCAACGCTATGAAAATATATGCAGTTGTATTAAACTTGTATTCTTTTTAACTAAAAGTTTTCGACAAATGTAAACACAATAATAAAGGAATAATTGCTCGACTTAACAGTCACTATATTGACAACTAGAGCCATTTATAAGCGAATTCCGAGTACATATTTACAGACCTGGTATTTTAAAAACACAAACATTATATGCCAACAACAGCACTTTAAACCCATTAATATCCAAGCAGTTATAAAGTTAACTCTAAAAGTTGATTTTAGGTTGATCTCATGTTTTTGATTTCTATGAACGACTTATCGTATTACATACTGTGAATTTTTCTTTGAAATATACATAATGTATACGCTGTAAATTTTCAGGCATTAGTCGATTGCATATAAAAACGTGCAATATGAAGTTTAGAACGAGTGTTTCCACTCCCAGACAAAGCATGAAGTAAAATTTCGAGTTTAGAAAAGCCTAAAAATTTGGTTTGGTCGCTCCGCGAAGCGGAGCGGCCAAACCAAATTTTTAGGCTTTTCTAAACTCGAAATTTTACTTCATGCGCCACGCGTATAAAACACTGAAAAATTGTCAAGTTAGAAATACACTGATAAATATATATATATATATATATATATATATATATATATATATATTTTATTTTATTTTGTTTTATTTATTTATTTATCACTTTAGCTACAATAAATGTTGAATAACATAGTTGTAAGATGTGAACGTCAAGGAAGAGAAGTTACAAAAATTTGTACTACAGATATGTTTAATTATTACCACTGCCGTCGATAGAAGTAGGGAATAACAATAAGTAGTTGTCAACTGAGTAAACAGGATGACCTATAAGTATATTTTTTATATATTTTTTAAATTTAGAATAATTTAACTTCTTAACATTATCTGGAAGTAGATTAAACATTTTTTTCCCTTCGCAAAAATATGCTCTATTCATAAGAGTTGTGTGCGATTTATCTAACCGCAGTAGATTACAATGTCTAGTTTCATAATTGTGATGTTGACTTGACGTAGGGAAAACATTAAGATTTTGTTTTATGTAACATAGCATCTTGTAGACATATATTCCATACAGTGTTAACATTTTTTTGCTACGAATACATGTTTACATGTATCTAGTCTCTGAAGACCAAACATTGATCTAATAATTTTTTTCTGTGCCATGAATACATTATGAGCATCAACTGCTCTTCCCCATGCCAGTATATTAAAAGACAGGTGAGGGTAGGCAAATGCATAGTACAGAGTCATTAAAGTATTTTCTTCTGTTTCGTCCTTCATTCTAAGGATTACAAAATGTGCCTCACTTAACTTTCTACAAACATGATCGGTGTGGTTTCTCCATGTCAATTTCCGATCTATGTGCACACCTAGGTACTTCACACAGTCTACGAGCGGGTATTTGATGTCATTTACTATGATTTTGAAGTCATTTGGCAGTTGATGTTTCTTACCTATATGCATACATACCGTTTTAGACGAATTTAATATTAAGTGATTGGCGGCACACCATTCATTCATTCTGTGTATGACATTTGTTATTTTGTCAATTAATTCAGTACGACTGTCCGCTGTCACTAATATTGCGGTGTCATCAGCAAATAATAATGCGGTTTCTATCAAGTATTCCGGAAGGTCATTGATAAATAAAAGGAACAAAAGTGGGCCTAATACTGACCCTTGCGGAACACCATAAAACGTTTGTTTACAAGTAGATTTAAATTTATTGACTTCAACAAAGAAACTTTGGTTTGATAGGTAAGAAAGTAACCATTTAGAAAAATTACCTCTAAATCCATATGCTTCAAGTTTTGTTATTATAAAATTTATATCAACACAATCGAAAGCTTTCGTCAGGTCGAACAGCAAAAGCACAACGTATTTTCTTTTATCTAGTTTATTTATGACAAAATCTATAAATGAGCAAAGTGCTGTTTCGACCGACTCTTTAGGCGTAAATCCATGTTGGTTACAATTTATAATGTTGTTAATTCGTAAGTAGTTATTCATTCTATTACTAACTATCTTTTCAAATATTTTTGAAAATAATGATAGTAATTGTATAGGCCGGTAGTTGCTCAAGTCTTCCTTACTACCCTTTTTAAATACTGGTGTAACACGTCCTATTTTTAAACAATTAGGAAATACAGATTCTTTAATAATGTGATTGATTTTAATGTGGTAAGTGAAATTTCATCTGGACCAGGTGAATTTTTAGAAAATGATTCAATTACTTTAATAATATCAGCTTCAGTAATGGGTTCAATATAAAATGAATTTGAGTTTACAAATTTGTTATAATGCATTTCCCTAAATGTGAATTTTGGAACATTTTTTGTACTAAATTTGGAACAATATCCGAAAAGTAATCTGCGAAGCTTTCTGCAATTTCTATGGAAGAAGTTTTTATATTATTATCAACAATGATTGTTTGTGGACTTCTATTTTTCTTAGCGCGGCCAATTTTCTTATTAACAATTATATATATATATATATATATATATATATATATATAAAAGAAATTCACGCATCAAGTAGTACGTAGAAGTCAAACAAGTGGTTGCTAGAGCAATGGAATTTTGATAGTTATTCCTGACGATGATGACTGCGACGTCATCGAAACGTCGAAGTAAAAATATAATGGACCAGAGCCAAGAAAATACGCGGGACCAAACCCGAAGAAACAGTGATACATATATATATATATATATATATATATATATATATATATATTTGAAATGAGTAATAATCGAAATATTTAAATAACAAAATATTTACATTTTCAAGTTAGGTAAAATAATATAATATATCAAATTACCTTATTTAGTAATTTAATTAACAACAAATTAATAATGTTTCTTGTATGCATCAATGGCGCTTAATGGGTTAAAACACACAATCATCATATCTTTAATTTACGGGTAAATTACAGTGCAGGACACTGCCAATTTTTTTTAATCGTGCCGTGTGAATTTTTACACCATAAATAAATATTAAAACAATCAACCCCTCGCTTTTTAAGAGTCTAAATTAAAACAAGATGAGAAATGTTAACGAAGGGGTCGTTTAAACAAAAAAATGTAAATACGAGCCAGGAGAGAGAGAAAAAAAGGGGCGAATTTGTAAATTTATCAGTTAATTGGAAAGTGCGCTAATTGGACAATGTGTTCGCGATAAAGCTTTGTGCGCCTCTTTTCAGTTCCACCCTCGCGCTGCATAATTAATTACAACACATGTGTTATCAAATACCCGATATGTTTATTTATTAATCCGCATTGTAAATGCGACCGCACATGTCCCTAAAATTCCGGGGGGTGGCAAAACTGCACCAATACAAACATGGTAATTCGGACATTTCGGGGGTTGAAAACTGCACAAACGTATCTCCATATGCACATATGTATTTGAGGGCAAACGTGCGTATTTATGTGTATATGCGATTAAATACATAAGTGTCTGACTAGGAGCGTTTATTGCGATTGTTATTCGTCTGGCGGGGTGGGTTTCGAGCGTTTTAATGTTTGAGTGGGTGTAATTTGTAAGGGCGGTTTATAATGCACGGCCAAGATGTACAGATTGCATAATGCAGCATTGGAAATGTGCCATACAGTTAGCGCTAATGTTATTATCCTATGGAGGACCATAAAGACTGGAAAGGATTATGCGATATTTTAGCCGTAGTCACCGGAAATGCCTTATCGAACAAATTTAATCATCATATTTCTCCTCATAGCCCCGGCCAAACGCGCGCCAGCTTCAAATAATGCCAACTATTGGCTTAATGCTTTTTTGCTGCATTTAATGTACGTGCTCCAGCGATTTATCCTATATTTTTCTCGAAAGCTACTATTCTAGATTATCCGGAATTTTAATGAACCAACATACATCTATTTTATATCATTTTACTTCACCCTATCGATTTATGAAATATCTCGAAATCATATTTTAAATAAGTTTCACGTAGTTAAACATTTTTAATTATGATTTTAAAAAAAACACTTGATTAAATGTCACTAAAATGTTTTTATTTTAGTAAATATCATTAACCAAAGGTTTTCTTTTAAAATCTCGAAATCATTTCATATTTATTAGCTACTAAATTAATGAAACACTTGTATCTTTTCTTCACTTATTTATTTGGAGTACCAAATGCACATTTCGATCACGATGTGATCATTATCAATGGTTGACAAATACAAACTTAAATGCTAAAATGCGCTTAATATATACCTGCGGATTAGGAGGAGTAATTACGTAATGACCGCGGGGGTTATGGAGTTAAGGGAAAACCGACAATTAGGCCTACATCTTAAATCTATTTTAAGTGTAATTGGAACAAATAATATAAAATAGAAAAATAAGAAAAATACAGTTACAATATACATAAAAACATGAAAACATATAACAAGAAAAATACAAAAATTATTACAACGGAACGAGTTTAAGTAATGGGTTGTCTAGTGGGCTCAAATCAAAATTTAGCAGATCAGCGTTATGTTTTTTCATGTAAAAAGCTTCGTACAGGTTTAAGTGATAATTTGTGGAGAATTTTAATAGTTTGGTGTTGTTGAGGGAGAATTTATGACCTGTTTCAATAGAGTGATGGGCAACTGCAGATTTTGTAGGGTTGTTGTATTTGATATGTGATGTATGTTCTTTGTATCTCGTAATGACATTTCTTTTAGTTTGGCCTACATAAATTTTACTGCAGTTACATTTCATGGAGTAGAATCCCTGTTTTTCCAAGTCGTCTACTGCATCAAAGGTGTTATCCAATAGTGACTTTAAATTTGTGTTGACGTAGTAAGCAGGTGTAATTTTGAATTTATTAAATAGTTTATCAAATCGGGTTTCTGAATCAGGTACATAAATTATCCTAGCGTGTGTGGTCTCTTTGCTGTTTAAATTAGTTAACCGGGTAGAACAGGTAATTTTTTGTTTAAATAAATGTCTATTAATTAATTTGTTGATGGTGTCGTACTGTCGAACGTATGAAGTCGAGTTCCTCTGAAAGTTGCTCTGAAAATCATGCTATTAAAGGCTGCCATTTTATATTTTGTATGAAGTCGAGTTCCTCTGAAAGTTGCTCTGAAAATCATGCTATTAAAGGCTGCCATTTTATATTTTGTAGGTGTACATGACTCTGAATGTATATAATTATATGTATGTGTGGTTTTTCTGTAGATATCGAACTCTAGTTTACTATTATTTCTTGTAATTAAAATATCTAAGAAAGGGAGAGAATTATTAACTTCTGATTCGTATGTAAAATTAATACTATTATATAAACTATTTAAAGAATTAATAAAGGTATCTATGTCGAAGTTGTTAGGTACGATTGAAAAAATGTCATCGACATAGCAGAACCAGAAGTCGGGAAAATTATTTATTGCTCTTTTAGCATGATTTTCAAAGAAATTAAGGAAAATGTTCGCAAGGAAGGGGGATAAAGGATTGCCCATTGCGGTGCCAAAAGTTTGTTTGTAGAATTTGTTATTAAATTCGAATGTATTACATTCCATAACGAGTTAGCTACTAATTAGCAGAGCTGGGACGAATCCTTAAAAGTAGGATTCGTATCACCTAATATAATTTGAATTACGGTAGAATTGTTGACTTTGCAAATTTTCGTCAATTTGCTATAATTTTTACAGTTCTGAAGTTTTTGTAAAATTTTATGATGTGTGTGGGTTTTGACGATTTTATTTAAATTAGTAATAATTATTTAAAATTTGTGATTTTTGTTAAATAATTATATGTATATAGAGTGTTGATTTGATGAGGTATACATAAGAAATATCGTATTTATACATTTTCCTGTTTTCAGGATCATTTTAGGAGAAAAGTACACGAGTAAAGAAAAAATAAGAAATAAATCTCACCGTTTGGTTAAAATCCAAGGTCGTTTACTATTTTTAACCAATATTAGTAATATCGAAAATTTAATAAATTAGCCTTAATCCGGGGATCATTCAACTTTTTTGAAAAAAACTATTGCGTTAGAGGGGCTTTAGCTAGCGCTACGAATGTTTGAACATTCGGGGGGCTTTTTCAGGTTTTTCTAAACTAATTAATGATATAAACTATTAAGAACTTTTAAATAAAATCATGTTTTTACAATTATATACTTTGTTTATTATTTTGTAAATAAGATTAAATACATTCTAAGATATTATTGAGGCGGCATTACAGTTTTTTTATGTAAAGAATTTTTAAACCAAGTGCATGTAAATATTTTCGCACACACTCTTACGGATCTGGTTATTTTAATATTAGTTGAAGGCGCTTTTAATTACTCTCAACCATTGCAATATTTGCTTGGGAAATTGGGCAAGTCGAAAGTAATATTTGTTGAAGACTTCATTCTAACTTCAACTTGAAGTTATATTTAACCGGATAACGATTATTACACATTAGCACATCACATTTGGACTTACATGGATATGTAAAATAACTTACATAAATTTAGACACTCTTGGAAATTGATTTGTATTATTCAGAATTTTTACTGACTGACACCTGATATATGTACAGGGTGGCCCAAATTCGATGTTTTTATAGAGTATCTCGGCAACCTGATAGATCTGCAAAGGTCGCGGTGGTACAGGATAATGAGGCCACCCCTACGAATATCTAAACCTGAAGAGTTAGAAAAAAAAATGATATAAACGACATGACCTCTTTTTTTGAGATATTAATAATTGCGTAAATAGATCATGGCTAACTTGATTAGTTTGGAAGACATCAGGCGTTGTTCAATTGTTGGCTATTTTAAAATATGTCTTTATCGTAATAACTATAAGATATACAAAAAACCAGTTCAATCATTATTTATATAGTTTTCAGCGTAGAATGCAGTGGAATACTTATTTTTTTTTGTCCGGAATTTTAATTTCCGAGTTATGATATAAAATTGCATTTTTTTAAATGGAACACCCTATATATTTTTATGTTATTGAATAGCATATCAAATGAGCTTTATATTTTTATATAAAATTTAGTTTTTTTTTTTATTGAAAAATTGTGTTTTTAACTCTGAAGCTTTTAGATAAAAATTTGATAATACATACTATTAAGATTAATATTTGATAATACATACTATTATAATTTCAGAGATGTTAGTATTATCTATTAATAATAAAGGGATCTGTAGACTCAGTAAGTGATCGCAAAAGTCTTTAAAAATTATAAAATTAATATTTAAACTAACTTACTTTCCAATATAATCGTTATTGTTAAATATGTATATCAATGTAAAGCTAATGTAAAATGCTATTTGATAACATAAAAACATACTGGGTATTCCATTTAAAAAAAAATCAACTTTATGTCATAACTCTGAAATTAAAAGTAGAAATAAAAAATTAAGTACGCCACTAAATTCTACATTGAACACTACACAAAAAACTATTTAACTATTTATTTGTATATCTTATAGTTATTGAGAAAAAGACATATTTAAAAATAGCCAAAAATTGAAAAACGCCCGATATCTCCCAAACTAATCAAGCTAGCCATGATCTGTTAATAACATTATTATTATCTCTGAAAAAGAGGTCATGACATGTATATCAGATTTTGTCTAACTATTCGGGTTACTGAGATACCTTATAAAATCATCGAATTTAGGTCACTGTGTACAATTGCGAGAGAAAAAAATTAGTACAGCAAGGAGCTTTAGCCACTTCTAAAATATCGTATTTTTTTCTTGCAAGACAAACTTATCATATACAGGTTAACAACAATTTTTTTCTGGGGCAACAAGACGGTACTTTTGTTGACATACACTTTATTAACAATGTCTCCAATGCTAATACCGTCTCCAAACGGGTCGTTATTATCGCTTTTTGCGTTTCAGTCAGTTGAGGCATGTCCACGTTAATTAAATTTCATTTGACATTTCCGCAAAATTTGTCATTTTGATTGACAATTTAAAAAATCAATGTGAGTCCAGTTCACAAAGTCAAATATTTTTCTGTATTAGTTTTTTTTCTCTCGCAACCGTACACTGTTGTCATACATTTTGACAACAGTACATTACTAAGAAAATCTAAATGATAATTCAATATTATTTTGATATGATTATTGCTATGTATTTATGAAGTTAAATTTTAAAGAATTGCGCTTCTAAATATAGAAATAATCTTTTTATTATATAGTTTCATAAAATTTAGTTCTACCAGCTGCTCACCTAGCGGTGCCACTATCGCGTTTCTCATTTTCCTATTTAATTCGATAACCCCCCCCCCTTGATTAAATCAGAATTTTAGATTGCGGAACTTTATAAAATATCAAAAATGCCAAATAGACGTGTAAACTTGTAAATAAACAATAAATATTTCAAGAAAAAACGCGACATTGCAAAAAAACTAAGGTGCGGCCCTTGAAACATTTTAAGTGTTAATTTTGGCCCTTAATGCAATTTAGGTCTGTTATGATTTAATACACCATAAAAAAATCCCGCACAGACGAAACAAAAAACCTCAAACCCGTCATAACCGTTCCATCCGCGGTCGAACAAATACACAACAACCTGAGGATTATCCGGTGGCGTCTTTTCCAGTTTTCTGGCCATACGGATCGGACGAATAAGGCCCCCGGGAGATTATTTAATGCTTCGCCTAAAAAATAAATTCTTTCTCCTTTACATTTTAAGGGCAACTGGAGCCCTCGCTGACGTGCGGGGGGCTTCAGCGGGGGGTGGAAACTTGTGCAGAACTTGTTACGGTCGTGTAATGGCACGGTGTCGGCTTTCGGGGTTGGAAAATATAAATCAGGGCAGCTTCAAAGGAAACCTCCGAGCATCAATAACACTGCCGTGTTGGTGCGTTTTCGACTTGAAGTCACTATGACAGGCTGGATTTAATATTAATATTGGTAATTTACCCAACTTGTAGTTTATTGTTCTTAATGTAATTTTGAATTATAGTAATATTGAAGGATAAATTAAAAACACTTGGTTTGCTTCACTATTTCTTTCTATTTACTCGACTAGTTTCGCTTTTTACGGCATTATCAATAATATACAGGAATTATTATTAACAACAATCATTTTATAGATACCAATAATTTTAAGATTTTATGCTCAGGTAATAAGGGACCAATTTTAAATCTCAGAGAGGGCTTAGAAATTAATAAAGCCATAAAATGTGGAAAACACCTCGTCAACGACAACGAGGAAATTTGGAATTCCCTAATTGCCAAATCCCTTATTACCTGATTATATATAAGCCGGTCAATTTCTTTTGTAATCCACTCTTGATAATCCCGTAAAAAAAAGCAAAACAAGTCGAGTAAATAGAAAGAAATAGTGAAACAAACCAAGTGTTTTTTAATTTATCCTTTAATATTATTTCAAAATGTTTCACCAAGTGATAAATAAGAAAGTTATTTAAGAAATATTTGAATTATAGTTTAAAAATTATCATTAAATTTTTGTGTGCAACTGAACTCTAACCCCATAAATAATTTAAAAAAAAACGAATAATTAGTAAATTCTGTATTGTGGAGACTTCTACTTCGTTATACATGTTAATTTCATTGTGAATAATTAGTAGTTGTTAAAATTATAACTAAATTTGCCTATTTTGGTCCTATCCTAATAATTAGTAGTTGTTACAATTATAACTAAATTTGCCTATTTTTGTCCTATCCTAATGATATATGTGCTATTAACGATTTTTGGCTAAAGTTCAGATAAGTTTCGCAGCTATTTTGCCCCCAAAAACAAGTTTTACTGTACTTTATATTTTCTATATTAATAAAAAATTTCCTTCTGGTGTGATTAGACTTACCGTTTGCTTAAAATGTGTGATTGTAAATTACGTTTTTGATAAGTTACGTTTGTTATTTAGGCTGTTGATATTGTCACAGATAATGCATTTAAGTATAGAATCAGGGTGCGTATTTTTAATAGTTTTTAATAATTTAAAATATCACACAAAAGATTTATTTTATGTGATTTATTTACATTACCCCCGTGAAAATTATCTTAGAGTTAAAACGCATTAAGTGCGTTTCTTTGTCCACGTTAGAGATTCTACATACTAGGTTAGATTAGGTTAAATTAGTAGAGAAGTTTGCAGTTGAATACATTGTTTAGATACTTTGTACACCCTGGATATTCCCAATATTTTTAAGTTGGGTTAGTAGATAGGTTTGTAATAGAATACATTACTTCAATATTTTTACACACACTGCTGATTCAACATACTCCTAAGTTAGGTCAGGTTAAGTTGCAACTGATGTTTTAGATGTTCTTCCTAAAATAAAAAGTCATAAAAATCACTTTAAGTCGTATTATTTCTCAAATAATACTAAATCAAAAAGGATTTGTGTTCTGAATTCTTAGATTTTTTTTTAAGGATTCGTATTTGAATGCAGATATAGTTAGGATTCCAACTAAAGAATTTGAATCCTTCATCGTTGTGTTTTTAAACTTCAGTTTAATCAGTGTTTTACACGCCCGGCGCATGAAGTAAAATTGTAAGTTTAGAAAAGCCTGAAAATTTGGATTTACCGTCACTCGCTTTGCTCGCGACGGCAAATCAAAATTTTCAGGCTTTTCTAAATTTAAAATTTTACTTCATGCCTAATCTAGGAGTGGAAACATTCGGTAGAAGCTGTAAATTGCTTCTAGAAAAGCCGCAAATTACTAAATATGCATTAAAAAATCTATGTTCCACAATTGGAAGTAATTCATTTTCGAAAGAGTAAGTTTGGTTTCATATTATTTAAAGTAAAAATGATACTCATAATAATCATTATTATTATTAAACGAGGGTTTCCACTCACAGATTAGGCATGAAATAAAATTTCGAGTTTTGAAAAGCCTCATAGTTTGGTTCGGTCGCGTAGCAAAGTGACCAAATTACATTTTTAAGGTTTTCTAAACTCAAAATTTTACTTCATGTTTAGTCTGGGAGTGGAAAACACTTGTTTAAAGCTTCAAATTAAACTTAAAAAAAACAGGGAATATCTGCAAT
Source organism: Philonthus cognatus (assembly GCA_932526585.2). Taxonomy (NCBI): domain Eukaryota; kingdom Metazoa; phylum Arthropoda; class Insecta; order Coleoptera; family Staphylinidae; genus Philonthus; species Philonthus cognatus. The sequence goes on from OW052244.1 coordinate 79,024,450, forward strand.
TGTTGTATCAATTCCATGGTATGTCATTATTTTTATAAAATAACATTAGGGGACCCTCGTCGGTCCGTGAGTAGAGCTCCTGCTCTTGGGCCAGAGGGTCGTGGGTTCGAATCCCACCGGGGGGTGCCAGTTTCTTATGGGGAAATTGGCACCCTCTGGAGCCATGGATGTGAGTGAATGTGCTGTGTCGTCCATAATTAGTTGCATACGCGTATAAAGAATTAAATACTTAAATGGAATAAATAAAATAAAAATTGATGTTAGCCAATAGTCTACGTTACTAAGGCCAGGCAAAAGCCAAAAAAAAATCACATTACTTTTTCTTAATTTTTTTGGCTGTAAATTTTCTGATATTCAGTGATTTTTAAAAGAGTTCAATTTGAAGCTTTTAATGAGTGTTTTCCACTTCCAGACTAAGTATAAAGTAAAATTTCGAGTTTAGAAAAGCCCGAGACAAATTTTCTGGGCTTTTCTAAACTCAAAATTTTACTTCATGCGCCACGCGTATAAAACACAGATTTTAAGTGAAGTACGAATATACATAAACTTGACAATATTATAGTGTTTTATACGCGTGGCGCATGAAGTAAAATTTCGAGTTTAGAAAAGCCCAGAAAATTTGTCTCGGGTCGCTGCGCGACCCTCGACAAATTTTCACGGGGCTTTTCTAAACTCGAAATTTTACTTCATGCTTAGTCTGGGAGTGGAAAACACTTGTTTAATAAAGCTTTAAATTGAACTTAAAAAAAAAACAGGGAATATCCGCAATAGTTGTATCAATTCCATGGTATGTCATTATTTTTATAAAATCACATTACTTTTTCTTAATCATTTTAGCTGTAAATTTTCTGACATTGATTGATTTTTAAAAGAGTTCAATTTGATGCTTTAAACGAGTGTGTTCCACTCCCAGACTAAGCATGAAGTAAAATTTCGAGTTTAGAAAAGCCCCGTGAAAATTTGTCGAGGGTCGCGCAGCGACCCGAGACAAGTTTTCTGGGCTTTTCTAAACTCGAACTTTTACTTCCTGCGCCACGCGTATAAAACACAGATTTTAAGTGAAGTACGAATATACATAAACTTGACAAAATTATAGTGTTTTACACGCGTGGCGCATGAAGTAAAATTTCGAGTTTAGAAAAGCCGAGAAAATTGGTCTCGGGTCGCTGCGCGACAAATTTTCACGGGGCTTTTTTATACTCGAAATTTTACTTTATGCTTAGTCTGGGAGTGGAAAACACTTGTTTAAAGCTTTAAATTGAACTTTAAAATAAAAACCTTGAATATCCGCAACAGTTGTATCAATTTCATGGTATGTCATTATTTTTATAAAATCACATTACTTTTTCTTAATCATTTTAGCTGTAAATTTTCTGAGATTCAGTGATTTTTAAAAGAGTTCAATTTGAAGCTTTAAACGAGTGTTTTCCACTCCCAGACTAAGCATGAAGTAAAATTTCGAGTTTAGAAAAGCCCCGTGAAAATTTGTCGAGGGTCGCGCAGCGACCCGAGACAAATTTTCTGGGCTTTTCTAAACTCGAAATTTTACTTCATGCGCCACGCGTATAAAATACAGATTTTAAGTGAAGTACGAATATACATAAACTTGACAATATTATAGTGTTTTGTACGCGAGGCGCATGAAGTAAAATTTCGAGTTTGGAAAAGCCCCGTGAAAATTTGTCTCGGGTCGCTGCGCGACCCTCGACAAATTTTCACGGGGCTTTTCCAAACTCGAAATTTTACTTCATGCTTAGTCTGGGAGTGGAAAACCCTTGTTTAAAGCTTTAAATTGAACTTAAAAAAAAACAGGGAATATCCGCAATAGTTGTATCAATTCCATAGTATGTCATTATTTTTATAAAATCACATTACTTTTTCTTAATCATTTTAGCTGTAAATTTTCTGACATTGATTGATTTTTAAAAGAGTTCAATTTGAAGCTTTAAACGAGTGTGTTCCACTCCCAGACTAAGCATGAAGTAAAATTTAGAGTTTAGAAAAGCCCCGAAAAAATTTGTCGAGGGTCGCGCAGCGACCCGAGACAATTTTTCTGGGCTTTTCTAAACTCAAAATTTTACTTCCTGCGCCACGCGTATAAAACACAGATTTTAAGTGAAGTACGAATATACATAAACTTGACAATATTATAGTGTTTTACACGCGTGGCGCATAAAGTAAAATTTCGAGTTTAGAAAAGCCCAGAAAATTTGTCTCGGGTCGCTGCTCGACAAATTTTCACGGGGCTTTTCTAAACTCGAAATTTTACTTCATGCTTAGTCTGGGAGTGGAAAACCCTTGTTTAAAGCTTTAAATTGAACTTAAAAAAAAACAGGGAATATCCGCAATAGTTGTATCAATTCCATAGTATGTCATTATTTTTATAAAATCACATTACTTTTTCTTAATCATTTTAGCTGTAAATTTTCTGAGATTGAGTGATTTTTCAAAGAGTTCAATTTGAAGCTTTAAACGAGTGTTTTCCACTCCCAGACTAAGCATGAAGTAAAATTTCGAGTTAGAAAAGCCCCGTGAACATTTGTGGAGGGTCGCGCAGCGACCCGAGACAAATTTTCTGGGCTTTTCTAAACTTTAAATTTTACTTCATGCGCCACGCGTATAAAATACAGATTTTAAGTGAAGTACGAATATACATAAACTTGACAATATTATATTGTTTTGTACGCGTGGCGCATGAAGTAAAATTTCGAGTTTAGAAAAGCCCAGAAAATTTGTCTCGGGTCGCTGTGCGACCCTCCACAAATGTTCACGGGGCTTTTCTAAACTCGAAATTTTACTTCATGCTTAGTCTGGGAGTGGAAAACACTTGTTTAAAGCCTTAAATTGAACTTAAAAAAAAACAGGGAATATCCGCAAGAGTTGTTTCAGTTCCATGGTATGTCATTATTTTTATAAAATCACATTACTTTTTCTTAATCATTCAAGCTAGAAATTGTCTGAAATTTTTAGATTTTTAAAAGAGTTTAATTTGAAGCTTTAAACGAGTGTTTTCCACTCCCAGACTAAGCATGAAGTAAAATTTAGAGTTTCGAGCGGAGCGACCAAATCAAATTTTCAGGCTGTTCTAAACTCGAAATTTTACTTCATGCCTAACCTGGGAGTGGAAAGCACTCGTTTAAAGCTTTAATTTGAACTCTGTAAGGACAATATATCTGAAGATTTACAGCGTATACAGCATAGTAGGATATGTATACTTAAAATAAACATTTCTGTATTTTGATAAAGACATTTTTGTCCCAGTTGCACCAAAAACATATTTATGTAAATTACTTCAAAGTGTGTTATTAATAGATATAAGTTGGGTTGGTAAGATAAGTGTAAGTACTGAAAAATAATATAAGTAGTCTTAAAAATCAAGCGAAACAAATAGAGTGATTTCATTTCTGGGAACGTTTATTAATTAGGACATAAGTTATTCAAGAAACATAAGTTACTCCCTAAAATTGAATTTATATAAATATTAAGCAGTATGGACAAGATTCTGGAGCTGAGACTAAGTTCTTAAGCAGATGTGAACAAAATGATTAAGTCGCCGTTTTGGGGTACTAAGAACCCGAATGTTATCTCAATTTATAAATATAATACTAAGCCAGTATGCTGAAAACGTATATCCTGAACTTCACATCAAATTAGTATTTTCTACTCGTGACGCATAAAGTAAAATTTTCGATAAAGTTAATGTTTGTTGCGCTACACTCTGGATGGAACCGGATATTCAAATTTGGTAAAGAAAAACACTTGTTATGGTCCATTATTTTATTTTTAGTTTCCTGACACGTGTTTCGATCTTTACAGATCATTATCAAAGGTTATCGTGGGATCTTTTTTCAACAATTTGAATTTATTTTCTTCTATGAGTGATTCTACTTTCTCAACATATTGTGTTTTCTTCAGGATTGTGATTGAATTACCCTTATCTGCTTTGCATATTATGAGGTCATCGTCTCTGCACTTTTTCGTTATTTGTTTGATGGTCTTTTCTTCCATATTTTTCGTTACTCTGGGATGCCTTTTTTTCTAAGATCACTCCCTATGATGTTGATTAATGGTATTTTTTCTAGTTTATTTGTTACACCGGCTCTGTTGAATGCTATTTCCGTTTCTATTACAAGCTCTTCATAGTGGACTTAAATATTCACATACGCCAACAACACTCAACCACCGCTATGAAGAGCTTGCAATAGAAACGGAAATAGCATTAAACTAAAGAGAAAACAAAAATAAAATATCTTATATTAATACAAAAATTCATATAGCCTTTATATATTTTTAATTCAGGACGAATTCACATGCATACATACATCTGTAAATTAAAATATTTATAATTCATAAATTTATGTAGACAAACATGGCTTGCTCTTTTGTTCATCTAAAAATATACATATGTATGTTTGTGTGTATATTGTGTGTATATTTATGATTAAATTGTATGTTTTAAAACGTGTACGCTGTCAGAAAGAACTTTTTCGGTCGTGCGTGCCGTAAGACCGGCAAGCCAATACTAATCTGCGGGAGACGTGACAGTCACGCAATTACGCGTTTGTCGGTGAGTGTGTGTGTGTGTGCATGCGTGTGTTTGTTCTTTCTGTTCTTTTCTGCCTCTGGTTGTTGTTGTTGCCGCCCCCGCAACTCCCCAAACGAACACGTGTGACAGCGCGGAATTTGCAATAAACGAAATCCAGAATGTGTTTCTCTGCGTGTGCATACATATGGGTTTTTTTTCGAGTGTGTGTTGGTATAATGTAAGGAAATAAAATTAAAAATACTCGTATATATTGCTAAATTAAAAAAATAATATTTTCGTAAAATATTTTAAAGTTGCATAATTTATAAGTTGCAAAATGTAATATCAGGTTACCAAATTAAACGAACAAACATGAAATTGGAAAAACTAACAGGGATTTTTTTCTCATTTGAAAAACACTAGTTAATTCACAAATATCACACCCGAAATGCTCCACAACGCATTTGAAAATATGAAAGGTCGGGTAAATTTATCTTTGCAGAAAAATGGTGGCCACTTTCAATATCTATTGTAATGAATTCAATAAACTCTCTGTTTCATTTGAGAAATTTCTTTACATAACCTATTTAATTTAAATTATTTACGCTGAATTAAGCAAGCATATTGTATATGCGTTCAGAATTTCAAAGCTACCCTTTATCTACCCTTTATCTTTATCTTGCGAATAAATTCAACGATTAAAGATTAAACATAAGTATAAACTTACCAATACTTGGTTGTAGAATACTTCAAAACAGTAGAAGTGCTATTCTTCACGCAATCTACCATCAATATGTTTTACATATACTAAATCAAACACTCATTGAAACAATTACTTCCCGAGCTTATACCCTGACGGATATTGGATCATACAACAAGTGTTTGCTGGTATATATATTAACCTACTGCAAATTCGGGTCAAATCATTCAGGATCCATAGACGCATTTCCTGATTTATATAGCTTTGTCGTTTAGCAACATAAGTGTTTGATTTAGTCTTTGTAAGTCAAATTTGTTGTAGATTGCGTAAAGAATCGCACTTTTAATACTTATACATTAGTTTCCATCATTTTCTCAGTAACAATCTTTTTGAGTGTATAACTCAATTTTTTTCTAAATCAAATTGATGATTCTTAGTGGGGTGAATATAAATGGGTTATTACCTAATAAGCAATCACCCTCGAAATCGGGTGCAAATATAAAGAGAACCGCATTCGATTCCCGCACTGCATTCCATTCAAGCTACTCTCCGATCCCGTTTCGAATTAGAGCAAATTGTGCGGGGAACCGATGCACATTTTTTATGGTGATGTGCTCATCGAATCATGGCGAATGCATTGCTATTACGAGTACCGGCAGCAGTGAGCGGTCGACCGTATCATTTTTTTTTTTTTTTCGGGGGATGCAATTACATACTTACTTTATGCTGCAGAGGACGAAATGGCAATATTTCGTATAATGAAACACTAAATATGAATGAAATGATACGAGTGAAAGCACTGTGAAAAATAAGCTTTAGGTTTGTGGTTTTTATAATGAGCGTAAATGAAAAGGGAATTTCAGAAAAATGGTTTAGTTTTGGTTTCACACTAATTGTAAACACTATACCTATAAGTATTTTGATGTAGTTCTGGTTTTGAGACTATCCTTATAACTTATTAAAGTGCACGAATTCAGTATTATGTTTTAAGTTTATTTTAGATAAGAGTAGTATTTACCTGCATATTGTTTAAAATTGTATGTGCATTGAAACAAATATTTTTCGCATCAAATCGAAAAATGTGTGTATTTATACAGGGAAGTTTTCTTTTAAGTATAAAATTTCGAGTTTAGAAAAGTCAAAAGATTTGGTTTGGTCGCGTAGCTACCAAACCAAATTTTCAGGCTTTTCTAAACTCAAAATTTTACTTCATGCGTCACACGTATAAAACGCTGAAATATCGTAAGGTTTAAAATATACGGCTTTAGCAATCTAATATGTAGATGTGAATAAAACGTGAGTCAAATTCTGCGCCGACCAAATTGTTTAAAATAGTGATTATAGGCAATCCAATAACTCTAACGTATATTAGGTTGCCTATAATTGTTGTTATATGTGTGTTATTTAACTTCACTGTAAATCAGTGTTTTTAAGCGTGGCGCATGAAGTAAAATTTCGAGTTTAGAAAAGCCTTATTTGGATTGGCCGCTCCGCTTCGCTACGCGGCCAATCCAAATTCTTAGGCTTTTCTAAACTCGAAATTTTACTTCATGCTTAGTCTGGGAGTGGAAAACACTCGTTAAAAGCCCAAATTAACCGCTTTGAAACAACGAATTCCACAAATTTAAAAAAAACGCTGTAATTATCGGGATATGTATACTTAAAAGAATAATGCTCTGTTTGTTCTGTTTTAAACACGTTTTATACGTGTTTTCTGCATGTTTTGAACACGTTTTAAACATGTTATTAATTGTTAATGTTTTAAAGGCTGTTTTAATGAAAAAAACACGTTCTGTTAAAAAAACTGTTTGTTTTAATTAAAATGAAAAAATCGTTTTTTTAACAGCCCTGGTTTTAGCACATATGGGGAGTTTCGAAGTATGTGAAAACCAACGGGACACCCTGAAAACTTGTTCGTATAGATAAATAACAAAAAACTGTACATTTAGAGCTATATCGAAAATTGCTTAAGCGAGCCCTATCCCTCTAAAGTTTAAAAAATTCGATTTATTCCTTTTTTTCATTTTGGTGTACCCTAATATTAAACGGTCTACCCTAATGACAAAATTATATATTGCGTCGATAGAGGACGTTAATACGAATCCAAGACGAATTTATTTGTTGAAATTGGACTGAAATTGACGGAATTATGAATTTTTTAGTTATATCATACTTGCATATTTCGATGTTTTGTACATTTCTTTAAATTTTACCAATTATTACCGTTTTATTAAAATTCAGATATTTTTTGCGGCGATACTCTTTATTGATTGATAATAAAACTGCGTTTTTTCCTCGTCATTCGTAAAAAGAGTATTCAATTCTTCAAATAATTTGACTTTTCGTTCTGAAACGTCATCCACAACAAAAATGTTGCTAACAATGGGCCCGTTTATCAAAATATTCAACATGTTTGGATTTGTTTGTGATGTATGATGGTATGTAATGGTATTCCGGACTATTTTGTACGATTACAAAAATCGAAACACGTTCACGATTAACAATCCGATCATTAGAAAATTCCCCAACAGTTGGCAGTAAGCTTGTCTATAATGAACGGGCCCAACCTCACGGCCGGCAGTAATAATCCTGACATGAATTTGAGCCTTTAACCAAAACACAGACAATTCTTCCACAATCAGCGCTGCACTGTCACGTAAACTCATTTTGAAAGTATGTGATGATTGGTTGCAAACACAGATAACACTTGCTTCCTAGATAGCAATTTTAAGCCACGTATTTGTCTATGCGGTCTTCCGATCAAATAAATTGCATCTGCAGATCGGGTTCTTCCGCTCATTTTGAAAGTAACTATAATATCGTTTCCAAATACCGCTGAAAACATCAAACTAATACTGCCAATTGTAAAAATATGAAAACGAGATAGGGTTACGTGTAGCGTCTAGTTCACATCATCATGGCTCTCTTACAATGTAATTCTAATTTCAATGAATAGAGCGTTGAAAAATACATTACTCTGTCCGATTTTAACAAAAAAAATCGTTTTGGATTCGTATTATTGTCCTCTATCGGCACAATATATAATTTGGCATTAGGGTAGATTGTTTAATATTAGAGTGGACCAAAAGGAAAAAAAATAAATAAACCGGCATTTTATAAACTTTAGAGGGCTAGGGCTCGGTTAGGCGATGTTCGATATGGCTCAAAATGTACAGTTATTAGTTTTTTATCTATACGAACAAGTTTGTCCAGTTGATTTTGACATACTTCTAAAATAGAAACCACTGCAATGTGTATAAAAATAAAATATTTTTATTGCGACCTAAGATAGCTCGTCTTTAGCGAATTTGGCCCAATAAAGGTAAATTGTTGAACACCCTTGCTTTAGATAATCGTAATTTCTTAGACAAAATAATGCAATAGAAATAATCATATACACCTAAGTTAAGTAAACGAAACATTATCCTAATCGTTAGGCTTTTCTAAACTCCAATTTTTACGCATATATATATATATATATATATATATATATATATATATATATATATATATACAGGGTGAGTCGGGAGGAGCGCACCAAACTCTAGGAGTGTATTATACACGTGAAAATAATGTAAAAAAACTCATTTCTTCTTATCCGATTTTTATTTGTTTTCAAGTTATAGCATATTAACAAATAAACAAGTTATTATAAAAAAAAAATCTTAATTATAGCGTTCTTTCAACAAATGTTCAAAAATACCGCCATTGACTTCTAAACATTTTCTGCTTCGATACATTACGATGATTATTATTTATCCACCGACAAAATTCCGTACGGTTAGCGTAATCCCCTGGTTGTGGGTGCTGTACTCTCTGAACGAGCCTTGCTCGTGTAGCGTGTTCATCACTCTTTTTTGTGGAATTGCCAATTGAGTGGCAATTCTCCGTGAGCTAGTAGTTGCATCTTCTTCTACTAGATGCAGAATATTTTCTACTTCTACAAAACCTTGTCGAGCAGCGCGCTCATATGTTATGTTAGCACTGGGAAGCTTACCAGTCTCGCACAATTTGTTGAAAACTCTAATAAATATGTTTTTATCAGGATGTCTTTGGTGTGGAAAACGTTCACGATATTTTTTAACAACAGCTGTAGCATTTCCATTACAGAAACCATATACAAACACCATATTTGCATATTCTAAATTTGAATAATTATGTGGCATTTTGCAACACTAACAATCACATTAATTCGAACTTAAACGTTCAGTTACTGTTCACCGTACACTGACAGTTCATCAAAACGTCAGAATTATCAAATGTTTATAAGCCTCGAACATGGCATACGTTGATAATGTTAAAATTCAGATAGAAGCGGAAAGCTAGATGAACATTTTTAATTACGCCATAACTTGAAAACAAATGAAAATCGGATAAGAACAAATGAGTTTTTTTACATTATTTTCACGTGTATAATACACTCCTAGAGTTTGGTGCGCTCCTCCCGACTCACCCTGTATATATATATATATATATATATAAATATCGTTATTTCTGAATTATAATTACATAACACTAATTTTACAGTACATTACCATAAACTACACTAAATTTTTCATTTTTAAAATTCAGAAATTGGCTATCGACCGTAGTTGGTCTTTCCGGCCTTTTTACGCATATTAAACACTGAACTATTGTAAAATGAAAACTATACTGCTTGGATATGTTCGTCTATGATTCATGTTTGATAGCCAGCCGATTCAATTTAATCTTAAGGTTGATCTCAGCTTAATAAATCTTACAAATGTTTATTTCGTATAATCTATTTTTGCGTCTTTAAAATTCAAGAGCCTGGAGCAATTTGCTCCACGGTAGCCACTCTCCTAAAATTATATGAAATTAGATGTTTTCAGTGAGTGGCAATGAAAATTTATTTAAATAAAATATTGCTTTGTTTGAATATATCATCTAAAAAGCATATACATATAATTTTACAAAGTTCATTAAAATCAAGAGTCCATAACAAAAACATTCAACATTATGATGATGTTGATTACACAGCCGTTGATCCGTTGCGCCCTGTTAACCGCCCCCGCACAAGCGTTATTTAAACCAAATGCACGCGGCAATGCAGTGCCGAAAAACACAATAAATTAGGATAAAGGTGTGCGTTTTATAATAGCCGTTAATTTTTATTAAGCCGTATAATATCGTTCATCGGACGACTATCAAATTTTCGATCAGGCCCCGGCTGCACGAGTGAACGGCTCCGGCGGATTTACGATCATAATGGTGGCCATGGTTACCGGATCGTCATCAAACGATCATTTCTGGAATTGCATTGTCCAATGGCAATTGTGATATTTATATTTATGTGCATGTGTGTGCGTATGTACTGAGTGTTATCGAATATTGTCTCTGTGGGTAATAATCGAAATATGTTTAGTATTTGCGTACTTTTGTGCCCTCGAACAAATAGCCTGCACAATTCAACAAATATGCAATCCTATTTGTAATCGTATAAATACATAAACATAATACTCAGTAATTGGAATTAATCATATAATGTTTAGTTAATGATACTGAAAATTATTAAAAATATGTTATCATTTATACAGTTTTTCACTATTTGGTAGGCTTCCCAGCAAACCCACATGTATTATATATAATAACATGTACAAATATTTACTTAATAAATATGTAAAGAAATTATACAGGGTGTTTCACCTAAATCTTCCCAGACTAATTAACAAGAAACTAAAAATGTTAATAAAGTTCTATTTGTTGCAATCAATAGATTTCATTCATGGCTATAAATGGAAATGGAATTGATATCACTCATAATTACGGAATTACAGAAAAACAATTTTTGTTTGTATAAAAGCTTTTAATTTGAAGCTTCTAGCGGGTGTTTCTAATGCCAGATTAATCATGATGTAAAATTTCGAGTTTATAAAATTTGTTTTATGCGCCACCCGCGCACTGATTCTAAGTGAATTTCAAAATACACACACCCCTTATGTTTGATCCTTACGTCAATATATTCTACAAATGTTTACTATTTACTAATATACATACACACTTTTTGTTGCAATTCTTGGATTTTGAGATATCATCGTATTTAATCGTTATTTACATGTTTCCTTTTCATTTATTGTCCTCCGTTGATCCGCGCCGTTTGCCAGTAGAATCAGCCAGAATGTAAACTATACGAGTATAATGAAGCAGCTGTTTTAATTAATTAACCAACATGAGATAAATTGGATATGATTCAATATCTCTTGCGATCCTATAGTTAAATTAAAATCAAAGTAAATAGTACGAGTAGGTCCATGATTCATTAGGTTAAATACATATGCTCAGTTTGTGTGCCTGTGAATTATGGGCCGGACGACGTGGTCAATTAGGGCCGAATGGGCACCGGTCATTCCGGGTATAGTCCGGAGAGTCCGGGCGGCCATCCGCGGCCCAGTTAGTAAACCGGAGCGCCGGTTAACAAGGCGACTGATGAAGTGGTGACCAGAGACAACATTTCATCATAACGAGCTCACATATGTCGCGTGTATACTAAATCTGAGAGCAGGAACCAGATATACCCCCGAAAACTTAAAGGTCGCACAATACGCAACCCCCATCCCGCTGACTGTGCTAATGTGTTGAACAGTCTCACTAGTCTAGAACGTGCCGTTGAATATTCATGATATTCCAGTAGCTCATTTCGGCTTGTTTCAAACTGTAGCCAGCTCGGGGCTATTTGATAGCCGTTTAACATTAGCGCCCCGGCCTTATCGATTAGGGAGGATTTTTAATGAGCACCTCTCGCTCTCTCTCTACCCCCCGCTCATGCACCCCGTCGCGTAATCTGGCGAGCACCTCGTAATGAAATAAATTAACATACATCAGCACAGACAAACATCTTCCACCCCACACAGAGCGCACACATCCTTATATTGAATCAACAGTCACGACAAACAGCCATTTCGCAGCATAATCTCCGAGCCCGATCGCGAATCGCTTTCCAAACTCTGTATTTCACTTTTCATTTTATTGCCCCGACATTTGCATAAAGTTGGGAAATTGAAATCTGCCCAGCAATAAAAATAACTGCCGCAATCAAAATCGTTTATGCGAAACGTGATTTACATTTATGCTGATTAACAATGAAGCTTGAATATATTTCTATAGCCTACTCATACAACCGATACTTTTTTTAGATTTATATATTTATGTTTTTTGTGAAATCTATTGTCCTTGTTATTTTTTAGTAAATTAAATGGATTCACATGTTTAAGTGTTAAGGTATAACTGATTTTGTGCACCTCAATTATATAAATTGTTCAAATTAACTTGTTAATCGATACACAATCATTGCAGTTATACATTTTGAAATCATCAGCGAATAGTACATACTTAATTAGAGTACAAAAAACAGCTGCAGAATAAAACGGTCCAATATGTGAACCTTGGGGCACAGCTGATTTCACCTGAATAATAGAAGATACAAAATTATTGATTATGACTCCTTATGGACGTTCAGTAAAATAACTGATGATCCATTCAACAGTTAAGTCATGGAAAATTCTATTGGTAAAAAGTATAGCGTATTGTACCCTATCAAATGCCTTTGCAAAATCAGTGGAAACAGCATCTACTTGGAGTTGTGATTCAAAAGCATTGTGAAAAAATATAAAAATTCTAATAAATTTGTTGTAGTACACTTACACTGAAAAAAATAACCATCTTTATATACGAGATTTAACCAACAGATTTTTGTGATAGAAGGGATTTGAGTTAGTACTTTGGTTTATAAATTTATTTTTCTAAAGTTATACAAAAACAAGTAACAAAAAATGATGATCATCATACCACTTTTTTTTTCTTCAGAATAAGAAATTTTACTTTTATATAATTCCCCGTTATTTAAACAATTGATGATTGACATACTAAACATATTAGTACCGTTATTGGTTAAAGACTATTTTACATTAAATCAGCTTTTTATACGCGTGGCGCATGAAGTAAAATTTCGAGTTTAGAAAAGCCTAATTTGTCTCGGTCGCTCCGCTTCGCTACGCGCCCGATCCAAATTTTCAGGCTTTTCTAAACTCGAAATTTTACTTCATGCTTAATCTGGGATTGGAAACACTCGGTAGACAATCAATCATAAACTTATTTTGAAGTATTTTTTGTATTGTAAAATTTATGACTAAAATAAATAGACCTGATGTTTTAGTAAACTTTTGGCGTATACGATGTTCTTTCCGGTTTGACCAATTGTCAATTTGATAACGTTGAAAGAATAGTAATTGTAGTTTTTGTGAATTTCACAAAAGTAAACCTAAAGTTAATTTTTTTTTCTTCAGAATAAGAAATTTTACTTTTATATAATATACCTGAAAATTCAAACATTTTTTATAAACTACTATTTTTGATTATCCAGTCCAGAAAACAATAATATTGTATGGTAAATTAAAGTCGTGAGACCTCCAAATTGAACACTATAATTCAAGACTTAACATTACCTAATGTTGTTAAGTGTTATTAACAAATAATTATTATTATTTAAAATTTAAAAATGTTATTTAAATTAAAAATGTATGATTTTTGTAAATGTTTGAGATATTTGTTTTTAATTTGATTTATTTTTAAATGTATTACTATTAATGTTAACGTTTTGTTTGGATTGAATTCGATTTATTTATTTTGTTTGTTTCAACAGATTTCACCTCTTTACAACAACATAATAATAAGATTACATTTTTTTTTTGAAAAAAAAGCGTCAATACTTTGTAAGTTGGCAAAAATTTAGGAAACTAACTTAAACTAATTCTTGAAAATTCACGAACTGTAAAATCTTTGATATTCATGAAACTGTGTTTTATTTTTAAATTAACAATAATGATGAAAATTTACGATAACTGTAAACATGCAAAGATTTATGTCAATCATTATATGAACGTACAAAATATTAAATTAATTTTAAAGATTTAATAGAGCAATTATAAATTTTCTGAAGATCCTTATCACTATTTCTGATCTCATTTTTAGAAAAAATGACGTTTATTTAGAAAATGTAACTGTAAGGAGAATTAGGAGCTTTACAAAAATTGCTAAAGGAATAAAAAAAATCCACCTAAAGAAAAAACGCCGATGACGTCACACGTCAAAAACTATTGACGACACAATATTTAATAAACAAAAATCGATTTTCTCAAATAAATACATTTAATAGAGCAATTATGAATTTTGTGCGGAACTTTATTACCACTCTGTATACATAACAGTTATAAACCTAATTTGCACGTCTATAATTATCTTCTCTGAAAAAAATTGCCGGGACGGGCAATTAGCCGCGAAAGAGGATTCCGATTTTTAATAGTCAATATTGAAAGTGGAGTCGTCCCGCGGCGTGCATTTTAATTTGCTTGATGATTAAAACATTGGCAAGCTTTAAAAAAAAACAATCGACTCACACAATCGGACAGACTACTCCCTAATTGGACGGGATTAATAAATATTGAATTGTTTGGACTGTATAAAAATAACGGCCGGCGGGCTTATAATTTGAAAACAAAAAATGCGCGCAGGAATTATGCACGTTTTTGTGTCTAGTCTGTTACAAACATCAAACGTATTTGTTTTGCCATTATTAATAGAAAGGGATTATTTGTATATATTTTGCAGTGATATCTGTCTCCTGTTTCCAGAATATTAATAATTATACATATAAACCCTAACATCTATGGTAGTTTTTTTTTGTTCTGAGGAAAAACCAACTGGTATATTTGAATGCTGTTCAAATAAAAAATTAATTGAATGCTATTAATATTAAATATTCGAGGATTTGTATTAACGATTGTAAAGCTTTAAACGTGACAGCAATTTATCAGTCTGTTCAAAAAAGGAAGTTAAATTAATATGTAGCTATTAAGAGTTTAACGCTGTTCTTGGAAATATGTTGAACATATTGAGCAAATGTGTTAACATATTGCTGGTTTTAAAGACAAATGTTATTATGTGCTAATTTGTTTAAGCTAGTGATATGCACAGCGGCGTAACTAGGGGGTGCAAGACCTTGCAATGCAGGGGGGAGGCTAAAAATGTCGCCTTAAGGTATAATGGCATTAACGAGCAATTAAAAATCTAAATTCATTCACCAACACTATTTTAAACGTTACAATAAAAAAAATATTTTCCCGTTGTTTTACTACTTTTAAAACTAGTGGAAAGAAAATCTATCCAACGAAACTCAACTTTATTAAACACAATTTTTATGCACCGAAAAAGCACTTCAAGAAAAATTATTCACTTTTCAAATTATTAAAATTGAGTGGACATTTGTGAAGCCAGAGAGATTGCCAGGATAGTAAAACATTCCTTAATCGACTATTAATATAAAAGTACTCACTCAATTATTGTGTACGTCATTACTTTTAGTGGATTTAGAATGAAAAAACTTTTATTTAAGTTCAAGCATATTTCTGTAATTTGAACATTACGTTTTGTAGATACGCTCAAAGATGAACATTTAGAATCAACTCATTTTAAAATCACTTATTTTAACAAAACTTCCTAATTACTCCGACTCCGACATTAGCATTCGAGAGGACGGTAAAGTTTAATTTGAAATTAAAAGAATGCATAGACGTAAAATGTGACTGTCACACGTTGGGCGCCAAATTCTTATGACGCCTCTCCTTCGACTCTCTAATTATTTATTTAGTTTACTGTTTAAATTGAACTGCCCCCATCCACTAGCTAGCTTTGCATCCGGAATTTTTTGCGCAATTTAAACAGTAAACTAAATAAATAATTAAAGAGTCGAAGAAGAGGCGTCATAAACTATACCGAATTTCAAATTGATATTTAACATAAAAAAACGGTGGGGTTTTTTCACATTTTTGTCAGTTTCAGAACACTGTGCACTGGGGCGGGTCCAGACGGGAAAGTTTAAACACATGGAGTTAAATGAGCGCTCCCAGACGATGCGGAAAAAACGCACGTGCGAGCGCTCGTTAAATTCATGTATGAAAACTTTTCCGACCCGTCCCGTCCCGAACCGACCCGCTAGCAACCCGCTCGTGTGTGAAGAGCATTAAACTTATAAAAAACATCCTTGTATTCAATACTGTGTGTAAAACACGTTTTTTTTACAAAAAATATTAGCTAACTTTATGTTTTACTAATAGATTTTGGAAATTTTAATAAATTATTTTGTAATATAGAGCTTACAGTTTACAAAGCTAATTTATTAAAATCCATACAAGTTAACTTAAGTAATATCTCTTCGCAATTGTTCCTCATCTCGCGATTATTATTCACACGACACGATAATTTACATCCAGGTGACAGATATCCAGAACCACAATACAGCTTAATCAGTTTGAATGTAACAATCTCAGCAATAAACATTTACTTGCCTCGGTGGAGAGAGCGAGAAGGGCCCGTTAATAATAAGTTTTCCCCGGGATTATGAATTCGGTTAGTTTATGAGGTACTAAGCCATAGTTTGGGCCCCACCGCGCGGTTATTATTTGCCCGTGTTTACAAATACAATGGAGGAAATTTATCGGGTGAGCCCTTTTCAAAACGGGAAAGCGGCCCTTCCTCCCGTCCCCGCCCGCTCCTTCACCTCAGACGGAGTTATTGAAAGAAAGCGCGTTCGGGGTTTTATGGGAATTTCCCAACCGTAACTCGGCAGAAAGACTCACATTAAATTGAATAGACGCCCGCACGCCAGGTCTAATCAATAATGATATGTCAAAGCTTAAACCATTGCCGGGTTTTTGTTTGCCCTTGAAAGTAAATAAACGGAACGGTGTAATGAGTGATGTTCATTTGTAAACATTCGGTTAATAGGTTTTGATGTTATTTTTAAATAAACAATATTTGAATACTTTTTTTCTATTTAGCACTCTTAATGCATTATCAAACTATAGAACCATCAAAACGGTTCGCTTTTAGGCTCCATAAGCGAATTTATAAGCGAACTGTTTTCAATTGTCAATCAAACAACAGTGTCAAATGAAAAATTCAATATTTTATTTGTTTACATTATTTAGAAATTATATTATACACTATAATAGTTACAGTACTGGTTTCATGGACATAAATTGTAACTCCACCATTTTCTAGAATCTGACTGTTAGCTGATTAGTATTTGCTTTTTCTCTAGTTTGTGTTGTTTTGGATTGATCACTGATGGACGTTGAAGTCCCGAAAGAAAAAGATCGTACTATTTCAATTTTATTTTTGATTGAATCCTTGATATAACCCTTGGCCACCGCTGAAGATTTCCACCCTATATGTCGCTTTAATGCTAACAAATGACTACCCATATTAGCTAAATATAAAGAAGTCGCTCAGAGCAATATCTAGAAAAAAGTTCCGGATTTGGTAGTTTCAAAAAGGTTGCTATAATTTTGGGCATTTTGCCAATGTATTTATTCCAATTGGGCTGTTAGTGCAACAACAATTTCGATATGTAACAAAAAATCTGTTTAGGGTTTTTTTTTCGATCCCATGTTTATGAATTTTTACCTACGCCCTATCTAGTAACCGCATCATACCACACTGTCATCTTGACAAGTATGATTGACATTACGTACAAATGCACATAATAGCTTTGACAAGAACATTACGTGTTGGCAGCTAAACAGCTGATTGCTTACCGCACAACCAAATGACATTTCTTTGATGTACAGGGAGTTTTTCTTTAAAGTATACGTATTCCAAATTCAGCGTATTTTCTTCAAATCTTTAGTTATTCGTAGTTTTTTTTTTAAGTTCAATTTAAAGCTTTAAACGAGTGTTTTCCACTCCCAGACTAAGCATGAAGTAAAATTTCGAGTTTAGAAAAGCCCCGTGAAAATTTGTCGAGCGTCGCGCAGCGACCCGAGACAAATTTTCTGGGCTTTTCTAAACTCGAAATTTTACTTCATGCGATACGCGTATAAAACACTAAAATATTGTGAACTTTATGTATATTTAAACCCCACTTGAAATCAGTGTTTTATGCGCGTGGCGCATGAAGTAAAATTTCGAGTTTAGAAAAGCCCAGAAAATTTGTCTCGGGTCGCTGCGCGATCCTCGACAAATTTTCACGGTGCTTTTCTAAACTCGAAATTTTACTTTATGCTTAGCCTGGGAGTGGAAAACACTCGTTTAAAGCTTCAAATTAAACTCTTTCAAAAAACAACGAATATCGGAAAATGTACAGTTTTATGCATGTTTACTTAAAAGAAAAATTCCCTGTATATTGATCAAGTAGTAATTTACTGTTCATCATTGTCATGTCCCTATTAGAAATCATTGCAATAAATAGATTGTTCATGCTCATTGTTTATTTTGTTAGGGCGTAGATAAAGTATTGTACGTTTCTCGAGTGGTATGGCAATTACATACTGGCGGAATACTGCACTCGCCGCTGCGCGGCTCGTGCGCAACATGTCCGCTCATGTCGTTACGTAATATATTATCTTATTATATCTATCCACAAACGATCGCTATTTGCAAATAACCGAACAGTATTGTTTTTCGTTTTTGGAATGGAGATTAAAATCGAATCTGACCTAATTTCCACATAATTTCCCATCATGTTGGTAAACTCTTTACGCCTGCAAGCTCCAATATAACCCATTATTAACACAACCCGCATAAATAAAGTAAGAACTAAATGAAATTTATTGGTTAGTAAGTGTATACAGATATTCTACCTTAACTGCCAGGTATTTAAAATCTTCCGCTGCTTCTATAAAACGATTGATATCTTCCGCTTCAAAAATCTTGGATTATTTTGGTTTGTATCCATTTTCTCTTTAATAAAGCTTGTAATCGGCAATATTGTGAAATATTAAGCGAAACATAGAATATTTTACCCATAATGTCGACTGTCTTTTTCCTTTGCTTTCCATATCGAAATAAGCAAGCAGCACGTTTTCCGAAATTTTAGCCGCATTTTTGTTACTGTACCATATCTGGAAAGTTTGGTATTCCTTGACGTACGCTACCTAATCAGAATATTTTGTTAGAAGTCCAATTTAAATAAATAACTTCGAAGAGAAAACACATGTTCACAAATATAAAAAAAATCCGTGTAACATAACTTATAAATTGGAGTAATTTTTTAACTAGAGTTAAATGAGCATGAAGTTTAAATGAGCATGAAGTTTAAATGAGCATGAAGTTTAAATGAGCATGAAGTTTAAAAAAGTCTAAAATATTT
The DNA here is from genome assembly GCA_932526585.2 of Philonthus cognatus. Taxonomy (NCBI): domain Eukaryota; kingdom Metazoa; phylum Arthropoda; class Insecta; order Coleoptera; family Staphylinidae; genus Philonthus; species Philonthus cognatus. Next base: position 79,043,839 of record OW052244.1, read on the forward strand.
ACTTCACGTAATAAGAAAATAACTTTGTATGTGTATGTCTGAAACTCCACCAATAATAAACCTAACCAGCTGCCACTCAAATTCCCTTATTTAATACAAAGTGAAATAGCGTTGGCCTAGGGCCCTCCAAGTAGGCTATACACCTTTGTCATTGCTTAGTAAAATAGTTTATTTAAATGAAATTAAAGTTAAAACGAGTCTCCCCAAACGAAGAGAGTGAAAAAAAAAAACCCTTCTCCACTGAGTGCTGGATCTCCACAGCACGGCTTACTTTATTCTTAATTCAAGAAGTGAACTCGGGCTAAGTGAAAATGCCATTACTTTTATCTGCTGTGATCTTGTTTGAGTTGGAAAAAATCCCGAGCGTGGAAGGCCCTAAAGCTATTGATGTTCACAATTGAAAACTAGGGATGAAGTTTGCGAAGTCGAAGTGATGGAGCCACTAACATGGCGCATGCACACACACACAGAGACACCCTCGCACAGCAGATCTTATTTATATTCCAACGAGATTTCCTAAACACAAACTTTTTTAACGTTATCATATGGGTAATGTCGATTTATATTGGGGAATGGTAAATTTGGAAACTATTCAACTTTTTCCTTTTTTGTGTCGGGTATGTGTGAAGGTGAGGTTTGATTATTAGTAAATAAGTTTGCGAGTTGGATAGAAATTGAATTTGAAATACTTAAACCTGGGTTTAATTTAAGGTGTATTGTATACGTGCTTTTATACTGGGTGTTGACTTGGCGGACGCAACATATAAAATCGCATATTAATTTTAAAGTGTTCAAATATTGGCTTCCCTATTTATTTTAGAAACAAAATGTATTTCACTTTTTTGCAGAGGGAAATATTCTAAATTTCTCTAAGTTAAAATAATTAAGAAATAGTAATGTGATTTTATAAAAATAATCACATACCATGGAATTGATACAACAATTGCGGATATTCCCTGTTTTTTTTTAAGTTCAATTTAAGGCATTAAGCAAGTATATTCCACTCCCAGACTAAACATAAAGTAAATTTCGAGCTTAGAAAAGTCCCGAGAAAATTTGTCAAGGGTCACACAGCGACCTGAGACAAATTTTCTGGGCTTTTCTAAACTCGAAATTTTACTTCATGCGCCACGTGTATAAAACACTATAATATTGTCAAATTATGTATATTCGAGCTTTATTTAAAATATGTGTTTTATACGCGTGGCGCATGAAGTAAAATTTCGAGTTTTGAAAAGCCCAGAAAATTTGTCTCGGGTCGCTGCGCGACCCTCGACAAATTTTCACGGGGCTTTTCTAAACTCGAAATTTTACTTCATGCTTAGTCTGGGAGTGGAAAACACTCGTTTAAAGCTTCAAATTGAACTCTTTTAAAAATCAACGAATGTCAGAAAATGTACAGCTAAAATAATTAAGAAGAAGTAATGTGTTTTTGTAAAAATAATGACATACCATGGAATTGATACAACAATTGCGGATGTCAAAATAGCCTAAGATATTGCTTGTAATTAACGACAAAAAACATAACGCAAACATCGTAATAACTGTGGTCTGCATAATACCACTTTATTAGGAGGATTTTTTCTGGTATAGTGTAAATCATTTCGAAAACATTTACTTTAATCAAGTGACTGCGATATCTTTTGCTATTTTAACATCCGCAATTGTTGTTTCAATTCTATGGCATGTCATTATTTTTATAAAATTACATTACTTTTTCTTAATTATTTTAACTTAGAGAGACGTAAAGTGATAATCGTTAACGCAAATGAATTCAGAACTTTTCCCTTTACAATAAAGGTAAATACATTTTGTTTTTAAAATAAATAGTGGAGCCAAAATTTGAACATTTCAAAATTTACATGGGATTTCCTATGTTGCGTCCGCCAAGTCAACACCCGGTATAGGAGAAATTAATGATCATAAATTGAGGAAAGTATACTTCGTAAACTAAGAAAATGTAAGCTATTTTTATTATACTATATGCTTTATATTTTCATTATACAGTGTGAAACAAAATTAATGTTATCAAGTTAAATTTGGAATTGTTTACATGTAATTTTTTCTGTGCCGCTATACTCTTTTAGAATTAACTAGTTCTGTCAATAAATGCCATCAGTCAGTCAAATTGTTTAAAAAATTGAACATTTTAAAAGCAATATTAGAATGAAAAATGTCTAGCTTTATATTAATAGGTGAGTTAAAGTCCAGTTCGTGAGAGGTGTCTTGTAACATTTAAGTTCAAACTTAAATAAGAATAATAATATAAACCCTCTAGTTAAGGGAGTTTAGCATGAGTTGCAATTGAGCACACCAAATTAGAAGAAATACTGTCAATATGAAAATACCTCAAAGAAAAATTCTACCATAGATTTTAAACTGTAGTCATAGGAATTCGTGAATTCTACTGTATGTGAAGTTTTGTCGCCCGGCAAATCCAAATTTTCTTTTTTTTTTATAGAAGTGCAAATCTATCCTAAAACATTTAATAAAACACTAATAAATTATATTTCTTAAGATTAAAACTTGGCATTTTTTATCTCGTGCCCGTCTCTAGTTCATTTAATTAACAATTATCTTATTTTCTTTATGCATTCCAAATGGGCAGAATGTAAACGATATGTACATTTACAAAATACATTACTTTTGTGAAGAAATGAAGTCGGTGTTTAAATTACTTGTGCTAGTATATTTAATTAATTAATTCATTTATTTACGGAAATCTCCTTTCTACAAAAATTGTAAACATTTACATAAATCATCATAAACAATATAAAAATACAAATAAGTCAACTATTCAACAATTAGTCTTAATTTACATAGAAATAGACATTTCTTCTAACTATAAGCTTGTGTAATTTCTTTTCCTACTTCAATTTGCTGTTTTCTAACAAAAAAAATTGAAAACTGACCTTGTCATGATTAATATTTTATGGAAAACTGAACACATAAGTGAGGCTTACGAACAAAGTTTAACAGGAATAAGAAATATTTATCAAAACATATGGTAGGCGAAAGCCATTGATTTTAAGTATCTAACATGGGGGAAAGTACTAGATAGACATATCAATATTTGCAAACCTTATATAATCCACAGAAAATTAATTTGTACTGGAATAACGAAAATCATTCTTACAAATTTATTAAACGCTATAATTATCAGGTTATATATACAGGGTGTCTACGCTAAACCGTTCGTTAAAAGTTTATAGGGTGGCCGTTGCACTAAAAATTTGAAAAACATCCTTGTCATACGGTTAAATCAGTTCTCCTCATGTGAAATATTTTTAACTTTATATCACTTCCGGTTCCACCGGTTGCAATTTAAACGAGAAATCCAAAATCCAAAAATATAGGGTGCTCCGTTTAAAATAACAAATTTGGTGCTACTTCTGGTGTAACCGGAAGTGATATAAAGTTGAAAATATTTCACATGAGGAGAACTGATTCAACCGTATGACAAGGATTTTTTTCATATGTTTAGTGCAACGGCAACCCTATAAACATTTAACGAACGGTTTAGCGTAGACACCCTGTATACATAACCTTATAATTATAGCGTTTAATAAATTTGTAAGAATGATTTTCTTTATTCCAGTACAAATTAATTTTCTGTGGATTATATAAGGTTTGCACAATATATAGCAACTTCTTTCAGGAATGGAAACTTTTTCTGCTGCAGCAGAACAAATCCCATGTACACTATTCAAAAATTGATCAGACAATTTGTTTCGGCCTGGTGAACAAGTAATTAAGCGCACGATAAGATCCCCGCAAGATCGACCTTCGTCTCTCCCTCTGAACCACCCCCTCTCCTAGCCGGCAAATCCCGCGACGGGAAATAATTAAAAGGAATCCCGACGGGAAACCGCTGAATTTTTTAAATTTCCAATTTAGGAAATCTAGTTAATAAAGTCGGGGGGTTCGCCCGCCGGGCACAAAAATGCTTTTCTTTACAATCTCTACACTACAACAATAAAATCACTACACAACAAGAATACACTATGTGTACAATTTATTTATTTATTTCTAGACTTTTATATACATAAAAAATTAATGTTTGTTTGAAGTCCACAGAATTTTTCATGAAGTTATCTCAATTGATTTTAAAGATATGATGAAATCTTCATAATATTCTTTTTCTTTAATGTTTAATCGAAAATAATTCAAAAACTGTTTTTTTATTTATACATTTTCAAACTTATTTAAAAATGCAATATTTTTTTAAAATCCAAATATTATTTAAGAACGACATCTTAGTCAAATTAAAATTTACAATTTTGTTTTAGATCGCACATTTTCACATTCAGTCGAAAATCGCTACAAATACATCGCTGGAGTATTTAGATTTTCACACCTTTTAAGTACTATTACAATATGTGCACAGCACAACATTTCCTTTTAAAGTTATAATAATAATAATAATAATACCTCTTTATTTCATACAAACATAAATATTTACAATCTACATAATGTACAAAATGGTGTCAAGACAAAGAAAAATTAATTAGTGTTAATTCATACTCATATACTCTTCAACAGTATAAGGTTCTAAGTCGCAGAGAAGTGCGTAAATTTGACGCTTATACGTTGTTATATTTCGTTCCTCCTTAATACAAGTTGGTAGGCGATTAAAAAACCTTAAAGACGCATAATGAATTCCCTTCTGTGTACGAACGCGGTTAACCAGAGAATATCGTTTGTTTACTTTATTCCTTGTATCATATCCGTGATTTATTTCAAAGCAGGTATATCTATCATCATGTTTACGGAACAATAGTAAGCATTCGTAGATGTATATACCGACTGTAGTAAGAATGTTTAGCGTGGAAAATTTCTTTCGGCATGTTTCGGTTGATTTTAAGTAAAGTATTATCGGCAGTGCACGTTTTTGTAGTGCTAGAACCCTGTATAAATCTGTAGAGCCCCCCCCCCCCCCCCAATAAACAATACCGAATCTAATTAGTGAGACAAAACTTGCGGAGTATACTATTTTTAATGTAGCAACGTCAACAGTATTTGCTAATACTCTCAGCATATAACATGTATTTGTTAATCTAGTACTTAATTTACTTATGTGCTCTTTCCAGTTTAGGTTTTGCTCAAGAGTGATACCAAGTACTTTTGTGTTGTTTGCTATTTTATAATTAGTTTCATTAAAACATACGGTGTTACTTAAATCATCATAGTTTCTTATTTGGAAAATTGTACAATTTTTTTTATCTTTATTTAGCAAGAATTTGTTAATATTGAACCAATTTTCCAAATATTTCAAAACGACTGTTGCGTTGTCTTTTAATTCAATTATATCCGCTCCTCGCAAAGCGATATTAGTATCATCGGCATAATTTACTAGTACTGATTTATGTTGGATGTCTTTTTGCATAAAAATATCGTTAATATAGATATTAAACAATAACGGACCAAGCACACTTCCTTGTGGGACGTCCAATTTGACAGTTAATGGTGTTGACTGATGGATATTATTACTATGTGTAATTTTTACTATTGGTGTTCTATTTGTCAGATAAGAAGTTAACCATGAATTTGCTGTACCGCGTATACCATAAGAATTAAGTTTATCTAAAAGTCGATTGTGTGGTATACTATCAAAAGCCTTTGATAAATCCAGAAAAAGGCCACAAGCAATTTCATTATTGTCTAGTGCTTCATATATTATCTTAGTGAAGTCAAAAATGGCTGTATTTATATTTTTGCCAGTAATGAAACCATGGTGCTGTGCATTTATCAAACTATATTTATTGAGAAAGCTTATTAACCCCTTTGCTATTGCCTGTTCAAATATTTTGGAGAATGATGGCAGAACACTAATTGGTCTATAGTTAGATAATACATTAGCATCGCCCTTTTTGTGAACCGGTTTTATCAATGCAGTTTTAAGTTGACTTGGGAATACTCCATCTATAAAGGAACTATATAATTTCTGAAATAATTGGATTTTAACGTCTTCTGAAAGAGCATTATCTTTACAATATTCATATATAACTCCATGAAGATATGGCAAAACCATTTAAATCATGTTTTTTTTTTTTTAATTTTTGATTATAACACATTTTGAAAGAGCAGTGTACCTTAAAAATATTTATCTTAAAATCTTTGAATGTTATAAATACAAATACAAAACTCCACTTTTATTGAGTTTGTTTTAATGTTATGATTTTTTGAGAACTTGGTTTTAAATACCTTTTAAAGGACACATTCAAATGAAAATATTAAAAAACTATTGGTTGGGTATTTTCGTTGACAAATAAAGCACTAACAACCATTTCTTTTTATTTTGATTATACTGCCATGTGTAAATTTAAAACATAGCTTGTGATATCAAGTAACGCATTTAATCAATTTAGGTATTTTTGGATAATTAAATATTTAAAACAGGAATTTACTTAATCTCCACATATAATTTCATGAACATAGATCAATGGCTCTTATGACAATTTACACACAGACATTCATCAAAAATAAATTTAATCTGTGATTGAGGAGACCTCATAACGGATTTTTCCACATTTTTTTTTTTTGGTTTGATCATTTTTTTGAAAAGAATATTTTCCCTTTGTATTACGTACGGGTCATTCCATGTCAAGTGATCTAAGTTGAGTCTGAGTTAAAGACATATTTCATTTAGAGGTTAAAATTTTAGAATTTTTTCTTTTTTTCTTGAAAACTATACGTGTACATATATTCGAATAAAATATGTTGCAATTTAAACGAGAAATCTAAAAACTTACTAATATATAGGGTGTTCTATTTAAAATAACAAATTTGGTGCTACTTCCGGTGGAACCGGAAGTGGTATAGGGTTAAAAATATTTTACATGAGAAGAACTGATTCAACGTATAACAAGGATTTTTTTCAAATTTTTAGTGCAATGGCAACCCCATACATTTTTAACGAACGGTTTAGCGTATACACCCTGTATATAGTGTATAACCTGTAAATGATCAGGCATTTGTCGATTTTAAAATAGCGTCCAACTTAAAGTTTCAATCGAGTGTTTTTACTTTTAAGCATGAAGTACATTTTCAGGCTTTTCAAAACTTAAAATTTTACTTCATACGCCACGCGTATTAGACACTGAAATATTTTGAAGTTAGAAATATAATAAAACATACGTTTTTTTAACTAATTAATAATCAAAATATTTAAATAACAAAATATTAACATTACTCAGCACGTATTCTCAAATCAGGTCAAATAATGCAATGTTGAAAATTAACTTATTTAGTAAGTTAATTAACAAAATGTTAATAATGTTGCGTTATTGCATCAATTAATGTATTAAAAATATTATTTATTACCCAACAGAACAATCCAATTACAGAGTAATATTTCAAAATAATAAATTCCTAGAAGAATACATACAGAGAGTTTTATGTATGTTCGTAACGAGAATTTTTCTTTTAAGTATACATTTGTACATTGGTCGACGCTCGGTTTATTAAATGAATTTAATTTGAAGAATTAAACGAGTGTTTTCCACTCCCAGGCTAAGCATGAAGTAAAATTTCGAGTTTAGAAAAGCCTGAAAATTTGGTTTGGTCGCGTAGCGCGAAGCGCGGAGCGGCCAAATCAAATTTTCAGGCTTTTCTAAACTCGAAATTTTACTTCATGCGCCACCGGTACAAAACACTGACGCAATGTAAAGTTTAACAGTGTGTTTTAAATTACGTAATATGTTAGTGTATTGTACCGGTGGCGCATGAAGTAAAATTTCGAGTTTAGAAAAGCCTGAAAATTTGGTTTGGCCGCTCCGCGCTTCGCGCTACGCGACCAAACCAAATATTCTGGCTTTTCTAAACTCGAAATTTTACTTCATGCTTAGTCTGGGAGTGGAACACACTCATTTCAAGTTTCAAATTAAACTCATTTAATAAAAACAACGGTTATCTAAATATTTACGGGATATACGCTATAATTGGGACATGTATACTTGAAGGAAAAACTCCCTGTATATACAAGTTGAAACATTAATTGCGATTGATTGGCTACAATGTGTAATGGTCATACAGGCAATTTACACAAAACTTAAAAATTAAAGGTGTTTAATTGTATTGGATGAAAATATTCGGTGTTAGATAAAACTCTCTGTATAAATAGAACAAAATATAAATAATTGTATGATATGAATTGTTTCAATTTGATTAAAACAAGTATTTTATTTTAATCTATTTATAGAGAGAGTTTTATAATAATAATTATAATAATCGTTTATTTCTCAGCAGAATAAATTCTATTTACAGAGAAAAATACAGTTTTTTTTAAAATATACTAACTAAAAATAAACAATAATACTAAAGATAAACATTAATACAAAATGGTAGAAATAAAGTAGAGTAGTGGATAAATTATATGGCATATTTGATGATGTTTTATGTAACACTAAACATTTTCATAACGAGAATTTTTCTTTTAAGTATACATAAGCATACGTTCTACATTTGCCGACTCTCGGTTTGTTAAAAGTATTTAATTTGAAGCTTTAAACGTGTGTTTTCTACTCCCAGGGTAAGCATGAAGTAAAATTTCAGGCTTTTCTAAACTCGAAATTTTACTTCATGGGCTACCGGTAAGAAACACTGATGCAATGTAAAGTTTAGAGGTGTGTTTGAAACTTCGTAATATGCCAATGTTATGTATCGGTGGCGCATGAAGTAAAATTTCGAGTTTAGAAAATCCTGAAAATTTGGTTTGGCCGCTCCGCGCTTCGCGCTACGCGACCAAACCAAATTTTCAGGCTTTTCTAAACTCGAAATTTTACTTCATGCTTAGTCTGGGAGTGGAACACACTTATTTTAAGTTTTAAATTGAACTAATTTAAAAAAAAAACAACGGTTATCTAAAGATTTACGGCATATACGCTGTAATTGGGACATGTATACTTGAAAGAAAAACTCCCTGTATGTACAAGTTAAAGCATTAGTTGCGATTGATTGGCTACAATGTATAATGGTCATATAGGCAACCCAATTTACACAAAACTTAGAAATTAATGGTGTCTAATTGTATTGGATGAAAATGTTCGGTGTTAGATAAAACTCTTTGTATAAATAGAACAAAATATAATTCATTGTATGATATGATTTATTTCAATTTGGTTAAAACAAGTATTTTATTTTAATCAATTTATACAGAGAGTTTTATGTAACACTGAAATTTTCATAACGAGAATATTTCATTTAAGTATACATAAGCATACGTTGTATATTTGTTAAAAGTATTTAATTTGAAGCTTTAAACGTGTGTTATCCACTCCCAGGCTAAGCATGAAGTAAAATTTTGAGTTTAGAAAAGCCTGAAAATTTGGTTTGGTCGCGTAGCGCGAAGCGCGGAGCGGCCAAACCAAATTTTCAGGCTTTTCTAAACTCGAAATTTTACTTCATTCGCCACCGGTACGAAACACTGATGCAATGTAAAGTTTAGGATGTGTTTTAAACTTCTTAATATGCCAGTGTTATGTATCGGTGGCGCATGAAGTAAAATTTCGAGTTTAGAAAAGCCTTAAAATTTGGTTTGGCCGCTTCGCGCTTCGCGCTACGCGACCAAACCAAATTTTCAGGTTTTTCTAAACTCGAAATTTTACTTCATGCTTAGTCTGGGAGTGGAACCCACTCATTTCAAGATTCAAATTGATTTTTTTTAACAACGAGTATCTAAAGATTTACGACATACACGGTATAATTGAGACATGTGTACTTGAAAGAAAAACTCCCTCTTTTTACAAGTTGAGGCATTAATTGCGATTGATTGGCTACAATTTTTAATGGTTATATAGGCAACCCGATTTACACATAACTTAAAAAATAAAGGTGTCAAATTGTATTAAATGAACATGTTCGGTGTTACATAAAACTCTCTGTATGTAAATATTGAAAGTTTATTTTAAATATAGCACGTTATTTAGTGATGCTTTTCTAAGCACGAAATTTTACCTTATGCCTAAACAAGGACTGTAAACACTCGTTGGAATATTATTGACACTTCAATTAATATAAAGATATAAAAGGTATCATATATGAAGGATATCAATCTAAATATTACTTGTATTTTCGAATATTCTATATTTTAACATGCATTTTTTCCATAATGAGAAGAACCGCGAAACGTAGCAAAAGTTTGTAAAAATGTAAAAATATCATGAGATATTTATTAAATTAATTAACAAAGAGAATGAATCTATAACTTTTTTATTAGAAGAAAATGGCAATAACTTGAAATAAACAGAAAATCGGGATATAATATGTTTAAAAGATTGTGCAAAATAAAAAAATAAATCATTTAATAAAAAATTAGGTGAATTCACACAGAAATGAATAAAATTGAACAATGTTTAATGAAAAAATAAACACTTTAACTAGTTTTAATTATAACCAACCAAACCCGTATTAATTTATAACTTCATGTTGTTAATTTTTACTTCACAGTGAACTAAATGACAAATAAGGAACGCCTCAAAATGCGCACGTATCGGAATATAAAAGAAAAATTTCCTGTTAATTTAAAAAAAAAATTGAAATTGAATTTTAGATTCCTGAAATTTTGGAAAAATATGTAAAACATGCCGAAAGACTTGATAAAAATTAAAATTTGTAAAAACTTAATGCCTGCGTGATTTTACATGTTTTAATTTTTATCAGGACTTTTAGGTATTTTTTAAATATTTTACAACTTCGCGTTGTTAATTTCTATTTTATCAAAATATTATGATCAAATTATTAAAAATAAGTTTATTTCAACTGAGTAAAATAATTCAGGCGATTTTAAGTGACATAGACACTTAAAATCGCCTGATTTTTTTTACTGATGAAATTTAAGATGAAATGTAAACTCATCTCATCAACTAAAAAAGACTGTTATTCCTTACTTCACTAAAAAGTAAAGTAAGGAACAACAGTATTTTTAGTGTAATAATCACTTCACGTAAACTCAAAAACATACAGTCATCTTATCAATTTTATTAGTTTATTTTTAACCAGTGCTTTGGTAAACATGTAGTCAACCTCGACTGTGTTTTTTTATTTGCTTATTTACTATTTCGTTACTAAAGTCTTAAGTAAGTAGCTTCATTCAGATGTGGAACGAATTATTATTTCATTTTTGTCAAGTTTTAGATTCAGACTAATATTTGTAATTTTCTTTTATCAAAATTTGTTATTTAAATTATCTGTCTGTACATTGAAATATTATATTCAACAACAGATTTTTACAGTTAAATTTGATATTTAGAACGAGTGTTTCCATTCCTAGAAGTAACATTTCGGGTTTAGAAAAGCCTGAAAATTTGGTTTGGTTGCTCCGCAAAGCCAAATTTTCAAACGTTTCTAACGTTGAAATTTTACTTCATGCGCCACGCGTGTAAAACACTGAAATATTGTGATATTAAAAATATACTGCTAAATCAGTATTAAAAGCATACTGCTAAAGCAGAAATAAAAATATACTGCATTTGAATTATACAATATTTTAATACAGTATTACGCAATCAAAGAACATTTTCAGGCTTTCCTAAAGCTTTACTTTATGCTTAATCGACGAGTGAAAACACTCGTTCGAAACTTCAAATTAAACTCAAAAACGAATATGGAACGCCTTAAATTGCGTGCGTATCGGAATATATAAGAAAAATACCCGGTATATTTTTGAAAAATATAATCATAACGGAAATTTAGGTTCCTGAATTTTTATTAATATTTTAAAAAATACGATAATTCTTAATAAATATTAAGATCGTGGTTTTGGCCCACGAAGCAATTTGAGTTGGCCAGTCCTGCTTTAATACATTTTATAAACGTTTATTTCGTGTAACCAAATCTTTTGCTTTTGAAATTCGTGCTTTTGGAGCAATTTGCTTAGCGTATACTTAAAAGATACAATCAATGTATTTGTTGATTATTATTATATCAAGAATTTCGACATAAGAAGATTAAATCTTACACCCACCCGAAACATTATGCAACGTTATAGTAGTACATAATTCCCTGGCATTCGTGATTAAGTCCAATAACAGAATTTGTTACATCAATACAGAAGCGATCTTGTATATACAATATCGATTCGAATAATGAATGCAAGGCTGGGGGTGGTTTTGAGGGGGGTGGAGGCGGAGACGTACCCGCCGTAATTACCGAAGATTCTGCATTAATTCTCCCGATAGCTTTGATTCACAATATCCTTTAATTAAGTGGGACGGCAATCTGCGAAATAATACGGTAGGAGATATCATCCCTGGGCGGACGTTAAGCCACCCCGGCACACATGACATATGTGTCGTATTTAGATATAAAAAAATATAATCCGCTTTTCTGACCATTACGAGGGACCGTTATCGGGAACGGTTTCGGTGTAATCGGGTTTTTTACACGATGTTAATGCTCTGCTTCCTGTTGGCTGTTGGGGTTTTTCCCAAAGAGGGTGGAGATATGTGGAAAATGTTAAGTCGTAAACAGATTTATATTTTTCAATTAAACGTTGTTAAAATGGTACTAAACGTTAATACGATAAGCTTATGATGTATAAAGTGAAAAGGGCTTACATTTTTTTAATTGACAAAAACATTTTTTGTTGTTAAATTACACCCTTCAAAATATCCTCCCTAAAAATAATTTTTTAGGAAAGGAATCAAACTTTCCCTCTAAAAAAACTCATCCTGATCCGTAAAAACATCCACAAATAAAAGTGTCTTTTAAAAACTTGAAAAATTGAAGTTATGAAAGAGACTACCATCTAGTGGACATCTTTCAGATGTGATATTTGTATACTGTATAGTTGAGGCTGTAGTTGTTGAAACTCCATAATATCACTTTAATAAAACACTTAATTTGTTTAGGTTTCAAAATTATATTTATTGCACTACAACATTTGTTTCACCACACTGTGGCGTCATCAGGTAGATGAATGGTGACCATTCATCTACCTGATGAATGGTGACCATTCATCTACCTGATGAAGCCACAGTGTGGTGAAACAATTGTTGTAGTACAATAAATATAATTTTGAAACCTAAACAAATTAAGTGTTTTATTAAAGTGATGTGATATTTGGATACTAATAGTGTTGTTGTAAACGTTACTTAATATAGTTTTAAGTTCTAGCAAAATTTGATTACATAATTCGCTCCTCTACAACAAGCAATCAAAAACCACACAATTCAATTGCCTACAGGGTCCGGCAATAGAAACATATCTAAATCTAATGTGAAATTGTTTATTAAAATTTAGGATTTGCTGCAAAAACGGCTGCATTATAAAAATATAAAAATTGAATTAAATTATGCATACATTTTGACATATTTTATGCAGGATAAATTCAAATTCAAAACTATTTGAATTCGAGAAAATAAGCTTACGCTTCTTATAGTTTGCACACTTTAAACATAATATATAAAATTACGAAAAAACTATTCGTGAAAATGCAAACAGTGTTTAAATTAATAAGACAATTTAAGACGATAAATATCCATTGAAACAACTACTTCCCGTGCAAATACACCTCCGGATATTGAATTATACAATGAAATATTTAAAATCTTATTTAATTCGATTTGTTACAACGCTATTAAACGCTATTTATCGTCTTAAATTGTCTTATTAATTTAGACACTGTTTGCATTTTCACGAATAGTTTTTTCGTAATTTTATATATTATATATTTTATGCATTTCACAACTACAATAAGTTTATTGCAAAATGACATCAACGTGAATTTTGGGTTTGAATTTAAAAACATCGAATGGAGTTGCAAATTATTCGAGAGTTATCTTATTTTTCTAGTGTTTCTTCTTAAATGAAATTAGAAAATAAAAAAGTTTAAAGCGGGTTGACAGCGCGGATGTGTGCCGGAATGAAAAGGTAAGACTTTTCGGATAGGTTTACGTGAGGACTGAGCGAGGGCGCTTCACCCTTGCAACTGGGGCAATCGATAGGGATGGAGGGATGAAAGGGATGGATCCCGTGGTGCAATTGAAGCGGCGCCTCCGTCGCGTGTGCGTGCTCGTCCTTCTGCCAAATGTGATTTCCGGCAACAACAACAACAACAAAACAAAACAAACAAGTGTCAGAGGTGGGGAGGGGGCAGTTGAACGTGAGGGGGTAAGGGGAATGAACTATCTCCCCATGTCCTCACACTTAAGAGAACGGAGAACTCCTAATCCTAGTCTAATCATGGTCGACTACATCGACAGGATCGGTGAGTTCTTCTTCTTCTTATACATCTAAAAACTGCATCCCTCATCTGCATCCACCGTGAAAAATGTGCTACTTATTATATTCAGGAAAGAAGATAAATCTGTGTAATCAGGGAAATAAATGTTCTTATAACAATAAAATGTTTTCTTTTATTTTATTTATTACATATTTATTGAATAATATATATATATATCATTTGCCTGTAGGCAAATGAATATACAAGTTTGCACCGAAAGGTTTGTATAGTGAAATTCGGGAGAAATGTCCTATGACTCATTCACGTGGAATCTGTGGTTTAAATTTTGTAGAGAGTATGTCGACAGTTGTATTTGCAACGATGTTTCCTAGTTGTGTCAAATTTTGACGTTACATGACAATGTGATACTGTTTATTTCGCGAGTATATATATCCCAATTATGTGTTGTAGATTTTAAAATATTCGTTGTTTTCTTAAAAGAGGTCAATTTGAAGTTTAAACGAGTGTTCTCCACTCCCAGGTTAAGCATGAAGTAAAATTTCGAGTTTAGAAAAGCCTGAAAATTTGGTTTGGTCGCGTAGCGCGAAGCGCGGAGCGACCAAACCAAATTTTCAGGCTTTTCTAAACTCGAAATTTTACTTCATACGCCACGCGTAAAAGACACTGATTTCAATCGAAGTTTGCTCATTCACAATATTTCAGTACTTTCAGTGTTTAATACGCGTGGCGCTTGAAGTAAAATTTCGAGTTTAGAAAAGCCTGAAAATTTGGTTTGGCCGCTCCGCGCTTCGCGCTACGCGACCAAACCAAATTATCAGGCTTTTCTAAACTCGAAATTTTACTTCATGCTTAGTCTGGGAGTGAAAAACACTCGTTTTAAGCTTCAAATTGAACTCTTAATTAATGCATATGTATACCTAATAGAAAATTTCCTGTATATATCCTTAAAAGAAAAATTCCCTGTATTAACAGATTAATCTAATGACTATTTGCCAAATCTACTGAATGCGCATTCAATTCAACTAACATTTGTGTTTGAGCTTACACATAATCAACATAAATGCATTATTTATTTCTGTAAATACCTGAACTATTTAGTAAATGTGGAAATTGGAATTATACCACTTAAACTTATATTTAAAACGATTATGCACATTAATTAAAATGATTTGTGGCTGCGTTTTTGCAGATTTAGTTTTACAAAGACATTGTCAAAATGTGACATTTAACCTTAAAATTTTAAAGCTGCATACCGGAACATACGTTTTCGCATGTTCCATCTAAAAACCATAGCAGACATATTATTAAGTTTTCTGTCTCTTTTGACACACGTAATCTGATGACATCAAACTATTTCTGTGTTACATGTATTGGTGCAGAAAGCACTACAAATCAAGGAAACCTCTCGTGAATCGTACCTTATACGCTTAATAATGTATCCGTTTCGCTACGCGACCAAACCAAATTTTCAGGCATGAAGTAAAATTTCGAGTTTAGAGAAGCCTGAAAATTTCGTTTGGTCGCGTAGCGCGAAGCGCGGATCGGCCAAACCAAATTTTCAGCTTTTACTTCATGCCTGAAAATTTGGTTTCGTATGCAGCTTTAAAATTTTAAATGTCACATTTTGACAATGTCTTTGTAAAACTAAATCTGCAAAAACGCAGCCACAAATCATTTTAAACTAAATAGTTCAGGTATTTACAGAAATAAATAATGCATTTATGTTGATTATGTGTAAGCTCAAACAAAAATGTTAGTTGAATTGAATGCGCATTCAGTAGATTTGGCAAATAGTCATTAGATTAATCTGTTAATACAGGAAATTTTTCTTTTAAGGATATATACAGGGAATTTTCTATTAGGTATACATATGCATTAATAAGGAGTTCAATTTGAAGCTTAAAACGAGTGTTTTCCACTCCCAGACTAAGCATGAAGTAAAATTTCGAGTTTAGAGAAGCCTGAAAATTTGGTTTGGTCGCGTAGCGCGAAACGCGGAGCGGTCAAACCAAATTTTCAGGCGTTTCTAAACTCGAAATTTTACTTCATGCGCCACGCGTATTAAACACTGAAAGTACTGAAATATTGTGAATGAGCAAACTTCGATTGAAATAAGTGTCTTTTACGCGTGGCGCATGAAGTAAAATTTCGAGTTTAGAAAAGCCTGAAAATTTGGTTTGGTCGCTCCGCGCTTCGCGCTACGCGACCAAACCAAATTTTCAGGCTTTTCTAAACTCGAAATTTTACTTCATGCTTAACCTGGGAGTAGAGAACACTCGTTTAATTTTTATTTCATGCTTAGTCTAGGAGTGAAAACACTTGTTTTAACCTTCAAATGAAACTATTTAAAAAACAAATGTTTGATAAAAGTCAATGGCTTCTTATTAGTCTAAAAGTATACACAGTGATACATATTATTAATAAGACAAACGCCACAACATAAGTTGAGTAAAAAACAAAATGATAAATTGATGCAAAATTACTTACAATAAAAAATACTTGTTTTGTTGATACCACACTTCAAATCTCTTACTGAATTTTAATATTGACTCATTGAAATAGTTTTGGAAAACTATCTATTTTTATATCAAAGTTAATGCAAAATAGACCATAAAAACTTGTCCATTTATTTTGTCCCGCTGAATTGGTTAAATCGCATACTGTGCGTTGTCAGCATTTTACTTGATTCATTTTGAAGCAACGATCGTCATTTGTTCTACGCATTACAGTGACTGGATTCGATAATCAACTTATAGACAATAATAGTAAAACAAACCAAGTAAATTCCATTAAACACCTATATTTAATATTAAGAGTCTGCTAAACATCTTACATAGTGTTTAGATAAAACGCCACTTATAATAGAACTGTTTCATATTAAAAAATAAACGAGTTTGTCTATTCAATTCGATTCCATTCCTTATTTAGAGACAATTCCAAAAATACCGCTTCTCGCCTAATTAAAAAGGCATTTCCGTGGATTTTCTAAATCTGGCTTTCGGGCTTGGATTTCGGACGGGGGGGAAAGACCGTCAGACCGAAAATTCTCTGTCGTAATTCATTTTTAAGCAGGGAGGGAACTAATCAGTGTACAAGGGTTGGCCCATTGACAACTTTTCGGGGTCTTGTCCCTCATCAGGACGACACGTCAAAGTGAACCGGCTGACTGCAAATTCCGGCATTCCCTTGCATAAACTAAAAGAGCCAATTTGGACGTGTTTCCTCGATGAATGGCACGTTTTGTCGTGAAAAAGGGAAGACGGGAAGGGAAGTTAGATTAATCTAAATTCCGATATTGGCTATATTTAATGAAGCTCCATTCTATTTTAGGCAAACCCAAAATAGATTTTGTAGCAATAATTATTTTCACATAATAGACATACATTAAATACGGTATTATTAAATAATGAACACACATGTTACTTTGTTTGTACAGCACTTCTTTATTTAATGTGACTGTAGTTTTAGCAAATTTACCTTGTCATTATCAAATATTATTAAATAAAAAAGAGTTATATAGAGTCACTATTTTTAATTTTATTGTGAAATTAACATGTTTACCGAAGCGAAATCTCCATATTACAGAATTTAAATAATGATGAATTGCTAACATATCATAGCACATTCCCTCTAGTGTTATAGTTGATAAATATAAGCTGCAGTATACAGTGTTTAAATTAAAGTTGTGTATGTTTTATTGTCTACAATTCTTGTTTTAAATATTTTTTGATTGAGTCAATATTACAAAAGACATGGCGAAAATAAACCTATTTTTGTGGATGTCTCAAAAAAAAATCTGCCACATCAAAAGAGACACACCAAAAAGTATTTAATCTTTAATCCTTATTCTTTAATCTGTATTTAACGGAAGGCCAATACATAAATATAAACGTACAGAACAAGAACATATAAATAAATAATTCAATACTGATATCAGCACAATGAAAACATGGTACTAATAATTAAAGTGTATAACAATTAAAGAACATAATTTAATAGTTGAGGCTGTTACTTGGTGAAATTCCATATATATACTTTTAGTAAATAACACACTTGGTTAAGATTTCACTGTTTATTGATTGACACTGCAACAATTGTTTCGCCAAATTTACAAGTAAATATATACATTTACGTACACAAAAACATATCATAATATTAACATATGCCATATATATATATATATATATATATATATATATATATACATATATATATATATATGTATATATATATATATATATATGTATATATATATATATATATATATATATACATATATATATATATGTATATATATATATATATATATATATATATATATATATATATATATATATACATTATTATACTTAACAAGTAATGTAATTCAAATTGATTATAATAATTATTACATACATATAATAATATAAGTATTCATGTATATGTATATAGTCAATTTTTCTCCTGTAATTGGATTTTGTATCTGTTGGGAAAATTAATAAATAAATAAATAAATATATATATATATATAGATATATATATATATATATATATATACAACAAGACCAAATTAAGAAAAATTACACAGTACAAAAATGAAGCATTATACTGAAATTTGCAGTGGTGAATTATTTACGTCTGCTTGATCGTTTAATAGAATGCCGCGTATATTAAATTTATTTATTTCCAATTGTTCAAGCAGATTCAATTTTCTACCTTTGTTACAGAGATGCAGGATTTTGAATTTATTGTTAAACTTATGATTACTTTCGATTAATTGATTGGCATATGTGGACGTAGTTATTTGATGTTCGTAGCATTTCTGATGTTCTGCTATACGTTCGTTGAAACTGCGGTCTGTTTGTCCAACATACACCTTAGGGCAATCATTGCATTTCAACAAATAGACGCCTAAATTACTATTTTTATTCGTTTTGTCTTTAGCGTTATTTAAAAATTTATGAAGGGAATTCTGTGATTAAAGAACAAACTAAAATAAACAAAAATGATAACGATTTTGATAAGCGCAGTAAGGTGTTGTAGGAATCAGCAAAGAAGTAAATATTGACTTCTTTGGCGTTTCTTAATATACGCGTAGAGGCCGAGTGCAGAGCGTAATCCGTCCTTCCAAATGGAACGTTAAATGTATTTTTTCTTAAAGTTCTAGAGGGAACATGTATTACTATCCAATTTAGAAGGTCCGGACAATCGGACAATTTTATAAACAAGAGTAACGTCAAAGTTAAATCGACGTCTCTCTAACCTTTGAATGCGAAATGGTTGCAGAGTTCTGCAGTGCTCTCGATGCTGGTAAATCTATAACTTAAAATACGAATAAACTTTCTTTGGATGCATTGGTATCTTTATCTACCGCCGTGTATGTAGACCAAACATAAAAACCATATTCCAAATGGGAACGCAGTAAAGTGTATTGTGATTTTAGTATAGTCTTCGAATCCGAAAACTCTCTGGAGTTCCGTTTCACGAATCGGAGAGCTTAAAGAGAGCACGGAATCGAAGACCACAATCCCTGATTGATGTTACGCGTTCCAATGGTTCATCCATCAATCAGTATCCATATACAATAGTAGACTGATGTCGAGAAAAAGTTATGAGTTTGCATTTTTTTTAAGTTAACTTGAAGTTTATTAGACTGGCACCATCATTTAATTAATAACAAATCATTCTGCAAGCGAACAGCATCTTCGCATGTGCGAACTCGCATGAAAATGTTTATGTCATAGGCGTATAGAAGTCAGTGAGCATTAGAGAAACATTTAATTACATCATTCACAAATACGTTGAAAAGCAGTGGTCGCAGGTGAGACCCTTGAGGAACACCGGAGGTGACAATAATGTTACGCGAGACACACTGGCCAATTCGAACGCATTGAGATCTTCCCGTAATATACGACTCAATCCATTGGAGAACAAAACCTCGAATACCGAGGTTGCGCAATTTATTAATAAGAATACAATGATCATGTATGTGGAATATTTGCATTTTTTCATTGTCTGCAAGTTTTATTTGAAACATTTTTAAATATTAGCAATATATACCAGAGCTGGGCAGGATTCGAATCATTCAGGATTCAAATCCTGGATTCGAATCCTTTTAGAGGATTCAAAGGAGGTATTCGAATACTTTAGTTAAACTGGATTCGTGATCCGGATTCGTTAGACTTTTTTAAAAGGATTCGTATTCGAATCCAAATACTGGTGATTCGAATCCTTATAAAAGGATTCGAATCATCATAAAAGGATTCGAATCCTCATAAAAGAATTCGAATCCTCATTAAAGGATTCGAATATTTATAAAAGGATTCGAATAGTTACAACTAATTGCTACGAGTAAACTCCCATTTCCGAATTTCAAAAAGTATTTATATGAATGTTATGTATTGTTTCATTGTCTGCAAGTTTAATTTAAAATATTTTTAAATGTTAGCAATATTTAACAACATATTTAAATACAACTAATAATTGCTACGAGTAAACTCCCATTTCCGAATTTCAAAAAGTATTTATATGAATCTTATGTATTGTTTTATTGTCTGCAAGTTTAATTTAAAACATTCTTAAATGTTAGCAGTATTTAACAACATATTCCAATAAAACTAACAATTTCTAGGAGTAAACACACTGCCAGATTTTTGAATTCGTTTTTTGAGTTTTCGTGATAACTGAAGCACAAAAATTCATTTTCTGATTTAATGCCGATTTTCTGACGATTACAACACTTTCTCTCTAAGAGAAAGTAAGTACACAGTTACTGACAGTAAATTATAGCTTTGAAGTTTGATCTAACGTTAAAATTGTCTCATCTATAGATTTTTATAAATAATATTCTATTTCCTCGTTATTCTGTTGCGTTGCATTAATGCTGGCAAATAAAAAATTGCAGAAGCTTAAAATTAACCGGATCGATTTTATATATAAAAACACAGGTTTGAAATTAATAATATACTAATGTGTTTTTGATCTGTACTTTAAATCAGTGTTTAATACGCATGGCGTAAACTTTCGAGCTTAGATAAGTCTGAAAATATGATTTGGTCGCTCCGCTTCGTTACGCGACCAAACTAATTTTGCAGGTTTTTCTAAAGTCTAGATTTTACTTCAAGCTTAATCGGAGAGTGGAAACCCTCGTTTTAACATTTAATAACATTTTACACATAAAACAACGTTATCGTGATTTGCAGGAAAATGATCAGTAATCCAGATTAAAATCACAAATTTACCGATTTACCGGTAAAAAAGCATATGTATGGAAGCTCAAAGCTGACCAATATGCAAAAGCTACTAAAGATCTACAAAATTCAACACCTGAAATATAATTGTTCAATATATAGGGTGGTTCATCTTAGAGGTAACAAGCGACTTTGTTGACTATTAATGATTTCGATAGCTAACGCCATCTAATGCTTCATAGTGGCATCGTTAGTGACACGAATGCACAAAGTGCATATACAGGTCACTGTTTCGTCCACGAGCGAGCAGAACTCTGTTTGTGAAACCAGAAAACAAATATCAAAACTGAGTGAGTTTCGACTTTGTTGAGTTACGCGGCATTTTAAAAAAATCGCCGAGACTTGTCGATTTTTGTTTCGAGGGGTACAACTTGTAATGACATTTCCAACTTAAACCCCCCGACCTAACCTAACTTTACCCCCTGATTTTAAATATGGAAACTGGTTCGAGTGACACATCGTTGAAAGGCTCTCTCGATTCTGAATACAACGGTGTTATTTGTTTTTGTTTTTATTAATTCTTGAGGAAACGGCAACACTTCGTAACAGAATCCTGGATTCGAATCCTTTTAGAGGATTCAAAAGAGGCATTCGAATACTTTAACTAGATTCGTGTTTCGGATTCGTTACATTTTTTTAAGAGGGTTCGTATTCGAGCCCAAATGTTGGTGATTCGAACTCTTATAAAAGGATTCGAATATTTATAAAAGGATTCGAATATTTATAAAAGGATTCGAATATTTATAAAAGGATTCAAATTTTTATAATAGGATTCGAACATTTATAACAGGATTCGAATATTTATAAAAGAATTTGGACACTTACATAAGGATTTGAATCGTGAAAAATAATTCGAATTAATTGTGAGGATTAACATTAAAAATTTAATTTTCACGGGGCTTTTCGTAACTCGAAATTTTACTTGAATTAATTGTGAGGATTAACATTAACTATTTGATTTGTGTGTTTTTAAATTTCTCGTTAAATCACTGTTTTATACGCATGGCGCATAAAGTAAAATTTCGAGTTTAGAAAAGCCCAGAAAATTTGTCTCGGGTCGCTGCGCGACCCTCGACAAATTTTCACGGGGCTTTTCTAAACTCGAAATTTTACTTCATGCTTAGTCTGGGAGTGCAAACGTTCGTTCGAAACTCTAAACTGAATGCTTTAGTGAGAATATTAAATGGCTGAAAATGTTTTTAAAAATAATAATCTAGTTTTCAAAATTTTCTTTAATATTATTTGAAGTAAACCTGATATGGCAGCCACAATCTAAAATGTTAAATTTTTTCGACATTTCCCTGATTCGAGATTTTATTCGCTGATCTTTTAATATAACTTTCTTTTGCTTTGCGGGAAACCCCTATTTTGTTAAATTGTTTTCATTGTTTATGTCAATATTTAAGTTAATTTTATACATTTTTACGTGTTTTGTAATTTGCCTGCTGATTTTGACAAATTTAATAATATCATATGGCTTTTTTTGTTAGTGTTTTGGTCAATTTGAATTTTCTCTGACTTTCCCGGTTTTAATGATATTCGGTGAATTTTTTATTTACGTAATTTTCAAGCATTCGTCGATTTTATAATAGAGTTCAATTTGAAGTTTTGAACGGGTGTTTCCACTCCCAGGCTAAGCATGAAGTAAAATTTCGAGTTTAGAAAAGCCCCGTGAAAATTTGTCGAGGGTCGCGCAGCGACCCGAGACAAATTTTCGGGCTTTTCTAAACTCGAAATTTTACTTCATGCGCCACACGTACAAAACACTGATTTGAAGTGAATACATTACAATCACAAACACATCTTTAATCAGAGTAACAGGGAATCAAATATTTAGTCTGTTATAAACGATGTTCAGTGTTAATAATAAATAATTAGGTTTTAAATATTTATGTTAAAACAACTGGTAACGGTATTTATATATTAATGGTTGCAAAAAAATAATAGAATCAAATTTATTCTTAAAGGATTTGTATTTGTGATTCGAAAAAACAGTATTCGAATCTTTGATTCGAATCATATTTATCTCTTACGAATCCTTTTTTCGAGTATTCGTGATTCGAATCATATTAGGTGATTCGGATTCGTGATTCGAATCCTTTTTACGAGGATTCCTCCCAGCTCTGCTTTGAAATGACGTTCGAGGTAACAAATGTATATTATGACAATTTACCTCTTGTGGAAAATCATGTATCTCTAATGTTAATAAATCACCCATTAATTTTACATTCCTTACTGGATTGTTAATTTTCTTATAGTTAAAGAGGTGAAATTGCATTTTCGAAATGTTGCTGTTCCCGCAACAATCAATGAAGTCGAAAACAAATGATACCGATCTATTCAGAATGAAAAGAGCTTTTTAATGATATATGACTTATAATTTTTTTTATTGAAGTATACCTACCTACACATTACTAAGCAAATTTCTTCAATTTTAAAAGCAGAACATTTGTTTGAAGAAAATAAAGACAAAATGGATTAATGCGATGCAGACTTCAGTATTGTATTTTAACCATTACATTAAATCAGTGTTTTATACGCGTTGCACATAAAGTAAAATCTCGAGTTTAGAAAAGCCTGAAATTTTACTTCATACTTAATCAGGGAATGGAAACACTTGTTAGAAGCGTCAATTAGCGCTTTTATAAAACCAACGAAAGCCTGGAAATTTACAGCGTATAGGTCGGAGTATGTCTACTTAAAAAATGTATAGAACATATGTTATCTTTGCGCCGATGAAGTGTTTTTGTTTCTTGAAACAATACGTTTTTATTACAAAAACGATCTAAGATTAAGCCCTTGGCATTAGAATCTCTTATTTGGACACGTGCGTTTCTCAACCCACTGAAAATTCATGATCCCCCTCAACACCGGTAAACTTGGATAAACTTAAATTACCCAACTATCTACTCGCCCCCGCCGCCCACCTCTTTCGCACATCCTCATCCCCGCATAAATCAACCCCTCGCAAAGTTCTAATCAGCGGAACGCACGCTCCGTCCGAAATTTAATAAGCGCATACAGAGAGATAGACGTAACTGGCGGCGAAGAAAAATGTCAGCAATTACTCTGAAAAGTGTCGAGTTGACAATTGCGGGGGCCGCCTTCTGGGACCGATACATCAGGGCTGTTTATGAAAAAGAACGGAGCCTAATATCGAATTAGGGCGGGCGGATGTGAGGAGTCGTAGGGGGGTAATGAATCAACGGGGGATGCAGTATCATTACGCATAAAAGACATCGGCCCGGCAATCCAATTTAAGTTTATCCACCCTCTGTATTAAGGGTGAAAAGAACGGAATTTAATCTAATCTGTAATGCCTATGCAGAGTGTCCTCCTAAAACATCTGTATGCAATTTAATTGAAAAACTACCGGCTTTATAAAACTTTTATTTTCAATTTGTATAATTAAAAATAAATAAAAGTTCAAATTAAATTATTAAATTCCAAGTTAGGCGAGTGGAGCAGGTTGTTCGAGTCATCAATAGCTATTATATGCGAGTTGTACACTATACTTTGTCCACGACAATATAATACTTTTTTTTTATTAAGAAGTTATATAAATAGGAATAGTATTTTATTTTTTAATTTAATACAATACAATATTATTTAGTAATATTAAATGTAATATTTGAACAATTTGTTAAATTAATTGCAGGAATAGAATTGATATCAAAACTACGATTCTGATTATTTGTTGAAACATTTTGATTGCATAAATAGGTTTGGTGTGTATTATTATCAATGGAATTATTCATTTGTATTAAACTAGATATTTGTTTTAGCTGTGTCTTATTTTTAATGAAGTCGTCTATATAGCCTTTTGCTATTGCTGTCGACTTCCATCCGCCGTGTCGTTTCAAGGCCGTTATGTCCGCACCAGCGTCAACGAGCAGCGTTGCAGAAGATCTGCGAAAACTGTGTCTAGAATATTTTTCTGAGTTCGGCAACTGCAAGATCGTAGCAATGTCTTTTCCCATTTTAGTAAATTTATCAATTCATATTCTTTGGGCGGTCCATTTGCCATTTTAATAATTCAGAATAAATATGTTTGTTGTAATGTGAGATGGGGGGCTTTTAATGTAGTTTTTACAAATTTTATAAAAACTATCGGTGACTGTAAACTTTCGAGTGATTTTTGTCATTTACTAAAAAAGCTGATCCAAGATCTTGCAAATCATTTATTTTCATGCAATACATTTCATTAGCCCGACAAGCAGCCATTACTTCCATTATTAATGCAACCTTAAAGAAATTAATGATTTTTGGAACGAAAATTATTTAAATCATACCTTTGTTGCCAGGTATTTATCATCAGAGGCTTTAATAATAAAATCATTGACATTTCTGGAGAAAAAGTGCTGGCTTTTTTGGGTTGAAAAACCTCAGATTTTCGTTTTAGAAATTTTCATATAATTTTCTATATCTATTTCATAATAAATGTTGATCGTACTCCTAAGCATTGAATAATTGAACTATAATGTTGAGGGTTTATATTTTATGGATAGTTCTGTAAAATACACCAATAAAACAGATTCCGAGAAGGAGTTGGTTTTCGTTTCCCTTCTCCATTTCAAAAATGATTCATACGCCCGCGGCGCACAGTGGGCGGAATCGGGATTGTAGCTGGACAAAACTCATAGCCTTTAGTACGATGGGCGAAAGTGGAGCTATTTACTTGTATCATGTTAAAAATTACTAATATTAAGCAAATAATGGGCAATTCAAAATAGCGGACAGAATAAAACAATTATATACTAGAAAATGTCATATTTTTCGTAAACATTATTCTATCGAGGTATTTTATGAGAAAATTATTTTGTTAAATTTATTATAACAATATAATGAAATATAATTTATCAGATTGTAATACATTTGTCAATTAATTATGAAAAAAAGAAATAACTAAACAATAAGATTATTGACAAGCAGCAGTTTGTAGGAAAAGAAAATTATTTAACAGTTTTGGAAGCATTATATTTTATTTACAGCATTATATGATTGTTCATTCTACAAACATTTCGGATTCATCCGTTTTAACGTCAAGAAGTTGAAGTACAGCTTCTGGCAAATCCTTAATTGTTTTTTAGGCAGACCTCTTTTGGCTAAGAATTAAACCTAAGTTTAAAGTTTCAGTCTAAAAGCTGTAGCGGTTTTTGAGATACAACGCCCACGGACACACACACACACACATACACACACGCGCGCACACACACACACACACACCCGCACACACGCTCTCTCACACACACACATACACACACACAAAGACACATTTCAAAAATGGTCGGAATTGTCTCAGGAGACCATAAAACGTATATATCCGTCAAAATTTCGAGTTTGAAATAAATCATGAAAACAATACTTTCCCGTATTACATGCATGGAATGTAGAAAAAATACGATATAAACCAAAGTCGCAAAAAGTCGCAAGTAATTTCTTTTTCATCCGCAATTATATATATCAAGGCATCTCGAGAATGTCCGATCACATCGGTAAAAGTCGGTAAAAAAAAGTTCTAAGGTTTAAAACAAATGAAACCATGTTTCTCATATAAAATATTAGTTTACATAAACATATAACTTCAATGCCATACAAAACATGAAACATCGTGATAAGTATGATGCCTGTAACTGTTTGGATATGAAGAATACGTCATATGATGATGCAGGATCATTTGCGAAGGACCTTCGTACACACCATTATTTCTATACTTTAAACATCAAATACGATCAATAATATTTTATGACACTGTATTAACTTACTGACGCTTTCATATAAATAAATATAGTCTCTGGAGACTAAAGAATCAGCACAGAGAACTTTCCAACGTTTATTGTTTTCTGGGGGTTTTGTCCAGCTATAATCCCGATTCCTCGCACTGTGCGCCGCTAAATATATTTTTCTTGATTTTTCGGGCAATAAGTTTAATGAGGCAATTTCTGCAGCTTCTTTTAAATTTGGCGGTGTTAAAGAAATCTCGTTATCACTGTCGTTGTCCATTTATCTTCTAATTTTTTATATTAAACCAATTCAAAACTCTCTTATAATGTAAATGATTTTGACGTTTCCATTTAATTATATGACACTTAGCGGACTACTACTAGATAACATTTTGAAAATGATATTAAACAGTGAATAATGATTAATCACTGACAGTAGTGAATAATGAATATACTTATAATTGAAGAAACACAAATATAATGAGTATATTATAAGATAGTCGTGGACAAATATCTTTATTCACAGAATACACAGTACAACAATTAGAATGCATAATAAGTATACACAAGAAACAAATATTTAATTCTGCGAATTGGCAATCGACCCTGGGGTCTTTCATAAAACACTGATTTAAGGTGAAATTCAAAAACAAACCAAAATACAAATATTCTTGCGAATTCTCACAATGAATTCAAATTATTTTTGATGATTTAAATCTACTTTGAGGATTATAATCCTTTTGTGAGTATTCGAATCACCTACATTTGGATTCGAATACGAATCCTCTTACAAAAACTGTACTGAATCCGGATCACAATTCTTGTAGAAATTTCTAGCCTTGTGTAAACGCGTAAAAAATACTAAAATATTGTAAAGTGTAGAATATATCTTCACTGCATTACTTAAGCTTTAGTATATTTTAAATTTCACAATATTTCAGTGTTTTATACCGATGGCGCATGAAGTAAAATTTCGAGTTTAGAAAAGCCTGAAAATTTGGTTTGGTCGCTCCGCACAGTATACGGTTTGACCGTTCTAGCGGGACAAAATTCAAATTATTAAAATATGAAAATTACAAATGCATTACTAAAAATTATTCATATACCGGGTGTTGACTTGGCGGACGCAACATAGGAAATCTCATGCAAATTTTGAAACTTTCAAATATTGGCTTCCCAATTTATTTTAGAAACAAAATGTATATACCTTCTTTGTAGAGGGAACAATTCTGAATTCATTCGTGTTAACGTTTATCACTTTACGTTTCTCTAAGTTAAAATAACTAAGAAAAAGTAATGTGATTTTATAAAAATAATGACATGCCAATTAAAACAACAATTGCGGATGTCAAAATGGCAAAAGATATCGCAGTCACTTGGTTAAAGTACATGTTTTCGAAATGATTTACACTATACAAGAAAAAATCCTCCTAATAAAGTGGTATTATGCAGACCACAGTTATCACGATGTTTGCGTTATGTTTTTTGTCGTTAATTAAGTAACAGCAATATTTTGTGATATTTTGACATCCGCAGTTGTTGTATCAATTCCATGGATTATCATTATTTTTATAAAATCACATTACTCTTTCAAAATTATTTTAGCTGTAAATTTTCTGACATTCGTTGATTTTTAAAAGAGTTTAATTTAAAACTTTAAACGAGTGTTTTTCACTCCTAGACTAAGCATGAAGTAAAATTTCGAGTTTAGAAAAGCCCCGTGAAAATTTGTCGAGGGTCGCGCAGCGACCCGAGACAAATTTTCTGGGCTTTTCTAAACTCGAAATTTTACTTCATGCGCCACGCGTATAAAACACAGATTTTAAGTGAAGTTGAATATACATAAATTTGACAATATTATAGTGTTTTATATGCGTGGCGCATGAAGTAAAATTTCGAGTTTAGAAAAGCCCAGAAAATTTGTCTCGGGTCGCTGCGCGACCCTCGACAAATTTTCACGGGGCTTTTCTAAACTCGAAATTTTACTTCATGCTTAGTCTGGGAGTGGAAAACACTTGTTTAAAGCTTTAGATTGAACTTTAGAAAACAGGGATATCTCAAGATTTACGGAAAACAGGCTAAATTTGGAATACGTATACTTTAAAGAAATACTCTCTGTATAATGTAAATACATATTTAAGGACGGAGCGAAAAGGGGAAATTAATATTTAAAACACTATACTGGCCGAGTGGGTAGAGACCCTGCCCACTGACCAAGAGGTCGCGGGTTCGAATCCCGTCCGGTGGAATAATTTATGAATAATAAATTATTCCGTCCGGGTCCATGGATGTAGTATGAATGAGTTTGTGTTGTTTCAGGAGTAAATGGTTGTTTATCGAAAAGTTGGAATTGGTTGAAATACATTAAAGTGTTAAATTCCAAATATATCTTAATATAGATATTATAAATCAACGTTAGTGGCTGAATGGTATAACCTATGCCAAACAAACAAAAAAAAAAAAACAGTATACAAGAAAAACTCATCCTAATAAAGTGGTATTATTCAGACCACAGTTACCATGGTGTTTGCATTATATTTTTATTGTTAATTAAGTAACAGCAATATCTTGTCCTATTTTGACATTCGCAATTGTTGTATCAATTCCATGGTATGTCATAATTTTTATAAAATCACATTACTTTTTCTTAATTATTTAAACTTAGAGAAACGTAAAGTGTTAAGTGTGAACATTCATAAAGTTAGAATTCTTCCCTCTATAAAAAAGTGGAATACATTTTGTATCTAAAATAAATACGGAAGCCAATATTTAAATACTTTAAAATTAACATGCGATTTTCTACGTTGCGTTCGCCAAGTCAACCCCCGGTATATCATTTAAAGAGTAAATGCTATTTGGTATCATAAATATAAATCAATAATAAATCTAATTTGTATCGGTCTGTGTCAGGCAAAATTCAATATTTCTCAAAATAATTAATCGAGATAAGCGTAAACTTTTTTAATCCCCATCAAAATCGACCCACTGCATTAATTTCCCTTAAAACGTTTAATCCGGAGGAGAAAAAAAATCGCAACATCAATATCAAAATACCCACAATCAATCAACCTTTACGGCATTATTCGAGAAGAAATATCGGGAAAATGCCTCTCTTTATATACCTAAAGACTTCTTATCAACCCCAGAAATTGTATGCAGAATTGTCAAATGACACGTGGAAAATGGACCTGAATCACGTCCGATATTCCCGGGAGCGCGTGTACCGAAAGCAGAAAAAAGAAAAAAACACGAACTCCGGAAAGATTTATATCATGAAAAATGCATTCCGGCCAAATCGTCCGGCAGGAATACAAAGGGGGTTGGTTAGAGAGTGGGGGGTTTCAGCCCTCGTAATTGAAAAGTATTCAAATTAATTATAACAAAGCAGACCGTGTTTTTAGTGAAAGCAGAGGATATTTTTGCAAGTCGAATTTCTAAGTGGGAACTTGGATTTTTTTTGTTGTGAATGGAATTTCTGATTCTTGTGGATTCTTTAAATTATGGTCTGAAGACTTAACGATTTTATATAGGCTTGATAGAGCTCGTTCCATCTAACTAGGCGTGAAATACGGGCTTATTTTATTCACTATGGAGTTAATCTGATTGATTAATTACGTAATTTTCCTAAAAATAATGACACCTCGATCCCGTAATTTACTGTTGATAAATTCAAAAAGTCGCTTCTTAGGACTGTTGATTTAATGGGTACAAATTTGTTTTAATTTTCCACTTAGTTAAATAGAACGAGCAATATTGTAATAATTCTGTACATACAGAGAGTTTTATGTAGTAGTAGTAGTAGTAGTAGTAATTTTTATTTTCAAGAAATATGTAATTACAAGCTAATACATATAATTGAAAATGTGTCAGCAAAATACAATTTAGAAAATATAAAATTAAATGAATAGAAACAAAGTTAGAAAATATAAGATTAAATAAATAGAACCAAAGTTAATAAACGGGAAACAAACAAAAAAAAACTAAGAGAAAAATGCATATCAACATGAATATATCCTATTTCGAGAAGGCGTTTTTTTTTATATATATTTCTTTATCTATTTTTTTTTTATTTGATGTATTTCAGAGTTCGCTTAAGGAGTATAATTCTTTCTGATACAGATATTCATGCAGACATTCCTTAAATTTCTTATTTTTTTTTAATAGATTTAATATTGTACGGCAGACGATTGTAGTACTTCATTGCATGTAACACCGAACATTTTCATGCAATACAATTTGAAATCTTTAATTTGTAAGTTATGTGTAAATCGGGTTGCCTATATGACCATTATAAATTGTAGCCAATCAATCGCGACTAATACCTCAACTTGTACATACTCTCAAGTATATATGTCCCAATTACAGCGTATATGCCGTAAATCTTTAGATAATCGATGTTTTTTTTAAGAGTTCAATTTGAAATTTGAAATGAGTGTGGTCCACTCCCAGACTAAGCATGAAGTAAAATTTCGAGTTTATAAAAGCCTGAAAATTTGGTTTGGTCGCGTAGCGCGAAGCGCGGACCGGCCAAACCAAATTTTCAGGCTTTCCTAAACTCGAAATTTTACTTCATGCGCCACCGGTACAAAACACTGACTTATTACGAAGTTTAAAACAAACCGCTAAACTTTATATTGTATCAGCGTTTTGTACCGGTGGCGCATGAAGTAAAATTTCGAGTTTAGAAAAGCCTGAAAATTTGGTTTGGCCGCTTCGCGCTTCGCGCTACGCGACCAAACCAAATTTTCAGGCTTTTCTAAACTCGAAATTTTACTTCATGCTTAGCCTGGGAGTGGAAAACACTCGTTTAAAGCTTCATATTAAATTCGTTTAAAAAACCGAGCGTCGGAAAATGTACAACGTATGCTTATATGTACTTAAAAGAAAAATTTTCGTTATGACAATGTTCAGTGTTACACATAACTGTATATGAATTATATTCTACTGAGATCTTTTCTCTCAGTATAATATAATTCATATACAGAGAGTTATACGTAACACCGAACATTGTTTGTATTTTGATTAAATATTGTTTTAACACTTTTAGTAGTCAACACACTTGGTTAAGATTATACTGTTTATTGATTGACACTGCAACAATTGTTTTACCACACATTGGCTTTATCAGGGAGACGAACAATGAATAAAATATTGTTTTGTTGATTATTTCACTCAAAGATTGAGAACCAATACAATTAGACGAATTTGCACTATGTGACATTTTTTAATTAATGCAAAAACTACGTGATTTGCGTCTAAAGGATTTTTTTCATTTATTAAAACTTCATGATCCCCACGTGTAGACCTTTAAAGTTTTAACAAATGGAAAAACTATCTCCTCCTTTTACAGTTGATGTTAGTAACTGAACCCACACAAACATCAAATAAAAACTCCAAAAGCTGAAGGGTTCGTTCTACAAAAACAAGTAATTAAAATGTCTCGCTTTTATAACAAAAATGAAGAAATTAAAAAGAAATTATAGAAATTGTTGGAATTTCTGTCCCAGAAAACACTTACTTAAACTTTGTAGTTTTTGAAGCAGATTACAGTTTTCTGCAATACCCATTAATACGAGCTTATGGCACTTGAACTATTAAAGAATAAGGTAGTATTTCAATTAACCTTCAAAATTAGGTACGGTCCATCTAAAGAAATTGAGTGCAAATGTGCCAGAAATGCGTTTTCGTAAAATAATCATGATGAAAACCAGACAAGTTTTATTTTTAATACAGGCTAAATTTGAATATTTCACTCAAACTTTGTTGTTTTTAGTAAATTTAACTTGAAAAAAGTCACCAAAACGACTATTTAGAGGTAAATATGAAAAAGGTAATAATAATAATAGTAAAGCTTCACTAATTCGAAACAATGAAAATCGGATTTTGGAAC
This sequence comes from Philonthus cognatus, assembly GCA_932526585.2. Classification (NCBI taxonomy): domain Eukaryota; kingdom Metazoa; phylum Arthropoda; class Insecta; order Coleoptera; family Staphylinidae; genus Philonthus; species Philonthus cognatus. Next base: position 79,076,863 of record OW052244.1, read on the forward strand.
ACAACATGTAAATAACTAATATTTCATTTTCGTCCGGATTATTCGAGAATATGAATTATTGCAGTTCGGATTTGCGTAGCTTTACTGTATTTTAAAATCCAAGAGTTACAACAAAAAGCGTATAAGTACATTAGTAATGTATTGACGTGAAGATCAAACATAAAGGATGGGTGTATTTTGAAATTGACGCCAAGCGGAGCGACCAAACCAAACTTGTCTAAACTCGAAATTTTACTTTTTGCGCCATGCGTATTAAACACTTATTTTAAGTGAAGTTCAAAAAATACTGCTTAGGTTTAATCACATGTTCATCAATTTACAAATGTTTATTCATCGATTTGGCCATCATCTCTTCACTTAATCGAACACCTCACATAAAAATCAGGGAGGTCCTTAATGCATTACAAACTCTTAAAGATAACTATTGCCCTGACCCCGATGGTCTGCCTGCTTCCCTATTAAAAAAATGTGCATTCGCGCTTAGTATACCAATATGGTTACTTTTTAAATTGTCACTATCTAGTGGTTGTTTTCCATCTTGCTTCAAATTAACAAACATAATTCCAATATATAAGAATGGCGATAACAAACTTGTTTAAAATTATCGCCCTATATCCATAATTGCAACAATTCCAAAATTTTTTGAAAAATTGATGACGGATTTCCCAACTAATTCATTGCAATCTTCAATCTCTCACAAACAACATGGGTTTCGAGTGGGGGCATCTACGGAATCTAATTTATTGTTATATGATTCTTACATTGTCGACGCCTTGGAACGCGGTTTTCAAGTTGATACCATCTATACCGACTTCTCGAAGGCGTTTGACTCTGTTGATCATACGCTATTACTCAACAAGCTTCATTATGTTGGCATTACTGATATTCTTTTGCGTTGAATAAAGTCCTACTTAACAGATAGGTTGCAAGTGATTAAAATTGGGAAAATACCATCAAGACCCCTAAAGGTTACTTCAGGTGTTCCTCAGGGATCACACCTGGGTCTCTTGTTCTTTATTATATTTATAAACAAAATGAACTTGATCACTTTTATAGCTGGTGTAACGATAACAGATTATCGCTAAACATCAAAAAGTGTAATATCATTACTTTTTCAAGAAGTACAAGATCGATCATTACAAATTATGTTTTCAACGATGTAGCAATAAATCGTGTTGATAGGATAAGGGATTCAGGTGTCACTGTGGATTCGAAGTGGTCATTTGCACACCATATCTCAAACATTGTCACGAAAGCCTATCAGATGCTGGGTTTTGTAAAGCGTAACAGTAAGAACTTTACAAGTAGTAGAACGCTGGTAACACTGTATAGTTCGTTAGTGCGACCCCGCTTGGAATATTGTTCAACGGTATGGTCTCCATACACTGATTGCGACATTAATAAAATTAAGCAAGTTCAAAAGAAATTTGTAAGGTACCTTGCCTATAAATTTAGTACTGATCAGCCCTACTTTGATCTTTTGACGACTTTTGGCCTTCGCAGCCTAAAGCAAAGGCGTGTAGAAGCTGACATTAAGTTAGTATTCAAACTACTTAATGGATATTTGGATTGCCCTGATCTGTTAGAATTGGTTGGTATACGGGTTCCACTGCGCTTTCTTCGGTCTGACATTACATTCCATATCGGCTACAGGCGCACGGATTATGCGAAATATTTCGTTTCTGTTCGGGTTTTGCGTCACGCGAATATTTTAAAATTTGACTTTTCTAATGGATCTATTTCATTATTAAAGCGTCTTTTAAAAGATTTATAACTTTTCTTGTTTAGTTTTAAGTTCAGTGTTTGTACATATTTGTTTTTTGTATATTGTATTTTTCATGTAAATGGCACGCCGTTGAAATAAATAAATATGGAATATGTAAAAGTATACATAAAAAAACAAATCTCTGTATGTCAACACTTGACAAAAATCACAATATTTAAATATTTATTAATATTTTAAATAAAATCGTCAGAACCAACAAATATCATAACATTTTACAAAAACTTTAGTACTGTGAAAGTAATGGCGAATCGAAAAAAAAAATGTAGAAGTTTACCAAATCAACAAAAATGTTTAAATTCTAAATGAGTAATTGATTAGTGGAATTTAACCTACATTTTAATACTATTACTGTATTTGGAAGATAACTGTATTAGCAAAAAAATTATTTAAAGTAGTACCTACTAATAAAAATCATAAGAATAATAAAACAAATTCAAGGCACTAAAACAATCCTCAAGTTTTTGTTTGCATGCATTTGTTATTTGCATGCAGTATGATTTCATTTGTTAAAGAAACAATTACACACTTTAGAATATTTATGAGCGGAGCTTGCGTCGCGTTATTAAATTACTATCGATTAAATTTTGAATAATTCGCTTGTGGTAGCAGGGAGGTGGTGGGGGTGAGAGAAAGGGAGGAGATAGGGGCGTGTGTAAATAAATCAACCTTCGGGGTATTCGAAAGGAGGGAAAGTAATTCGATAAAGATATTTCTAATCGGCGATATCCGCAGGCGAAAAGGTAAATGGTTCTTTCCATTATTCGGATTCCCGGGCCCTCCGTTCTGACCTAGTGATCGTTTACCCCAAACACGAATGTCTCGATATCAACTTTATTGATGTCTTGAAAAAAATCGACGATATTTACGATATAAACAAAATGTGTCTATAATAATTGTTCTTTAATGAAAGGAATCTCTTACTTATTTTGAGCAAGTTAATTTGCTTCCAATCATCTATGAAATTTTTTTATTATACAATATGTACATTGTGGACTGTTATTTTCTGAACTGAAATAAAATATGAATCGTTGAGCAGTTTCTAACCCTCAACAAAAACTTCTAAAAGTTGATTGTAGACATGTTTTATGAACAAAAACAAAACCATTCAAAATGTACTTTCAAATATTTGTATAGAAGATTAAAAGCAAATAAAACTACTTTAAATAAGCAAAATATTTCTTCCATCAGTGAACAAATTATGAACATAGTCTTTATAATGCATTATAGTACAATTGACGTTACCATATTATGTTCAAGATAATGATGAAAACAGCAACTGTATCTTATTTATGTTTAGATATACAAGTTTTTAGGTTTACGAAACCACTGCAAATTTTTCAAAAAATAATTCCGAAAGGGTACCACTTAGAGCCAAAACATAGTGAACAGGTAAACGTCGAGGCTTGAGTAATTATTCTTTTAAATATACATATCCCGATGAATACGCTGTAAATTTTCAGGCATTCATTGACTTTATAAAAGCGTTCACTATTTTCTGAAAGCGAAATTTTACTTCATCCGCCACGCGAATAAAACACAGATTTAAAGTGAAGTTCGAATATACATAAATTTGACAATATTATAGTGTTTTATACGCGTGACGCATGAAGTAAAATTTCGAGTTTAAAAAAGCCCAGAAAATTTGTCTCGGGTCGCTGCGCGACCCTCGACAAATTAACACGGGGCTTTTCTAAACTCGAAATTTTACTTCATGCTGAGTCTAGGAGTGAAAAACACTTGTTTAAAGCTTTATATTGAACTCTTTTAAAAAAACAGGGAATATCCGCAATTGTTGTATCAATTCCATCGTATGTCATTATTTTTATAAAATCACATTAATTTTTCTTAATTATTTTAGCTGTTAATTATCGGACATTCGTTGATTTTTAAAAAAGTTCTATTTGAAGCTTTAAGCGAGTGTTTTCCACTCCCAGACTAAACATGAAGTAAAATTTCGAGTTTAGAAAAGCCCTGCGACCCGAGACAAATTTTCTGGGCTTTTCTAAACTCGAAATTTTACTTCATGCGCCACGCTTATAAAACACAGATTTTATGTAAAGTTCGAATATACATAAATTTGACAATATTACAGTGTTTTATACGCGTGGCGCATGAAGTAAAATTTCGAGTTTAGAAAAGACCAGAAAATTTGTCTCGGGTCGCTGCGCGACCCTCGACAAATTTTCACGGGGCATTTCTAAACTCGAAATTTTACTTCATGCTTAGTCTGGGAGTGGAAAACACTCGCTTAAAGCTTCAATTAGAACTCTTCTAAAAATCAACGAATGTCAGAAAATTAACAGCAAAAATAATTAAGAAAAAGTAATGTGATTTTACAAAAATAATGACATACCATGGAATTGATTGTCGAGGGTCGCGCAGCGACCCGAGACAAATTTTCTGGGCTTTTCTAAACTCGAAAAATTTCACTTCATGCGCCAAGCGTATAAAACACTATAATATTGTCAAATTTATGTATATTCGAACTTCACTTAAAATCTGTGTTTTATACGCGTGGCGCATGAAGTAAAATTTCGAGTTTAGAAAAGCCCAGAAAATTTGTCTCGGGTCGCTGCGCGACCCTCGACAAATTTTCACGGGGCTTTTCTAAACTCGAAATTTTACTTCATGCTTAGCCTGGGAGTGGAAAACAGTCGCTTAAAACTTCAAATAGAACCCTTTTAAAAACCAACGAATAGCAGAAAATTAACAGCTAAAATAATTAAGAAAATGTAATGTGATTTTATATAAATAATGACATACCATGGAATTGTTACAACAATTGCGGATATTCCCTGATTTTTTTTTAAGTTCAATTTAAAGCTTTAAACAAGTGTTTTCCATTCCTAGACTAAGCATGAAGTAAAATTTCGAGTTTAGAAAAGCCCCGTGAAAATTTGTCGAAGGTCGCGCAGCGACTCGAGACAAATTTTCAGGGCTTTTCTAAACTCGAAATTTTACTTCATGCGCCACGCGTACAAAACAAAAATATTGTGAATTTATGTATATTTGAACCACACTTGAAATCAGTGTTTTATATGCGTGGCGCATAAAGTAAAATTTCGAGTTTAGAAAAGCCCAGAAAATTTGTCTCGGGTCGCTGTGCGACCCTCGACAAATTTACACGGGGCTTTTCTAAACTCGAAATTTTACTTCATGCTTAGCCTGGGAGTGGAAAACACTCGCTTAAAGCTTCAAATAGAACCCTTTTAAAAACCAACGAATAGCAGAAAATTAACAGCTAAAATAATTAAGAAAAAGTAATGTGATTTTATATAAATAATGACATACCATGGAATTGTTACAACAATTGCGGATATGCCCTGATTTTTTTTAAGTTCAATTTAAAGCTTTAAACAAGTGTTTTCCATTCCTAGACTAAGCATGAAGTAAAATTTCGAGTTTAGAAAAGCCCCGTGAAAATTTGTCGAAGGTCGCGCAGCGACTCGAGACAAATTTTCAGGGCTTTTCTAAACTCGAAATTTTACTTCATGCGCCACGCGTACAAAACAAAAATATTGTGAATTTATGTATATTTGAACCACACTTGAAATCAGTGTTGTATACGCGTGGCGCATGAAGTAAAATTTCGAGTTTAGAAAAGCCCAGAAAATTTGTCTCGGGTCGCTGTGCGACCCTCGACAAATTTTCACGGGGCTTTTCTAAACTCGAAATTTTACTTCATGCTTAGCCTGGGAGTGGAAAACACTCGCTTAAAGCTTCAAATAGAACTCTTTTAAAAACCAACGAATAGCAGATAATTAACAGCTAAAATAATTAAGAAAAAGTAATGTGATTTTATATAAATAATGACATACCATAGAATTGTTACAACAATTCCCTGTTTTTTTTAAGTTCAATTTAAAGCTTTAAACAAGTGTTTTCCATTCCTAGATTAAGAATGAAGTAAAATTTCGAGTTTAGAAAAGCCCCGTGAAAATTTGTCGAAGGTCGCGCAGCGACTCGAGACAAATTTTCTGGGCTTTTCTAAACTCAAAATTTTACTTCATGCGCCACGCGTACAAAACAAAAATATTGTGAATTTATGTATATTTGAACCACACTTGAAATCAGTGTTTTATACGCGTGGGGCATGAAGTAACATTTCGAGTTTAGAAAAGCTCAGAAAATTTGTCTCGGGTCGCTGCGCGACCCTCGACAAATTTTCACGGGGCATTTCTAAACTCGAAATTTTACTTCATGCTTACTCTGGGAGTGGAAAACACTCGTTTAAGGCTTCAAATTGAACTCTTTTAAAAATCAACGAATGTCAGAAAATTAACAGCTAAAATAATAATGAAAAAGTAATGTGATTTTATAAAAATAATGACATTTTTCTTGTATAGTGTAAATCATTTCGAAAACATTTACTTTAATCAAGTGACTACGATATCTTCTGCCATTTTGACATCCGCACTTGCTGTTTCAATTCCATGGCATGTCATTATTTTTATAAAATTAAATTATTTTTTCTTAATTACTTTAACCTAGAGAAACATAAAGTGATAAACGTTAACTCGAATGAATTCAGAATTTTTTCCTCTACAAAAAAGGTAAATACATTTTATTCCTAAAACAAATAGGAGGGCCAAAATTTGAATATTTACATGGGATTTTCTATGTTGCGTCCGCCAAGTCAACACCCGGTATACGAATGGGCAGTAGTTACTAAAATTGGAAAAAATCAACAACATTTACAAACATTTGTAAAGTTCATTGATATTTTTCCTCATTTTGTTTAACTAGGCGAGAAATGTGGACAACTTTTATCTCCCACATCTCTCCACATTTCTCGCCTACTAAAATAAAATGAGGAATAATATCAATGAACTTAAAAAATGTTTGTAAATGTTGTTGATACAAACATTTGTAAAGTTCATTGATATTATTCCTCATTTTATTTAACTAGGCGAGAAATGTGGACAACTTTCACCTCCAAAGTTCTCCATGGAGTTTATTTGTGTGACTAATTAAGTGATGCCTAAAAATAATAATAATTTGATGCCGTAATGCACTTTTGATAAGTTAAAAAAGTCATTGCTAAGGACTTTTGGTTTCATATGCACAAATGTTTTCCAATTTATCATCTAGTTAAATAAAACAATCTATATGATTTAATAAAGAAAACACTTGGTTAAATTTCACTAATATTTTGTTTTTTTATTCCAACTAGTTTCGACTTTGAGTCATTCTCAAGGAGTACAGGAAATTACATTTTTACAAACATTATATACAAGAGATGTTTTTTCTTTATTCAATCATAGTTAAATATGTTTCACCACGTGAAAGATGAGAAACTTGTTCAAGATAGACAATCTATAGTTAAAATCCTGAATATTCCTAGTGTGAAAATGAAGTGAAATTATTGATTCAATTAAATATACTTGAATTACAAAAAATTCAAGTTTAGTTCATTGCTTACGAAAGTCTTCGGAAATCATTGAAAATGGAATAAATCAATTCATATTATACGTTTAATTACTCCTACATGTTAAAAAATTAATAAAAATCCTAAACATTAACGCAAATCGATTATGGAAATTTAATAGAATTCCTGTTAATAATATTAAAATAGATAAGAAAAAGCGATTCGTTTTATTTTAGTAATTTTCAAATGTTTATGATTTTCAGCACTTCACAAGATTTTCCACTACTTTTCAACAGGGTTGTTAAAAACACGTTTTTTCATTTTAATTCAAACAAACAGTTTTTTTAATACAACGTGTTTTTTCATTGAAACAACGTTTAAAACATTAACAATTAAAAACATGCTTAACACGTGTTTAAAACATGTTTAAAACACGTTTAATACGGGTTTTAAACAGAACATACGGGGCATTTTTCCTTTGAGTATACATATCCCGATAATTACAGCGTTTTTTAAATTTGGAAAGTCGTTGTTAAAAAGCGATTAATTTGAGGTCTTAAACGAATGTTTTCCACTCCCAGACTAAGCATGAATTAAAATTTCGAGTTTAGAAAAGCCTAAGAATTTGGATTGGCTGCGTAGCGAAGCGGAGCGGCCAATCCAAATTCGGCTTTTCTAAACTCGAAATTTTACTTCATGCGTCACGCTTAAAAACACTGATTTACAGTAAAGTTAAAAAAACACACACATACAACAACTATTATAGGCAACCTAATATACGTTAGAGTTATTGGGTTGCAGAATTTAAGTCACGATTTATTCACATCTATATATTAGATTGATTAAACAGTATATTTTAAACTTTGCGATATTTCAGTGTTTTATACGTATGGCGCATGAAGTAAAATTTCGAGTTTAGAAAAGCCTAATTTGGATTGGCCGCTTCGCTTCGCTACGCGGCCAATCCACATTTCCAGGCTTTTCTAAACTCGAAATTTTACTTCATGCTTAGTCTGGGAGTGGAAAACCCTCGTCTAAAAATTCAAATTAAAATCTTTAAAAAAAACGAGTGTCGTAAAATTTACCGGGTATGCATATGTATAACTGAAAGAAACATTTCCTGGATTTAAAAACACATTTATGCACACATATTTGATAAATTGTAATAAAATGTTATGTTTAATAATGTTATTCGAAATATCTTTAACAATTTAGCTAAAATTCAAAAATGTAAACAAAAAATAAAATATAATTTAGCAAATTTAAAATAATAAAAAAAACGTTTGAAACAAATTTAATATTTAAAACATGTTTTAAACAAATTTAAGATTTAAAACATGTTTATAACAAAATCGTTTAAAACACGACGGCTATTTTTTAAACATGCTTAAAACACTGTTTTAAAACAAAGTGTTTTAAACGTAACAACCCTGCTTTTCAATAATGTTACAATTATTCAACTACTAACACATGTTAATAGTCACGTCAACACTTTCTTGACCTCCACAAAATCATTGAAATGTACAACATTTATCGACTCTTGAAATTATATTATCTCAATCAATTTTCTAAATATTTCTCACTTTTATTAAATTGACGAATTTTGATTACGTAATTAATTGGAATAATTACTGGATTTGCAAAATGCTTAAGTCTCACGGACATTTTTAATTATTTTAATTGGATCTGTTGGTTTTCATACAGTTTCACTTTCATTGTATTTAATGAATACTTAGAGAAAGTATCTTGAGAAGGTATTGAGAATATCGATAAATATTTCAATATATAAATTATTTCTTTATTAAATTGCAAAATTTGAATTATGTAATTAGTTGGAATAATTACTGGATTTGTAAACATTTTAAGTCCCGCGCAAATTGTCAATTTATTGTAATTAAATCTGTTGGTTTTTATACATACATATTCTGATTTGTAAATTTTCAGACATTCGATGTTTTTGAAAAGCGTCCACTGTGAAGACTTTTACGAGTATTGGAGTTTAGAAAAGCCTTCAAATTTGGTTTAATTGCTCTGCGAGGCGGAGCGACTAAACCAAATTTTCAGGCTTTTCTAAACTCCAAATTTTACTTAAAAAATATCGAATGTCTCAAAACTCCACACTCTTTATGGGTAGACGGGGTTTTTCATAATATATATATATATATATATATATATATATATATATATATATATATGTCTCAAAATTTACAAATCAGAATATGTACGTACTTTTAATAAAAAATGAGTTACATAGAATGAAAGTAAAGTCTGTATAAAAATCAACAGATTTAGTTAAAATAAATTGACAATTTTCGCGAGACTTAAAATGTTTGCAAATCCAGTAATTACATAATTAAAATTTATCAATTTAATTAAGTAATAATTAAAATAAAACAATTTAAAACACTTTCAAATAAGTTTTCTCGCGACAATTGTTCTACAACACTGTGGCTTCTTCAGGCGAAGAAACTATTTCTTTACCTGAAGAAGCCACAGTGGGGCGAAACAATTGTAGCGAATACATATAAATGCTAATATGTTCCTTGTAATATGCATCGCAGAAACAGATTTTTGATAATAACAGAACATATGGTTGGATTTCTGGAAGATTTGCATTTCTTCATTTTGCAACACTAAATTCAATATTAAGTTAAAATTGATGTGAAAGGTCAAAAAATGGTTTATTAACAGTGTAGTAGATCAGGGTCCCTTAAAATTACTGATCCACTCCTGATGACTTGGACCAGTCTGGTTCTGAGGAGTATAAAGTATATTACGTAAAATGTAGAATTTATTCTAGAAGACCTTAACATTATGACAATTTAATTAAAGCACTTAACTTTGCTTTACCACTTTTATTTTACTTTTCAATGACTATAGGTTCGACTACAAGCTAGTCATTATCAAACTTAGTTTGATAATAACTAGCTTGTAGTCGAAATTATAATCACTGAAAAGTAAAATAAAAGTGGTAAGACAAAGTGGAGTGTTTTAATTAAATTGTTATGAAGATTTACCACAAAGTGAACACCAACCAAATCGAAGATTAACATTATGTTTTATAATTAGTTATAAATAATATTTATCTCAAAAATATTTGTAAAGATAATAAAATAATATAATAAAAATTAATTCAAAAGAAAAAATATTTCTTGTATCGTTTGAATAAATAAAAGACTTGTTTATCTGAAAACATAGTTCCTTATTCATTCCCTATTATTTTCAAGGAGTTTATGCTTTCAGTGTAATCTACCGCTGCATGTTAAAAAGTTTCTTTAGAAAACAAGGTCTAAACATCCTTAACGATAAGCCTCCCCGCTATAAAGCAATCATTAGACATAGTAGACGTCGATTGCCGGGGCGGAATTTAAAGTCATCGTCTCGAAAGTTGGGCAAACAAGAAAACTTGGACACTACCACCCCCACACACTACAAAGATGGATAGAGTTTAAGAGCGTGAAGGCCCATTATTTATTCAGATAATGGGGAGTGCGCGGTGTGTATACAAGTTAACATTTTAATTTCACAGTGAAATACGGCGACCCGAAGTCGGCTTAAAAGTTTAAGTAGCTTTGGCGCGACATAACTTTGGTAATGATAAAATTTAATGATAAAAATCCCCTTTTCCAATAATCCCCTTGAACTTTTCCCGGGGAACGAATGATGTTATTACTGCGACGATTTTCGGGGCCCCCCATTTTTCGCGGAATCTTCCTCGTTTCTGCAAATGTACATAGAAGTGAGCTAATTGCTAATTGCTTTTTGAGCCCGGTTGCCTGGAGACACGTCGTTTTAAGGATCTCCAATAATCTCTGTTCCGGATGAAAAATATTGCTTTTCCCTAAACGCACGGAAGGAGAGGGAATAAAAATTGTCTCTTCATTAATACCTGAGAGCACTGGTCGAATTACCAGAGGACGACGTCTGAGGAATGCCGGGCAATACGGACAAATTGCCGGCTACAGTTTTATTTATAACTCAATCCTCCGGCTATATATTGAAATATTTAAGGATGGCCGACCGGGCGGGGAGCATTTTTTAATTTGCGCGATATTACTTCACGCATCACGGATGAAACGTTTTCATTACGCGAGGAACATTTATTCATTCTGTTATTTAATCCCCGCTTTTGAATATTTCGATCCTCACAATGGACGCGGGCAATGGAAACTTTCACCCTTACAAACAAGCACAATAAGAGTTCTCTTTCAAGGTCACTCTATTATCTTCTACACGGGCATAGAAATAACTTTATAATAGAAAGCTATTAATAATTAATTCAAATAATACCTTTATGGGTTGCTAACATGAACATGATTAATGATCCATGTGAAGTAATTTTAGCTTATATTGTGTATTTTATACTTTATGACTCAATTCCTTAATAATCATTAATACCACCACACAGTGGCTAAATTACAAAAAAATCGGCCGAACTCAAAATGTTTATACAATACAAATCAAAAACGATCAAGTTTTTATAAAAATGAAAATGTGTCTAAATTAGTGAAATTGTGCAATTATATGTATCATTCAAACTTTGAAACCCTGTACGTTTTAAAAAAAAACCCGATAAGTCAGATATTATTAATTTAATAATATAATTATAAACCCTTTACTCAAAATACTCATTAATTTCGCTCATGATAAAGTACCATAAAAAAATTTGAAGAATTACGCAGTTCATATAATAATTAACTAGTATTAAGTTAAGTGTCTTCTCTAAATATGACATTTCGGACATGCAAGGTTTTGGAAGTAGTTTATCGATATGTAACAACTTTATTTATATACTTAGAAACAAAATAATTAGAAATATAATACAGTAACTTAAAAATAACAAAATATGTCTATAAACAGGCCATCGACCATAGTCTTAGCCTGTTATGCATTTATTTACTTGAAAATTCACAAAGGGTTGAAGAAATTTATTGAAAATTGACAAAAATGTTATAAATTGATAAATATCAATTGGAATTCAATTTGCTTTTCTATATTTGTACTTACCAAGTGTGCTAAGAATACTGGAATATTATTAAATGTATCCAAAAGAAGTTGAAATGAAAATAAAAATGTAAAATGTAAATCCCTTTATACCCTTTATGTGTATTTTGTGTTATTTATAAGATGAATAAAGTCAAATTTGAAATAAAAACACTTGGTTTGTTTCACTAACGTTAGTGAAACAAACCAAGTGTTTTTATTTCAAATTTTATTTTAATCATATTTCACCAAGTGATTAATGAGAACATTGTGAAAGATATATGAATAAAGTATTTTAAAAATTGCATACTAAATCAGTGTTTAAGACACCTTGCACATAAAGTAAATATTTCGAGTTTAGAAAAGCCTGAAAATTTGGATTGGCTTAAATTTTCTGGCTTTTCTAAATTCGAAAAATTTACTTTATGCTTAATCAAGGAATGGCAAATAATTCAAATTATAGGAGAGACCTTGTTAAAATATTATTGAAGACTTAAACTAATATGCAGATCTAAAAGTATTAAATCAAATTTAATACATACATAAGGTACGATTCCCATGGTTTCCTTGATTTGTAGTACTTTTTGCACCAATACATATAATACCAAAATAGTTTATGACATCAAATTACGTGTGTGAAAAGAGACAGAAAACTGCATAAATGTCTGCTATGGTTTTTAGATGACACATGCAAAAACGTATATTTCGGTATGAAACGTTAAAATGTTAAACGTCACATTTTGAAAATGTCTTCGTAAAACGAAATCTGCAATAGCCCAGTTCAGGTATTTACAGAAATAAATAGTGCATTTATTTTGATTTTCTGTAAGCTAAAACGAAAATGTTAGTTGAATCGAATGCTCATTCAGTAGATTTGGCAAATAGTCATTGTATTAATCTGTTAACACAGGGAATTTTTCTTTTAAGTATACAAAATTTAATAAAACAATTTATTAAATTGACTTAATAAATTTTTTGTTATTCGCACCAACAATTACTAAATTGCATTTTTAAAATTTTAGAATAATCAGCTAAAAAATTTAAGCTACCAATAATAACGATTAATTAAAAATAATATTTTTAATTAAATGATGTTTGTTGAAAAATAATAGTAAAACAAATAAGCGATCGTCGCAAGTTGATGCAGTTAACAAACATTATTTATAATTTGGTGGATTTTATGTTGATTTTATAAAAAAAAGTGTTTTTTTTATGCGAAATTAAATAACAAATTTCATTGTAATTTCTTATTTTGAAGTTTATTGAGCTTTGGCGATTTATCTCGGTTGAAAATTATTAAATCAATTTTTATTTTCTTTCCTTATTCCTAAAAATTTCATTAAATACTTTTAGAAATTTTAAATTAATATTTTTGAAAGGCGGGTTAGATGCTCGGTTTTCATTTTTGGCTTAAACATCGCTTAAACTTCATAGTCACTTTTCAACGTCATATAAGATGGCAGAACGTTCAAATTAAGAGGGGGGCAAGTCACATGAACTTCTAATGTCACTTTTAACGTCATATAAGATGGTGGAACATTTAAATTGGTTATTTGAAAGCAAAACTACTTCGAATCCAGAGATTTTATTGCCTTTTGTCTTTTACACGTCAAGAGTGACCATTATATCATAAAATGGTGAAAATAGAATCTTTAAATAAACTTTTATTTCCATATAAATAATAAATTATACAATAAAACACTTATTACTTTGTTTCTATAACACTTTTTATTAAATGTGACTGGTTTCACCAATTTAGCTTGTCATTATCAAACATTTAGTAAACCACTTTATGTTTGATTTGAAAAGCTAAATTTGTCGAAACTGCAGTTACATTCAATAAAAAGTGTTATACAAACAAAGTAAAAAGTGTTATATTGTGAAATTAACATGTATAACGAAGTAGAACCCTACACAATACAGAAATAATAAATTACTTCATGTCGAAATAGACCTCTCAACAAACAATATCTCTGCGTTAAATAAAACAGTTACAAAAAATCTGTTTCCGCTATTTTGTTACGAAAGGTTTAATGCATATCATTGTAAAATAACATTTGTAACATATTCTCTTATAACAACGCTGGAACCAAAGTCCTAACATAAACATTTTACATGGGCTAACCTAACCCCCCTTTTAATGCAGCAATAGTTCGCTGTCTTGTTGTTCAATTTTAAGCTTCTGAATTAATGAAACACTTGTATCTTTTCTTCACTTATTTATTTGGAGTACCAAATGTACATTTCGATCACGATGTGATCATTATCAATGGTTGACAAATATTTGTCAACCATTGATAATGATCACATCGTGATCGAAATGTACATTTGGTACTCCAAATAAATAAGTGAAGAAAAGATACAAGTGTTTCATTAATTTAAAACCATCTTCACGCAACTCAACAACAATTAAGTATTTAAGCTTCTGCATTTTATATTTTCTAAAGAATTCAATTTATGCTTACATAAAAATAAATCTCATTTTCTGTGTTCGTAACAAAGGTTTTATAGAAATATGATGTTTTTATAATTTTTATTCATATTTATGAAGCAAAATTATTGTTAATTGTTTTATTCAATACTCTTTATTTTAGTAAAGCTAATTCTTTGTTTTTATAATTACAGGATATTTATGATTAGAGCTCGGATTATATGCGAAATGGATATTTGTTATTATTTATTATTTCTATGCATATCTATTTTTTTATCATTAAAATAAGTCAAACATGCATGCATTGAAAACTTACAATTTTGTTGATACACCTCTTAAAAACAAATATGCAGTCTGCATACAATCCGAGCCTTATTCATGATACAAATCTGATATTTCAGAAGTTATTAAAATAACAGAGTTATGCCGTTGGGCGTTTTTTTTTATCGAACGCCCGGTATACATACAACTTAAAGAAAACGAACTTGTTTTTCAAAATGATTAGGCCACAAATAAATTTGATTTGCAAAGAAAATGGTTGTTATGTTATTGATTAAATTTTATAAAGAGAATAATTGAGAATGAAAGACAAAACTATTTTAATTCATATTGTCAAATTTAAAAAACTAAAAATTCTGTACATTATATAAATCTAAATTAATTTGTTGATTATTGGGATGTTAAGAAGACATTG
This sequence comes from Philonthus cognatus, assembly GCA_932526585.2. NCBI lineage: Eukaryota > Metazoa > Arthropoda > Insecta > Coleoptera > Staphylinidae > Philonthus > Philonthus cognatus. The sequence goes on from OW052244.1 coordinate 79,092,125, forward strand.
CTCTTTAAGAATATGCTCAAACCGAAAAATATGCTGTCGCAAGAATTAAAGTTTAAAATATTCACAACATGGAAATTCTTTGTGAAATCATCATGAAATTTCGTGTTCATGATTTTTTAGAAAATACCCAAAACAAAAATACGCCGTCGACATTTTTTGAGTTATTTTCAATTAAAAGTTTAAATTAAAGTTTAAAACATTCGTCTTGATTTCTAAACCAGTTTTCGCAGTTTCCGTTCGGGGGTTTTCCAAGGAACCCACTCTGGGCCAATATTATTTTCACAAAAATAAAAGTCATTTCTTAATTTCATAGTTTCTAAAAATTTTATAAAAATATGATGTATGATGCGTAATTTTCTATGTTTTTTTTTTAATAACTGCTTCGCTTAGCGACCAATTCATTACACTATTCAAAACCCGAAATATTTATCTCATTCTTAACGCATTAAGGGCCGAGCAGTTCTAGAGTTAACTCTAAAAGTTGATATAAGGTAAAATTCTGCACTTATTTTTATGATTTCCATGGATGACTTATTGTATTAATAATAATAACAATCTTTATTGTCCAACAGATATACCATAAAAGGACAAATAACAAAAAGTATATACAATTCATAAACATAAATTACAAAAATTAATAAGTAATAAGTAAATATGGTTAATAAAATCATTACAAAATATATATTACCATAAATAAAAACAAAATCTTTCCACAGAAAAGCCGTTACAGAAAAATATCATTAGATATAAGATTTGCATTACGGCACATATGCGTAATGGGCGCTCTTAGTAACACATTTGTGTTTGCGGTAGGTATAAAAAACGTGGTGTTATGTCGCGATACAAGACGGGGTACATTGATTTTTACCAAAGATAGTAATTGAGTTGAATCAATATCATTGGCAATTAACTTTAGTAGGAACATTGCACTACAATTTTCTCTACGTTCGGAAAGAGATACGCAATTATGCTGTCCGAGAATTTCAATGTATTCCATCGAATGATCAGGATAAACGCCGCTAATTTTAAAAGTAAGAAATTTTAGGAATCGCTTCTGTACTCGTTCAATTACCGAGGAACCGGACATGTAGAGAGGATACCAAATAATTGATGCATACTCTAACCGGCTGCGCACGAAAGCAAAGTACAGCACCTTCAGCAGTTGGATATCAGTAAAATATCGTGATATGCGCATTAGAAATCCAAGCATTTTAAAGGCAGATTTACCTATCGTGTGTATGTGATCTGAAAAAGTTAGTTGCGAGTCAAACCAAACACCAAGATCCTTTATTTTAACATCACGAGGTACAGAAGTATTCCCGATTTTATAATCATTCAGTACTGGTTCTCGTTTTCGAGTATATGATACCACAAAACATTTGCTTACATTAAGAGATAGTTGATTAGTGGTATACCAATTAACTATAATATTTATGTTTTCTTGCAAAACTGCGCAGTCGTATTTCGTATTGATAGTAGTATACAATTTTACGTCGTCTGCATAAGCCAAGACTGGACACGTTATACATGCGATTAAATCATCTATATAAATATTAAACAATAACGGACCTAAATTTGACCCCTGTGGTACCCCAGATGTGGATATGAAATAAGCTGATTTAAATCCATTATAGTAAACATAGTTCTTACGATAATCCAGGTAAGAAGCTAAAAAGTAAACAATGTTCAGAGAAAGCCCGAATGAATCAAGTTTATTTAGTAAGATTTGATGATTAATGGTGTCGAAAGCTCGAGAAAAGTCGGTGTAAACAACATCGACTTGTCCTCGCTTATCAATCGATTCACAAATATATTGAGTGATAACTGCCAAATTAGTAACAGTTGATCTGCCAGTACAGAATCCATGCTGTTGTGGAGACATATATTTTATCGTGTGCCTATAAATAATTTGATAAATTATTTGTTCAAAAACTTTAGAGAAGTTTGAAAGAATAGATACTGGTCTATAATTTCCAATGTGGTTTTTGTCTCCTTTTTTGAATATTGGACTTATTACTGCCGTTTTCCATCTTTCAGGAAAAATCATATTTTTTAAAGACATATTATAAATGATGGATAACGGCTTGGCAAATACGTATTTGCAATCTTTAATCAAAAAACATGGAACACCATCATCACCACATATCTGTGAATTACGGAGCTGATTTATACTACTTACTACCTGATTTTCTTGAATAATAGGCATCAGAAGGGTTTCACGGTTGTTATAGGTGTCATCGATATTATTAACAGACCCTTTTACTGTGAACACGTTCGAAAATATATTTGCGATTGCGTCGACAATTTCTTGAGGAGAAGAATAAGTTATTGAATCACTATGAAGTTCACTAGGAATTCGTGCTATACCTTTTTTAAATTTACAAATTTCCACAAATCTTTTGGTTTAGTCTTGAGGTTAGATTGAATTGTAGACATATAATCATTATAAGCACTAGATATTTGATTTTTAGTCAGGCGGCGTAACCTTGTGAACTCATTATAAAAGAAGTTTGAGTTAGATGTTTTCCATTTTCGATGGAAATATTTTTTCAATGCAATATTACGCTTAATTTCAACAGTAAACCAAGGTGGAAATGTTTTCTTATTTGCATATTTTACTAATGGAACAGAATTTGACAAGGTATTAAACAGTTTTGCATAGAATGCTTCACAGGTTTCGTTAACATCTAGAATTTTTTCAAGAAACGACCAATCTACATTAATTAAATCTTCATTGAGTTTTACATAGTTAGCTTTTTTAAAGTTAGTTAGCTTTTTTTACATAATATAAATTTTCTTTCAAATATACATAACGTATACGCTGTACATTTTTAGGCATTTGTCGATTTTATATAAATACGTGCAACATAAAGTTTAAAATGAGGTTTCCACTCCCAGACTAAGCATGAAGTAAAATTTCGAGTTTAGAAAAGCCTTAAAATTTAGTTTGGTCGCTCCGCGAAGCGGAGCGGCCAAACCAAATTTTCAGGCTTTCCTAAACTCGAAATTTTACTTCATGCGCCACGCGTATTAAACATTGAAATATTGTGAAGTTAGAAATACACTGATATTTTGAGTAAATGAGTAATAATCGAAATATTAAAATAACAAAATATTTACATTTTTCTTCATACATTTTCAAGTCAGATCAAATAACGTAATATATCAAATTAACTTATTTAGTAATTTAATTAACAAAAAAATAATAATGTTGCGCTTTATGGGTTAATCAATAGTTGAAAACAGATACCAGATAATAAGAATGATTTTGTAAAAACCTGCTAAACTCGTCAGCGTTGACTAAATTAAACATAAATATTAAAAGAAGTGTTGGTGTCCATTGTATAACGAAATAAATATTTTATTCAATAATATTAATATTTAAATTCTTTAAATATGTTTAGTTCTTTAAAATCTAATTGTAAACTGCAAAAATCATGGCAGAGATTATATTAAATGGTAATGCAATAAAAACAATATTTAATCAATTATGGCAAGTAATTCGCCGGATTTCATTTTCGCATTAAACTTCAATAATAAGTTCGGAAAGAAATTCTGTTGTTAAAGTCCTTAATCTATATTATACTTTTACCGTGGGAATAATTCATCAATTCAAGTAATGGAAGTGTTTAATTAAACTTTTAACAAACTTCTTGAAACAATCCAAAGTATGGATACAATAAAAATGAAGCGTTTATATTAATTAGTATACGTGTAGGTCAAACAGTGAACAGATTATTTCGAGTAAAATAAAGTTGGTGAAAATTACAATTATACAAACTGAAGGTAAATTAATCAAGAAATCGTATGGGCAAATCATGAATTTAATGTAAAGAATCTTGTTTTCGAATTGTTTCTTGAGTATACAGGGTGTCCTACTTTGAGTGAGAAAGGTAATAAATGAGAAATTTTTTTGCCTCCCCTGACCAACTGCTACTGAATAAAGGCAACTCAATGTTATGGTTACTTTATATCTGAACATATTACTACATCTATGTTAAGTTATAAAGTGACCATAACATTGAATGTTAATAGGTAACTAAAATACTGCAGCGATTTTATTCATGAAACTACGATAATATATTTAGTTTAAATGTAAGTTTATTAGTTCTTATGAGTGAGTAAAGTTTGCTAAATGTGTAGCTGTATTTTCATCTAAAATTTCCCAACATCGTGCGAACCATATTTCTCAAAGTATCGCTCACGGCGTTTGTTTATGATATAAATAACTTGTTCGAAGTTCACCATCCATAAATATGTATACCCTTGCTCCTCGGAAAGTGAGAAACAAGATCGGGATTGGGGAACAAGATCAGGAGCAGCAAACAGAACATCATCAAGTTGAGCGCTGTAGAAGGGGATGGGAATGGAAGCAGAAGAAAGCGGGCCTAACGAACATTGATAGATCTCCGGAGTTAATTTAAAAAAGTGTTGAGACCGTCGCGGGGGAGGAAACACGGAAACGTAAGCGGTCTCGGACGGTAATCTAAATTGAGGTGGGTTAAATTGAGTGGCGGGGGCGGCCAGGTAATGAATGTTTATCGGACTGAATCAGTGCGCGGATGCGGTCCTCACGGATCGATACCGTTCCGGGGGGATCGTCTTTCCGTCTTTACGTCTTTCCTCTCGCCATCTGCCTTCGCCCTTCCACCCTTCAGTCAATGCCAATCGCCAAACATCCCCCCGCCACACGTTGGACATATATCCTCTCTCGCACAGGTGAAAATCTTCCCGAGCCAGGAGTCATAAATTTCGGACTTTGTACGAGAATTTATTGCGCACGGAGTTTTGTAAAAATCGTTGCAAACTGCTGAAATAGTGTGTTTATTTTAGAGTTTTAGTTATATTACATGTATATGGAAAAGGATTATTTTTATTTATTTATTTATTTTATACGGTATCTCCTTTTTACATAAATTTTTACAAATCAATTATATGATTCTTAACTATTGTAACAAATTAATACAATGATTCACTACAATAAAAAATATAGATTAAATGAAATTAAATGAAATTACTATACATCAAAATCAAAATAATCCCTAAACATATAAAGAAAAAAAATATACAAAATATTAAAACAATATATTAATTTAAAATAATACCAAATGACTGACTATAGGTTATCTGTCAAGACGATTTAACGTATCTCTAAAATGTGCATAAGGTTCATTGAAAATATTTACATTATCACTGGCAGTAATCTCGTTCAAATATCTCAAAATCCTAGAAATGGGACTATTGAAACCATAATTTGTGGAATGTATTGGCACTCTGAATAGTGTATGGTGTCTTGTAACCCTTGTTACATTAAATCTACATAGTGACAATAAATGGTCACAATCAATAAGCCCATTTATGAGCCTGAAGCCGAAACAAATATCATTAATTTTGCGTCTATTTTTTAAAGATTTTAAATTTAATGTACTTAACACATTTGTGTGACTAAAAGCAATTCTAGTAAGACCTAATTTAAAATGAACAATTCTTAAAAATTTGCTCTGTACCATTTCGATTTTGTAAGACCATCGATCGTAAGTAGGGTTCCAAATAACAGAACCATACTCTAGTTTTGTTCTAACTAAACTAGTGTACAACAATCTGCTGGTGTTAACGTTAAACATGGATGAAAATCGTTTAATTAACCCAAGAGTTGTTAGAGCATTGCCAGCAATGTAGTTAACATGTGGAATAAATTATAGTTTATTATCCAATATTTTGCCTAGGTCTTTAATAATATCTGTACAATTTAAAGAGTTACTATTTAAATGATATGTAAATGGTACTGTTTCCGAACGACAAAATTTAATACTAGAACATTTGGAGATATTTAAACGTAACTTATTAGAAACACACAAATGCGAGAGACGGGTTAAATCCTCTTGTAATGCAACACAGTCATCAACATTCTTAATAGTAGTAAATAATTTTAGGTCATCTGCGAATAACAGGTAATTGCAGTACCTAAAGGATTTTCCAACGTCGTTGATAATTAAAAGAAATAATATAGGCGCACAATGCGATCCTTGCAGTACCCCAGATGTAACGTTGATTGCTGAAGATATATAGTTTCGAATCTTAACTAATTGAGAACGCGATGAAAGAAAACTTTGAAGCCAGTTAATTACAGAAATGCCAAACCTAGTTTTTTAACTTTGAACAACAGCAAAGCATGATTAACACGGTCAAACGCTTTCGAAAAGTCAGTATAAATGGCATCAACTTGATAGCCACTTTCAAGTGCGTCTAATATAAACGTTTGGTAACACATTAAGTTGCTGATCGTCGAACGACCTTCCATGAATCCATGTTGCTCTGGGCATATAACATGTTTACACGCCCACATTAGTTGTTTGGAAACAATATCATCGAGCAATTTAGGGATTGTAGATTGTATTGTTATCCCTCTGTAATTTTTTATGTGAACTCGATCTCCATTTTTATACAAAGAATTTATATAGGATTGTTTCCATAAATCTGGGAAAACACCAAGTTTTAGCGAGCGTTCAAATAGCATGTGGATGGGTTTTGTTAATGAAAATACACATCTTTTTAAAAAATACGGTGGCAATCCATCAGGACCGGACTGGCAAGTATCAGGTAACTTATTTAAACCTTCAAAAACGGTACAGATGTCAACATATAGTGAATTTAAAGAAATACAATCATCAATACTATTAATTAAATTGGTAGGAGTATCATCATTACAATATACTGAGGAGAAGAAATTTACAAATAAATTTACACAATAAGAGCCATTTTCGCTAGATTCATTTTCACAAGACATATGTAATGGGAATACATTCGTTTGGTTGCATTCATGAACATGATTCCAAAAAGATTTAGGATTATATCTAATACCTTGTTCAATATCATGTATATACTGTTCATAATACCTTTTACTTAATTCGGCACATTGCGATCTCAGTGACTTAAATTTGTCGTAAAAGATTATATTACCGGATGTCTAATACAGTGCGTGAGCTTCCTATTTCTTAGCAATTAGGTCGATTAAAACACGTTTAAACCATTTAGGGAACGAGGATGATTTTTTTCTTTTTGTCGGAATATACAAGTTAATGGCAGAAGTAATAACATCATAGAAATACTGTAAAGCAACATTAAAATCACAATTTAGAAGCGTACTATCCCAGTTTATTGAATGTAAATATTGGTTCACTAAGTTGTAGTCAGCTGTCTTATAGTCGACATAACATAAATCTGTGGGAGGTATACATATTTACAAGTTTTCTGTAATGATTTACCTTTGATAGTTTTATTGGATGAAAGCTATTTGATTACATATTGTAATACCGATAGACCCATTTACCAGTAAAACGTAAAAAATGTCTTCCAAAATGTAGAGGCAATTTGAAATTTGTTACCGCTATTTTGGTCAATTTAAGCTTTCAAGCTTAACCCATTAAGCGCTGTTAATGCATACACAGCATTATTAACTTTTTGTTAATTAAATTACTAAATAAGTCATTTTGATATATTATATTATTTGACCTGACTTGAAAATGTACTTAGAGAAATGTAAATATTTTGTTATTTAAATACTTCGGTTATTACTTATTTAAAAAAAAAAATGTCAGTGCATTTCTAACTTTACAATAATTCAGTGTTTTATGCGCGTGGCGCATGAAGTAAAATTTCGAGTTTAGAAAAGCCCCGTGAAAATTTGTCTCGGGTCGCTGCGCGACCCTCGACAAATTTTCTACGCGGGGCTTTTCTAAACTCGAAATTTTACTTCATGCTCAGTCTGGGTGTGGAAAACCTCGTTCTAAACTTAATATTGCACATTTTTATATAAAATCGACGAATGCCTAAAAATTTACAGCGTATACATTATGTATATGTAAAAGAAAAATTCTCAGAATGTAATACAATAAGTCATTCATAGAAATTATAAAGAAATAAGTGCAGACTATTACCTAAAATCAACTTTTATAATTAACTTTATAATTGCTCGGCCGTTAATGGGTTAAATTGACCAAAATAGGGCAATATTGGCACTCGGCGTGATTATGGCATTAGCAATAATAAATTATGTAACAATATTTTACAAATGGTTAGGTAAAGTTGGTTCCTATAGCATTATATTTTTTTATAAGTATCCGCAAGTAAGCGTGAAAAAATCAGTATTTAGAATATTAAATAAAACATTAAAAACGATTCAAATCATAAGTTTTTTATTATAGGCCCTAATCGTGTAGTGAGTATCCAATTTCGACTCTGGCTCTAACGCATCTATTTTGCAAACATCAGACTTCTGCTCCAGCTCTTACTCCGGAAAAAAATATAAAAATGAAAATGTGTGTGCTACAAATAAATGTTTATATGCTACTACATCTGAATATTTCTAATGTATAAATTTTAAAACCATTAGATTTATATAACATCTTTGTTTATAGAATACATGGTAAAATAAAAGTAATGTATAGTAATGCAATAGGTATAGTTTAAATTATGGATATTCTCTAGAGCTGGGCAGGATTCGAATCATTCAGGATTCGAATCCTGGATTCGAATCATTCAGGATTCGAATCTTGGATATTCGAATCCCTTTAGAGAGCGTTCAAAAGAGGCATTCGAATACTTTAGTTTAACTGGATTCATGATCCGGATTCGTTAATTTTTTTTAAGGATTCGTATTCGAATCCAAATGTGGGTGATTCAAATCCTTATAACAGGATTCGAATCCTTATGAAAGGATTCGAATATTTATACGAGGATTCGAATATTTATAAAAGGATTCGAATACTTACAAAAGGATTTGAATCGTCAAAAATAATTCTAATTAATTGTGAGGATTACCATAAAAAATGTCATTTGTGTGTTTTTAAATTTCTTGTTAAATCACTGTTTAATACGCGTGGCGCATGAAGTAAAATTTCGAGTTTAGAAAAGCCCAGAAAATTTGTCTCGAGTCGTTTTGCTACCATTAATATATAAATATCGTTACCAGTTGTTTTAACAAAAATGTTCAAAACCTAATTATTTATTATTAACACTGAACATCGTTGATAACAGACTAAATATCTGATTCAATGTTACTCATGTATTTGTGTGTTTTTGAACTTCACTTCAAATCAGTGTTTTGTACGCGTGACGCATGAAGTAAAATTTCGAGTTTAGAAAAGCCCCGTGAAAATTTGTCGAGGGTCGCGCAGCGACCCGAGACAAATTTTCTGGGCTTTTCTAAACTCGAAATTTTACTTCATGCTTAGTCTGGGAGTGGAAAACACTCGTTCTAAACTTTAAACTGAATGCTTTGATAAAAACATTAAATGCCTGAAAATGATTTTAAAAATAATAATCTAGTTTTCAAAATTTTGTTTAATATTATTTGAAGTAAAACTGACATGGTAGCTACAGCATTTCCCCGATTAAAGATTTTTTTCCCTTACTTTTAATATAACTTTCTTCTGTGGGAAATGCCTTGTTTGTTAAATTGTTTTCATTGTTTTTGTCAATATTTCAGTTAATTTTATAAATTTTTACGTGTTTAGTAATTTTCCTGCTGATTTTGACAAATTTAATAATATCATATGGCTTTTTTGTTAGTGTTTTGCTCAATTTGAATATAATTTCATGACTTTTCTCTCACTCTACCGGTTTTAATGATTTTCAGTGATTTTTTTATTTACGTAATTATCAGGCATTCGTCGATTTTATAATAGAGTTCAATTTGAAGTTTTGAACAGGTGTTTCCACTCCCAGGCTAAGCATGAAGTAAAATTTCGAGTTTAGAAAAGCCCCGTGAAAATTTGTCGAGGGTCGCGCAGCGACCCGAGACAAATTTTCGGGCTTTTCTAAACTCGAAATTTTACTTCATGCGCCACGCGTACAAAACACTGATTTGAAGTGAAGTTCAAAAACACACAAATACATGAGTAACATTTAATCAAATATTTAGTCTGTTATCAACGATGCTCAGTGTTAATAATAAATAATTAGGTTTTGAACATTTTTGTTAAAACAACTGGTAACGATATTTTTATATATTAATGGTTGCAAAAAAATAATAAAATAAAATTTATTCTTAAAGGATTTGTATTCCTGATTCGAAAAAACAGGATTCGAATCTTTGATTCGAATCATATTTATCTCTTACGAATCCTCTATTCGAGTATTCGTGATTCGAATCATATTAAGTGATTCGGATTCGCGATTCGAATCCTTTTTACGAGGATTCGTCCCAGCTCTGATATTCTCTAAGTTTTTAATGCTTTATTAAAAAAGTAATAGTAGACAGTTGTAACGATCAATATCAAACATTTCATTTCGCAACTATCAAATTGTGAGAAATACACGATGGGAAAACATCAAGACCACGAGAATTGTTTCCTGGCAACATTTTTATTACGGTGCATTCGCAATAAAGGGCCTTGGTCTTCGTTGTCTGCGGTAAAAAGAATACGAATCGAAATTTCCCGGTTATTGGCGTACTGCTCCGGTAACGTCTAACAAACTGCATACTTGGCCATATAAATATGATTAGCTTCTTCCGGGATATATATTGCCCTTACGTGCATAATCCCGGATAACATACGGCCTTGTCAAAAATGTGTATCCCAGTGTGCGCTCATTCTTGGGATGTGAGTGCATTCCCGCCGCAGACATGGAAAATTGTTTTCCTTATTTGCCTCGAAAATGAAATGAAATGAAATAGGACGAGGGTTTAAAGATAAGGTATAACTGATTTAAAATTGCCTGTTATTGCCTTTTCGAGTGTATAGCAGAATTCGTGATTTTTGAGAAATTTTATGTGAAGTTTAAAATAATTGTATTCGGCGTCTGCAATACAAATTGTTGGTATTATTTTAGTTAAACATTTAAAATAATAAATGTTAGCGGACGTATCCGTATCAAATCTGTTTTACTAAGTTGCTATGAATAAGAATGTACAATTCAATTTTTGAATAAAGAAAACATATTAGTAACTTGTCTGGTCATATTGAATTGAGTAGAAATCAAGCATTAGTGAAGAATGATTATCTTTTAAATAAAGTTTTAAAATTTAGGTTAAATTCCAGTTCGGAATTTACATTTTTGCTGATTTGGTAAATGTTTACATTTTTTCAATGTGTCCTAATTTACAATAATTATTGAAAATTTGTGATTGTTAAATATACAGGAATGATCTTTTCTTACATGAACATGTAATCAAACCTAAGCAGTATATTTTAAACTTTACTTTAAATCAGTGGCGCATAGCGCATGAAATAGAATTTCGAGTTTAGAAAAACCTGATTTTTTTTATCGCTTCGCTTCGCGGATAGCACAAACAATACCATACCATACTGCGAGGGGATCGACGACCTGACCCCAGCAAATAGACTTCGGAAGGTCCTATCAAAGGATCATACCAATGCGGTCGGCATCTTAAAAAGAGCAGACGGCAGTCATACCAATGATCAACAGGAAAGCTTAGAGCTACTCCTAGGTACTCACTTCCCAGGATCAAAGGTAGTGGCTAAAGACAAAGTTGCGACTATTACCGACTCAGGGGTTCACTGCTCCAGTCGGGACAGCCGCTGCTTAGCGGGAAAAATATTCACGCTCAGCAAAATAACTTGGGTCATAACCAGCTTCAAGCCATACAAATCCCCAGGAATGGACGGTATTTTCCCCGCGCTACTGCAGCGCGGCTTAGAAGGTATCGCTCCAGGACTCAGGGAGATATACAAAGCAAGATATGCACTAGGGTACATACCCCGGTTGTGGAGGGAGGCAAAAGTGATATTTATACCTAAAGTGGGCAATAAGCCATTAGAAGAACCTAAATCATATCGACCCATCAGCCTAACCTCTTTCCTCCTAAAGACTATGGAGAAAATAATAGACGAGCACATAAAGAGTGACTCACTTATAAGAGCACCCTTAGATGCCAAGCAGTTCGCATATCAGGCTGGCAAATCCACCGTCGATGCTCTACATCACCTCGTCAAAGAGGCAGAACGAGCCATCCTACATAAGGAAATAGCACTCGGAATATTTGTAGACATAGAGGGGGCCTTTGATAACACCTCATTTTCTGCAATAAAACGAGCGGCTATAAATAAAGGAATATATCCTTCCACGATAAGGTGGGTGGAAACCATGCTTCAAAGTCGAACGGTTACGGCTTCCCTAGCAGGATTCACAGTATCTATGACAGTAGCAAAGGGGTGTCCTCAGGGTGGAGTTTTGTCCCCCACACTATGGTCAATAGTGGTGGACGGTCTCCTGGATGAACTGCGCGAAAGGGGCTTCACAACCCTAGGCTACGCAGATGACATCGCCGTAATAATCAAGGGCAAGCATGAAGGTATTCTTATAAACCTAATGCAAAAAGCACTTAATGTCATCAATAATTGGTGTGTTAGGGAAGAACTAAGTGTCAACCCGAACAAAATGACAATAGTCCCATTCACGCGTAGCAGGAAGCTGCATTTAAAGGCTCCCTCGCTGAATGGAGTAGAAATAAACCTCTCCAACGAAGTGAAGTATCTGGGAGTAATTCTAGATGCCACACTGACGTGGAATCAGCATGTCGACAAAACCATGGCCAAAGCAACGGCGTCGTTCTGGGCCTGTCGGCGGCTAATGGGGAAAACTTGGGGATTGAAGCCTAAAATCACATATTGGATGTAGAACGGCGGTGGTACCCATTGTTACCTATGCCGCCCTTGTGTGCCCAAAAACTAGACACGCAAAAGAAGCTGGGTAGGCTTCAACGGCTAGCATGTCTAAGTATCACAGGGGCCATGCAAACGACCCCTACCGCGGGAATGGAGGCAATCATAGGTCTCCCACCGCTCCATCTGGTGATACAAAAGGAGGGACTCGTGGCGGCCCTCCGACTACACCAGAGGAGAAAAACTCTGCCGGGAGACTGGACAGGACACTTAGAAGTACTGCAGCAAATTGACCCGGTCCTCCTGTCCAAATCAACGGACATCATGACCAGAAGGATCGAATTCGAAAAACCGTTTAAGGTGTTGTTAGAAGACCCCAAAACGGCGTCGAAGAAAGTCAACGAGCTTGGTCGAGGCACATCAGCTTGGTACACGGATGGTGCCAAGAACAATAGAGGTACTGGAATAGGCATCTATGGGCCTAACCAAAACCACAGGAGCTTCATGGCTCTGGATAAGACACCCACGATTCTGCAAGCGGAAGCAATTGCAATTGATATGTGCGCCAGAGAATGCCTGGGTAGGCACCTAAACGGCGCGCATATATATATTTGCTCAGACAGCCAGGCCGCACTAAAGGCCGTTCGGGCCTACAGCCACGGCTCACAGACTGTCTGGGAATGCCGACGATCCCTTTCGCAACTGGCCAAAAACAACTCGTTGACCCTCATGTGGGTCCCAGGGCATGAGGGTATCAAAGGCAACGAAGTGGCAGATGAACTTGCCAAAAGAGGTGCAAATGCCACTCCCATAGGACCAAAGCCGTTTTGCGGACTCCCCATGGCGCACCGAAGAGAGGTGGTGCAAAAATAGGAAGAGGACAGAATACGTAAACACTGGAACAACGTCCCAGGCCTACGTCAATCAAAACGACTCATCAAATTAGATCACAGCCATAAGGTGCTCGAACTCACAAGGAACGAGCTGAGAACATTCACGGGACTCATGACAGGGCACTGTGCCCTTCGGTGCCATTTGTGAAAAATGGGAAAAGAGGAAAGTGGAAATTGCAGGTTGTGATTCGGCAGATGAGACGACCGAGCACATACTCTGCACTTGTGACGCGATTGCCCACAAGCGTTTTTCGCACTTCAGCAGGGACCGATTATCCTACGAAGAAGTGAGTAGCATCACTCCCAAGGAAGTTACCAGGTTCATAAAGGACGTGGGACTGCTTGGGAAGTGACTGGGTAAGGGCAGAACAATAGATCGGATAGGTCGCAGTTCACGAGATGCTGACTCGCCTCACAATGGCCCTATATAACCTATATATAACCTATATATATATACCATAAATATGAATGATTGACAAAAACTAATATATACTTACAAAGTGTTTTGACTATTGTGACTGTAAGTGGCTTGATTGACTGTCTTTTGATTATGCTAGGGTTTTGTCTGATTTAATGACAAAATACTAATACGATACATATTTTAACAGCTGTGATGTATTTTAAACTAACGTATGTCTTCCACTCCCAGACTAAGCATGAAGTAAAATTTCGAGTTTAGAAAAGCCCCGCGTAGAAAATTTGTCGAGGGTCGCGCAGCGACCCGAGACAAATTTTCACGGGGCTTTTCTAAACTCGAAATTTTACTTCATGCGCCACGCATATAAACCACTGGTTTACAGTAAAGTTAAAAATATATAACGCTTAGATGTGATGGTGATCAATATTTATTGAGATGTAGTGAAAAATGCAAGAAATACTTTCTTTGTGAATAGTTTTGAAATAATAATAGTAAAAGTAGAATAAATTTAGTTTGTGCAACTTTTCCATACTGTTGATTTTTAAGTCATCATATCTTTAGGAAAGTACTATGATGGACACATCACCATTTTTTTACTTTATGTTTAGTGTAATAATCGATATTTATTATTACAAAATTAAAAAAAAAAGACCTTTATTGGCATATCTCCACACTTTACATTACATTTACCTTTACATTAGCATATCTCATTACCCTCCCGTATCCCTCTTACCCTCCCTTCTCTTTTCCCTCTCCCTCCCCAGCTTTTCCAACATCCTTACCCCGCTCCCATCCTCCCTCATCCACTCCACTACCCTTCTATTCCCTTTCGCTCCCAGCCACTCCTCTTTCATTACAAAATATTGACAGTTATTAATTCATTTTGACTACTTACAATGATTGACTGCTGTCAATATTTTATTGATTATTAGATATGACGTCATTGTTTCCAAGGCACTCTTTGCAAAAAAGAAAATATTATAATTTTAAATATCAAATCTAAAATAAATTATAAGTGTGATCACCGAGTTCAGAAAAATAGTTGGCTATGGTCCCCGGTTATAGTTATCTTAGAAAAAATATGCTACTAGATTCCTCATTAAAAAGTGCCTGTACATTGTCAAAGTTCTAAATGTCTAGATTCAGTAGTTTTTGAATAAAAAAACTAAAACAATTAAAAAAAACAGTTTTTATTTGATATCTCGAAAACAAAAAAGATATTTTAAAATTGTTTTGAGATTATTATTAGACCCTGAAATACGCAACTTTTAACCGACTTTATATCTCTTCAAATAACTGAGTTTTTCATTTCAATATCATACATTCTGAAAAAATCCCTGTCTGTATATTTGATTTTCTAATTAGCAACATAGCTAGGCAATTAAATGTACAATAAAATCTCTTCATGCGTTGTAAAATAAATACATTCTCAAAATGAATGTAACAGATTTTACTCTATCACTTGTAATAGTCAAGCTCTCAAAGCTATATTCGAACACAATGTATAAAATAACCATTAACATTATTATTTATAGAAGGAAAGCCCACCCACATAGATAGGCAATATTGTAATGTAATGTAATATATTAGAGAGCGATATATGCAGACACATAATGACGGCACGTTCCCGCGCCTACAAATTACGTGACCGGTTGACGGTAAATTGAATGTTACGATGTTTTTGACTTCCGATTTGTATCACGCCACCATCGTAAAAGTAACATGAACACGTGATTTTGTCGGCATTAATATTGGATTACATGCATTTCAGGCGCGCGTCCATTCCGTAACCGTATCCACATTACCAGTGAATTAATAAGTAGCCAATTAGTCAGTACGTGTGGGTGATCAATCAGACGTCATGGAAAATAAAACATAAATTGTTAAAAAAAGAAAATATGTATTGGCGTGCGATGATTAATTCTGGAACACTTGTAATAAGTGCTCTTTATTGGATTGCATGTGTAATTTTGTATGTAAGTTGGCTGGAAATTATGTAAGGTGATTACCTTCTAAATTTGTTTCTTTAATTGTATCTTTTGTATTAATGCGTGTTACATTTTAATTTCGTAAATTACTACAATTAGCTTACTTTTTATTAAAATGTTTATTTTACAGACCTGATATAGACGCGTCTATACCAAGTAAATAAGTCGTTCGTGATCAATGATGTTCATTTTATATGCAGACCAGTGGTTTCCAACGTTACGCCTACGGCTTACAGGATGGCATTTTTAGTTTTAAAGGTAGCAATTGAAAAGTAATAGAATGAACATCCAAATGCATAAAACGCGATCAAATAGTATAAAATTTATATATTTTATTAATAATTAATTTCTCACTTAGTCCGTGGTGACACATTGTTGAATTTACTTAAAATACTTGGATTATTTCACTGATTTTATATTTACTATTTCTAGTTTTTATCTTTATTCATCTTTAACATTTCTACATGTCAATATACAAAGTTTTATGTAACACCGAACATATGCATAAAGAGAATTTTTGTTTTAAGTGTACATAATGCATACGTCGTACATTTTTCGACGCTCGGTTTATTAAAAGAATTTAATTTGAAGCTTTAAACGAGTGTTTTCCACTCCCAGGTTAAGCATGAAGTAAAATTTCGAGTTTAGAAAAGCCTGAAAATTTGGTTTGGTCGCGTAGCGCGGAGCGCGGAGCGGTCAAACCAAATTTTCAGGCTTTTCTAAACTCGAAATTTTACTTCATGCGCCACCGGTACACAACACTGATTCAATGTAAGGTTTAGCGGTGTGTTTTAAACTTCGTAATATGTCAGTGTTTTGTACCGGTGGCGCATGAAGTAAAATTTCGAGTTTAGAAAAGCCTGAAAATTTGGTTTGGCCGCTCCGCGCTTCGCGCTACGCGACTAAACCAAATTTTCAGGCTTTTCTAAACTCGAAATTTTACTTCATGCTTAGCCTGGGAGTGGAAAACACTCGTTTAAAGCTTCAAATTATTTCTTTTAATAAACCAAGCGTTGGAAAATTTACGACGTATGCATATGTATACTTAAAAGAAAAATTTTTTTTATAAAAATGTTCGGTGTTACATAAAACTCTCTGTATCTACTTGAAAATTACTAAAGGTCAGAAGTAGTAAGATTAAATATAAAATAAGTGAAATAAGCTGTTTTAATTAAATACACTATAACAAATATATTTATTTATGCTATGATTTATTTAAAATTTTTAAACGTACAGGGTGACCCAAATTCGATGTTTTTATTAGGTATCTCAGTAACCCGAGTGGTTAGACAAAATCTGATATAACGTCATGTCCTATTTTTCTAAGAAAATAACAATAGCATTGACAGATCATAACTAGCTCGATTAGTTTAGAAGATACCGGGCTAACTATAAGATATATAAATATATAGTTAAATAGTTATTTGTGTTGTTTCAAGGTAGAATTCTGTGGCGTGATTATTTTTATATTTCAACTTTTAATTTCAGAGCTAAGACACAAAGTTACATATTTTTAAATAAAGGGTGTCCCAACAAGAGCGCCGGATTTAAATTGGCCGCCATTTTGTTAATACGAGTTGTACGGTGATTTTTTTTTGACAGTTGTCAAGTACAGACCACGCGATTTAAGAATATGGAGAAGTATTCAAACGAACAACGTTTAAATATTGGAAAAGCACATTACAAAAATGGTGAAAGTTTTGCAAAAACAATTCGCATATTACTTCAAGTTTTCGGTCGCCATTATGCGCCAAATGAATCGACAGTGAGGCGTTTAATTACAAAATTTGAGACCAAATTTACGCTGATGGATCAGAAGACCATTGTTAGTCGTCGTCCTTGTCGGTCACTCGAAAATATAGATACAGTATGGGAATCTGTGGCCGAGAATCCAGGAACTTCCATTCGGCATCGTGGTCAAGAATTAAACATTTCCAAAACCACTATGCAACTAATTTTGGTAAAAGATCTGCATTTGCACGCGTACAAGATTTAATTGGTGCAAGAAATCAAGCCAAGGGACCATGAGCAGCGCCGTGGATTTGCTGATTGGGTGTTGGAACATCATCAAATTAATCCGGATTTTTCGAAGAAAATTATTTTTTCAGATGAGGCACATTTTCAACTCGACGGATACGTAAATAAACAAAACTGTCGGATTTGGGGTGCTGAAAATCCTTGTGTGGTACTCGAACAGCCAATGCATCCACCGCGAGTAACGGTTTGGTGCGCATTTTAGGCTGGCGGAGTGATTGGGCCGTATTTCTTTGAAAACGCGACTGGAAATGCGCTAACTGTTACTGGTGTGCGGTATCGGGAAATGTTAACGGAGTTTTTGTGGCCCGAATTGGATGTAATTGATGTGGAGCACATGTTTTTCCAACAAGACGGTGCGACCTGCCACACAGCACGTGAAACAATGGTGTTACTGCAGACCAAATTTCCGGGCCGTGTCATTTCTCGATTTGGCGATCAACATTGGCCACCAAGATCGTGCGATCTAACGCCGATGGATTTTTTTCTTTGGGGCTATGTGAAGCAAATGGTGTATGCAAATAAGCCTGAAACAGTTCAACATCTTAAAGAGGAAATCCGGCGCGTTATTGGTGAAATACAGCCACATTTATGCAAAAACGTTATTCAAAATTTTAACAAAATAATAACCCTGTGCCAGAGGTTTCGTGGTGGCCATTTGCCTGATGTTGTATTTCATGTTTAATCGGAACTATTTTTCTTTATGTTGAAACAAAAATGTTTGCTTAATTCAAAAAATAAATATGTTTTTCATTAAAATTAAATCCGGCGCTCTTGTTGGGACACCCTGTATGTTTTTATGTCATTAAATAGCATTTTAAATTAGCTTAACATTGATATACATATTTAACAATAATTCGTAAAAGTAGCAACAAAAAACAATTATATTGAAATCCAAATTTAGTTTAAATATTAATTTTATAATTTTTGAAGACTTTTGCAATCAACTACAGAGTCCACAGATCCCTTCATTAGTAATAAATAATTGATGGAGCTCTCATTTTTCTAAGGTGAACATTGTGTTCTTGGTAGACATTCAAAGTTGGAATTTTTGTTTCACCATTTTTTTGGTAAAAAGTTAGTAAAAAGTTATAGAAATAAATTTTTAACGTCACAGAAAACCTTTCTGATTTTTTCATAGTTCAAAAAAAAAATGTAATAAAATAAGATCAAAAATTCGCACGATTTGTAGATATTTACCATTTTTTTTAAAACCCCAAATAATTCACAGATAAACTTATAAATACTAGAAATAATGTTGGCTACTCATTTTCTGCTCTGATAATTTTTTTCATAAAGTTATTCCATTTTTAAAAACATCTGAGAAGTATCAAATCCCACAAAAATCAACTTTAAGCGCTTGTCTTAAGCACATTTTTTTAAGCTTCGAAAACATTTTAAAACTCAAATTAAAGCCTCAATTAAATACTTTTTTTCATGTTTAAAAATAATCTTAGGATAAAATAAGAAATGGTAAACATTACCTTATTAGGAATTAAAGAGGCTTTAATTTAAGTTATTTCAGCTTTTTGTAACATAAAAATGACGTCCGATACAAACAGTCAAAGTTAGAACTTTGTTTTGAATCGCGATTTTCAAGAAATTTTAATTCAAGCTAGGTGTTTAATTTTTTTTTTCTTTTTTTTCTGGGAAAACAAGCAACTCTAATTGTTTTTAATATTGATGGGAAAGTCTGTTCATTTTTTAAGAACTTTTACATTTTTTAAAAAAGTTATAATTTTCGTTCGAAGATTTTTATGGAATTTCGTTTTGAATCGCGATTTTCAAGATTTTTTTATTCAAGCTGTTTCTAATATCGATGGGAATGTCTGTAATTGTTTTGGAAATCAAGAAAAAATAAAAAAATCGTCGATTTTGTTAGAAGATAATTGCATGTCCTTTTTTATTTTTAAAAAATTCTCACGAGTGTTTTCCACTCCCAGGTTAAGCATGAAGTAAAATGTTGAGTTTAGAAAAGCCTGAAAATTTGGTTTGGCCGCGTCGAGCGTAGCGCTACGCGACTAAACCAAATTTTCAGGCTTTTCTAAACTTTATTTATTTTCTTTTTTTTGTGACGTTTTGCACTACAAATGTATATTTATGTATGTATTTGTAAATGTGAATAAAGGAATTTATTATTATTATTACGTTTAAATACATGCGCCACGCCTATAAAACACAGATTTAAATTGATGTCCAAAATATACATCACCTTCTGTATTTTGATTTTATGAATTAATTGAATAAAATTGTATTTTGTGTTTACACACCAAATTACGTGTGCAAAGAGAACCGACGAATCCTGATTCTGAGATTTCTTAAAAAAATACAATTTTTCTATACACTTACTTTTACACTCATGTGTAAAATTAAATGAATTCACATTGCGATACTTCTCCTGAAAATATTAAATTTATAAAAACAAATTAAGACTCTGAGACTTTTCCTAAAAAAATTACATTTTATAAAAATACATTGTAATATTTTTACACGCATACATTTCAGTTTTCTTAGTTTTTTAACTTTCCCCCATTAGTAAAACAAAGACAAGAAAGTATTTTTTTGAAATTGTAATCACTTTAGCACACTACATTATTAATATTTAATATTTATCTTAAAGCTTTACAATTTTTACGACAAAAATTACACAAATAACTATTGAACGGTTTTTTTTGTATATCTTATAGTTATTAAGATAAAGATATTTTAAAATAGCCAACAATTAAAAAACGGTTGATATCTTCCAAAATAATCAAGTTCGCCATGATCTGTTAACGCCATTATTAATATCTTAGAAAAAGAGGTCATGACGTGCATATCAATTGTTTTCTAACTCTTTAGGTTACCGAGATTCCCTATGAAAACATCGAATTTGGGTCACCCTGTACATACATACATAATCGGTATATTTCTATTGAAATCAATGCTTTATACTCGTGGCACATAAAGTAGTTTTAGAAATGGATGACGTAATCATTTTACATCATTGTACCATGTGTAAAATGTTTGAACGAACAAACGGATGTGTTGCATAGACTATTGTTAAATACTTTTTAGCTATAGAAACACTGTTAATTTGCAAACTTGAAAATGACACTAAAAATGTCGAAACTCGAGTCGTAGAATTATTTAAATAAAGTAGTAAAAAACATTGAAACACGTCTCTATATTGATTAATTAACAGAGCTGGGACGAATCCTCGTAAAGAGGATTCGAATCACAAATCCGAATCACCTAATATGATTCGAATCACGAATACTCGAATAAAGGATTCGTAAGAGATAAATATGATGTTTTTTCGAATCACGAATACAAATCCTTTAAGAATAAATTTGATTTTATAATTTTTTTGCAACCATTAATATATAAATATCGTCACCAGTTGTTTCAACAAAAATGTTCAAAATCTAATTATTTGTTATTACCACTGAATAGATTAAATATCTGGCTCCCTGTTACTCTGGTTAAAGATGTATTTGTGTGTTTCTGAACTCCACTTCAAATCAGTGTTTTGTACGCGTGGCGCATGAAGTAAAATTTCGAGTTTAGAAAAGCCAGAAAATTTGTCTCGGGTCGCTGCGCGACCCTCGACAAATTTTCACGGGGCTTTTCTAAACTCGAAATTTTACTTCATGCGCCACGCGCATAAAACAGTGATTTAACGAGAAATTTAAAAACACACAAAAAACATTTTTTATGTTATTCCTCACAATAAATTCTAATTATTTTTGACGATTTAAATCCTTTTGTAAGTATTCAAATCCTTTTATAAGGATTCGAATCCTTTTATAAGGATTCGAATCACCTACATTTAGACTTGAATATGAATCCTCTTAAAAAAATGTAACGAATCCGGATCACGAATCCAGTTGAACTAAAGTATTCGAATGCCTCTTTTGAATCCTCTAAAAGGATTCGAATCCAAGATTCGAATCCTGAATAATTCGAAGCTCTGTTAATTAATATGGATTACTACGTAGTAATGCTCAATACAATACAAATACTGAAAAATTGGTTTGGTCGCCTACTTTTTTAGGCTTTTCTAAACTTCAAATTTTATTTCTTATTTAACCTGGAAGTTGAAAACACTCGTATAAAGCTTCAATTTCATCTTTAAAAAAAAAAACAAGAAATATCGAAAGATTTACAGCATATACGCTGTAAGGATGAAGGATGAAGCTGTACTACTATAATTTTCAATATTTAATTGATGAGGCGGATACATGATGAAACTCCATAATACTATTTGAAATAAAACAACGCAGTTGGGAGGGTTTCACTTTTATTGTTGAACACTGCAACATGTTTCACCACACAGTGGCTTTATCAGGCAGATGATAAATTATTTCATCTGCCTGATGAAGCCACTGTGTGGTGAAACATGTTGCAGTGTTCAACAATAAAAGTAAAACCCTCCCAACTGCGTTGTTTTATTTCAAATACTATAATTTTCATCCAAAAAGCTGTCGGCTCTTGGTCTCATACCTGTCACTACGTCGTCAAAGAGTAAATATTAATAATAACATATCTGAAAGCATGGGAATAAACAGTGGGGTGCCTCAGGGATCAATTCTGGGACCCTTGATCTTCCTGATATTTAATAACGACCTACCATGTCAAATAGATATGGGGTCGGTATTTTTATATGCAGATGACACTACCTTTAAAAGTGCTGCATCTAACATAACCACAGCGAAAACAAATAACGATACATCACTAGAAACTGTGTCTGAGTGGTTTATTTCAAACAGGCTGTCCATAAATGACACAAAGACTGCGAACCTTATGTTCTCCTTTTCACCTACTATGCCATTAGGAGTTGTGAAATTTCTAGGCATACACTTAGACTCAAAATTGAAATGGACGCCGCATGGTGACGAAACATGCAGTAAACTATGCCGTAACATCTATCTCTTGAGACTTTTGTCATGTTCACTGCCTCAGAAAGCCCTAAGATCGGTATATTTTGCACTTTGCCAGACTCACTTGACCTATGGTTTGTTGTCGTGGGAACACTCGAGCATCACACCTCGGTTATTTGGTTTACAAAGACGGGCAGTAAGAATAATTGCAGGTGCTAGCTATAGAGAAGACTGCAGAGAATTTTTTAGACAACTAAACATATTAACACTACCCTCATTATATATCTTAGAATGTCTCCTTTATATATTTGATAATAGAGATAAGTATGTTACTCATACGGAGGTACATTCGCACTGCACTAGAGGAAGAGACAAGATCTACCCTAAATACGTAAGACTCTGTAAGACAAAGAATGGTGTTAACTATCTCGGTATTAAACTATATAACAAGTTACCCACCAGTGTCAAAAATAAGTCCAGGACTTTTTTTAAAAAATCAATGAAAACAACATATCTTACATCAAAAGCCTACTATAGTATAGAAGAATGCTTATTAGACAATTTTCACGATTTTTAATTTAATTTGTATTCGTATTGTTTTTATTGTTTTTTACAGTACTAACTAACTTATAAAATATTTTAATTATGTGATAAATCTACCTCTTAGTGTAAGTTTTATAACATTTATATAGTGTGATTATTTTTAAATAGCTCTACACGAATCATTTTACTTTATGTGATATCAATCTACTATTAATTGTGATATATAGCGCAAGATATGATATTGTGACTTGTGTAATGGCTGTGCTAACTAACATGAATAAAATTATTATTATTAGTTTTATTATTATTAAGTAGAATATGTACACATATACTTAAAAGAAAACTTCTTGTATCATTTTATATTAAATCAAACAAAACCTTACCTTAAGATGTACACACCGCACTTTTTCATATTCATAATACTGAGAGAGGAAAGGGTTAGTTATAAAAGACTGTGTGCTGTTAGAGATTAAAAAAAGAACAAACGTGTCTTTTGTCCCGTTTCGTGTTCTGGTGCGCTCGCGAGTGTTGACTGTGACAGATGTAACATTAATTTCCCAAATAGAGTCTCCCAGCCATTGTTTACGCATTACTTGAGGTTTCACCTTGGCTTTTAGCACCGCAAGACCGATATATCACCCACTTCATAATTCCCGTTCTCCTCTTCTCCTCCCCGACAGGAAAACGAGGACGAGATACCCACTCATTGTGCCGTGAATCCGGTGGGAGCACCATAAATACACAGCTACACCTTCAGTTTAATGCTAATGTGTAAGTTTTAAAGAAATGAAAAGGGTGTACACAGAGAAAAATTACGCAAAGATTAAAAAATAAAAGAAAGAAGGACATCCCAACGCAAATTTCTCCAAGCAATCGAATTTTAAAAGCGCGAGATTTCATTAACCAAAATAAACGGTTGTAAAATTAATTAGCAAGATTAAACATTAGCACTATATTTTGAACTTCAAAATAATTTAGTGTTTCATACGCGAGGCCATGAAGAAAAATTTCGAATTTAGAAAAGGCTGAAAATGTTCAGGCTTTTCTAAACTTGAAATTTTACTTGAAGGGAAAACTCTCGTTTTAAATCCAAATTTTATAAAAAGCAGTTTAAAAAAGTATTGAACACATTTTTATTGCTCCAATACGCTGCTTGTATTTACGCCATTGTATATTTACCATAAATAATTAACACTGTTGTATCCTTTCTTCACACTATAAAGTGTGAAGAAAGGATACAACAGTGTTAATTATTTATGATTATACTCTTCACGAAACTCAAAAACAAATATCGAGTGTATTTACTACATTATAAAATCTTAATTTTATTAGATTTTCGATTTTATTCTTATGAGATTTAGAGTATGCCTATAAATCTCTTTCTCGCTCGCTGGTGTTTGAGTTTGCTTTATGAATACCCATCGCGAACACAATTACGTATTAAACGTGTTACGCAAACCGAAATTGCGCCCGCGACAAACAGCCGCGACGTTATTGTTATGTATATGTGTGCTTTTCGAATCTGCATGCAGAAAAGCAGAACAGCGGAAAAGCACAAACACGGAATCTACTTATGCCTCGGCGATTGCAATGCTCGCGACGGCGACGGAAAAATAATCTGCTTAAGCGTTCGTCGACTTTTTAAGCGGGATAAACGGCCAGTCGAGTTTTTGGTGAACGCGCCGGGTACACATACACTTATTTATGAGACAAATAATTCATGTTTAATAATGAAAGTGTTACATGGAAAATATATATTACTATTAGATTATGTATTTATGATATAATGTTTGTTTTTTAAATATAGCCATAATATTAAATATTGTTTTTGTAAAGGGAATCATGCCCTATATGTTGATTTTAATTTAATATTTATGCCAGAAAAAAAATATAATAAATCTTGTTCGCATAATTTTTCTGGCAATAAATGTAGTGTGTCCTAAAGAAAAAATGTTTATTGGTTTATATTCAATCCGAGTGTTCCGTTAAATAATATATTATAACCCTTTAACGGCCGAGCAAATTATAGAGTTACCTCTAAAAGTTGATTTTATGTAAAATTCTGCACTTCTTTTTAAGATTTCAATAAATGACTTATTATATTACATACTCGATTTTTTCTTTTAAACATACATAATGTATAGGCTGTACATGTGCAGGCATTCGTCGATTTTATAAAAGAGTTCAATTTAAAGTTCGAACGAGTGTTTCCACTCCTAGGTTAAGCATGAAGTAAAATTTCGAGTTTAGAAAAGCCTTAAAATTTGATTTGGTTATACATACAGGTATGCGATTCCAATCGAAGGTATCGAATTAGCGAAACAGACCGAAATTCGGCCGTGGATTTTAGCGAAATATGCTGACTCAGATTTCAATTCCACTTCGCGCATTAGTGCTAATTTCTTAACAATTTTTACAAATAAAATAAAACAATAAGGTAATAAAAAGTGGAAGGGATTTTCCGTCAAAAATAGGGATATTTTAGATTCTCCCTAGGGGAAAATCAATATTATTCAGTTCTAAACACTGCATTTCACTTGAATAAACCTATGATATATTTTCGTTAGGAAATATATTAAAAAAATTTGAGAGAATTCTTATGTGTGTAAAACAGCGTTAACACTCAATAGAAGCTTTAAAGTGAGCGCTTTTAAAAAACAAGAAATGCCTAACAATATACAGTGTATGCATATATCGGGATATTTATATTAAAAAGAAATATTTCCTGTATATTTTTTATGTTATCTACAAATTTGATTCTTTTTAATAAAAATTGGTCAACTACAATATTCTCTCAATTTCTTGGATCGTCTTATAACATTTTCAATCAAAAGTTTAGTTGAAGCATTTTTAACCTTGAAAGTTGTACTAAATTCATGAATTGTATAAACATTTCAACTTACTGAACAATTTTGCAATTCACACGGATATTTTAACTGATTATAAAGAGTAAGGTCAAAGTTTTATAATGTATGTTTCTTTCTAAACACAGTGAATTAGTTACTTAACACAACTTGTATACAAGTATAACTTAAAATAATCACATTAACCATAAATCAGAATGAGATTCTTTTGCTTAATATAATTTTTAAAATTAAATAAAGCCATAAGAGACATGATCACTCGACTTGAATAAAAACACATGTAACTTTGTTTAAAAACCCATATTCTATAAACTGCCGAACAAGCTTTTCGCATGCACACGTCGTATCCAATACCAATAACCCTGCCACCAACCAACTAATGAAACTCATTGTCACGACAAGACGAAAAAGTTATTAATGTCTATGTTCCAGAAACATCAAAACTCGTAATTAAACGTCGATTATGTTTCATTCCCATCGTGCATGAATTACCATTACAGCAACACTGCTCGTTAATATTACTACAATTGTACACAACCAATAATAAGTCATGGTAT
Source organism: Philonthus cognatus (assembly GCA_932526585.2). Taxonomy (NCBI): domain Eukaryota; kingdom Metazoa; phylum Arthropoda; class Insecta; order Coleoptera; family Staphylinidae; genus Philonthus; species Philonthus cognatus. The sequence continues at coordinate 79,118,910 of OW052244.1, forward strand.
CGTGGAGTGTAATTATTACTTTTCGATCATTACAGGTTTTTACGCGTTTGATGGACGACAGTCCATTTGCGCCTCGGTGTCAAATTGATACAATAACAATGATAGATCGCGTTCGGGGATATCATCGTCTAGGGGAAGTTTGTCGAACTCGTTAATACTAAAGGTTGGTAATAAGGGGTGGCTAACGATGTATTAAGTATTCATATGGTTTGAAAAAAAAATATGAGAGAGGAAAAAAGCACGCTTTTTTTAAATTGAAAAAGAAAGGGGTGGAAAGTTTTTTCAACTTTATTATTTCCGTGAGAATAATATGAGGGTCATTAGTGAAGTTTTTTTTGTTGAATTTTTGAATAAGTTATCTTTTTCTATACACAATTCTATTTACCTAAACCTAAAAAATAGAAAATTAAAATATAACATAACATAAATAACATAAATATATTAATCTAAAATTAATTTATTTTACATAGACGAGCTCAAACACTTATTGAAACCACTAATTACGGGGCTAATACCTCGATTAACCCGTTAAGCGCCATTGATGCATATACGCAACATTACAATTTTTTGTGAATAAATTACTAAAAAAGTTAATTAGATATTTTATATTATTTGACCAGACTTAAAAATGTATAAAGAAACATGTTAATATTTTGTTATTTAAATATTTCTATTAGTACTCATTTTAAATAAAAAAACAAAATTCGGTGTATTTCCAACTTCATAATATTTCAGTGTTTTATACGCGTGGCGCATGAAGTAAAATTTCGAGTTTAGAAAAGCCTAAAAACTTGGTTTGGCCGCTCCGCTTCGCGGAGCGTCCAACCCAAGTTTTAAGGCTTTTCTAAACTCGAAATTTTACTTCATGCTTAGTCTGGGAGTGGAAACACTCGTTTTAAACTTCATATAGCACGTTTTTTTTCTAAAATCGACGAATGCCTGAAAATTTACAGCGTATACATTATGTATATTTAAAAGATATATTTACAGTATGTAATACAATAAGTCATTCATGGAAATCATAAAAAGATGTGCAGAATTTTATCTAAAATCAACTTTTAGAGTTAACTCTATAACTGCTCGGCCATTAATAGGTTAATATTGGTTTATAGAATAAAGTATTTGCTGAACCTTACTGTAAAATGTAACAAATCAAGTCAAATTATTTACGCGTCAAAAGATGGTCTGCAAATCGCACTTTTACCATTTTTAAAATTGAAAAATACTGTTATAAATATTACGGATTTTTTGGCATTAAAACCCTTAATGTAATCACATTTTAATTAATACAATCAAGTACTTTAAAATTTCTATTCAGTTTCACCAAAACAGTGTTATATTTTTTAATTATGATTTCGAAAATGTGAATTGAATTTAATTAATGTCCATAGGCACACGATCGCATTTTCACAATTTAACCGATAATCGCGTTCTCTGTAAATAACATTAACGTTATTATTAATGTTGTTTGTTGTTTCACATATCCATGTATCGATTTGTCATTGTTTGTCATTTATTCGAATTGAATCTAGTGCTAGTTATTGCGGACCAATTCTCCATTTTGTATGCACACAGAATATTCTCATTTCATTTTGTGCGTTTTAAACAAATATACGCTTAAAAAATTTGATAAAAATCATAGTCCTGCATTAAAATTGATTAGAGTAATTTTAAATAAATAATTGTGTTTTAAATAAAAGGTAAACTGATTAAAATGATAGAGAATGTTAATAAGTACTTAGTATATTTTGTTAATAAATGTTAATAATTCAGACTTTTATTTGGCTAAAGTGAAACGTTAAAAAAGTACACTTGAAATATTATCTTTTAATGACAGTTTTAAAATAGTACTAATTATCTAAAATTTGTGATTTTTGTTAAATATGGAAATACAGATTTTTTTTCTTTTAAGTATACTTTTACATACTCCATATAAAAATTTGTCAATATTTAAAAAATATCATAATCCTAAGCAGTATATTTTGGACTTCACTTGAAATCAGTGTTTTATACGCGTGGCGTATGAAATAAAATTTCGAGTTTAGAAAAGCCTAAAAATTTGGTTTGGTCACTCTGCGAAGCCAAGCGGCCAAACCAAATTTTTAGGCTTTTCTAAACTCAAATTTTACTTCATGCGCCACGCGTATAAAACACTGAAATATCGTGAAATTCTGATTATACTGCTTAAGAGTATTCTAAAGCAATATATTTTAATCTTCACTTGAAATCAGTGTTTTATACGCGTGGCGCATGAAGTAAAATTTTGAGTTTAGAAAAGCCTTAAAGTTTGGTTTGGTCATTCCGCGAAGCCAAGCGACCAAACCAAATTTTTAGGCTTATCTAAACTCAAAATTTTACTTCATGCGACACGCGTATAAAACACTGAAATATCGTGAAGTTCTGATTATACTGCTTAAGAGTATTCTAATGCAGTATATTTTAAACTTCACTTGAAATCAGTGTTTTATACGCGTGGCGCATGAAGTAAAATTTCAAGTTTAAAAAAGCCTGAAATGTTACTTCAAGCTTAATCTGGGAGTTTTTATAAAATCGACGACTGCATAAAAGATGACAGCGTATACAATAAGTATATTTAAAAGAAAAATGCCCGGTATGTAATATAATAAGTAATTCACAGAAATCATAAAAATAGTGCAGAATTTTACATAGAATCAAATTTTTGAGTTAACTTTTTAATTGCTCGGCCGTTAATGGGTTAAACATGTATGACAAAGTAATCGCTTTTATAATAAATGAGATATTTATTTGTCTTATATGTTTTTAAGAATTGAGATATTATTATCAGAAATTATTTAAACTTTTCACCATGAGTTACCGAAAATAAATAAATATAAATTAAGGAATCTGAGCCCGAATTTTAATTGAGGCATCCATTACAAGGATCCCGTTCGGCCCCCCAAAGATTTTCTCCTCTCTTACACAACCTATTTTCCTTCAGAGCCGTCTTTTAATTAGATAATACTAAGGCTTCACCTTTTCTCATCCCTAAGCGCGCACCTTTAATAATTTAAAGAAATTCTTATCTTTATACTTTTTAGTTATTTTGCATAAAAATAACCATAATTTATTTTATAAAAAGCAGCGTTATTAAATACATAAATAGTAAAATGAATATTCTGCTTTATAGAATGCCAATTACATATCGATTAACCACTTCCAAAACTTTGTAAGTCTAAAATGTCAAATTTTACACCAGACACAAAATACTAGTTAATTATTATATGAGCTGCGTAAACCTCAAGACTTTTGTCTGTGGTACGTATATCTTCATCATGAGCGATGTTTAATAAGTATTCTGAGTAGATGGTCTACAGGGTGTTCTAAATTTTAGGGCCACCATTGGTAACTTTCTTATCTTTGGAGCTATGAAGTCGGTTAAATTAGTAAACTAGTAATATTTTTTACGATGGTGTAAAGAGAAAAACAACTGAACTTCAGGTTTTTGATTTATTCACAAAAACAACATGTAATATATTATTGTTATTCTATAAGTTATGTTCAATCAATGGGATTCGTCAATCTATTTGATACTCGGTGGTAGTTTTTGTATATTGTTCTCGAGGAACGGATGTTTTTGTTGAATTTATTGTATTGTAGAGGTCAGTATTAATTTTAATGTTTAAGAATAAACACCGTTATGTTAACCACTCTGGGCTAGCGATGTAAAATGCGGACATGTGGGAGAAACTGTTCGGTGAGGTATGCGGGGTCTGCGTGCGCGAAGTGCGATGGCAACCTGAGTCAGCGTATTTCGCTAAATTCGCGATAGAATGACGGTCTGGTTCGTTCCTTCGAAGGGAATATTTTCGTTGAAACCGAATACTGTGTAATCGGATATCCTTATCGCGTTATTTGAATTTCGTGTTTATAAGAGAATCTTACTTTTTAAAATGATATATTTTGATTTAATTTTTAAATAATAAATCTAGTTCAATATATTTTTAATATTATATACTTATTTTAAATTAAATAAATAATTATAATGTAATAATAATTATTATTATATTTATCTTTTAAATATGAAATAATATCAAAGTAAATTTAGTAAATATTATTCGCTCATTTTAAATACGCAAATTGCAATGATTCTTAATTTTAATTTCATTAACTGATATTTATTTAAGATATTTTTTGAAATTAATGCGAATAAATTGTTAAAATTATAATAAATTATTTCAACAATAAATCAAAGTATAGCATTTTAATGTAAAGTAATTAGAAGGTACGAACAATCCAAAATTTTAAATTGTAAGATCCTTTTATAATCCAAACAGCGCAATAAGGATATCCGATTACAAAGTATTTGATTTCATCGAAAATAGACCAATTTTGCAATTTTGCAAAAAGTCGCACAATTTAACAAGAATTATTGCAAATAAGACATCTTGGGGATCATTTGAAAGCAGGTAGTAGTTTATGACGATATATGACACAAAACATATGAATGTTTTTATCAGATGTTTATATTTGTTGGCGACAAATCATCCCATCTTCGTAACTATCGTCCAATATCGATCCTTTCTAACTTTGCAAAAATCTTTGAGATTGTGCTGCGCAATGACATATTTAAAGGTGTGGGCTCCTTTATATCACAATATCAACACGGATTTATGCCGGCTAGATCTACAACAACAAATCTGGCGACAGTCTCCCAATACTTGGCTGATGCCCTGGATGCTCGTGGTCAAGTTGACGTTATCTACACTGACTTTTCACGCGCCTTTGACTCAATTGACCATGAGCTTCTAATTCTTCGTCTTAGCCTGTTGGGTGCGGTCCCTGCGGTCACCAAACTTCTTCGGTCTTACCTACTTAATCGTTCCTGTTATGTACTTTACAATGGTTTTAAATCCTACGAATTTTCTCCTACCACTGGTGTTCCGCAGGGCTCTTGCCTAGGACCCCTCCTATTTAACATTTTTATTAATGATCTATTAGGCATGTTTACGTGTCCTGTTTTGGCATATGCTCACGATCTCAAAATATATCTTAACATAAAATCCGTACAGGACGAAGACATTCTACAATCAAATTTAAACATTATTGCTAATTGGTGTAAAAGAGTCAATTTAATACTTAATGTCAACAAATGTTGTGTGGTAAGCTATTCTCGCACCCGTACTTCAATTGAATCAAATTATCAAATTGATGGAATGTCTCTGTCCAGATGTAGCACTTTCAAGGATCTAGGAGTTACATTTGATAGCCAGCTCTCTTTTAAACCTCATATTGACTCAGTCCGAACAAATGCGTCTAAGGCCATAGGATTTATTCTACGTATTAGCCGCGACTTTTCCAATGTTGATGCTATTAAATCTCTATATTCCGCCTTCGTATTGAGTAAGTTGGAATATAACAGTTTAATCTGGTTTCCTATTTATGCTAGTCACTCTCTTGTGTTGGATCGTCTTCACCGTCGGTTTTTAAAATTTCTCTCTTTTAAACTTGACCACTCTTATCCTCCGATTAGAATTTCGAACGATGAACTTCTTCAGCGTCACCAATTCGAATCCCTCGCCGACAGAAGAACTTTGAGATGTGCCACGTTTATGATGAAACTCGTAGATGGGAAAATCGACTGTCCAGAAATTCTCGCAAGGGTTCCGTTTAATGTCCCTGTGAAGTCTACACTGTTTTCATCCACATTCCGCTTACCAACGGCGCGCTCTAATGTGTTGCAGCGTTCACCAGTGACTGTGTTGTGCCAGTGCTCCGAAAAATTATTCAACGATATTTTTATTCAATAAATCATACTATCCTGTAATATGTATTCACTGTTCACGAACTTACATGAATCTTTCCTTTTCTTATTTATTCAAATTTTTGTTCTGTAATTGGGATTATCCTGTTGGACAATAAAGTTATTATTATTATTTGTTTTTTTTTATAAATTGCATAACCTATTATGTTTTTGTTATATTATATTATATTTACACAAATAATATATGATATTGTAGCTACACTTTTGCAGAAAAAGACATCAAAGAGAAAATATTCTTTAGCTTTAATCAAACAATACAATTTTAAAATACTTGATTATAAAATGAATTAACAACAAATTAAATTAGTTGTTTACTTCAATTTTTCTACTTGATATCGCACAGAATTGAAAGTAAACTGAAATAAATCTGTAACAGGAATCTTTTTCTGATATATATGAATAATTTGTAGTAATGCATTTGTAATTCTTATATTTCAATAATTTGAAAAGCCGCTAGAACGGCCAAATCGTATGCTGTGCGGCGTGCGGAAAATTGTAAATCGTGTCAAATTTCTATTTGAGCTTTCCCAAGCAATTACGTAAAAATCTAACTCTACAGAAATGCTCAGGGGGCAAAAAATAGGTCCCGGTGTGTATTGGTTTTGCAAACCCGTGAGAATTTTTAAAGATTATTTCATGTTTGATAATAATTGCAATTTTCATGTTTTTTTTTCGGAAAAACCATTACAGCTACAATCATAAGCGATGCACACAGGTCCTAAAATGGGCCCAAGATTATGTGTGAATTTTTCCGTAATTCAAGCTCCTCTAGGAAGGCTGAAATAAAAAATGACGATTCTCTTACATCAGAAATGACCCTTAATCTGGAAATGGAAAACACTCGTTTAAAGCTTCAATTTGAACTTTTTTAAAATACGACGAATATTTGAACATTTACAGCGCATACAGTATAGAAGAAAAACTCGCTGCATATAGCGCACCTAAATATTAAAAATATATAAAAATATGTTCCCATTTTAAGCGTTGTAGTTCCAGTAAGTGCATTTTTCTATAGACTTTGTCAACTGACGTGGAATGAGGCTCGTACATATCTTCATATACAGAGTGACTGAAAAATATTTTGATATTAAAATTATACTGCTTATATTTTAGTTAATAAATTTTGCAAGTATTGATTATTATATAACAAAATCTTTAATAAGAATAAAATAAACCCTCTGAATCTTATAACAACGTTGATATACAGAGAGTTTTATATAACACCGAAAATTTTTATAACACATTTTTTTTTAAGTATCCATATGCATATGTTGCACATTTTTTGATGCTCGGTTTATTAAAAGAATTTAATTTGAAGCTTTAAGCGAGTGTTTTCCACTCCCAGGCTAAGCATGAAGTAAAATTTCGAGTTTAGAAAAGCCTGAAAATTTGGTTTGGTCGCGTAGCGCGAAGCGCGGAGCGACCAAACCAAATTTTCAGGATTTTCTAAACTCGAAATTTTACTTTATGCGTCACCGGTACAAAACACTGACATATTACGAAGTTTAAAACACACCGCTAAGCTTTACAATGAATCAGTGTTTTGTACCGGTGGCGCATGAAGTAAAATTTCGAGTTTAGAAAAGCCTGAAAATTTGGTTGGGTCGCTCCGCGCTTCGCGCTACGCCACCAAACCAAATTTTCAGGCTTTTCTAAACTCGAAATTTTACTTCATGCTTAGCCTGGGAGTGGAAAATACTCGCTCTAAGCTTCATATTGAATTCTTTTAATAAACCGAACATCAGAAACTTTGCAACGTATGCATATGGATACTTCAAATAAAAATTCTCGAATGTTCGGTGTTACATAAAACTCTCTGTATATTATATTATTATATTATTTATCATTGAAAATATCCTAAAAAAAATATATCGTTGACATTCTTATGATCTTTTTTTTCTTTAAACGTGATAGATTTTTGTAAGCTTTTGAAATAGAATTAAATTTTCATTATTTTAGCTAATAACACAAATTAAATAATTTAGGTGTAAATTATGCGTAGTAAAGATTTGATAACCATCTAAATTGTACCACGCAATTTAATTAACTAAAATTAAACACAACCATAATTTAATTTCGAAAAAAAAACACCACCATATCACCGATAACATTAATAACAACCCCTAATCTGCCACGTATCGTTCATTCGCTTTGGGCACGCGAGCGAAAAAGAAAAAACGCCGTTATTAATGGCGCCAATGATAAGTGCGACGTTTCACAATCGCACATGAAAATAACCCAATCCCTCACATTTCCACAATATTTTCACAATTTTTTTTTTTTTTTGCAGAATACGTGCTGAGCAGCAGTCCGCGGGCGTCCGGATATCCTGCCAGGTCTCCAATGGCCACTAACACCAACTCTCAGCACAGGTAAGTCCCTTAAATATCTTATCGCGCCTTCAATATTGCAGGGGTTCATTATGGGCCCCGCTGAATGTTGGATGATGCGGTTTCCGATGCAGGGGGGATGCTTATTATTAATTATGGCTGTGTACAAAGGACGAGTTTAATAAACAATTATGTAACGCCCGGTTATTACCGTATTATATTTAGTGTTGGCATTTGAAATAATAAACTCCGGAGTTATTTGGGGGAGAGGGTGATTTAAAATGCAAATAACTCGATGTTTAACTGTATTTGGGCCCCCGCGCGCTCTCACATAAACAAGTTTACATATTTTATGTAATTTCAGGCTGTGGCAATTTCGTTAATTTAAAATAAAAGGATTACATTAGATTTGGAATCAATTATTTATCTCATATTGATTACCACTTACATTGATCTAGTTGTTTATTAATAGAAGTTCATTTAGGTAATTATATTTAGTGTTTACATACCTATTATTCAGTGGCGGCTGGTGACAATTTCACATCGGGATGCGTATGCATTTTGAATTCCATTTTTTAATGAGTTCAATATTAAACTAGTAACAAGTGCGTCATTAACACATTAACGGCTAAGCAATTATAAAGTAACCTTTAGAATTTGCACTTATTATTATGATTTCTATAGACGACTTATTAAAACATACAACATAAACATAAGCACAATTTATTTCCATAAAGACTACAATACATAGTATAGGAACGTCAGAACAGAGTATAGAAAATATAAAATATAAGAGAAATATTACATTAATCTAATCTAGTTTTTTGCAATTAAAATATTCGTTTAGATCCTGGGTCTCCAAACTATCTTCTTCGCGGGCCACAAATACAATTCTACATAATAAAGTCGGTCAAGATCCGATTAATTTTATAAAATTATGAAAAATTTACATTTACAAAAAAAATTACAAACAATGGCGGGCCGGATTCATGCAAGTCGCGGGCCGGATTTGGCCCGCGGGCCTTAGTTTGGAGACCACTGGTTTAGATTATAAAATGCATGGTTAGTAAAAATGCACTTCAGGCTCTTTTTAAATAGGTGGTAATTTAGGTTGCGAATGGTTGGGGGAAGTTTCTTGTACACCTTAACACTGACTATATTCCAGGATCTGTTTGAAAGCTCCAGATGAACTTTACGTTGCAATAGTAAATTGTTATGACGTGTTTTGTAGTTGAGGTGCGCGATGATCCAATTTGTATTTATTTAAATATGCGTATTTACAGAGTTCGAGTAGAAGAAATGACGGTAATGTTAATATAGATACATTTTTAAAATGTGTACGACATGATTGCATTTGGCCAATATTTAAGATTCGTCTAATTATCAACTTTTGAGTAATGAAGACTTTCTCATGCCAGTGTGAACAGCCCCAGAGAAGATGTTACATACTAGGAATATTCTCTTAAATATATAATGTATACGCTGTAAATGTTCAGGCATTCATCTCTGTTATAAAAGCGTTCAATTTGAAGTTACAAACGAGAATTTAATTCATTATTTTTTCTAATGGAACACCCTACATATTCTGCCAGAGAATACGATTGATTCTGCATTGATTTGTTCTAGCATTTCCTATACTTATATATATTCTTTTGTTTTCAAGATGTTTCCACTTAAATCAAACTATTTTCATTAGTTACGAGTCAATACAATGGTCTTTATACCGGGTGCTGACTTGTCGGACGCAACATAGAAAATCCCATGTAAATTTTGAAATGTCAAATTTTGGCTCCCCTGTTTATTTTAGAAACAAAATGTATTTACCTTTTTTGTAGAGAGAAAAATTCTGAATTTATTGAAACAACAGCTGCGGATGTCAAAATAGCAGAAGATATCGTAGTCACTTGATTAAAGTAAATGTTTCCGAAATAATTTACAATATACAATAAAAATGTCATTATTTTTATAAAATCATATTATTTTTTCTTAATTATTTTAGCTGTTAATTTTCTGACATTCGTTGATTTTAAAAAGAGTTCAATTTAAAGCTTTAAACGAGTGTTTTCCACTCCCAGACTAAGCATGAAGTAAAATTTCGAGTTTAGAAAAGCCCTGTGAAAATTTGTCGAGGGTCGCGCAGCGACCCTCGACAAATTTTCAGGGCTTTTCTAAACTCGAAATTTTACTTCATGCGCCACGCGTATAAATCACTATAATATTGTCAAATTGATGTATATTCGAACTTTACTTAAAATCTGTGTTTTATAAGTGTGGCGCATGAAGTAAAATTTAGAGTTTAGAAAAGCCCTGCGACCCTCGACAAATTTTCAGGGCTTTTCTAAACTCGAAATTTTACTTCATGCGCCACGCGTATAAATCACTATAATATTGTCAAATTGATGTATATTTGAACTTTACTTAAAATCTGTGTTTTATAAGCGTGGCGCATGAAGTAAAATTTAGAGTTTAGAAAAGCCCAGAAAATTTGTCTTGGGTCGCTGCGCGACCCTCGCCAAATTTTCACAGGGCTTTTCTAAACTCGAAATTTTACTTCATGCTTAGTCTGGGAGTGGAAAACACTCGTTTAAAGCTTTAAATTAAACATAAGAAAAACAGGCAATATCCGCAATTGTTGTAATAATTCCATGGTATGTCATTATTTTTATAAAATCACTACTTTTTCTTAATAATTTTAGCTGTTAATTTTTTGACATTCGTTGATTTTTAAGAGTTCATTTTGAAGCTTTAAACGAGTGTTTTCCACTCCCAGACTAAGCATGAAGTAAAATTTCGAGTTTAGAAAAGCCCCGTGAAAATTTGTCTCGGGTCGCACAGCGACCCGAGACAAATTTTCTGGGCTTTTCTAAACTCGAAATTTCACTTCATGCGCCACGCTTATAAAAAACAGGTTTTAAGTGAAGTTCGAATATACATAAATTTGACAATATTATAGTGATTTATACGCGTGGCGCATAAAGTAACATTTCGAGTTTAGAAAAGCCCAGAAAGCACAGCCACCCGAGACAAATTTTCACGGGGCTTTTCTAAACTCGAAATTTTACTTCATGCTTAGTCTGGGAGTGGAAAACACTTGTTTAAAGCTTTAAATTAAACTTAAAAAAAAAACAGGCAAAATCCACAATTGTTGTGTCAATTCCATGGTATGTCATTATTTTTATAAAATCACATTACTTTTTCTTGATCATTTTAACCTAGAAAAACGTAAAGTGTTAAGTGTGAACAGTAGCAAATTTAGAAAATCTCCCTCTACAAAAAAGTAAAATACATTTTGTCTCTAAAATAAATAGGGAAGCCAATATTTGAACACTCTAAAATTAACATGCGATTTCCTATGTTGCGTCTGTCAAGTCAACACCCGGTATATTTTTAATGTATGCCAGAGCGAGCACAATAATCATTTTCTCGGTTCGATATTATTATTATTTACCACCATGACCACATAAACAATAACAACAAGAAATCACTCAACAATAACTAAGCTGTCCCTTTTCCTAAATTATAAACAAGGTAGTCCAAAACCGGATCTCAGTGCTCTCGGGACTTTCACGGTCTTCTACCGTTCTACCGCTCTTTCCCCGCACACGGGGAAGTCCCTGCATTCCCGTGTGCGCGTTTTCAGTTCTGGGGATCCCATCGCTAAGATTATGATGCGCCGATATATGCTTATCCAGAAATTGTTGTATATGACAAAAAAAAACCTCAATTTATAAAGATTATTTCAGTCAATAATATAAAATTGAGAAATGGAGGTAGGTCAAAACGGCTTATATTGAAGAATCAACGATATTTATTATTAACACAATATTGTACAGAAATTAAATATCTATTATTAGGTGATCAATTATTGTTAATTGTTTATACAATATTGAAAACTGGATTTATACAATATTGTATTTATAATGAATATTATTGTAGTATTAATAACTGCAAACTATATTGTAACAATATTGTATGCACATTGATTAACAATTTCAATACATACATATAGATACAATGTAAATACAATATTCATTACCATTAGGGTTGTTACCGTGACATATAGGACGAACTAAACTTTATTTTTTGTTTAAAAATGTAATTTACTTTTTCGTAATATAATTTCTGATGAATTTCCCAGATGCATTTTTCCCATTTTCTGAAATAATATTATTATTCTCCTTCAATAATTCATAGTTGACCTGGTGTATTGTGTGGAAAAGCAACCGCCGATAATCAAAATAATGAAGTGGGGAGATTTTCAATTACCAAAAGATGTTTACATCGTTAAATGGAAAAAAAATCTGATTGGACAGCGATGACCGAGGGGCCGCATTTTGATGATCCCATTGTTGCATTGTCCCGATTGTGCCCAATGTCGTCCTTATTGTAATTATTCGAGCGGATTTAATTGAAAACGCGATCCTCCTTGATAAATCGCAACAAACTCCGCTTCCACTCCCTAAATTGCCGCACACATTGAAATCCTCATACACACACACACACACACACACATTTGGGAAGAGAGACAAACCGAAAGCATCCCCATAATCACAATCAATAACAATATGTGTCGGCCGTTATCAGTTGGTTGCAGATGCTAAGGTAACATGACGTACATTGATTTCGTATATTAATATGTGTCGTTGGTGTGTGTGTGTGTGTGTGTGTGTGTGTGTGTGTGACTGTGAGGGAAGATGGAAGGGGGCGAGTACGTGTTGCTGAGGGTGGGAATATCTGAGATCAGCCGGGTGATATATGCGAAGGGGTTGTATCTGCAGGTGTAGCACTCATTGTTTCTACCCACGAAGCATCCATCATCAGGCGCGCATTCCGGATATTGGGCTTTCTGGCGCCTTTCCGTCTTTCCGCCCCGCGGCTCCGGATAATAACGCTCTTGAGGAGAGGAGAAGGGCCCTGCTCTCACTTCCGTCTTCTGTCTTCCGTCTTATATGGAACTAATCAAGAGACGGGATCAAAGTCATTAGTGCAATTAAATGTAATGTGTAGGGACCGGATGTACGCTGCACACACTCACACAGGTAGTTTTAATTCAAATATACAACACACATACAAACAAGTAGTAGGAGTTCAAATACATTCACATAATCACACCCATGCACACACACAGATACTAAAACTTACTCCCTCCGCTACAAAGTCCTGTTGCACACTATACACTCTCCCACACACACACACAAGCGCGCGTGTGCGTGTTCAGGTAGTAATAGTTCGGTGTTGGATTGGAATCAATCAACTGTGTTCACGTGCCTCCTCTTCCCTAGCACACGTGTACACACCTGGAGTGTGTAGGAGATGAAATCGAAAATGGCTGCACAAAAGAGACTAGCTTTGGTTGGGTTCAATAGCTACAACCCAAAGCTGGCTGATATTACCTTCACGTTGAACAGTTTTACATATTTCAATTAAAACCACCCTAAGCATTGGCGCTTGATGGAGTTCGTTTGATGGTTAAACAGAGAGACAGGTTTTAAATCAGTATGTGGGGATGGCTTTAATGGCAGTAGGGGAGGCAAGTCCAATCAGTATTGATGAATCTGCGCTGATATTAACAGTGAGTAAAGAACTAAAAAAGCTGCTAGTTTTTTTTCTCTCTCATCCTCTATTAAGTTCTATAAACAAGAAATATAGTTTTTTGAATATTGTACTCACTGTGAATTATAAATCTACAGGTCACTTTTCTTTTAAGTACACATTTTCCAATGCATACCGTGTGTTTCCGCATTACTGCCCGGGTAGGAAAAACGTTTTTATTAACTATTTTTTGCCAAAAAGTAATTCTTTACAAAAAGTTTTGTATGACTTAAAAACAGCATTTTCATTATTAAATCCTAATTTTACCATAGGGGGCGATCAAAAATTAAGAAAAACAAGCGGTATGATAAGAACCTCTAATTATATTTTTAGTGAAAATGTTAAGCGAGTGTTTTCTACTCCCAGACTAAGCATGAAGTAAAATTTCGAGTTTAGAAAAGCCTAAAAATTTGGTTTGGTCGCGTAGCGCGAAGCGCGGAGCGACCAAATCAAATTTTCAAGCTTTTCTAAACTCGAAATTTTACTTCATGCGCCACGCGTATAAAACACTAATTTTTTTTGTTTTGTTTTTGGCATAGGTTTAACCATTCAGCCACTAACGCCTATTTAATATGTATCTCTATCAAAACTTACTATAAATGGGAATATACAAGGGATACTCTTCACGCCAAGGGATACTCTTCACGCCAACTTCTAACAACTGTTTTCCACTCCCAGACTAAGCATGGAGTAAAATTTCGAGTTTAGAAAAGCCCCGTGAAAATTTGTCAAGGGTCGCGCAGCGACCCGAGACAAATTTTCTGGGCTTTTCTAAACTCGAAATTTTACTTCATGCGCCACGCGTATAAAACACTAATTTAAAATGAATTTTAAAATTCCCTTACTCCTTATGTTTGATCTTTTCATCAATACATTCTACAAATGTTTACTATTTACTAATATACCTAAACACCTTTTGTTTTAACTCTTGGGTTTTGAGATTTTATCTTTTTCATATTTAATTATAATTTCAATAACCAGGAAATAGTAATATAAATACTAGTACATAACCATTTTTTTAAGTTAGAAAACATGTTGAGTACTTATTCATTTATATAATTTTTTGTATTGTAGTTTAATATAAATAGAAGTACATAAAATGACTTATCTTACGGGGAACAAAATTGCATAGAGTAAGCGAATTTAAGTGTAAATATTTGTAAAAGTAAGTTGGATTTAAAATAAAATATGCACAAACAAATATATCGCCTATGCTGGAGCTCAAAGAAGCGTTAACATTCACTTAATACCGAGATCGTGAAGGGTGAAAAGTCCTCGAAAATTATTCCGAACCCTTCGCCTTTTCGTCCTGTTTATAAATATTCCGAATCCGAAGAAGGACATGAACCAAAGCTCGACCCTCATGAATATTCACACGTACGCTTAAGTATAAATGATTAATCGCCATTATTCCCGTCCAGGTATTAATATTTCATAAACGCGCCCCGTGTTTATTTACGAGTCTAAAACGCGCGGGATTATTAAATTAGAGGGGTAGATTTTAAGAGTGTGCAAAAGAGCGAGAGAGAAAGAGAGGGAGAGTGTTAGGATGTTTAAATCACAAATATTGGAAAACTATCTTTCCCGGTGTAATTACACTAAAAATTACGAGCGAAACTTTTGGCCGTCCGCCCTTCTTTCCTCTTCCCGTTTCCGGGGTTCGAACGGCCGTAAATTTCCACCGCGCAGAACGAACGCCGAAGATTTACAGGGGGTAGCACATAAAATTAAGGAGATTATTTACTGTCGCAACAATAACGGAGAAATACTTTAAATTGCTACATTTACTACTCACACACTGCACTACAATACGTTCGATAAATTACGTCGGGGATGAAACATAAATATCGGGTTTGATAAATGCTCGCCCGAATACTTGCACACTTACTTTCACTTGGCCACAAATTATATTTTTATAGAACATAGTATTAAAAATGTTGCATTTTTAAGGCACTTTTTCATAAACAGATATTTTTAATTGATTTTATTTCACATTTTTTCCTCCGCATTTAGGTAATATAAAAAGAAACAGCTGTTTTTGAACTTAAGAATAAAGTAGTGTTTTATACGCCTGGCGCATAAAGTAAAATTTCGAGTTTAGAAAAGCCTGAATTTGGATTTGGACGCTACGCTTCGCTCCGCGCCCAAATCCAAATGTTCAGGTTTCGAGTTTGGATAAACTAAAAGTTTTAATTCATGCTTAATTTAGGAGTAGAAACTCTCGATTAATAACAATAAATACATTAGCGCCTGGTATTATCAATATATTTTAAAGAACAGTTAAGCTTAAATGATATTTAAGAGTGAATATGCAGTATTACCAGCCAGTTTAAATGTCGTTTAGCGAATAAATACCCGCTAGCGTTAAATATCGAAAATTCTCCCTGTAACAATTTCAGTGGCGATTTAACTTGACGTTTCTAATTTTGAGGTTAAATTACAGTGATTTCCGTTCGGTTGTCGTTATAAATACCCGTTAGCGTTAATAATCAAGTTCGTTATACCTACCTATGAAGTTTTATATTTACATTCTACTAAATTCCGTAAATAGGAAGTGGGAGGTTTTCTATTTGCAAGTTTTAGTTATTTTGCAATATTTTGCTAAATATAGATAATATTGTAAAATGTTTGCCACGCGTATAAAATACTGATAAATTTTAAAATTCACAACAGCAAATTCAACTTGATTTTATGTTTGATCCCACGTAATAAGTGTTTTATTTATTTATTTATTTATCTATTAACGGATAACACCTTTTTTTACAAAATATTAACATTAGGAATTCACTAACAAACATTAAGTTACATATTTATATTATTATTAGACTAACTTAAACTTAAACCTAAATACATTCTACCAAGTACAATTAATTAGACAGTGTACTGCTTGTGAACTGAATTTTATTTACAATTTTCTTAAACATAATATGGGATGAACTAAATAAATCAAATATATCATGACTGTTCATTTGATTTGCCAATCTCATGCAGCGGTATATAGGACTGTGGTATTTATAAATCGAAGATACGGTCTGTAATTTGAAAATTGGTTTTTGTCTAGATGATCTAGTGGGAACGTGAAAGTTTAAACATTGGAGCAAATGAGTTGAAGTATGACCGGAAATAATGTTATGCAACAGAAACAGATCAAACTTTGATCTACGTACTTCCAAGTACGTATTTATATATATTTAAATAGACACATACCGATTCATATTTCGTAAATGGTAAATTCAATTTAAATGAAATATATCTACAAAATTTCTTTTGCACAGCTTCAACCTTGTACGAGAATTTTTTATAATAGGGTGACCATATAGAAGTACAATATTCCAAATTAGATCTCACCAAACCACAATAAATTGCTCTCAATGTCTCGCAATTAAAATCTTTGCAATGTCTTAATAAAAATCCTAGCAATCTGATGGCTTTATTGCATATTTCTGAAATGTGCGCTGCAAATGACAGTTTTGTATCCATTAAGACACCCAAATCACGCATAACCGACACTTTTTCCAGGCTCTCATTATTAATGTTATATGTAAAATCTATCGTCTAAGTTCTTTTAGTAAATGTGATCGATTTACATTTCTTAATGTTAAGAGAAAGCTGATTGAGTACACACCAATCATATAAATTGTTTAGGTCCACTTGCAAATCGAAACAATTCGATGCATCATCAATTCAATTATACAACTTGAGATCATCAGCAAATAGTAAATAATTAGAGTGCAAAAAACAACTGCCGATATCATCAATAAAAATAAGAAACAATAAAGGTCCAATATGTGACCCCTGGGGCACCCCAGATGTCACCTGAATAGTAGAAGGTATGAAGTTATTGATCTTCACTGCTTGACAACATTCAGACAAAAAGCTAATGATCCATTTAACAGTTGAGTCATGGAATCCATATGCATGCAACTTAGTGAAAAGTATCCCGTGTTGTACCCTGTCAAATGCCTTCGCAAAGTCAGTGTAAACCGTATCTACTTGGACATGTGATTCAAATGCATTGTGTAAAAAATATTGGAATTCTAATAAATTTGTTGTGGTGGACCTACCTTTGATAAAACCATGTTGTTCAATGTCAAATAAGTGTTTAGTCATATACCTGATTTGTCTGGTAATCAACATATCAAACATTTTTGGAATTGCAGATTGAATTGCAACCCCGCGATAGTTTTCGACTTTATTTCTATCACCCTTTTTGAAAATTGGCGTAATGTAACTAAATTTCCATTTCTTAGGAACACACCCAAGTCTAAGAGACGCAGAATACAATAAGTGCAAAGGTTTAGACATTGAACAAACGCAATTATACAGGAAGTCACCGGGGATACCATCAGGTCCACATGTGAAACTTCTATCAAGTGAAGTGTTACAAATGTTTATTTTCTCTAACTAAGTTTGGCTCTTTCAAAATTCGCTTTAGGTTATTTGATATTTGTTCTCGATTTTTATTCTCACTTGATTTGGCAGCAGTGTCTGCATCACAAAAAATTGGAATACACCAGATTTGGTAACAATAAAGGGCGCTGCCACTAGATTTGCAGGCGGGCGCCAGTGATCCTAGCGCCGGTCCTGGTGATAATTGTTTAATGCTTACTCACATCAAAATTTCAGTCTGTACAATCAATAACTATCCTCTAATTCGAATTAGACTATCGTACATCCAGATTAGTATACGCTGAGCATTTATAATTCGGTCCGGATGGATTATAGGGCGCTCCCGCCAGAACCGGGCAAATTATACACAACCGCCCTTAAACGGGGGGGTGGCCGTGGCCCCCCGCAGCCGCCCTCGCCCTGTTATTAGATACAG
The DNA here is from genome assembly GCA_932526585.2 of Philonthus cognatus. Taxonomy (NCBI): domain Eukaryota; kingdom Metazoa; phylum Arthropoda; class Insecta; order Coleoptera; family Staphylinidae; genus Philonthus; species Philonthus cognatus. The sequence goes on from OW052244.1 coordinate 79,137,439, forward strand.
CGCGGAGATTTGTTTGTCGACGCCCTTAAATTTATACCTCATATTCAAATTAGTAGCCGAAGACACAATCGCCGGATAATGAATGGAACGCCGAACCCGAAAACGCGCTGCGGCACCGGATTTCGAAATTGGGCCGTAATTTGTACGGGGGCGCCGTTCTCTATTCTTATCTATTAGTTTCGCGCCGGTTTCAATGAGATTAATTATTGCCTCGTGCATTCCGAGCGAAGAGTGCTTAATTAAATAGGCGATCGCGGTAATTAAATCAGTCACATTTGTTAAGTTAATTAACTAGGAGGTTTAGAGTAGATTACAAGTTTGCTTTGAAGAAGAGCTCATAAATAGGAAGTACACATATACAGAGATGCTTAGCTAGTCGTACATATTTAGTTCCGAATAATTTGTAAAAAATGATATAAAAATGAGTTTTTAAATATTTTTTTTTAATTTTTCGATTTATAGGGATATTAAAAATTCAGGCTTTTCTAAACTCGAAATTTTACTTTATGCGCCAAGAGTATACAACACTGATTTATTCTAAAGTTCAAAAACAGATACATATTTCATCTTTCATTACCCAAACCTACTGAAAGTGGAATTAATGATGTGAATATACACATTTAATTAAAATTAAAATCTATGGGCTTTAACCACACTACTATATCTTGGCTACAAAATTTTCTATCTAATCGTAGTCAATGCGTCACAATGAGGAATTATTTCTCTAATGCTTTCCTGGTCCCATCTGGTGTTCCGCAGTGATCCCACTGCGGCCTCTTATTGTTTCTTCTATTTATTAATGACATTTCTCAATCAATACATCACTCACGATTTTTGTTGTTTGCAGACGATCTCAAAATATTTAAAGAAATACGCTCTATCGATGATTGCTCCCTACTCCAAAGCGATTTGTCTCTGGTAGCTGACTGGTGTCGCTCCAATGGGCTTAAATTCAATCTGAATAAATGTAATTGCATTACATTTTCTCGTAAGAAAACCCTGACCAATTTTAATTATATGATTGAAGAGAAGACTATAGCAAGAATAGAGTTAATTAAAGACTTGGGTGTTTGGTTCTATCATAAATTTAACTTCCAGCATCATTTTTAGTTTATATGTAACCGCGCCTCGAAAATGCTTGGGTACATCAAGCGTAAGTCTAGCGATTTGTCGGCCTCTTCTCTAAAACTTGTTTACTTTGCATATGTTCGCTCCCATCTTGAATATGCATCTTGTATATGGTCACCTTATCAACAAACATTTATCAAGCAAGTTGAGACTGTTCAAAATAACTTCATTAAACATTTAAGATTAAAACCAGACTTTAATCACAATTTTAATATTCTGTCAAACAGTAATAATCTGTACTGCAGGCGTCATTTCGCAGATATGTCGTTACTATTTGGAATTGTTAATGGAAGTATCGATTGTCCCTCATTGCTCTTCAAAATAAATTTTGCATTTAAGTCTGATGGTCGCACAAGCCGTAACCCTCCGCTTTTTCGCATACCTTTCCACCATACCAATTATGGGTTTTACAGTTCCCTCTCTCGCCTTATGCGTACGGCGAACTCACTAGTGAGCCATCCAAACTGCAATCTATTCTGTGGTGAACCATCAAGATTCATCCGTTTTGTAAAAGGGGTAGGGTCGTGCCATTGTTGTCATCTCGGGTTTGGCGACTGATAGGGGTATTTTTATTTTTAATTTTTATTTTTATTCTTTACTATAAGTTTTTGCAACAAAGTGTTTTTTTGTTACTGTATTTTAAACTTAGCATCATACATAAATGTATTGTATTTTATATGTATATATTATTGTTGTATAAATGGTCTAATCCGTTAAATAAATAAATAAATAAGTCGTAATCCAAATTTATATAAAATTTAAAAAATACTTGCTTTAGATTTTCCACATTTATTCCGACAATAATGTTAAAATAAAAAGATTTCCCGACACACTTAGAAAATTTTAAGTTACACACTTTGGTATAGTGATGAAAAATTTTAAAAAATGGGAAACTGATGAAACATTTAAATAACATTAAATTTGCAAAAATCATAAAAATATTATAATATTGAAGAAACAATTTAAAATTTAACTTTATTTGACGGAATCCAGTAAATTATATATCATGAAACATAACGATAATAATCAAAACATATTGAACAATTCACTTATGCCCAAAAATATATCATGATTTCGAAGAAGTAGTAAAGACTGATGACACGAAAATTACGATATAACTTTAAAATTTTAATATGATTGACGAAAATCACCGAAATTAGCAAATATATAAGTACGAATTATTTAAATCTCGAACGTTGATAGAACTCGATATTTTTTTGTATAGGTTTTTCTTGTTTTCTATAAACTTTGATAATAAAACGACAATAATCATTTATCAATTGTTTTAGTGTGAAACGAGTGTTTTTCCACTCCCAGACTAAGCATGAAGTAAAATTTCGAGTTTAGAAAAGCCTGAAAATTTGGCTCGGGCGCTTAGCGAAGCGGAGCGACCGAGCCAAATTAGGCTTTTCTAAACTCGAAATTTTACTTCATGCGCCACGCGTACTCAACACTGATTTAATGCGAAATGGTCTATAACCAATTGACAAGCAAAATAAGTTTATTATGTCAATTATTATTAATGTTTTCTTTAAACTTTGATAATAAAACAACAATAATCAATTATCAATTGTTTTAGTGTATAACGAGTGTTTTTCCACTCCCAGACTAAGCATGAAGTAAAATTTCGAGTTTAGAAAAGCCTGAAAATTTGGCTCTAAACTCGAAATTTTACTTCATGCGCCTCGCGTACACAACACTGATTTAATGTGAAATGGTCTATAACCAATGGACAAGTAAAATAAGTTTATTATGTCAATTATCATCAATTGTTTAAATGACGGGAAATGATTGACAGATCACCATATTTGTAGCAACATTAGTTTTTAAGATATAACACAAACTTAATTTTTAAATGGAAACCGGTTCAGGAGCGGATCCCAACTCACCAATCGTTTCGCGTACCGGTTCATGAGCGGATCCGCTCCTGAACCGTAACTCCTTTATTGCGATTCGGTTCAGGAGTGTTCTCTTTAGTGAACCGGTTCAATTAAGTGGTGTAGGAGCGGATTGTCCATCTCTAGTATCGAAATTAGCGATATATCGGATAAAGAATATCGATATAAATATCGATTATTTGCATAACAATATCGATATTTCAAGATATCGATATACAGGGTGTCTCAGACCACCCGTACCAGCCTTTTATTTCGACAACGCTTGGTCGAATGTGACTGGGACAAAAAAATTTATTACCAAAGTGAACCCAAGGAATCCACTAATGAATTTACTTTTTACCGGAATAATCCGGAAGTACCCGGAACCGGAAGTAACTTTAAAATTTCAAATGGCAACATAGGTCAAGTATGGTATTAATTGATAGGTCTTTTTAAAAGAAACAACTTTTATTAAAATGTTTTTTTAATATTTTGCATATTTACAAAAATAAACAAAAAAAACTAAATTAAAAACTAGTTATCCATGCAACACTCAATTTCCTCAAGTAGGCTTTGCTTTTTTGTTATGTCAAAATAATTGATGTTCGTGAATATTTGAAGTAACATAAATTATTATTATCAAAGTATTGAATGTGTCAACATGGTTTTTACGAACCTTGAAGGTTTTGATATGCTGATGATATTAGGTGAATGCGGCCAAAACTATCGTGCTGCTGAGCGAATTTATGTTGAGCGATACCCTCAACGAGCCAGTCAAAAAATGATTTTCGGCGCCTTGCAGAATGAGTTAAGACAGTAAGCTACAGACCAGCCACAACAACGGTCGAAGTATCAGAAAACGTGTACAAGATGAAAGAGCACCAGATATTCTTGCAGCAATTGCTCTGGACCCGAACATCTCGACTAGAAAAATTGAAATCGATGCTGGAATAAGTCGCTCTACTGCTTGGAGAGTTTTAAAAACAAACAAATTCGATCTACACCATATCTCTTTACACCAGAAACTTGAAGAGCGGGATTTTCAAGATAAGTTGAATTTTTGTGAATAAATGTCTCATAAAAATTATAATTTCCATTACAAAATTTTATGGACAGATGAGGCGACATTCAAAAGGAACGGAGTTGTTAATTTATAGATTGCTCACTACTGGAGTAATGAAAACCATCATTGGTTAAGAGAAGTTGATAATCAACACGTGTGGTATTTTAGGAAACCAAATAATTGGTCCGCATTTTCAAATAATATCATCAGCATATCAAAACCTTCGAGGTTTGTAAAAACCATGTTGACACATTCAATACTTTGATAATAATAATTTATTTTACTTCAAATATTCACGAACATCAATTATTTTGACATAACAAAAGAGCAATGCATACTTGAGAAAATTGAGTGTTGAATGGATAACTAATTTTCAATTTAGTTTTTTTAGTTTATTTTTGTAAATATGCAAAATATTAAAAAAACATTTTAATAATAGTTTTTTCTTTTAAAAAGACCTATCAATTAATACCATACTCGACCTATGTTGCCATATGAAATTTTAAAGTTACTTCCGGTTCCGGTTACTTCCGGATTATTCCGGTAAAAAATAAATTCATTAGTGGATTCCTTGGGTTTACTTTGGTAATACATTTTTTTGTCCCAGTCACATTCGACCAAGCGTTGTCGAAATAAAAGGCTGGTACGGGTGGTCTGAGACACCCTGTATATTGACGATCCCTAGTTTGCACTACTTGTTTTAGGATCATGAAGTAAATATTTTCAGTTTAGAAAAGCCTCAAAATTTAGATTGGCGTTTGTCCCTTTTCAATTTTGTAATGTTTATACGTGCCTCCTCTAAATCATTCCCAGGCGCCGGATACAAACGTGTGCATTTAGTACAGGTCACACACATTCATTAAACACCATGGCGTTTAGTCCAGGGTGTACGGAGCAAAAAAACGAACAACAGAAAAACACCCACGCAACGAACCGAAATTGCAATTATATGCAAATTTACGGCGGCCTTTGTGCGAAAGATGGGCGGAAGCGCTTTGATATCGGCGGCCCTATTCCGCCATGTTTATAAATATAAATTAACGCTATCCGAACAGCGCTGACGATTTAATAACAAAAATCTTAAAGTACCGAAAAGTCATTAATACCCGTCCGCGTTTACACGGACCTGACACGTTTTCGAGATGGGGCCGGGGTCAGGGGCGAGACGCCCGGATCGTATGTTTCTCGGCCCAAGGAACACAAACAGATTAAGGCGCCGAACAACAAAGGGTGGGCCCTTATTGAAAATTAAGAGTTGATAGTTTGAAATATTGCTGGGAGAGAGAGTGTCGTACGCAAATTTGGGCGCGGGCGAAGCGTGAACGGCGTGGAAATTGTGGGATGGGGGATCGCGGGGGGGGGGTCTTTTACATTAATCTTGCAAATTTTCTGCCAGGGATAAAGGGAGGAAGGGACAACAAACAAGTAATAAGGTTTAAGGGAGTGAAATGTTTTTTTAAGTTGATATTTATCTGGGTGAATAAGCGTAATCTAAATTTATGCACTCAAGATTTAGGTTACGCAGCTTTATTTTTTTGTTTAATTTAACAAGTTTCTATACGAATGTTTTCTTTAATACTTTTTTCAATCAGGCGTGAATCTACGGGAGGGGGGGATTTATATAGGTTAGGATAAAAATGCCAAACACTCTGTCTTCTCGGATATGACGTTAAATGAATGTAGGACCCGTGTACTGCCTGGATGTTGCGTGCACCTTAAAGATCCCTACCGGCGTCATGATTGGCCTTAGCAGCGGAAATAGATGACGTAAAACCCAAAATAAAAAAAAAGCCTTAAAATTTGGTTTGGTCGCTCCGCTTCGCCAATCGAAATTTTCAGGTTTTCCTAAACTCGAAATATTTACTTCATGATGCTTAAACAAGTAGTGCAAACAAGGGATCTTCAATATATATCGATATCTTTAAATATCGATATTTTTAGGCAAAATAATCCATATTTATATCGATACTTATTTTTTCGATATATCGCTTAATTTGATACTAGAGATGGGCAATCCGCTCCTGAACCACTTAATTAAACCGGTTCACTAAAAAGAACACTCCTGAACCGGCTCGCAATAAAGCAGTTGCGGTTCAGGAGCGGAACCGCTCCTGATCCGGTTACCCTTTAGAAATTAAGTTTGTGTTATATCTTGAAAACTAATGTTGCTACAAATATGGTGATCTGTCCATCATTTCCCATCATTTAAACAATTGATGATAATTGACATAATAAACTTATTTTACTTGTCAATTGTTTATACACCATAAAATTAAATCAGTGTTGTGTACGCGTGGCGCATGAAGTAAAATTTCGAGTTTAGAAAAGCCTCATTTGGCTCGGTCGCTCCGCTTCGCTACGCGCCCGAGCCAAATTTTCAGGCTTTTCTAAACTCGAAATTTTACTTCATGCTTAGTCTGGGAGTGGAAAAACACTCGTTTCACACTAAAACAATTGATAATTGATTATTGTTGTTTTATTATCAAAGTTTAGAAAACAAGAAAAATCCTATACAAAAAAATATCGAGTTCAATGAACGTTCGGTGATTTTCGTCAATCATGTAAAATTTTTAGAGTTATATCGTAATTTTTGTGCCATCAGTCTTGACTACTTCTTCGAAATCATGATACATTTTTGGGCATTCGTAAAATGTTCAAAATGTTTTGATTATTATCGTCATGTTCCATGATATGTAATTTACTGGATTCAGTCAATAAAGTTAAATTTTGAATTTTGTCTTCAATATTATAAAGTTTTTATGATTTTCACAAATTTAAAAAATGGTGATGTGTCCATCATAGTACTTTCCCCCGTAAATTGCGTATTAAATCACTTTTAAAATATTTGTAGCATTATTATTTTCAAAATGTCTTCAACTTTTTGATAACTACAACTTTTATTTGAAACATTTTTCAATTGTATCAACACATACACTGAGACAAACCAATGACTAGATAAAAGAACATTATTTATTAATTATCTCGAAAACTAAGAGTGCTATGACAAAAAGTGGGGATACAAAAAATCTTTAGTTTTTCATTTCCAACAACTTTTATTTGAAACATTTTTCAATTGTATCGACACATACACTGTCACACACCAATAACTAGATAAAACACACAACTTTTGAAATATCTCAAAAACTAAGAGTGCTATGACAAAAAGTAAGTGAACAATACATTTTCATTTTGTTATTATCTACAACTTTTATTTGAAAGAATTTTTTGTTTGATGAACATTTATTGAAAAAATCTGAAAAAACTGAAAAACGCTAAGAGTAAAGTACCACTTCCGGTTTTCCGATTTTCACCAAAAGCTTTTCAGTTCTTCCGATTGTAACAAAAAGCTTAAGTTTCAAGTTTCATCTCGATATCTTTAGCGGTTTTTGCGGTACAGCGCACACAGCCTCACACACAGACACACAGACACACAGGCACACAGACAGACAGACAGACATTTTTCAAAAATGGTCTTATTGGACTCAGGGGACCTCAAAACGGATATTTCCGCTAAAATTTTAGATTCGAAAATTTTCACGAAAACAATACTTTCCCTTTGTATTACATACGGGGGAAAGTAAAAAGGTAGCGGTAAGCTTTTGACCGAACATATGTACCATCGGTGGACACAAAAAACAAACGCGGCAGAACAAATAACTTTTTCCTTTTTTAAAATAGTATTTTTATTATTTTTCACGCAGATTTTCATTGGTAAATATTGTTAATTATCAAAATAATACATTATTTCGACAATTTTTATTATGCAGTCAATAATTCTATTTACTTCAGGGAAATGAACCGATTTCACAGATCTAAATTCCGTTAACTACACGCTTATCAACAATCCACGAATACAAAACTTGTAAAAATCCCGCAATTGTGCTCGCTAGATGTGCACCGTTCCAGGGTTACTTTTGAAATTAGCATTACGGTTAGGTGTAAAATATAAACGGTAACTGCGTAGAAAATTTAATAAAGCTAATACAAATCTATCGAAATAGTAACGTCAAAATCCACAGATAGAAATTTTATTTGTTTTACTTTTGGCCAGCTTTTCGTGATTCTGATCTACTGTGCGACGCGATGGTACGTAAAATTAACTGCATTTATGAAATCAACAATTCTCTGAAAATTTACTCTCATAAGAAAAATTCCATATATGATTTTAATGGAAACATTAATACACACATTATTTTAAATCTGTCGCTAGTTAAAATTAAAGGGGTAGTTGTACGTATCCAAATCCCAAATTCCAGACAGAGTTATAAATTTAACTAATATTCGCTGACGTGGCTAAATGAATTTTCGTGAGTGGAAATTGGCGAAAAAGCGGTCGCCAGCGCGCATTTTGCTAGTATCCACCTAACCACCCCCTAAAACCGCCCCGCCGGCGGCTGCATACGTCTCTAATGAACACGACCGGGGGCTGGGGGATTGGGACCGCGTGCAAATAGCCCGCCAGGAATGTCAGCCGCAGGATTTGTTTATGGGCCGATGGAAGGATTGTCTGCGCGCCCTCTAGCGTCGCATACGCACGCACAAAGTCCATTTCGATGTCGGTGCCGCATTAAAAATAACCAGCCCGACACGTGAATTACATGAACAGCCCGTGTTCTTGTAATGGATATTGATGGCTGTGACTATCCGATACGGCCGCACCGCATGAATATTTGATTAACTGCAAAGGCTTTAAAGGGCCTCGCTTTGGTTTATTAGTTACTATCATCCCCGAACACCCGATACGGAGACTGTATCTTTAACACGGGTGCGCTATTAATTTTATTATAATCTATAGCTGTTTCAATGTTAGATTATTGCACGATTTTATTGTCGATTAATACAATATCATCACGCATAAATGATCCAAAAATATAATTATTTCAACCAATCTACAATAGATTGGCTACAAGAGGTGGTGATCTACCACGGTTCATATATCTAACGGTTGTAGCATGCGGCCGCTGGCCCCGCCCATTCGCGAGCGCGTGACGTCAGTGTAGTCGGCTGCTTATAATACGTATTGCATACAACGTGCAATTTATGTAAATTCCAGTAAATTCAGTAGAATTTAGTGCGAAAGCAATTCATTTAAAACATCATTCGATACTTTCTTGATTTTATCTTCTAATTCTTGCTGAAACATATTATTAATTCTTATATTTCTTTAAAACGTTCACTTGATAGGTTCACTGATTTTCAAGTACGAAGATGTAAAAATTGATGTGTGTAAAATAAAATCCCAACAATAAAATTAAAATTTAGCAAAAAAAAAAATATATATTTAAATATGTATATGTTGAAGTATTAATTTATCACTGAATCTAAAACAATTGAAACCCAAATATAAAGTTAAATCGTTAACTAGAATTTTGTCTCTTTTAATTGCTTTACAAATTTTTAAACATTTCCTTAAATGTAGTAAAATGTTTTATTTCCTAAATGTAGAGTTCTTAAATTATTATCGTTTTTCTTGTAATAATTTAAATATCTTTTCTTTAACATTTTTGATTTATTGTATAAATTTAAGTTTCGAAGTTAAAAATAAATCGAAATTCCATTGATATTATTATTCGATTAACAAAAAATAATCGATTATTTCGCAAATTACTAAAATAATCGATTATATCTTTCACTAATTTAAACCTTGTAGTTGTAATTTTTGAAATATAATAATATTATATACCAGTAGTTTACATGCTAATAACCTTATAAAATCACTGGGAAAATAAACCTTTAATATTCAAACATAATTAAACAAATAATACTACAGATTATAAAGTAACATATAACATACATATATTTATAAAAAAAAGTTTATGTACATATTTTTTTCATTTTTTTGTATGTCTTCTTTCTTCACTTTCACTTTTTCTTTTTAATGAATGTTGTTGCATTTCTGCATTTAAACGATTTATGCGAATAAATGTTCTGTGCAAAATGAAACATTTTAATTATATTAGTCAGTTTTGTTACAATTGATTTTTCTTTTCGTACTGTGTTCCGGTGAAATTTTACAAAATATTTGTCTAATAATTTTGCATATTATACGCTTCATTTATTGAAATTTGTAATAATTCAATTACTTACCAAAAATATACAGCAATTATATTAATTGTAATATAAAATTTAAGAAAAAACCACTCGTAATTATCTAAACGCACATAAACACCGTAAGCGGGCAATGTTTGACAGGTTAGGAGCGACCACAATGTCGTCAGACGCACGAACATTTCCGACTTCGCCCGACGAATGCTACAACCGTTAGATATATAAACCGTGGTGATCTACAACTTGGAGCTAAAAAGGCCTATGTCGAAAATTAGAGAAATTTCGCATCTAAAGTGTTTTTATTTTTAATTATTTCAATTTTAAATGACATAAAGTAGAAGTTATATGTTTCAACATCATATACCGTGTGGTTGGTGATACATCTGAACATAGGGAAATAGCATGGAAAATCACGTTTTTGGAAATTCCTGCTCACCAAGTTTACGAACTAGCATAAAAGATGTAACAATTGAAAGATCCTATTAGTGGGAATTTGTTGATGCCAAATACTTGCACATCGATGCATTTTTTGAGGATAAAATAGTATTTTAATTAATAAAATTTGTACTCGTAAAAATAAATGTAGGCTGTGAAACCTCAATGTCAATAGCCACGACGAATAGAAACTGCAAAGTAGAATTTTATAAGAAAAAGATAACCTATTCTTACGAAGAAAGAGTATTTATAGCAAGAATGAATTTATGTATAAATATAAATAAAATAAAATAATAAACAATAAACTAATTTCACAACAACATACATTTATAACAGGTATTTAAATAATCCTACTGCATATTCTGCACTTATTGTAGCCCTCAAAGAATTTTGATTGGGTGCGTCTTTTGTAAATTTTATTTTTAAGATGACCCCACACAATTAAGTTGCACTGTGCCAAAGTGGCGAATCCCTCCGAGATCTCGCGGGCCGTGAATTGCTCTATCACGACCAATCCAACGATTTGGAAATGCTTGCTTGGTATAAATAAGTTCTAATATCGAAATGCGCTGAACAATTGTCCTGCTGATACCAACAACAATTGTCCTGCTGATACCAAACCTCCTGATTTTTTCGCGTTGCTTTGTCTAATGCAGGGCCAACCTTAGTTATCAATAGCTCCAAATATGAAAAAATTAAATTTTCACTTATTTCAAATCGTCCAATTATTGTGTTATTAAAAGTCCCAGCCCAAATATGATTTTTTGGAGGTCTTGGAGGTCAGCGTTCTTGGATTTTCGTGAGACCAAAATTTAGTATTTTAAACAACAAATAGATTAAAGAAATTTCGATCCTGGTTTCATCTGTCTTGCATTTCTTCTCAAAATATACGCCTACTTTCTTCGTCAAGCGTGGAAAACTTCCTGTTGATATTGTTCTTTATACGGGTGGTAGTTATGTTTCTCTAGTATTTGTAATAACGATGCATGATTTATATTGCACTTGCGAGCATTGCATCTTGCACTCAAATTGGAATTTATACTGATTAGTCCCAGAACTGATTCTTCCAAATCTGAATTATTTCGATTAGATGGATTGCCTAAAAAATCTTCTTTTAAATACCGGCGATTAAATACAAAACTGTATGAAATTACTATTACCTTTACTAGATTCAGCTACGGTACTCGCTGTAATTTCTAATTTTTGTACATAAAATTGTATTGTTGCAATTGTTGGAATTGGTCTACCTTCAAATTGTACGGAAAATATGTCCTTAACTCTCCGTAAATTGTTGCCGGCATGAATCGTTTTAATGATGAAAACTGTTTCTTCGTTCGTATAAATCAATTTCAAGTTGTAATAATAATTACATAATTGTCAAATCTGACATATTTTCAATTGTCAATAAGCGCTGCAACATGAAAATCTAAATAGTTTATTTTGTGAAACGTCCTACATTTATTATTACGAGTAGACATTTTACTAATTGAAATACTATTTTATCCTTAAAAAAGGCATCAATATGCAAGTAATTTCCATCAATAAATCCCTAATAATAGTATCTTTCGATTGATACCACTTTTATGCTTGTACATACATTTGGTGAGCAGGAATTGCCAAAACGTAATTTCCCATGCTACTTCCATATGTTCAGATGTATGACCAACCACACGGTTTTCAACAATAATTTACTTTCCAAAAAAATACATTGGCCTTATTACCTCCAAGCCACAAAAAATTAATTAAATTGCTTGTTCTGGGGCTTATTTAAAGGAATTAAATTAGATAAACATAGATCTGATTTCCATTATTTACAAAACTGCAATTTAACAATTTAAATTAAACACGAAATAAATATTTGTAATATTTATTAACGTGAGATTAAACTTAAGCAGTATACTTGTAACTTCACTTTATATCAGTGTTTTATACGCATGGCGCAATAAGTAAAATTTCGAGTTTAGAAAAACCATTTGAATTAGTCGCTCCGCTTCGTTACGCAACCAAGCCAAATTTTCAGACTATTCTACACTACAAATTTTACATTATGCTTAATCAGGGTGTAAAAACACTCGTTAAAAGCTTTAAATTGACCATTTGTATAAAATCAACGAATTTCTGCAAATCTACCAAACGCTCTGCATATGAATAGTTAAAAGAAACTTTGTATGACTGAAATAATAAAAATTGACGATTTTGAACATTTTGATTAGAACAATTGAAATACTTTGACAATTCTGTCAGTTTATGTCATTTTTATTAAAACGTATTAGAATATTTTGGTTTTTATGCAGAACTACTTGTATGTAGAACCAGTGGCGTAGATAGATTTTTGTAATAGGAGAGAATTAGTATTTTGTTTCATAAATTTATTTTTCAAAAGTTATACAAAAACAAGTACAAAATTTGATGATGTGTCCACCGTAGCACTTTCTCGTTTAAATAATTGATGATTGATATACTAAAAGTATTTACTTGTTAATTGGTTATAGACCATTTCACATTAAATCAGTGTTTTATACGCGTGGCGCATGAAGTAAAATTTCGAGTTTAGAAAAGCCTAATTTGGCTCGGCCGCTCCGCTTCGCTACGCGACCAAGCCAAATTTTTAGGCTTTTCTAAACTCGAAATTTTACTTCATGCTTAATCTGGGATTGGAAACACTCCTTAGATAATCAATCATAAACTTATTCTGCAGTTTTTTTATTGTAAAATTTATAACTAAAGTAATTAGAGTTGATGTTTTATTTAACTTTTAGCGTATAGGAATTTCTTTCCAGTTTGACTAATTTTCAATTTGATAACGTTGAAAGAATGGTAATAGTAATTTTTATGAAAATCATACAAGCAAATCTGGAGTTTAGTTGATTTTTTTGAGAATAAAAATAAAAAATTACCATTTTGAATTATTTAGTCCAGAAAATGATGATATTGTATCGTAAATTTAAGTGTAATTCAAAGGCTTATCAAAAACGTATTGATAGTCGAATTTATTTAAAATTCTCAAGATCCACTAAGAAATAAGAATATTTTAATATTCGACACAAAAATATATATAGTTTGTGAACCCTGATGGCGGGTTCACGGGGGTTGTTCTCAAAAAGGCGAGAAGATTTAACAGTAACGCGTTTATTTACACTTATATACAGTCGATCTTAACAGTATGCTAGTCGAGGAGTTAGTGGTATTGCTCGGGGTACACCCCCTCAGCTGCCCTACAATCAATGCGCGCCAAAGGTGGCACATGCGCTTTAACCTAGTTCTTTCTCGGCTTTAAGGTATGAAACCCTGAATTAGACTTGCATAAATAAAAATAAATAATAGGTTTTTTTCTAGACATTATATGTATTTGTATTTGTTTATTTATTATGGAATCTTCAATTCAACACAATACATTAAAAATGTAGACAGATTCAGATAACGTGTTAAAATTAAATACAGGGAATTTTTTTTAAGTATACATATAGATACTCTTCATTAAATAAATTCAATTTGAAGCTATAAACGAGCGTTTTCCACTCCCAGATTAAGCATGAGGTAAAATTTCGAGTTTAGGAAAGCCTGAAAATTTGGTTTAGTCGCATAGCTGAACCAATTTCCGTATCTTCTGGGGTTCCTCAAGGAACACAGTCTGGGCTAACATTGTTAATGCTTTTTCTTATTAAAACTTCCAACAAGTGTTTCCGCTGCTTGATTAAAGATGAAGTAACATTTCAAGTTTAGAAATGCCTGAAAATTTAGATTTGCTGCCACGCGGACGGAGCGAGGAGTTAAATATTCTAATAATTTAAAATACAAAATTACGAAAATGTTAAAATTGAATTTGTGTTCAGTATTCCGGCACCAGGTACCCACAGACGCGTTTCGGACTTCAAGGTCCTCTTCAGTGTGGTCCCGACCCAGTGCTGAGGAATACTGAACATTTCTGACTATTTCAAGCCACACTGAAGAGGAGCTTGAAGTCCGAAACGCGTCTGTGGGTACCTGGTGCCGGAATACTGAACACAAATTCAATTTTGATATTTGTTTTCTGGTTTCACAAACAGAGTTCTGCTCGCTCGTGGACGAAACAGTGACCTATATATGCACTTTGTGCATTAGTGTCACTGACGATGCCACTATGAAGCATTAGATGGCGTTAGCTATCGAAATCATTAATACAAAAATGTTTTTTAGTATAAAATGCAAACGATGTGATTTAATTAATAAGACAACCCAAGACAATAAATATCCATTGAAACAACTACTTCCCGTGCAAATACACCTCCGGATATTGAATTATACAATGAAATATTTAAAATCTTAATGTATTTGATTTATTACAATCTCTATCAAAGTATATGTAACATTCAGGTCAAATGCTCTTAAAACCAACTAACAAATAAAAATAAAAAATAAAATCAGAAATTACAAGAAATTATAAATGAAAGGACTTGGATTAAAACTAATGTCTTAGGCCATCTATATTTATCTCTCTTCAGTATAGTTTTGCTTATGACTTTTTAAAAATAAAAATTTAGAAATAAAATTAAATAAACTTACTTGGTAAAAGTGTTGTGTTTGGAATGAACAATAGTTGTTTCAATGGATATTTATTATCTTAAGCTGTCTCAATAATTATCACACATTGTTTGCATTTTACACGTAATTTTATATATTATGTTTAAATTGTGCAAACTATAAGAAACGTAAGCTTATTTTCTCGAATTCAAATATTTTTGAATTGGAATTATTCTTGTTTCTACCAATTTTCTATTTTTTTTTTCAAGATACATATTTTGTTCTTCACTTCAATTCGTATTGTTGGAACCTAGATTCTCAGAAAACATATTTTACTGTGTGTCTGTGTGTGATTTTTGTTTTTCTAATACGTACGTGACAGAATCCAATTAGATAACATCGACTTAAAAACTTAACCTACCAGTTACCGCTCACATATACTCACCACTTTTAATTTTCCCTGTGATTTACACAACAGCACATCCGCACATATTCTGTTCTGCATAAATCAAATTTATCTCCCAACTTCCTGCAATCACCTGCACGTTCTTTAATTAGATTAATCGCGTGCACGTGCATCATATGCACCCCTTACGAATGAAAATCGTAAGGGGTGCATACACATGAAATTGATATTAAATTATACACCGCGGTGCGATATTTTTCCTATCGATGAAAACCGGCTGATTATTTGAATATGTGTATGTGTTTATAGCCGGCTGACATGATTTCGACATAATTTATGGGATTTAATAAGGCGCGTTTTAACGCCCCCATGTTTTTTTTTATTTATTTAATTACATTTACAAACTACGCGATCTCGATCGGATATTAAATTATTGCCTGGGGGGATTCGGGAATTACAAATGGGGGATGATGGCAGTCGATACGTTGACGTGATAAATTGCCGAATTAAAATCCGCCGGTGTAAAATTATTATTTCGCAACGTCTGTATCGGTTGGGTGGCAGTTAAATATTACCCATTGTTAGGGAATAAGGGATGTTGAATAGGGAGGAAACGAGGTTGTAGAATAAACTCGTACCTATAACAATAATATCTGTATTTTAATGTTATCTTATTAAAAGCATGTTTATTAATTCAATTAAATCTTGTATAGAAAGCGAGCAATCACGAACAGGATTTGCAAATGTTTATAATTAATGAAAACATCTTGTCAACATTAATCAAACTTTCTCAAATTGTCACTTTTTGAAATATATAAATGAGAACAAAATTAAGTTTGAATTTACCATTACCTACAGCAGGGTCCAACCTTTCGTACTATGAGAGCTACTTTTGCTTACCAAGTTATTTGGCGATTGACTGGTTATAGGTAATACTAATAAAACATAAATAAAAGTATTTACATTTTTTCTTTTAAACATACCTTTAAATTTATTGTAAATTGCTCGAATTTTGATGATGATGATGTGTCCACCGTAGCACTTTCTCGTTTAAATAATTGATGATTGATATACTAAAAGTATTTGACTTGTTAATTGGTTATAGACCATTTCACATTAAATCAGTGTTTTATACGCGTGGCGCATAAAGTAACATTTCGAGTTTAGAAAAGCCTAATATGGCTCGGCCGCTCCGCTTCGTTACGCGACCAAGCCAAATTTTTAGGCTTTTCTAAACTAGAAATTTTACTTCGTGTTTAATCTTGGATTGGAAACACTCTTTAGATAATCAATCATATACTTATTCTGCAGTTTTTTTATTGTAAAATTTATGACTAAAGTAATTGGAATAGATGTTTTATTTAACTTTTAACGTTGACTCGTGTAAAACCTTTATGTTATAGCACAAATATATTACTACTATTAAAGTTAGTAAGGTGTTGGTACGACGAAATAAAGGTTTGTATAATATCAGTATTGTTTAAAGCGTTACTAAGCAGTAATCCATATTAATTAATAACTAAGGTACGATTCACGAGAGGTGTCCCATGGTTTTCTTGATTTGTAGTGCTTTCTGCACCAATACATGTAATACGAAAATAGTTTGATGTCTTCAAATTACGTGCGTGAAAAGAGACAGAAAACTTCATAATATGTCTGCTATGGTTTTTAGATGGAACATGCAAAAACGTATGTTCCGGTATGCATCTTTAAAATTTTAAGGTTAACCGTCATATTTTGACAATGTCTTCGTAAAATTATATCTGCAAAAACCCAGCCACAAATCATTTTAATTTATGTGCACAATCGTTTCAAATGTGATTTTAAGTGGTATAATTCCAATTTCCACATTTACTAACTAGTTCACGTATTTACAGAAATAAATAATGCATTTATGTTGATTTTGTGTGAGCTCAAACGAAAATGTTACTTAAATAGAATGCGCATTCAGTAGATTTGGCAAATAGTCATCGGATTTTAACAGATTAATCCGATGACTACTACAGGAAATTTTTCTTTTAAGTATACATACAGGGAATTTTCTATTAGGTATACATATGCATACGGTTTTTTTTTTAAAGTTCACTTTGAAGCTAAAAACGAGTGTTTTCCACTCCCAGACTAAGCATGAAGTAAAATTTCGAGTTTAGAAAAGCCTTAAAATTTGGATTGGTCGCGTAGCGCGAAGCGCGGAGCGGCCAAACCAAATTTTCAGGCTTTTCTAAACTCGAAATTTTACTTCATGCGCCACGCGTATTAAACACTGACAGCACTGAAACATTGTGAACGAGTAAACTTCGCTTGAGATGAGTGTCTTGTACGCGTGGCGCATGAAGTAAAATTTCGAGTTTAGAAAAGCCTGAAAATTTGGTTTGGTCGCTCCGCGCTTCGCGCTACGCAACCAAACCAAATTTTCAGGCTTTTCTAAACTCGAAATTTTACTTCATGCCTAACCTGGGAGTGGAAAACACTCGTTTAAACTTCAAATTGACCTCTTTTAAGAAAAAAACGAATATTTAAAAATCTACAACACGTAATTGGGATATGAATACTCAAAAGAAAAAAATCACAAGAAATTATGATTTATAGCTATTCTAAAAGATAGAACACTAATTTATTTGCTACCTAAACAGCATGACATTGTCATATAACGTCAAAATTTGACACAACTAGAAAACATCGTTGCAGATACATCTGTCGACATACTCTCATTTCACATCAATGAGTCATAGGACATCTTTCCCGAATTCCACTATAAGTAGTATTTCTATTTTTTTATACCACTAACGAGTGTTTTCCACTCCCAGGCTAAGCATGAAGTAAAATTTTGAGTTTAGAAAAGCCTGAAAATTTGGTTTGGTCGCGTAGCGCGAAGCGCGGAGCGGCCAAACCAAATTTTCAGGCTTTTCTAAACTCTAAATTTTACTTCATGCGCCACGCGTATTAAACACTGAAAGCACTGAAACATTGTGAACGAGTAAACTTCGCATAAAATGAGTGTCTTGTACGCGTGGCGCATGAAGTAAAATTTCGAGTTTAGAAAAGCCTGAAAATTTGGTTTGGTCGCTCCGCGCTTCGCGCTACGCAACCAAACCAAATTTTCAGGCTTTTCTAAACTCGAAATTTTACTTCATGCTTAACCTGGGAGTGGAAAACACTCGTTTAAACTTCAAATTGACCTCTTTTAAGATAACAAGGAATATTTAAAAATCTACAATACGTAATTGGGATATGTATACTCAAAAATAAAACAAATCACAAGAAATTAGGATTTAAAGCTTTTCTAAAAGATAGAACACTAATTTATTCGCTACCTAAACAGTATGACATTGTCATGTAATGTCAACATTTGGCACAACTAGGAAACATCGTTGCAGATACAACTGTCGACATACTCTCTAAAAAATTTGAATTAAACATATCACACCAATGAGTCATAGGACATCTCTCCCGAATTCCACTATAAGTAGTATTTCTATGTTTTCATACCACTTTATTCCTACTTTAGACGCATTGTACACTTGAAAATGACATTGAATATGTTGAAATTCAAGTCGTGTAAAGTTTAAGTGAAGTGGTATAAAAACATAGATATATTCGTCAGTCGTTAATTCGTGAGTAGTATATTTCAAACTTCACAATATTACAGTGTCTTACGCTTGACGCATTAAGTAAAATTTCAAGTTTAGAAGAGCCTGAAAACTTGAATTTGCTGGTGCGCTACGCGCCCCGGCAAATCCAAATTTTCAGGTTTTTCTAAACTCTAAATTTTACTTTATGCTAAATCTGGGAGTGGAAACACTCGTTAAAACTTTAAATTTAGAGAATATTTTCTCAGTATAAAATATAATAAGTCAATTATATAACTTATACTATTAGAGTAAACTTAATGATTGCTCGGCCGTTAATGGGTTAAAACAATAAAACCTTTTACATTTTTTAAATATTCATTTTATCCTTTCGGCAACTTTTAATTAGAAAAACGATTCACAAAACGCTTGTAATTCCTCTTAAAAACATAACCCTAGTTTTGTGTGGACGTACATTTTTCCTTTATATAAAATGTTTAATTTCTGTTTTAATAAAATAGATGAATAACTAGTATCGAATGGAAAAAGATATATCAATATTCGCATGAAAACATCGATATTCCAAAATATCGATATATATCGTTGAAACCAGTTGGCGAGCGACCGAAAATGGCCCAGCGATCGACAGGTTGAACACCCCTGACCTACAGGAATTTATTCTTTTAAGTATACATATCCTCTACTCTACTAGTCTATTCATCATTTACATAAATGACATATTTCAAATAATGAATCCTAATTATGGCATAATGGTAAGCTATGTAGATGACAACAATGTATTGTTGAAACATAAGACCTATTTGGATCTAGTCAATATAGCAAGCAATATAGTACAGGATATAGCCACATACTTGAACAAAAACCAATTGTTTCTAAACCAAACTAAAACCAATTCAATAATATTCGCAACGAAAAGATCTACTAACGAACTCCCAAATAATATAAAATTAAATAATTCGAACTTAAAAATTGAAACGCAATGTAACTTCTTGGGTATTATTATCAATAGACACATGGATTGGACAGGTCAGATTATTAAAGTAAACAGTAAACTGAATAACACTTTATACGGTATACGAAGGATAAAACCATATGTACACTTCTCTACTTTAATGTTAGTATATAACAGCTACTTCACTTCTCTTATGAAATACGGCATAATATGCTGGGGTGTAAGTAATGACATTTCGAAAATATTGACAACACAAAAAGCCGCAATTAGAACAATATTTAATAAAAGATACAGGGATTCATGTCGCGGCCTATTTAACACATATTAACGGTAGTGGCACTGTACATTTATGAAAGTCTTTCATATATTTTTCAAAACAAAGAAAAATTCAGACTGTTCCTTAACCAAAATTCCCACAATACACGGAATGCAAATATTAGTTATATCTACCCAAAACACAATTTGTCTATGGTTGAAAAGACCCCTTACCACGCCATGATGAAATTATTTAATACTCTTCCAGCTAGATACAGAAACTTGATTTATTCACATTCTTTTAAGAATGAAATTAAAACTCTCTTAGTACAAATAGAACCATATACGATGGCAGAATATTTCAATTATTTCTAAATTGGGCCAGGCCTACAATAGTTATAGTAGTTTTTTTTTGTGACGATTTTCCTTGTTATATACTCACTTATTATTATATGTATGTATATCCAAAAGAAAATAAATGGCTTAAGTAAGTAAGTAAGTAAGTAAGTATCCCGTAAATTAGCAGGAATTAGCGGTTTTTATAAAAGAGGTCAATTTATAGCTTCAAACGAGTGTCAAACTTTGAAATCTAACCCTTTCAAAAAAACAACGAATGCCTTAAAATATACAATTCATACAACGTGTTCATACTGTAGAATATGTCTCTGTAGACTTGCGTACATGATAAAAACAAAATGTATGTGCATTAAAATATCTCAGCGACCATTATTTTATCATAATTTAAGCTCTCGGTCATGTACATGCAATATTATGCAGATAACCTCCCATTCAGAGCCGTTTTCTCTTCCACCACATTCGACGGGGGGAAGTTTCTAAAAAGCAGTTACGGCTTTAGTGCTCAACTATGGCCCCGATATACCTGAGCAGATTATTAACAGCTTTGCATAGTAATTAGGCGAATTAATAACGCAACTTCGCCCGCCTCGAACAACATCGTCTTAGCAAAAGGGGCGCACGCCATGCAAAATAAATAACTCTACCGTATTAAATACAGATTTCGAGAGATACAGCCCTGTTTCGTACGAAACACAACAACGTAAATTATTAATTACTCCCGAAGACTGGCGGAGAGCACAACAAGGATTCGAAGAGGGGGGGCCAGCGTGTTTTGATATTGCTTACAAGGATCTGTTAAGGACTGGAGTTGTTTGCTTTAGTAAACTATTGACGCGGTGAGTTAATTATTAGGTCATTTGTGACCTTGTTACGTAAATAGTCTATTTTGTAAATAATTAACGTACTTGACGAAATGCTAAGGGCGAGTTACATAAACTTTGATCTAAACTGTAAATCAGATGACATTAGAATAATATAAATATTGTTATTTAAATAACTTAATTTTGAATTACAGTTAAGAGATCATTATATAATTGGCGAAGCCAAGATTGTGACCATGGAGAGGAACGAAACAAAAATATGCTGAACCTGAAGCTTAATTCTTTAAACTGAAGACTGTATTCTGAAATAATACCGATTTGCGGTTAGGTTCTTAAAAGTTTATTAAAGAATATAACCGAAAATCGTTATTAACTTAGAATAAAATCTAAGGTTTTCAATTTGGAGAAACTTAATGAAGCACAATTATTAAGTTTAACCAAATTAAAAATCTTAGGTTTTATTCTAAAAGTATGACGGTTGTCGTTAATGTTCTTTTAACTTAATGGTTTTACATAGTTTTAGTTGGTAGTGTAATTTTGACTGTCAAAAACAAATCAATTCAGGCTTTTCTAAACTCGAAATTTTACTTCATGCGCCACCGGTACAAAACACTGATTCAATGTAAAGTTTAGCGGTGTGTTTTAAACTTCGTACTATGTCAGTGTTTTGTACCAGTGGCGCATGAAGTAAAATTTCGAGTTTAGAAAAGCCTGAAAATTTGGTTTGGCCGCTCCGCGCTTCGCGCTACGCGACCAAACCAAATTTTCAGGCTTTTCTAAACTCGAAATTCGCAATGAATTAGTGTTTATATGTTATTAGTGTTATACACCTGGTGTATGAAGTAAATATTTCGAGTTTAGATGAAACTAAAAAACTATGTCGATTATCTTAATGTTCTTTTATGTTTTAGTTAATATTGTAATTAGTAACTTCAAAAACTAATATTTAGTTTATTTTAATCTTGTGATCGATTATTGTTATAATAGATGCAATATGTTTAACATTTACAATAAGTCAATGTTTTATACACCTGACGCATGAAGTAAATATTTTGAGTTTAGAAATGCCTTAAAATTTCAAGTTTTTCTAAACTCGAAATATTTACTTTATGCTTACTCACGAATTATAAAACACTTGTTATAAAACCATTAAAACCTTTAATAATAACAATGAATTCTAAAAAAAGTTTCCTATAAAATTAATTTGTCTGGCAATTTTATAATTTGTTATACAATTGCCTTTTCTATAGAGTATTAAAATAAATACTGATTTTTTGAATTGTTTTAAACTTCAAGTTAATTACGCTTTCTACAAACGTATGACATTATACTGCCACTTACCCCAAAAACTTTACTATTAATTTAACAAACTTACGGCAAAAAAACTAAAAAAATGTCTTTATTGCAAAAATACATAAAATGTTTTATTTATTCCTTAATATTTAGTGACAAATATATGTTAAACCTAATTAAATACTTTTATTATTGTCAATTGTTTTCCCAAAAAAATGCTTTAAAATAATTAAATATTATGTTCGACTTGACATTCTAATCAATTTCTTTTAATGTTGATAATTTTTTGTTAATTTTGTTTTAATTTCTGTCATTTTTACTGTTAACATTTACAAATGCCCGTCTTCTGTAGCACAAAGTAAAGTTAAAAGTGTTGTTGTTAGACAGACCGAAGTTATTTTCACAATCTTTATGATTTACTTTTAGCGTGATCTGCTCCGAGATTTCCGAGATTTCCGAGATTTTTATTATTTCTTAAAATATTGCTGACTTCTGTTAGCTTTTATAATTTAAATAAATTACTATAGTGTTTGTAAATTTCGCAGTTATTAGGTATTCAATAATGCACTAAATATTAATGACTCACATCAGTAACCCTAATTTTCATCAATTTCACAAGTCGTTAATTTTCAATTTTTACAGATCAGTAGATCAATTTTTAAATAGTTCTTAAACTTGTAGCAATTTCAAACGCATTTTTTCAAATTAAATGAATATACATTGAATTATGAAAGACATTTCAATTTTTTGTTACAATAATATACAGATAGTTTTATGTAACACCGAACATTTTCATAATGAGAATTTTTCTTTAAAGTATCCATATGCCTACGTTGCACATTTTCCGATACTCGGTTTATTAAAAGAATGCAATTTGAAGCTTTAAACGAGTGTTTTCCACTCCCAGACTAAGCGTGAAGTAAAATTTCGAGTTTAGAAAAGCCTGAAAATTTGGTTTGGTCGCGTAGCGCGAAGCGCGGAGCGACCAAACCAAATTTTCAGGCTTTTCTAAACTCGAAATTTTACTTCATGCGCCACCGATACAAAACACTGATTCAATGTTAAGTTTAGTGGTGTGTTTTAAACTTCGTACTATGTCAGTGTTTTGTACCAGTGGCGCATGAAGTAAAATTTCGAGTTTAGAAAAGCCTGAAAATTTGGTTTGGCCGCTCCGCGCTTCGCTCTACGCGACCAAACCAAATTTTCAGGCTTTTCTAAACTCGAAATTTTACTTCGTGCTTAGCCTGGGAGTGGAAAACACTCGCTTAAAGCTTCAAATTAAATTCTTTTAATAAACCAAGCATAGAAAAATGTGCAACGTATGCATATGGATACTTCAAAGAAAAATTCTTGTTATAAAAATGTTCGGTGTTACATAAAACTCTCTCTATATTCGTTATCTAAAATAATATAGACACAAACACAAAGCACATATGTTCGACAGAGTAAACGCAAATGAGCATTATCATTTGCTTAAGTAGCATCGCCGGTGAATGAATGACTACTGAACACAAAATCATATTCTTGACAAACACAAAGGTTGGACATTGAAGTGAATAATCTCAGATAAGTGATAAACTAAGCTAAGTTGCAGTTACAGAGAATTATTGTAGTTTTCTTTATCTGTTAAATAGGTAAGTAAATATTAGTTAAAACGTATGATCCCTTTTATATATTGTATATATTGTGGTATTTCTTTATAAAATTTGAGTCCATTGTATACCAGAGATTTTTCTGAGAGGGTTGGCCTTAGTACCGGATAAGAATACTGATTATTATTTCTTGTATTATAACTGTGTGTATGCAAGCTTCAAATGTTGACTTATATTTAAAACTATATATTAAAATTTCGCTGTCCATGACAATTCCCAGCACTCTACAGCTATAATCTAGCGAATGATACAAAATTCAAGATTTAATTTATCTAGTTCTGTATTTGTACGGTTAGTATGAATCTGTGTTGCATTCGTGTTGTTTTTACTTAGATTAATTTATGTTGTGACATCCAGTTTTGAGCGCCATATTGACAATTCGAGCTGCCTTATTAAGTAGATCGTAATATTTAATAATAATTTGGAATAATAACTAATTATTAGGTATTATTAAATTAGCATTTTTTCATCTGCATACATTTCAACAATATTATTATTGTTCTTTAACAAAATCGGGAAAGCTATTATTGTAAATAACCAAGAGATTAATATGGTTCCTTGAGGCACTTCTATGTTGGGTTTGCCGATCTAAGAGTCTAATTGTAACTAGTTGTTTTCAAACATTAAAAGTGCGATTCTTTTTGCAATCTACAACAAGTTAGTCTTACAAAGACTATATCAAACACTCATTGAAACAACTACTTCCCGAGCTAATACCCCGACGGATATTCAATTATACAACAAGTGTTTGCTGTTACATACAGTAACCTACTGCAAATGCAACAATTTGAGTCAAATTATTCAGGCCATCTATAGACGCGTTTCGAGATTTATCTCTCATCAGTATAGCTTTGCCATATCCTCTAAGTAATTTGACACCTTAGACTGGCGGTCACGTTACCGTTTAAACATAAGTATAAATGTCATTTAACCAAACACAATTTAGTAACTATTATTTTATATGATCTCTTGTAAAAAATAGTTTGTTAATGCTTTCTATCAGAATTGTGTGTTGTAAATGTAAATGCAGAGCGGTACAATCATTTTTTAATACAACATTGTTCGATCTGCTGGAAGATGTTCCACTTCACATAATTTAAGATATGTGGTATCAGCATGATGGGGCCCCGCCTCACTGAGGAAGACAAGTGACCCTATGGCTGCGTACTTGTTTTCCAAATGATTGGATTGATGACGGAGGTCCGATACCATGGCCACCTAGATCACCTGACCTAAATCCTTACAATTTTTTATTTGTGGAGTCACTTCAAGCAACGTGTTAATGCCGTAGAAATCAATGATCACATCAGTTATTGTAGAGGATTCAAGATGCTGCAACTCATATTTGAAATAACATGAATTTATTACGCATAAAAGAGAGTTTGATTCGTCGTTGCCAATTATGTATTCAGAAATATTTCAGAGCATTTACTGTAGGTAAATTTTCCTTTTCGTTTGTTACAATAATGTGTTTGGTTTCTTTAAATTATGATTACATATTAGTGTTCCAAGAGACAAAATGTTAAAAGCGCTATAACTTCTAAACGAGGACAGATAGAACCTGCATTTATACGAACATTTCTTGATGAAATTAAATCTTCTTTTATATGCCAAAGTTTGTAAAGAGGCTTATGAATCACCCTGTATTGTCAAAAGCCTTGAAGGTGGCCTAAGTCAATTCCATTAGGAACTTCTTACCTCTCTAGAAGCTGATCGTATTCGATAGTATGAACAAATTAAAGAATAGAAAAAAATCGACATTTTACTTCATGCTTAATTCAGAAAACTACAGATTTAATCACTTTTTGGTAATTGTTTTTTTTTTATTGTTACAGGTATGTTCAACGGATGCAATAAATCGAATATATTTATATGAATTAAGGGTAAGTTTTTGTGAGCATAGATTTTAAAAAATCACATGTTACCCCAAAAAGTGAATTTATATTTAGATTATTCATCTAAATGTATACGAGTTTAGAAAAGTCCACAAATTTGGCTTGGTCGCGAAGCGACTAATCCATATTTTTAGGATTTTCTATACTTGAAATTTTATTTCATACGCAATGCGCATTAAACACTGTTCTAAAGTGGAATTCAAAATATACTGCTCAAGTTTGTTTTTACGTTAATCCAGCTTTCAAAATTCGAGCATTTTTTTGTAATATGTAAGAATAATTAAAAGATATAAATCAAAAGCAAATGGCTCTAGTCGTTCGAATTTTACAAGTTACACAAAATTAACAAATGAGATCAAACTTAAGCGACCAAACTAAATGTCATGCTTTTTTAAACTCGAAATTTTACTTCATGCTTAATCAAGATGTTGAAACACTTGTTAGAAGCTTCAAATTTAGCTCTATTTAAAAACAACTAGCACCCTGCGGTATTGATAGACTAATAATGCGTCAATAGTTTAGAGTCATGATGGTTTGTGTTATTGCTTTAGTTAGTATTTATAGAGGTGTGGGTTACAAGGATTTAGCATTAGCAATATTGAACGTATTGGGGTTTGCGTGTTCAATGAAGAAGAAAGTTTAATTAACGTGTATTTCCGTGAATTTTAAAAAAAATGTCACGCTAATATCTCAATGATTTTCCAAGCTAGTAATTTTCAGAACGTTAACTCTCTAAAATTAAGACAAAATTAGGCTTCCAGACGTTCATCTAAAAATAACTTAAAATCTATTGATAGGGTGTTTTTGGATTTTTGCATATTTTGAAAGAACAATATTTTCTCCATATCCGCCTAAAATTTCATGTAAATATGGCAATGATGTATCAATTAGAAATTCTCAAAACTTAAACTCTCTAAAATTAAAAAAAAAATTAGGCTTAGTTCAATTGAAAATAACTGAAAATCTATTGACAGTGTATTTTTAAATTTTTGCATATTTTAAAAGATCAATATTTTCTCAATATCCCGATAAAATTTCATGCAAATATCGTAATGATTTTCCAAGCTTTATCAAAACTTGAACTCTCTAAGATTTAAACAAAATTAGGCTTCTAGATGTTCAATTGAAAATTACTGAAAAGCTATTCATATGCAAATATATATATATATATATATATATATATATATATATATATATATATATATATATATATTTATTTATTTATTTTTAGGTTTTCGCGAGCAAAATATAACTGGCTTGAGTTTTTTGGGCTGCTTTCTCGCGTTGGTTGATTTATTTGCGCTCTACGTTTCGGCAGCATCACTTCTGCCATCCTCAGGAGCTTTTTTGTATACTGAGTGATAGATGTCACGTTCACTGTCAGTACATTTGTTTTGTAAACTAGGGACTTGTAGTCTAGATCTGCTGCGTGTTATTGGTCCACTCGATGACACAAATCAAGAAATTTTAGCACCTTCTACATCGAGTGGACCAATAACACGCAGCAGATCTAGACTACAAGTCCCTAGTTTACAAAACAAATGTACTGCCAGTGAACGTGACATCTATCACTCAGTATACAAAAAAGCTCCTGAGGATGGCAGAAGTGATGCTGCCGAAACGTAGAGCGCAAATAAATCAACCAACGCGAGAAAGCAGCCCAAAAAACTCAAGCCAGTTATTTATATATATATATATATATATATATATATATATATATATATATATTGATATTTATCCGATATATATCAACTTCTTAAAAATTATTCTTGTTCATAAATATTAAAATTTACATTATTTTTTAATTACAGGAAGCTTTTCTTTTAAGTATACATGTCTCAATTACAGCGCAAGAGTAAATCTTTAAATATTTGTTGTTATTTTGAACTTTTAAACGAGTATTTTTCACTTCTAGATAAAGCATGAATTCGAGTTTAGAAAAGTCTGAAAATTTGGATTGGTCGCGTAGCAAAGCGGAGTGACCAAACCAAATTTTCGGGCTTTTGTGGAAAACACTAGTTCAAAGCTTCAAACTGAACTCTTTAAAAAAGCGTATGAGTATGTAATATGTATACAGAGAGTTTTATGTAACACCGAACATTATGAATGTTTATTTTCATACAGAGAAGTGTACATATGCATACGTTGTAAATTTTCCGACACTCGGTTTATTAAAAGAATTTAATTTGAAGCTTTAAACGAGTGTTTTCCACTCTTAGGTTAAGCATGAAGTAAAATTTTGAGTTTAGAAAAGCCTGAAAATTTGGTTTGGTCGCGTAGCGCGAAGGGCGGAGCGACCAAACCAAATTTTCAGGTTTTTCTAAACTCGAAATTTTAGTTCATGCGCCACCAGTGTAAAACACTGAAACACTCTGAAGCTCACAATATATTTAAATCTTTGCAATATGTCAGTGTATTATACCGGTGGCGCATGAAGTAAAATTTCGAGTTTAGAAAAGCCTGAAAATTTGGTTTGGTCGCTCCGCGCTTCGCGCTACGCGACCAAACCAAATTTTCAGGCTTTTCTAAACTCGAAATTTTACTTCATGCTTAGTTTGGGAGTGGAAAACACTCATAAATTTTAAATTAAACTCTTAAAAAAAAAACGACGATTATCTAAAGATTTAAAGCACATACGCCATAATTGGGTATTTGAACTGAAATAAGTTAAGGCATTAGGCTACAATTTGTAATGGTCATATAGGCAACCTAATTTACACACAACCTAAAAATGGAAGATGTCAAATCGTGTTGAATACTTTGGTTTGACAAATCGAGCATACGAACATAAAAATTGAAAATGCTCGGTGTTGCATAAAACTCTCTGTATGTATACTTACAAGAAAATTTCCCTGTATTTAACTTTAAAACGTTATCTTGATCTGTCAATGTTTTCAATGTATTGTGTTCAAATACAAAAAATATCTAAAAGGGAATCCATTATTATCATTTATTTAAATCTATTTTCGGGTCCTATAACTTTGAAACGTAAAAGAATTATTAATTTCTTTGTGTCAAATATTAAAATATGGGTATTTCTTAGTGGAACTTGAGAATTAATAACACTATTGATACGTTTCTGGTAAGGCTTTGAATTAAAGTGTTCAATTTAGGGGTCATACAACTTTAATTTTCGATACATTATAATCGTTTTCTGGACTGGATAATCAAAAATGGTAATTTTTGGAAAATTTGAGATTTTCATTTACGGTATGTAAAATCTGTTTTTCTGAAAAAAATTAACTAAACTTCAGATTTACTTATATAAAATTCCCCCAAAAAATCTATTCTTTTAACGTTATTAAATTTAAAATTGATCAAATTGGAAGTCATAAATTTTATAATAAAAAAAACTCTGAAAAATAAATTTATGATTGATCGGCTAACGAGTGTTTCCAATCCCAGATTAAGCATAAAGTAAAATTTTGAGTTAAGAAAAGTCTGAAAATTTAAGTCGGTCGCGTAGCGAAGTGGAGCGACCGAGCCAAATTAGGCTTTTCTAAATTCGAAATTTTTCTTCACGCGCAAAGTGTACAAAACGGTGATTAAATGTGAAATGGTCTTCAACCAATAAACAAGTGACATGCGTTTAGTATGTCAATCATTAATTGTTCAAATGACTAGGAAAGTTCTATGTTAGACACATCGTCATTTTCTGTATTTGTTTTTATATAACTTTGGAAACAAAAACAAAATACTAACTCAAATCTCTCCCTATCACAAAAAGCTATGTTCGCCACTGAGTCATGTAACAGTTTATAAATAAAGAGCTAAAAATGTAAGTGCTTTTAAATTAAACATTAAAACCTACTCGAGGATTATCACCCTTTTGTAAATCCTCTCTCTTCTCGAGCGTGTCTCAGTAATATTCCTCGAGTCTGCGAATTTGAGTGACTTGTTCCGTGCATAATCCCTGATAGAGATTCATATAAAAATGACGGATTATATTTGAGCTTACCAAGGGTTACCACGGTAACAGAGAGAGCGTAACAGAGGGCGCGCACCCTCCCGACCCACAGCCACCTCTCATCTCATCTCGCAAAAGAAAACATGTTTTCCACCGGTGGATAAATAGCCCGAATTCAGGTTTTTTTTTGCCCTCCCTCAATATAAACCCGCAATCATAATAGAAAAGACTCACTCTAGGAATCACGAAAACATCATTAAAATCCTGTAATAACAATTTTGCCGAGTGCACACACACACACATGCAAGCGAGTTTAATGACTTAACAACCACAATTAAAGCGCCGAGTTCGAGAATAATCACCGGAAACGGACGCGGGCTTTTGCGTTATTGCAGTTGTTGCAATAGTTGGTCTGTCTGCAATTGACAGAAAAGGAAAAGGGGGGAATGCGAGGGCGAGAATTTTTGCAGTTTGTAAATGGGTTCTGGTTGTGGGGGATGTTGTAGCAGTCCCCTTGCTTTAAAGCCATTACAATTTCACCGGCTTAAATTTAATTTTAGTGAATTGCCTTCTTGGCTGGAGGAGGCTGGAACTGTGCATCTGAAGATTCGCTTTCGTTAGAGTTCCTGGTGCTAATAACATAAAACAGCGTTTGTTTAATGTTAAAGTTTTCTTTCTTCGGCGTAAATCTATTACTAAGTTCACACGCTTTTTAAAATTCTGAAAAATTTAGCGTTTTCACTCCAGAATAAATGATTTTTTTCAGTAAAAGTTTTAGCTACGATCAGACACTGCAGTTTTTATTTTAATAGTTGATTTGAAAAAGAAAACATTTGGTTAAATTTCACTAATATTTTGTTTTTTTATTCCAACTAGTTTCGACTTTGAGAATGACTTAAAGTTAAATATATTTCACCACTTGAAAGTCCACGTGAAAGATGAGAAACTTGTTTAAGGTTTAATAGTTGATTATGATTTTAAAGGAAAACACTTGGTTTAATGTCACTAATATTTTGATTTATTATTCCAACTAGTTTTGACGATAAGTCATTCTCAAGGGATATTAAAATTGAATTTGTGTTCAGTATTCCGGCACCAGGTACCCACAGACGCGTTTCGGACTTCAAGGTCCTCTTCAGTGTGGTTCCGACCCAGTGCTGAGGAATACTAAACATTTCTGACTATTTCAAGCCAATATGTGAAAACTATTAATGATTTCGATAGCTAACGCCATCTAATGCTTCATAGTGGCATCGTCAGTGACACAAGGGATATATTTCAAAGTGAATAATTCTTTTAAAATCATAGTTAAATATGATATATTCAATATAAGAGCTTATTATTCGTGTTTATTTTTATTATTCCCTATTTATAAATGAATAATGGCATACAAAAAACTGTAACAATTGTGAAATTTTGTATATACGTGTACGCGAGCACGAGTTGAAAAAATTGGAGCCCATTCGGAAACGGAAGTGCGCAAATTGGGGGAAGGCAAATTCGACATTCCAGTCGTGCACGGACCGAACACGCGGAATACAAATAAAACGAAATTCAAAACATCACCCTCAAACGCGCCCCACTCTCTCGACGAAAAAAAAACAGATAGTTCCGAAGCACCCTCTCTCATCCCCCTTTATCTGTCACCTCTATCAGGTGAATGACGTGGCCCCCGATCCCAAAGTCATCGCCACCCACACACACACACACACACGAAAAACACACAGTTTATTGTCGCTTTTGACGATCGAGTAGTTTTGCTGGATAGACAGAATGCGGTGTAAAAAATTTGATTTTATTAGTGGATTTTATACGTGAGGAGATTACCTTTAAGTTACTCATGGTATGCAAAATTAGTTTAATTAGTTTAAAATATGATTTCCATGGTATATTTGTTATACGAGTATAAAATGAAAAAATATATTTTCTTAAATCAAGCATCAAAAAATTGAAGGGTTTTTGGAATTAATCAAATAGCTATTAGAATCAAGTATTTCGTCCGATTAAAGGTATATCGCGTCCCACCAGTGGATCGACCAACCAGTCGTCGTCCCACCAGTGGGTCGCAAGACGAAGTGGCGCTTAAGATAATATATATCAATTGTTATAACTTTTTCTATACAGGGTGTTGACTTGGCCGATGCAACATAGGAAATCGCATGTTAATTTTGAAGTGTTCAAATATTGGCTTCCCTATTTATTTTAGAGACAAAATGTATTTCACTATTTTGTAGACGGAAAAATTCTAAATCTATGAATGTTCACACTTAACACTTTACGTTTCTCTAAGTTAAAATAATTAAGAAAAACTAATGTGATTTTATAAAAAATAATGACATACCATGGAATTGATACAACAATTGCGGATATTACCTGTTTTTTTTTAATGAGTTTAATTTGAAGCTTTAAATAAGTGTTTTCCACTCCCAGACTAAACATGAAGTAAAATTTCGAGTTTAGAAAAGCCCAGTGAAAATTTGTCGAGGGTCGCGCAGCGACCCGAGACAAATTTTCTGGGCTTTTCTAAACTCGAAATTTCACTTCATGCGCCACGCGTATAAAACATTATAATATTGTCATATTTATGCATATTTGAATTTCACTTAAAATCTGTGTTTTATACGCGTGGCGCATGAAGTAAAATTTCGAGTTTAGAAAAGCCCAGAAAATTTGTCTCGGGTCGCTGCGCGACCCTCGACAAATTTGCATGGGGCTTTTCTAAACTCGAAATTTTACTTCATGCTTAGTCTGGGAGTGGAAAACACTCGTCTAAAGCTTAAAATTGAACTTTTAAAAATCAACGTATGTCAGAAAATGTACAGCTAAATAATTAAGAAAAAGTAATGTGATTTTATAAAAATAATGACAAACTATGAAATTGATACAACAATTGCGGATGTCAAAATACCACAAGATATTGCTGTTACTTAATTAACGACAAAAACATAATGCAAACATCGTGATAACTGTGGTCTGCATAATATCACTTTATTAGGAGTATTTTCTTGTATAGTGTAAATCATTTTGAAAACATTTACTTTAACCAAGTGACTGCGATATCTTTTGACATCCGCAATTGTTGTTTCAATTCCATGACATGTCATTATTATTATAAAATCACATTACTTTTTCTTCATTATTTTAACTTAGAGAAACGTAAAGTGATAAACGTTAACACAAATGAATTCAGAATGTTTCCCTTTACAAAAAAGGTAAATACATTTTGTTTCTAAAATAAATAGGGGAGCCAAAATTTGAACATTTAAAAATTGACATGCGATTTCCTATGCTGCGTCCGCCAATTCAGCACCCGGTATACGTAGCATATCCACACATTTTTAAATTATTATTTCATATTTTTTCACAACTTTCAAAAATCTTGTTATTTTATCATTATTTGTTGTAATTTCTAAGCTTTATTTAAAAATTTAGATAATTTTCATTGTTTTTAACAACTTTGACATTTTCAAAGAATTCTGGAATTTTTCTAGTTACATAAAAATAGTGAAATTTAATAAATCCATTCAGTGATTTGTTCGATTTTCACGATTCCAATTAAGCTATTTTGTTTTTGCTGTATGTGGGCCTGTCCACATACAGGGAATTTTTTTTAGGTATACATACTCGTATCTCGATTTTTCGATTTACATTTGTTGACATTTGTTATTTTATATAAGCTTTCCGTTTGAAGCTTTTACGAGTTTTAACCTCAAATGTTAAAACTAGTTGAGCATTACGTTTTTAGTTATTTAACAATAAATGTATACAAAAAATTCACCAATTATTTCTACTACAATCTCTATAGAAAGTAGGTTTATACGCTCGCAAAAGTTATTGGAACGCAGGCGTTTCACGAGAGACATCACTTAATGTCACTTTGCTGCTTTAAAATGGCAAAAACATTTGCGCTCGCTAAAATAGACGTTTTTAGAGGAATTGTCAAAAATTCTTTGAAAAACCCAACTTAACACGTTGACGCTAGCATGTATCACCGGTGGTACATGCATGCTTGCTCTATCGGGTGGCATGTACCACCGTTGGTACATGTAATGTTATTCTTCTGCAAACGCCACTGAATTAAAGGAACAAAAAATGACGTTTGATAATCTAGAGTCGGCAACCATAAATCGCATTAATTCACGGCATTCAATGAAACCCGCTGAGATTATGAAGAGGTTTTCAAACAAAGAAACGGCATTGACAATTTCGTGCATGAAACATGGACAAGAGATGTGTAAACGGCCAAAATCACAAATCGAAAATGCCTATTTCAAGGTTAGAATTTGACATTTGCGAAAGGTGATCACGTGGCCCACAGATAGAGGAAGCGGAGAAAACTACTTTATATATAAACTATAATGAATGATAAAATTTATTTATGTTTATGAATATTTTTAAAACAATTAATTGTATCGCTACTTTATTCGAGCACTTTGTACAAAATGTCATAACACGCTTTGCATTTTTTGCAGCAACTATGGGTCTTTCTTCTGCAGAAATTCTTTCATAGCATTCTATGCAACGGTTTCTATCTTTTCTTGCAGTACCAGTGTGTTTTTCAATGTAATGCTGTTCTATCCTTGCATTTTGTTAGACTTAAAGAACAGTGTCATTCAAAAGCTTGTCTATTATTTTTTCCCTGAATTTCAACAAATCTTTTTTTTTTATTTCCTAACTTTTAATAAATGCACCAAGCTTTTACAATCGACGTTCCGCAAATCAATTGCATAAGGTTTTTTTCGAACCACTTAATTGTTTTTCGTAAACAATTTTAATATGCTTATAATATGCTGCTAGCTGGTCGGACATATCAACTTCTTTCTTTGAATTGTTGTAGTCAAGAACTGCATCAGGCTTCCGTTTTCCATTTTATCCTTCAACTACAACACAAGAATGTTTTTTGCTAGTAGTTAGCACACAGACTGTTCTTTTATCCGTACATTTTATAAATTTAACTCCTTGGCGGTTTTTGGCACTAAAAATACCACCTCGTTTTGTTTTGTTTTGGCTTGTGCTGGCAAAAAGTTTCTATTTACTTTTACAGTGCCGCAAATGCTCGTTGATTTTA
This sequence comes from Philonthus cognatus, assembly GCA_932526585.2. Taxonomy (NCBI): domain Eukaryota; kingdom Metazoa; phylum Arthropoda; class Insecta; order Coleoptera; family Staphylinidae; genus Philonthus; species Philonthus cognatus. The sequence continues at coordinate 79,172,686 of OW052244.1, forward strand.
GTCAAAGTTCTTTAGCTAATGGAACACTTGTATCAAAGCTGTCAGTATATAATGCACGTCCCCTGTACAGAATTTCGTCCATCAGTCTCATTACTAAGTCATGTGAATCGTGCTTATCATAGGCATAACGCAAATACCAAAAATAAGATTATATTGGTCAAAAAATAAAATGTATGCTAATCAGCGCATCAAGGAAATTATGAAACGTGATCGTTTTTTGAATATCCTGAAATATCTTCATTTCAGCAATAATTTTACCGCTGCTTCTGAAAATCGGCTGGACAAATGTCATAATGTAATGGGCGAACTTGTCAATAATTTCAAAAGTGTTGTAAAACCAGGGAAAGATGTTGTCATTGATGATAGTATGATTTCATGGCGAGGACGTCTCCGGTTTCGGCAATATATACCAGGAAAACGGCATAAGTATGGAATCAAGCTATATAAACTGTGTTTAACTAATGGGTTCACCTATAATTTGGAAGCTTGCGCTGGGAAAAACGACGATACAATAAAGGTAGGACCTTTATTATATCGCCGTTTTTCCCAGCGTAAACTTCCAAATTATAGGTACAGTGGTAGTGAAATTGTTCGACTTTTGAGAATATTTAAAATTAAAAAAATCATAACGCAAAGACTTTTTTAGATCTCTTCATGAAATTGTATATGGATATAAACCGAAATATGTCATAAATAATTTTTGCGATATCATTTTAAAAGTGTATATGAGGATTAATCAAATATTGTTCTTTCTAAATATGTGAAAATCTAAAATTACCTGCGTGGATTTTATTCGTTAATAATTGGCAAACTTAGGCTCAGTGAGTTATACTTCATCAAACTGCATTCTATATAATCTTCATGATTACTTTACTCGTAGTTAGCGATTGCCAGTAAACCGCTAGAAAAAAATGCAGTCCAAAATGTACAGGAAATTTAACGATTTCTTGAGGATATTTAGGTAAATTAAACTAAGAAATTTAGCTGGTATACAGCGTGCCCATTTTCGAGCTGCACTATGAGAATATCGCTTATTTGAAGTTATAAAGATAGAGAATTGGTTAAGATACGCAGAAGACATCTTGACCTGTTTCACAGAAACTGACAGACATTTAGATCAACTTTTAAACGTCAATAACTTAATTTATAAGAACATTTCATTCACTAGGGAGATCGAATCAAACATATCCATTAACTTTTTAGATTTAATGATTTCACATATAGATCATAAACATGAATTCAATATCTTCTACAAGCCGACACATACAGACACTAGGATCCATAGCACATGTTTCCATCCTGTGCAACATCAACACAAACTTGCAGCATGCTATTCCATGCTGCAAAGGCTAACCGCTGTCCCACTCTGAAGTCATAATATTAATAATGAGCTCAATAGAATTTTATTGATAGCTTGTAACAACGGCTTTTGTCAAAGCTAATATTAGACACCCTTTTTAAGAAACAAAAACAAGCCCTACAATTAGTATATCCTACTAGTTTTCAAAACCAGAATAATAAATATTGCTCATTAACATATAACGGTCCCCCTTCGATTGCCATCAGCGAAAAACTTAAATCGTTTAATTTAATTTCTTCCTTCCGAACGAACAATTCACTCAATAAATTCATCAATATTTCAAAAAACAAATCTGATAAAACTAGGAGCTTTATTTGTTCGAATGTAGGGATTGCCCCAGGGTATACGTTATATACGTTGGACAAACTGGACGGATCTTCCCAGACCGTATTTCTGAACATAAAAAATACTTTCAATTTAAGAAAACTTCCTCTTCCTATACCAATCATTTAATCGAATACGAACATAACTTTAACCCTAAATTTAAAATTTCGCACGACTGTAATAAAAGTAGTAAACTAAATTTGTTACAAGACTTAGAAATTAATAAATATAATACAAAAGGTATTCTATTAAATGATCTACTAATAGTTAACAATTCCCTTTGAATTAATATTTACTTTTGCTCAAAAATTGTTTATATTAGTTTCAACCTAATTACCTTATTAAATATATATGTTTCGATGTATTTGAAAAAAAAACTAAAAATGTCGTCTTTTAAAAATTATCCATATCTCCGTTGTTTTTTATTTGATGCAAATTCTTTACAAACTTTCTTACCTCCCGTTAAAAGAAAGACGTTAAATGCTTATATTTGTCCATGTATTTAACCACTCTTGCCCTTAAAAGGCCGATATGTTTTAACGGAAAATTATCAGTAAACCGGTTTTGATTCACAAATTTACTGAAATATCGCTAATTCATAAAGTCGGCAAATTTAAAATCGCTAATTCAAGCTGTAGAGTAATAAATCATATAAAATGTTATGTTTCGCTTTATTTTTGTATAATCAAATGATGGTCTATGAAAAATTAAATACAGTTATGATTACATGATAAATACGAAATACATTTTCACGCAATTCTCAGCAACTAAGTAATTCTATACACACATCCGGCCGTATTCGTTTATCAATATGTTTTTCCCGCTTCTCCATTTTCCCATATAATAGAAAATCCATAAGTCGCTCCCTTCTTCCTACCTAAACGCCACTTTAAGACTCCACGAGTGGATTTCCACGAAGAAGAAAAAAAAATACACACAAGATATGAGGAAACTATCGATTCGATCATTGCGAGGGTCGGCCTGTCACGCTGGTAATAAACCGGCGAGATAATGAATGGGCCAGATTTAATACGATTGTATGCACGCCCTTCGCTTTGATGTTGTATTGAATCAGTATATGTGCTTTTCATTTTATTAGAAGAGGGCGCGCGCACGAAGCCAAACATGTAACCTTTTGTTTGTTGAAATTACCTTTAACGTCCAAAAGGTTTTCATTATTTTAATTACTTTTTTGATTGCTTATATGAGTCATCAATCCTCAAACTACATTTCAATGTAACTGTCTGCTAACCAAATAAGTTAGAAAACAGTTAGAAAATGAATACAGGAAGATAATGTTTAACACACTGAACGCAGATATAAAAACGTATAATTGAATACAAACCTCACAAAAGGCCACAACCCTGTATAAATATCAACCAACTTCATGAAAATACTAAACTGTTACAAAAATTTAAAAAAAAAATAGGAATAAAACACATAATTATATTAAAACTGCGATTCTCTACAAAATCTACAACAAATTTGTCTTACAAAGACTATAGACAATTTTATTCATATTAGGTAATTTCAAATTAAAACACTTGTTTAGTTTCATGTTGTTGTATTCAGTTTCCTGACACGTGTTTCGGTTAATGACGACCATTCTCAAAGGAATTATTAAAAATATTTTTGTAATTTCTTTGAGAATAGTCGTCATTGACCGAAACACGTGTCAGGAAACTGAATACAACAACATGAAACTAAACAAGTGTTTTCATTTGAAATTACCTAATATTATAATTTCGTTTCATCAAGAGTGCAATAAACAAAGTATTTACCGAATTTCATTCATACTTATATAATTATATGATTTTAAAAGAAAACACTTGGTTAGACTGAAAAAAATAAATGATAACTTTAATCAAGTAATATGTTTATGTAGTGCACAAATATCTATTCTCTAACATACTTTGTTAAGAATTTGAAATACTACCTCAACAAAAATTTACTGCGTGAGTAATTAATAAGCAAAATACTTACTTTGTGCAGCATTTTATGATGTTTCTGTAATAACTTTATTAAATCTTGTGATTTTGGCACACAACCTTACAGTCCACACTGTCATTGCTATCAATCCTCAAAACGAAGGTACCCCACGTCCCAACCTGATCCAATCTTACTCTAACTATGTTATTATCAATGATAGATATAGAGATAAACTGAGTTGGATTCATGGGCAAAGAGGGGCACTTACCCGGCCTGGAGTTTCATCTTAGGACCCTCTAAGGGCGGCCAAGTTTCACAAATTATATGTAAGACTAGCATTTAGCCCGATTTACCAACCGGGGAGCCGAGGGCCGAATCAAGGAAATGTAGAAATGTAAAGAGAATTGCATAATTAAAACAAAAATAAATGATGTTGAAGAAAAATAGAGAGGCGTTGGTGCATGAGCCGAATGGTAGTGACTGCAAGGTAAATCGTTGTTTTGTAGTGGTTATGGAGTGGATGGATGTAAAGGTCCGTGAAAAGGTTGGAAGAGATAGTCGCTTCGCTCCAGCCGCTCGCTTCGCTCGCTTGCCTTGCTCGCTTCGCTCGCTAGGGTGCTCGCTTCGCTCGCACATAGAGAGGGTAGTTGCTCCTTTATCCCCGCGAAAACAAATTTTCTCTAGCGCAATTTTTGGACCGAAAATTTGCTGAAACACCGGGAAGGCGGCCATTTGTTGGCTCGAAAATAATTTGCTGAGCACCGCGAGGTCAAACCATACCACCCTACGTTTAAATAAATCACGTTAAACTTAAAAATTAATTAATTTTAATTGTTTTGTTTCGTCTTGTTTCATCTTGTCGGTCGCAGATAATTATTCGAAATCGAAATGTGAAAACCAAATTCCTCTATCGCAATTTTTCGACAGAAAATGTGCTGACAGCCCGTGAAGGCGGCCAATAAGAAAAAAAAAACATGTCCCAACACCGCTAAATTTAATCCTAGCGATCTGCGTTTAAACAAAACATTTTGGAGAAAAAATAAAATCCATCGATTAAATGCGAGATTTAGACACCCGGTATATATTTTTATGAAATTTCAATTGCAAAAAAAATACTTTTCCTCGATAGAAAAAACTCTCGATAGATAGGTCGTGTTTCTAATGGAATTTTGAACACGATAGACGCAAAATTTTGAAAATCTATTTTTTTTTTTGCAAAATCGATTAAATGCGATATTTTTTTTAATCGGGCGATTTGAGCGCTCGGAAGTGTCGCGTTGGAAAGCCCAGGTCAAATCCCATCGAAATTGTGGTATACCTGAAAAAGTTCCGTGTGAAGGAAGACCAGCGTGTAAAGTATTGAGGTTAGGAAATCTTCCGCCCGGCGTAAAATTAAAAAAATGATTTAAAATAGAAAACGCGGTCGGATTTGAACGCCGCTTAGCCTAAGACACGCGGAATTGTTTTTTTTTCGGTCCTGTGAAAATTTGAACTTTCTAAAATGAATTCTTCGATTTTTCCACTCCCGCTGACAGTCGTCTCCCATAAGAGCAATGTAAAAGTGGATGCCATGGCGACCGAATCGCAGCCTTCTCGGATCCCCGCTGCTTTAACGTTCTTATTATGGGAGATAAAATAATGCATATGTTTTAATATACAGCGCATTACAAACTAATTTTAAGCTTAGAAAAGGCAAAGTGAAAAGAGTCGATCAAAGTTTCAAATTAAAAGATTTTCAAAAACAATTGCCTGAAAATTGACAGCTTATGTATCGGGATATGTATATTTTTCATTATACGAAATTGGTTTTTATTATGTTTCGTAATTTCTCAGCAATCTCTGTTAACTTCATAATTATCATACGTTGCTTAATCTTGGGCAGAGGTTAAAATCAAACACATTTTTTTTGTAATACCTAGAAATGTAAACAATTTCAAGAAATTATTAATAAAGTTAAGATGGTAGAAAGATTCATTGTTTAGACTTTAGTTTTATCAACTGTTAGGCAATTTGTTAAAAATAACCAAAGTGATGTAAATAAAAATGGTAGCGTTCATTAAATTTATATAAATATTAATATTAGGAACCATACACTGTTTTTATTTATATTTAAGTATACTTTTACATATGTTATATATTCATTTGCATGATTAATCAACATGAGATAAAACCTAAGTAGTATATTTTGAACTTCACAATATTTCACTGTTTATATGCGGGGCGCATAAAATAATATTTTTAATTTAGAAGTTTTAGTCTAATTTGGATTGGTCGCTTCGCTAAGCGACCAATCCAAATTTTCAGGCTTTTCTAAACTCGAAATGTTACTTCATTTTATTTTGTAAAAAAAGAGATCAGGTTCAACCACTTTGGAGTAAACTGCTGATTAGAAAATCTGGCGATATTCCCAGAATTTTAACAAAATAAGCGCCTTAATTACTTAATAATTAAGGCGAATATTTTGTTTAAATTCTGGAAACATCACCAGATTTTCTAATTAGCAGTTTACTCTAAAGTGAATGAATTTTATTAATTTTTTTACAGAATTCAAATATTCAAACTAGTTTTTATCTTAAAAAATCAATTTATGTTTAAATTTCATAAAGAGAAAATTCCATTAAAATAGTGAAATGTATCAAATCAACAGATTATTAAATCCTAATTAAATATGATTATTCAAGATGAATCAAAGCAAGAAAATTCTTGCAATTATTCGCTACATCTCGGTAAATATTGATCACCATCACATCTAATCATTATATATTTTTAAGTTTATTGTAAATCAGTGGTTTATACGCGTGGCGCATGAAGTAAAATTTCGAGTTTAGAAAAGCCCCGTGAAAATTTTCTACGCGGGGCTTTTCTAAACTCGAAATTTTACTTCATGCTTAGTCTGGGAGTGGAAAACACTCGTTAGTTTAAAATAGAACACAACTGTGGGTGTAGTACATCATTGAATTCAGAAAAAAATACGAAAATCAAAAATGGCGCCCATAAGAAAAACAAAAGTCGGCTATGGTCCCTGGGTAAATGTTATAGTAAAGTAAAGTAAAGTAAAGTAAATTTATTTACGGTAAACACCATTTGTACATAAAATTACAACGTGAAATAATTAATTAAAAAAAATATATAAAAATCAAATATAACAGCTAATCGACGTAATTGTGCGTGTATATATAGTAATTATAGAAATAACATAAATTGAATAACATAAATCATAGAAATAACATAAATTGCACAAACTAGAAATGACGTTTTAGCCTAAACTTTAAATTAGATAGAGTTGTGTTGAAAAGGTCAAACCATGGATGGGCACAATATTCATTCGCAAGAGCTTATCTTAAAATAAAATATTTCACTAGATTTATTGTTAAAAAGTGTACAATGTCAAAATTGTAAATGTTTGGATTCAATAGTTTTTGAATAAAAAAACAAAAACGAAATTTTTAAAAATTCGTTTTTTGACAATATATGAAAAACGAAAGAAGATATTTTAAATTAGTTTTTAGATTATTATTAGATTCTAAATTACGCAACTTTATCCTAATTTAACCGACTCTCTATCTCTTTAAATAACCGAGATCCCTATACATTCTGTTGAAATTCGCACACCCTGTATATATATATATATATATATATATATATATATATATATATATACCGGGTGTTGACTTGGCGGACGCAATATAGGAAATCCCATGTAAATTTTAAAATATTCAAACTTTTGCTCCTCTATTTATTTTAGTAACAAAATGTATTTACCTTTTTTGAAGAGGGACACTTTCTGAATTCTTTCGTGTTAACATTTATCACTTTACGTTTCTCTAAGTTAAAATATTTAAGAAAAAGTTTTAAGCTTTAAACGAGTGTTTTCCACTCCCAGACTAAGCATGAAGTAAAATTTCGAGTTTAGAAAAGCCCTGTGAAAATTTGTCTCGGGTCGCGCAGCGACCCGAGACAAATTTTCTGGGCTTTTCTAAACTCGAAATTTTACTTCATGCGCCACGCGTATAAAACACAGATTTTAAGTGAAGTTCGAATATACATAAATTTGACAATATTATAGTGTTTTATACGAGTGGCGCATGAAGTAAGATTTCGAGTTTAGAAAAGCACAGAAAATTTGTCTCGGGTCGCGCAGCGACCCGAGACAAATTTTCACAGGGCTTTTCTAAACTCGAAATTTTACTTCATGCTTAGCCTGGGAGTGGAAAACACTAGTTTAAAGCTTCAAATTGATTTTTTTTAAATCAACGAATGTCAGAAAATTTTCAGCTAAAATAATTAAGAAAAAGTAATGTGATATATGTTTTTTTGTCGTGGTATGCATAATACCACTTTATTAAGAGGATGTAAATCATTTCGAAAACATTTACTTTAATCAAGTGACTGCGATATCTTTTGCCATTTTGATATTGGCAATTGTTTTTTCAATTCCATGGCATGTTATTATTTTTATAAAACCACATTACTTTTTACTAATTATTTTAACTTAAAGAAACGTAAAGTGACAAACGTTAACACGAATAAATTCAGAATTTTTCCCTCTACAAAAAAGGAAAATACATTTTGTTTCTAAAATAAATAGGGGAGCAAAATTTGAACATTTCAAAATTTACATGGGATTTCCTATGTTGCGTCCGCCAAGTCAACACCCGGTATATATATTTAAGGAAATTCTTTTTCTGCGCCGAAATTACAAGAACTCATCTATAATGGAACAGATGTTAAAATAAACTAAGTCTCCAATAAAAGCTCATAAATCTTGATGATTCCTCCGAAAGTCACCGAGCGTCAAATTAAACTAATATACCGTCTGGGTGTATCGTTATTTTTTTCGATCGCGCGGGCGTTTTGGAAAATGGCATCAATCAATCCACGGCACGTTGAAGCCATCTGGCCACAATTAGAATGCCCGAATTCCTCGCCACCGTGTCAGTTAACGAATCGTGCATAAAAAAATATATAAACGCGGAGGAGTCGGAGAGTAATTATCTGCCTCCCCGGAGAAGTCGTCAGATGTGATCTGCCTCCCAATTATACGAAATTTGATGCTAAGCCCTGGATTTATTATAGCTATAAAACTATAAAGATTGTCAATACAGCGTTATTTATGGGGACTTGATTATAATTTAATTGCTTCTCTAAAAGGGAGGAGAGGATTTTAATATGAGAGTGAAGTTTGTTAAATTTAGGATTATAATCTGAAGGGAGGAAGAAGTGAATTATTTTTCACAAATAAATAATTGAAATTTAATTGCGTTGGAAAAAACATACAAGGTGGACATTATTAATGGATTAAAACTTCCTGATTCAATGTTAACGCATTGATAATTGTCACTATGTGTCCGAAATGTACATTTCTTAATTCAAATAAAAGTGCGAAGAAAAGGTTATTAGTGCTTATTTGTCTATTTCTCTCTAATATTGGACCAAAAAGGAAAATTTGCCCTATTTATGAAAATATTTGTTTAGGAATTTTGCATAAATTCAATATGTCATGTTATTTAATTACTTCGAAATCCTCAGATTTTGTAGAAAAAATATACAATTTAGTTACATTTCATAACTTTTTAAGAAAATAATTCGATAATTTGAAATTAGTTGTTATAATAAATTGTTAACATTCATTGCACTTTTAAATCCTTTCAAAACCAACAGATTTGGTTTAAAAATTGTATCTTCTTTAATTGGCCTTTTAAATTCTTATTGCCTTTAATATTTTTATTTTTTAAATTTGTGTAAATTCAAGATTATGTTGACTCATTTTAAAACTCATATATTTTATTTTAAAATGAATGCCCTTTAATAATCAGCAAAGAATGTTCAAATATCTCTATTCGTTTTTCTATAACACTGAGCTCAAGTTGATTTATGAAATGTTAATAAATAGAACAATTTGTTAAAACTCAATGATTATTTACGAGTGTTTCAAATAAACATTTATAGAGCAAAATAAATTTTAAATCAACATTTATAAGGGGCGGTGAGTAATTTATTTTTTGAAAAAGGGGCGTTAGAATAAAAAAACGTTGAGACCTATAGTCTAGAGTAGGTAACACTGCACATGATGGGCGCTGTAATAAAAACACTTATACTAATTAATTAATTCTTGATTTACTTGCTGAGGTGTTCAATTACTTAACCTAAACGAGACTTAATATAATAATAATAGTAAACTATTGATGATTTTCAACTTTTTATTTTATTCAGTACAATTGGTTCGCTACACTGTAGCTTCTTCAGGTGAAGAAATATAATACAAACATTTTTACAAACTTATTTACATTATATACCGATTTCAGAAGTGTGGGTGGAGGGTGTATTTTTCTTTAACTTCAGTAGGGGGGAGTTGGAGAGTTCTAGTTGGTCGTTCAACAAATTTCCTGAATGAATATTTTTATTTATTTCTAAATTTTCAAATAAATTTAGTTTCCGATCTTTGTTGGAAATGTGGAGGATTTAAAAATTGTTGTCAAAGTGGTGGTTTTCTTCAATCAGGTGGTTTGAATATGTAGACGTGTTTTTCTGATGAATAAATGCACGTCTACATATTCAAACCACCTGATTGAAGAAAACCACCACTTTGACAACAATTTTCAAATCCTCCACATTTCCAACAAAGGACGGAAACTAAATTTATTGGAAAATTTGGAAATAAATAAAAATATTCATTCAGGAAATTTGTTGAACGACCAACTAGAACTCTCCAACTCCCCCCTACTGAAGTTAAAGAAAAATACACCCTCCACCCACACTTCTGAAATCGGTATATAATGTAAATAAGTTTGTAAAAATGTTTGTATTATATTTCTTCACCTGAAGAAGCTACAGTGTAGCGAAACAATTGTAGTGAATAAAATAAAAAGTTGAAAATCATCAATAGTATACTATTATTATTATATTAAGTGATAATGGATTTTCAAAATATAAGTGCCTCAACAATCAACGAGATAAACGAGACTTGATTAAAAGTTAAGTGAAATTCAATATTGGTAAATTTAACTTGTTTTTAATATTACGTGTATTTTCATTAACTATTTGAAAATAAATTATCTTAAAGTTTAAGAATTTAAATATTTCTTGGCGAGTTCTTAAACATTAATTTATTCAAGCCATATAATTTGTAAATAATATCCCTCCTTTTATATTTTTTCTTGTGCTCGAGAGCCATGATCCCTTGATGGAGTGATAAAATTCAAAAATAACAAGACGAAAAGAAAACGATCCGTACGTGCCTTCGGTGGCGAAGAAGGGCTTCTCCAAGACGCGCAATTAATTCCTTCTGTTTGCAAAGGCGGACTCGCAAAAAAAAAATAGACGCTGCACGTTTTAATTACTGCATAAATTCGCCGAATTCAAGGGTGGAACTTTTAATTGAAGTAATCACCCACTCCGTTTTCCCACCCCCCTCTCGGATCAATAAACCTAATACAGGTGAACACGTGAACGGATAGACCTATTAGATCCTGGAGGAAATTCTGTACCCGTTGGATGCAATTTAGTGCGCGTAATGTTGCGTAAATGGAAGATGTTCCGTAAGGGGAGAATGTTTCTTATTTCAGCGAGACGGGAAGGGTCGGAGGGGGTTAAAACGGAAATCGCTTCCGCCGAAAAAAATCGTTATTTTAACTGTGTTACATTTCATGGTCGTGCCTCCGTTATTCCCATATGGGGGGAACTGTGCCGAATTGGTCGCTTGCACATTCACAAAGGGCGTAAAATTTTATGCCCCCCGTTTTTTTCTTTTTTTTTCGGAGCTTCGCTCTGGACCGAAATCAAACGTACACGAAAGTGTCTCGAGAGCGGAATTTTTAGCAGGCGAGGATATCTTTAAATATTGATGGGAGTTGAATGTTTTCATATTCCTTGAATGGCATTATCATACGAGAGGAGTGGAAGCTTTTCTTTCATTGCATATTCATTTCAATGCATTCGAATCAACGCGAGAATTTTTAAGGGGTGTTTTTTTTTTATTAGGTATTTAGGTAACACGTGTCAGAGCAAAGGTTAATGCCCCGAATTTGACAACAAAATACAAATATTTATAGATAATTTATATTTTATATTGTGTATACAGCATATTAGGTAAATGTTTAACTGATGAAATAGTAATCATCAAATGTTCCATAAAAGCTTAGAAACACACCTTGTTTTGAGGGGCCGCTTACTTATTGTCAAACTTTGTCGATTCAAAGTGACATGCCCTTTATTGTTGCTAAGTTTTGTAAAGGCAATCATATGCAGGTAACAGAATTTGTTGAATTTTTTCACCAATTTTTTAAAGGGTTTTTGTACAACTTTTGGCAAAAATGTTATTAAACTTTTATGTTACATTTGTTAAAAACTATTACCAGTTAAACCTTAGCAGTGCATTTACCCAACGTATTTGTAATATTTGTAATTGTTCATCTTTATCTTATTACTTTAACAATTAACCAATTTGTAAAGACGTCTTATTTTTCCAATGGATTTAATGGATGGGTATCGAAACCAAAATCTGGAATTAATTATTTCTTTGAATTATATTTTTATTATTTGCTTGTTTTTTTATAATTTTTGCAACAAAACAGTAGATTTATGTTCACTTAATTCTATGTTTATTGCATTTATTTGATATATTTAATTTAGGCTTTTGTTTAATACTATCAAGAAACTAATACTACAATTGTATCTCAAGTATTTCTGTGTAAGTTTCTCAATTTTGTGTATAGGGTGATTCGGATCACCCGTGCCACCCCTCTGTTTTGAAAACCCTTTGTCGGAGATGGATCAGACAAAAAATTATATCACCAAAGTGAAGTGTAGAATCAATTGGTGCATTTATTCCAGAACAATCCGGAAGTACCGGGAACCGGAAGTACATTTGAATTTTAAAATATTTTTTTATATTTCCCATTTCCATTTGCAATTTAAACCAAAAATTAAATTACACTTTTCTGTTGAAGTGGAGATCCAAAATACTAACAAATACTAACAAAACCCTTCAATTTGACCCGATTTTCTGTATCCTTCTCGCTCCCTTGATAATGACTCCACAAACTTGATTAATTGTTTTATTTAATTTATTTCCAGAAAGAATTAGTCCTAGTGTTCTGTTCATGCGATGACTTGTAGTTGAGAGAATATTCTTTTCCTTGGACTAATCAGGTCTACTGACTAGATCTCCTTGGATCGTCGCCATCCTTCGTGCCAGTTAACTTTGTAATCCATTGCTGATTCCCGAGGAGAATTACGCTCCCAATTTTGATACCATCTCTGAGTTTAATTTTTTTATAGGCATCCCCTCGTGAAAACTACCCTCCCCCTGTTTTTTGTTTAAGCCTCGTACAGTTGTTTTTTTTTTTATATTGTTAAGTTGTTTTATTTTGGATTAGGTCATTTTTTTGTTGTAGAGGAATGTTTTTTGTTGTTGTTAAGGATTAGATTGTTTTTTTTATTTTGTTGTGGGGTAATGTTTTTTTTTTTAGATTAGAAGGTTTCCTTTTTTTGGTTGTTGCAAGGTAGTGGATTTTTTCGGGTTGGAGGGTTTCCTTTATTTATTGTTTCTATGTAATACATTTTTTTTTGTGGAATGGTTTTTCTTGTTGGGTTAGTATTGTTTTTTTTTGAGGATTGGGTGGTTCCTATTCTTTTTGTATTTTAAATTGTTTTTTTGGTATTGTTTTTTTTTTTAATTTTACTTCTTTAACATGGCCATGTTCGACTTTACCCCCTTTTTAGCATTATTTTATGCTTAGTTTTATTTATTTTTGTTATGTGGTTCGTATTCCCTTTTTTATATGAGTGCCTCAATTTAGTTCGTTTTTTTTTATTTCGCTAGTTATTCTTAATTTTCTACCTGTGTTCAAAGCATTTATTTGTATGTTATAATTTTTGTTAAAGTACCTTGTGCGTTCTAGAACGCTAAGCATCTGTATTGTGTCTTGTATGCTTAATTCGGATTTTTTCCTCGGATGTTTTTTTTTACATGACTAGGCCATTATTTACTGTTAAAAATGTATTATAGCGTTCATAAACATTTCGTCTGCCTTAAAGTCTTGTTCTTTTATTTCTTGGCGCGACTAGGATTTATCCTGTTTGTCTGTTTTTTTATGCTTATTTCGATTTTTTTTAACATGACTAAGTCATTATTTGCTCTTGAAAATGTATAGCGTTCATAAACATTTCGACTACCTTAAAATTTTGTTCTCGTTCTTCTTAATTTTTTTCTTCTCTATTGCTGTCGACTATAGATTGACCTTCCACCTCTTTGGCGGCCTTCCAACCGATCTCCTGGTATACGGTTTGTTGTTTTTGCACATGTTTGCTAGGTGATCTGCGCTCATCTTATCTTCGTGCTCATTCTATTTTCTCTTCTTCACCTTTATCCATTTGTTGACGTCTTCAATGCTACATTGTTCTCGTATTCTTCTGTTAATTCGCCTGTTTCTCTCTCTTTCCTACATTTCTTATAAACGATAAGAAACATGGTTCGCCACTTTAATTCGGCTGTTTCCTACATTTCTTGTAAACGATAAGAAACATGGTTCGCGACTTTAATTCGGCTTTTTCTTACATTTTTTGTAAACGGTAAGAAACTTGGGTCACGATTTTAATTCGGCTTTTTCCTACATTTCTTGTAAATGATCAGAATCATGGTTCGCGACTTTAACTCAGCGTTCCTTTTTCTAACACTGTATTCTAATCACTTATAAAGATTTCGAATTTACCTTTTGTTAAGTTGGTCACTTCGGATTTGTACTTTCTCGCTTACAACTTCCTCGTTCGGGTTCTCGTGGAAAATCATCTTTCCCTGACTTTGTTACTTCGGCTTTCGACTCTCTCGCTCGCAACCTCTCGCGTTTACCACGGCTCGCGTCCCCCAACCAATGAGAGCCGAGTTAAAAACGTAAAGCCATATAAGGATACGAAGCGCTCGCACGTCACGGTGATTCCCCGCCTGCACCCTAATATTAAACAGTCTACCTAAATGGTCAAATTGTATATTGTGTCGATAGAGGACATTAATACGAATCCAAAACGTTTTTATTTGTTGAAATCGGACTAAAATTGACTGAGTTGTGAATTTTTTAACGCCTCTTTACTAATTGAAATTGGTATTACATTATAAGAGAGCAATTATAATGTGCAAGTAAAACTTTAGACCACTTTGTTTCAAAAAATACAATTTCATTTTTCAAACATTTTAACATCTCGGCAAATTTCTTGCAATTTGGACCTATTATTTGGTCCTAATGTCAGGATTATATTGCTGGCCGTGACATTTTTAGCAATATTCTTATTGTGAATGAACTTTCAGAACGAAAACTTAAATAATTTAACGAATTTAATATTTTTTTAAATAATGACGAGGAAAAAAGCAGCGATTATTAATAAATATTGAAGACTACAGCAAGAAATATTCGAATTTTAATAAAAATGCATTTATTAGTAATATCAACAAAAAAATATGAAAAATCAAAATATACAAGTATGATATAACTAAAAAAATCACAACTCTGTCAATTTTAGTCCGGTTCCAACAAATAATTTTGTTTTGGATTCGTATGAACGTCCCCTATCGACACAATATATAATATGACCTTTAGGGTGTACCGTTTAATACTAGGGTAGACCAAAACAAAAAAAGGAAATAAACAGACGTTTTCAAACTTTAGAGGACTAGGGCTCGGTTACGCGATGTTCGATATGGCTCAAAATGTATAGTTATTAGTTTTTTTATCTATACAAACAAGTATTTTCACATACTTTAAAATATTCAATGCATGCTAAAACTACTCTAATATGTATACTTAATAAAAATTCCCTACGCTTCACTTGGAAATGTCACTTCGTGCTGAATCAAGAAGCAGAAACACTCGTTAAAATCTTCAAGTTGAACACTTTTTATCAAAGCAACGACTGCACGAATAAAAAAAAAATTGTATCAAGATTTTAAAATCACAATGTTCATAAATCTATTTAATACAGAAAATTAATACATTTGGTCCAAACATTTAGTTTTTAACTCCCAAAATGGAAATATACACACTCAATAAAATGTATAAACTTTCAGGATTTACCTAAAATTGCAATTTTTGGTTATCTTAGTCAGAATACTAACATTCTCTGCCTAAAATTAAAGTTATAACTTTAATTTTAAGCTGAGAATGTCGATTTTTTGTTGCAGATGCAGAATCAAAATCAGACGTTATTACTTCACTTTTAATAAAAAAATATGGTATCCTGTTTTGGATAATCAAAAACTATGATTGTAAAATTAAAATTAGAAGTTATGACTTCAATTTCAGGCCTCTATCTAAAATAAAAGTCATAACTTCTAAATCAAACATTTAAACAAGTTAGAATGTTTGACGGAAACACGTTAGTTGGCAGGCTCGTATATAAATCATATTTCATTCTCCTTGAACATTGGAAAACATAGATTCATGACATGTAAACACATATCGAACGCATGGAGCACTTTGGGACAGCTAAATGTATAGGCCAAATTATAAAATAGGCCGAATAATATAGATACTTTTCAGTCACCATTTTCAGGCACTAAATATGTCTACATTTTTTTGTTGATGATAAGGTATCATTTTCAGGAATAATATGGAGTCGAAATTGTTTCAACCAGTTTCTAGTAGTTTGTAGTAAATGTAGCTTTTGATATATCTTATATCATTTATCGGTAATTCATTTGTACATTTAAGACAAAATTATATCTCATCTGTTATTACCGTGATTATTCTAAATTTAATTGCTAAGATCTATGACCTGTGTAAAACATGTAAATGTTATTAGTACCAATAAACATTATTATTATTATTATTATTAACACTTTGTATATGGCTCTGTATATGGTGGCTACTACTTTGTATATGGCTAATTTTGTTAAGTTTAATGACAAGTTTGACTCTAAATATAAAAAAACAGTTTTAAACAATAAAAAAATGCTATTATAACATTTTTCCATATACATATCTACTTTCGAAAGTACTTAATCGATTTTTGAACGATGCCCCACAATTGGACAAATCCCATTGGATAAATGCCACTTCATTTATATCTATTTTTGTTACAGAAAAACTGCTGAGTATTTTTTAAAACAAACTAGAGAAGTAGTTGCTAGACATGTCAAGTTATCTTCTTAATATACATTTGTAGCTCCTGGCTAGAGAAATAAGGTTAGGAAGTGAAATTCATAAAAAAAAAACTGTTCGCACCTGCTCCACCTTACTCTACCCCAGGGTTGTTATGTTTAAAACACTTTATTTAAAACAGTGTTTTAAACATGTTTAAAAACAGCCGTCGTGTTTTAAACGGTTTTGTTTTAAATCTTAATTTATTTAAAAACAAGTTTTAAACGGTAAATTTATTTAAAACGGTTTTAATATCTTAAATTTACTAAATTATATTTTATACTACTTCATTAAGATTTCTTGTTTACATTTTTAAATTTTAGCTAAATTGTTGAAGATATTTCAAATTACATTATTAAACATAACTTTCTATTGCAGTAAAATATCACAAACTGTGTGTGCATAAATGTGATTTTTAAATACAGGGAATTTGTCTTTCAGGTATACATATGCATACACAATAAATTTTACATTCGTTGTTTTTTTTAAAGATTTCAATATGAATCTTTAAAGGAGGGTTTTCCACTCCCAGACTAAGCATGAAGTAAAATTTCGAGTTTAGAAAAGCCTGAAAATTTGGATTGGCCGCGTAGCGAAGCGGAGCGGCCAATCCAAATTAGGCTTTTCTAAACTCGAAATTTTACTTCATGCGCCACAGGTATAAAACACTGAAATATCGGAAAGTTTTAAATATACGGCTTTAGCAATCTAATATGTAGATGTGCATTAATCGTAAGTTTAATTCTGACCTGAATAAATTCTTTAAAACAATGATTATAGACAACCCAATAACTCTAACGTATATTAGGTTGCCTGTGCGTTTTTTAACTTCACTGTGAATCAGTGTTTTTAAGCGTGGCGCATGAAGTAAAATTTCGAGTTTAGAAAAGCCTGATTTGGATTGGCCGCTCCGCTTCGCTACGCGGCCAATCCAAATTCTTAGGCTTTTCTAAACTCGAAATTTTACTTCATGCTTAGTCTGGGAGTGGAAAACACGTTAAAATCTCCAAATTAAACGCTTTGAAACAACGAATTCCCGCAAATTTTAAAAACGATGTAATTATCGGGATATGTATACTCAAAAGAAAACGCCCTGTATGTTCTGTTTTAAACACGTTTTAAACATGTTTTAAAAACGTTTTAAAAATGTTTTAAAAACGTTTTCAACATGTTTTAAAAACGTTTTAAACATGTTTTAATAACGTTTTAAACATGTTTTTAATTGTTAATGTTTTAAACGCTGTTTAAATGAAAAAAACACGTTTTGCTAAAAAAACTGTTTGTTTTAATTAAAATAAAAAAAAAAACGTTTTTCTTAGCAACCCTGCCTTACTCATAAATAAGGTTTATTTAATTACAGTTTAAAATCGCCAAATTGCCAGTAAATTTGTAGAGAAAAAATTGTACTTTTTTCGGTAATACAATCTCTAGTTTTTATATAAATATGCAATGAAAATAGTAGTCCCCTAACAGAGTAGTTAAATAATATTTTTTTCTGTTTGAAACGAAATGTAGAAATTCAGCGTGCGTGTGTGAACGAGGGTCACACTTTAATATTTAATGGAGCAGGATATGGAACTGCGTAAGCAATAACCGCGCTGGTATATACAGAAATTTTTCGGTCCATTTTCCCTTTCGTAACGCGCCAGCATTATCTTTAATAGCCATCACATATAAAGGGGAGCAATGGACCAGGAAATAATTAACCCGCTCCCAATGTTATTGGTAATTGTATTTATTTTAATTCGAAAGTCGTATTTCAGGAGAAAAAGAGGAAGAAAGGGATGGCGTGGCTCGGCTTGGCAGGGAAGGGCATCAAATTGATAGGGGGAAATAACCAAAACGCTTTCCGTTTGTCAGAGAGGGCTGCGCGCTTATTTTCAGCATTCTTCGGGTCGCGGACATGCCATCAGTTTCCACAAAGGGAGATCCATTGTTTTTGCTGAGAATGCTCTGCGGACGTCCAGCTGCTGGGCCTCTCATCCCCCTCAACCCCCCCACATACACCTCCACCACACACATACACAAACACAGGGATATAGAGAGGGAAAAGCGCTCTTTTTCCCCTCAGGCATTTTTATGCAATCATAATGGCCTTGCGGGGAAATAAATTTCTGCTTAATTTCTTTTGTACAATTAACGTTGTATTTTTCGATCGTATATCATAAGAAATTATGGGTCCCCTTTCTTTGCCGTTTCATGTTCGCTCCACATAACACCATCGGGCGAAAGGTGTTAAATTAAAATACTCCATAACTCACCTTTTTAGCATGTGAATGCGGGGCGAGGGGTGGGCTTTTTTAAAAGGGGGGCCACGCACTTCGCGCACCCCTTTTTTCGCAAGGGTGTCAGGACGGAACTATCAATCATCCCCCGCTCTGGGAAAGGAAATATTAATTTATTTTTCGACGTGTTCGAGATGGTTATTTATTAACTTTTGCAATTACATCTTAATTCATTTATTTGGATTATCAAAATGCCTACAAAAGAATTATTTATTCATCGTTACAGGTTTAACCAACAATCCGAAATTAACAATTTACAAGTCTTTTTTTTATATATGACCGATGTAAAACTTATTATATCGTTATCATTGAATAAATAAATAAATAATGCAATAAATGGCGTCTAATAAATAACAAGTATCGCATGAAACGATACAGACCATATGGCATCGTTACTAGCGATATATAGGAAAATAAAATATCGATATGAATATCAAAGTTTTTGCATAAAAATATACGTATTCCAAAATATCGATATATATATCGAACATCCCAAGGCAAGGTTATACTGAAGAGACGAAACGCGTCTATAGATGTATGGCGGCTGCGTTTTTTAGGAAATTAACGTCGTCATATAAATGTAAAAATTGGTTATTCTTTTGAGAAGTGAAAATACAACACAAGTTTTGAATTATAACTCATCTCATTGATCTTCTTACATTTCTATTCGATTTAAATATCATGTCAGGGTCACCAAATGTAAGGAGATCAATGATATGAGTTATAATTCAAAACTTGTGTTGTATTTTCACTTCTCAAAAGAATAACCAATTTTTACATTTCTATGACGACGTTAATTTCTTAAAAATGCAGCTGCCATAGATGGTCAGACTTAGTGTGCTTAGATTTTTACATTTTGGGGTATATCTTTCAAGCGTCCGTCTAAGGACCGGTGGATCACCGTTATATCTGCGAACCATTGCCCCTCGGAGATCAACCCACGTGTGGACTGGAGGGGCGAGTAGGCACCCCTGAGCTTTTCAAGGCTCACCCCCGACTCCTCATTTAGCGGTGACAAGCACCAGGGCTGAGTCAACCCCGCCGTGTGTAAGTTAGCCCTATCCAAGATAGGACACAGGTTACCTCAGGAGTAGACCTTCCTGAGGAAGGTCGACTTGGACAATCGTCTCCCTCAAATATCCATCGTCCGAAGACTCAGATCTGCCCCAGACGCCTCCTGTTAAGGTGCTATGCTGGACCTCTATAGATGGTCAGAAAATAATTTGACCTGGTACAGTATGTTGCTGTATGTACCAACAAACAATTCATTGTATGATCCAATAGCTGTCAGGGTATTGGTCATGGAAGTAGTTGTAGCAGGAAGGTCAGCTGGCACCCGGTGTGGGATAATATTTAGGCATTGAAATTTACCTTCTTGATTAATCAATCTGGCGGAAACCCTCGTTAAAGGTATGTCATTAAATACTATTAACTTCCATGTATTTAATGACTTTTACCGCTAAACAGCGATATTGTGATTCACCAGAAAATTATCGGTAAACTACGTTTAATTACAAAATTAACCAATTTGTAGGTAATTGAAAAATTCTGTTATTTACAATCCCTATAAACTTTTTTTCCTTGTTCTCTGACTTTAGATTATTGTTTAAACCTTTTTGTGGCGGGCAGGTGGTGGCCGAGCGGTAACGTCGCCGGACGGTATATCGCACGGCGAGCCACAGACCGGGTTCGATTCCCGTGCTCGGGGAGATGTTATTTAAAAATAATATCTCGTCGTGACCCTGGGTGTTGTGTGAATGCGTTGTGACGTCCAAATATACATGTGCAATATAACTTTGAATAAGTTAAAATAAATATTAATACAAAAATATAGATTGATGTTGGCTAATAGTCAAGATACTAAAGCCAGGCAAAAGCCCAAACCCAAAATAAAAAAAAAACCTTTTTGTTAAAATTTCGAAAATAATCAAACAACCAAAAGAAAAAAGAATATCTCGAATATTAAACTTTCCTCAATTATCATACAAAAATGTAATCGTTTTGAATTTCCCTTTATGGAACATTCATGGGATCGAACGTCAATGTTTTTTTTTGATCAAATTACAAAGAGAGGTGGAATTCGTTTTTTCATCCCTCGGAAAACGGATAAAAACATACGAAACGTTAATGTTTAAAAAATGCCTTTGTTCGAGCACGTAACTTTGAACAAAACCCCGTTTCCGTAATTAGGAAATTTTAATTTTCCGAGCAAGTTGGCGAGTTTCAGAGCGGGCGGGCGAGCGGGTGTAACTATCCAAAACACCATGAAATTGTTTCGGATTGAGGTCAAAGTTTAGTTTATCCTAATTGCACGATTGGGAGTGCCCGATTTAAAGATTTATATCCGCACCGAAGGTGATTTCACCCTTGTAAACCGCGAAATTAACGTTCCTGACCATAATGATTTATTCACGAAAATCAACAAACTGCTTATACAAATAAAAATAAATCTAATATAAATATAAGTGTAATATACAGAGAGTTTTATGTAACACCGACCATTTCCATATAAAGATTTTTTTTATTAAGTATACATATGCATACGTCGTATATTTTCCGACGCTTGATTTGTCAAAAGAATTTAGTTTATATCTTTATACGAGTGTTTTCCACTCCCAGGCTAAGCATGAAGTAAAATTTCGAGTTTAGAAAAGCCTGAAAATTTGGTTTGGTCGCGTAGCGCGAAGTGCGGAGCGGCCAAACCAAATTTTCAGGCTTTTCTAAACTCGAAATTTTACTTCATGCGCCACCGGTACAAAACACTGACATATTACGAAGTTTAAAACACACCGCTAAACTTTACATTGAGTCAGTGTTGTGTACCGGTGGCGCATGAAGTAAAATTTAGAGTTTAGAAAAGCCTGAAAATTTGGTTTGGCCGCTCCGCGCTTCGCGCTACGCGACCAAACCAAATTTTCAGGCTTTTCTAAACCGGGAATTTTACTTCATGCTTAGCCTGGGAGTGGAAAACACTCGTTTAAAGCTTCAAAATAAATTCTTTTAATAAACCGAACCTTAAAAAATGTACGACTTATACATTTAATGGGATGATAAGTTGCATAAATCTGCATAATTTGATGAACCTCAATGTGCAGGATCGAGCTTTAAGATCGAATAATCTTCTACATATAGGTCACTATAGAACCACGTACGGTATGAACAGTCCCATGCCACGGATCGCCAGGCATGTTAACAGTGTCGCATTATCGCTCGATTTTTTTGGAAACTCCCTGAACACTTTCAAGGCACACTTAATGCACTTAATTTAATTTAATTTAATCTGTTCTCGTTATAAAAGAAATATTGTATGTTATTTATTGTATTTAGTATGTAGGTGTTTTTATTTTATGTTTATATTTGTCTTAATAGTAATATTTTAAAAATCTGTATTTTATCTTCAAAAAGGCTTGACCGTCTATATGTATAAATAAATAAATATGTATATTTAAAAGAAAAATTCTTTTAATGATAATGTTCGGTGTTACATAAAACTCTCTGTATATGAAGTGTTCAGTTAAAAACCCGATCGAGTTGGCTGTAAAATTTTCAAAACATTGTAAAGTAGATCGTGCGTGAATTTGTCAGTCACTCCTGTCAAAGTTAATTTATCTAACCCAGTTTTATAAAAGTTTTCTATTTTATTGAAAACAGCTGCTCTATAAGAAGAAATAACACAACAACTATAAGAACAAGGCAAACTAATGAGCTACTGATTAATACAATCCGCCATTTAATCAGGTATGAAAAAACGTAAATTAAGGTGTGACTTCACGTTTTCGTTCCATTTCCTTCTATCAAAAAAGCAACGCTTTTTCGATCGGGATTTTAAATGAACAGCTAATATGAAAAAGAGAATTTCATTCGAAACCGATTGTTTTTTTTGCAATCAGTATCACTAATTTAGCTTTAACTTTTAAATGTATTGCATTTAAGATCAGTAATATATCACTGTATAAAAACCAGAGTTGGGCATTAGTTGACTAAATGTTTAGTGATTATTAAATTTAATTATTAAATTAGTCTTGAATAATTTAGTTTTGAATAAATTAGTCATGACTAATTTAGTAAATAATCATTAGTCATATGTTATCATAATGCCCGGTATTATAAAACGTTTTACTCCGTAAATAAAATTTACTTTACTAATAAATTAATTTATTCCAAAGATTTCGGTATTATAAACACAAAATAACTTTATTTAGCTAATAAATCTCGTCAGTAAATTATTTGTTTGTTTTTGTACCAAGTAAATTTTATTCTTTAAATAATTTGACAGTTAAAAGTCAAAAGTGTATTATATTATTATAATTACTTTAGATTCTACTACTTGTATTTATTAATTTTATTACGGTTATCATGTCTACCATATCATCCGTGTCAGATTTAAGTTCGCTCATAGTAACTACCCTGACAGTGATTAATTGGAACCACAAGACATTCTAAGGAGTCGAAATTCTAGAATTTTTCAAGTCAGACATAACTTATGCATACGCTTTTTTAAATTAGTTCCATTTAAAGTTTTAAACGAGTGTTTTCCACTCCCAGACTAAGCATGAGGTAAAATTTCGAGTTTAGAAAAGCCTGAAAATTTGGTTTGGTCGGGTAGCGCGAAGCGCGGAGCGACCAAACCAAATTTTCAGGCTTTTCTAAACTTGAAATTTTACTTCATGCGCCACGCGTATAAAACACTGAAAACACTGAAATATTGTGAAGAAGTAAACTTCACTTGAAATCAGTGTCTTGTACGCGTGGCGCATAAAGTAAAATTTCGAGTTTAGAAAAGCCTGAAAATTTGGTTTTGCCGCTCCGCGCTACGCGACCAAACCAAATTTTCAGGCTTTTCTAAACTCGAAATTTTACTTCATGCTTAGCCTGGGAGTGGAAAACATTCGTTTAAGTTTTTTATAAATTCTAATAAGCTTTCTTTTTCTTGTTCTG
The DNA here is from genome assembly GCA_932526585.2 of Philonthus cognatus. Lineage (NCBI taxonomy): Eukaryota > Metazoa > Arthropoda > Insecta > Coleoptera > Staphylinidae > Philonthus > Philonthus cognatus. Next base: position 79,196,652 of record OW052244.1, read on the forward strand.
TGTAATTCTGTCCTATTCCACGGTTAATCTCCATAATTATAAGAAATTATAAATTATAATTTGAAATATTGACAATTCAATTTAAAAAATGGGTGGTTCCAGCTATGGCCACAATGAAAATGTATAATTTCAGTCTGTAATCTACCGATTAAATTATTTATTTCTAGACATAACCAGGAATTTTTATACTTATGCATACGCTTTTTTAAATTAGTTCCATTTAAAGTTTTATAAAGGGATTTCCACTCCCAGACTAAGCATGAAGTAAAATTTCGAGTTTAGAAAAGCCTGAAAATTTGGTTTGGTCGCGTAGCGCGAAGCGCGGAGCGGCCAAACCAAATTTTCAGGCTTTTCTAAACTCGAAATTTTACTTCATGCGCCACGCGTATAAAACACAGACAACACTGAAATATTGTGAATAAGTAAACTTTACTTGAAATCAGTGTCTTGTACGCGTGGCGCATGAAGTAAAATTTCGAGTTTAGAAAAGCCTGATAATTTGGTTTGGCCGCTCCGCGCTTTGCGCTACGCGACCAAACCAAATTTTCAGGCTTTTCTAAACTCGAAATTTTACTTCATGCTTAGCCTGGGAGTGGAAAACATTCGTTTAAATCTTTTATAATTTCTAATAAGCTTTCTTTTTCTTGTTCTGTGAAATTCTGTCCTATTGCACGGTTATTCTCGATAATTATAAGGAATTATACTAAATTTGAAATTTAATTGACAATTTAATTTGAAATATTGTCAATTCAAATTAAAAAATTGGTGGTTCCAGCTATGGCCACAATGAAACTGTATAATTTCGGTCTGTAATCTACCGATTAAATTATTTATTTCTAGAATTGCTATTTATTTGGTAGGTTTGCTTTATAATTCGCAATTTTATTTGCCCATTAGTTTACTAGGTAAATAAATTTACTCGACAAATAGTTATCTAATGATTTATTAATCGTTTATAACACCGGGCATTAGTCTGTCAATTAGATGCAAATTGCATCATGACCAATTTTGAGTGACTAAATTGAATTATAATAAGGCTGTATATGAATTTTTTGAGGGATATTGTCATCTGTCATATTATGCATCTGTTTTAATCGTTTGCATCTAATTATTAATTAACTTTATATCAACTCCGAATTTCGGTAGAAACATTTTCATTATATTTCGATATCAGAAAACCATATAGTAACTAAAACAAATAGTCCTGACATCAAGTCGTTGCTCTTTGTTTCTGGGTAAAAATTTACAGAAGTATTTTTTTTAGTTTTAACATTTCTGTAAATAGTGACATTTTTAGTTTTAAATTATTTAAAATCAGTGACGAGCATTTAAAATGAATGATATTTTTTTTAATTACATATATTTATTTAACTCACTTTTTCTGATTAAAAACAAATAATTAGTTATGACTAACGATTATAATAATCATTAGTTGATTGATGATTGATAAGTCATCAATCAACAAAATAAACTCATGATTAATGACTAAAAAGTTAGTCATTGGTCATGACTACCAAATGCAAAATTAGTCATTAATCTCACTGATTAATCGACTAAACAATGCCTCTCTGTTAAAAACTAACTATACTTCCTTGATATTTAATCTCATTGTATAAAAATCAGCTTTGCTTCTTTGATATACAGGGTGTTCCAGAACTCGCTTCTCAGAGAAAGAAATAGAAATCTCCAATAAAAGAACAAATAAGTAATCATAAACAAAAATGTTCTAGCTTGAACGATATTCAAGAAATTAACATTTTAATTTGACTAATCAGAGCGTTTTAAAACATCCATGTGTATTTCTCGTAACTAGCTTTTGACACTTACGTTTTCTAAAAGTTAAAATTATGAAAAATACACGTGGATGGCTTAAAATGCTCTGATTGCTAGAATTTAAATGTTCTTTTCTTTAATATCGTTCAAGTTAGAACATTTTAAGTATAAATGAAATTGCCAATTCTTGGTTGCAGAATACTTCAAACATTAAAAGTGCGATTCTTTTCGCAATCTACAACAAGTTAGTCTTACAAAGACTATATCAAACACTCATTGAAACAACTGTTGTTTCAATGAGTGTTTGATATAGTCTTTGTAAGACTAACTTGTGGATTGCGAAAAGAATCGCACTTTTAATGTTTGAAGTATTCTACAACCAAGAATTGGCAATTTCATTTATACTTATGTTTGAACGGTAACGTGACCGCCAATCTAAGGTGTCAAATTGTTTAGAGGGAATGGCAAAGCTATACTGATGAGAGATAAATCTCGAAACGCGTCTATAGATGGCCTGAATAATTTGACCCAAATTGTTACATTTGCAGTAGGTTACTGTATGTAACAGCAAACACTTGTTGTATAATTCAATGTCCGTCGGGGTATTAGCCCGGGAAGTAGTTGTTCCAATGAGTGTTTGCTATAGTCTTTGTAAGACTAACTTGTTGTAGATTGCGAAAAGAATCGCACTTTTAATGTTAGAACATTTTAGTTTATGATTACTTATTTGTTCTTTTTTTTTGAGATTTCTTTTTCTGTCTCTGGGGATCGAGTTCTAGGACACTCAGTAAAAATGTAATTCAAAATTGATAACGTTTCGATCCTCAATTGAGATCTTGATGACAATTAAGACAACTGCACACGACGTTTCGCCTCCTACCCTCTCTTCGCACATTAATTTATTTATCCCTCGTCGCGGACGCCACTAAAACTGTCAAATCTATAATTAAATATGACCGAACGGACCTGAATAATTCAGAGTCGGGTCCGGGGGTGCAATTAAAATTGAAAACAACCGACCCCTCATCACCTATTTACACGGAACGAACGCTGAAAACCCGCCTGTTTAATGAAAAGTTTCACTCTCCATTAGAGCAAAACACGACAAAATAATAATTTACGGTGAAAAAATTATTATTATAAATGAGGCGGGTGAATAAATAACTGTTGTGAGTAAAGGATAATTGCTTTAATGCATGTGATAATTATCATAATTTTCAGGTATATTACACATGCAGGAAATTTACTCCGTATGTTTACTTATAATAAAACAAATGAAATGCATTTCTAGTATCGTTGGTTGCCTATTATTTATTTTCAGTTCTTTAAGCAGCATAATATGCATTAAATATCAACACTTAAAATTATACATTGGTTTTATGAATGCAGACGCTTAAAGTATACATTTAATTCATGTCAGCGATTTTAATCCACTAAGTGTCATTGATGCAACAAGGCAACATTATGGATACTTTTTTAAATCACAAAATAAGTGAATTTCATATATTTAATGCATTAACCTTACTTAAGAATCTGTGAAGAAAAATGTACGTATTATTTTTATCTTTATAAATGGATTGCTTATTTTGTAGAAATAAATGTACAATTTTAATATATACAGGGAATATTTCTTTTAGGTATACATATCCTGATGGGTACGCGGTAAATATTCAGACATTCGTTGTTTTTATAAAAGTTTTCAATGTTAAGCTTCTAACGAGTGTTTACAATCCCAGACTAAGCATGAAGTAAAATTTCGAGTTTAAAAAAGCCCGTGAATTTGGATTTACCGGCAATTCCAAATTCTGGCTTTTCTAAACTCAAAATTTTAATGCATGCGCCACGCGTATAAAACATTGATTTTAAGAGAAGTCCAAAAAATACCACCTACATTTGATTTAAGGTTATTAAATTTTACAAATATTTATAGTGTCAACCCAAATCTTGCTCTTTTGAAACTCGAACAATTTATCGTTTCGGTATGTAAGTATAATTAAAATTAGAAAAATCCGAAAGCAAATTGCCTGAGGCGCTTGAAGTTTGGAAGATTACAAATAATGAACAATTGAAATTATCTAACGTGCGATCAAACTTGAGCAGAATATTTTAAATTTCACTTTAAATCATTGTTTGGTACGCGTGCCGCATAAGGTAAAGTTTCGAATTTATAAAAGCCAAAAAAATTGGTTTTTCCCAAATTTTCAGGATTTTCTGAACTTTAAATCTTACTTTATGCCTAATCTGAGAGTGAAAACACTCGTTAGAAGTTTTTAATTCGCGAAAAAAACAAATTTCTACAAATTTACAAATTGCTGGAGTTATAGGAACTGTGGCTACGTATACGTAAAAAACGGTGTACATTTTCAAGAATATGTTAATTTTAAAAAAAGTGTGGGAAGTCATTTGCCCACAATAATTAACAATCATTTGCCTCCAATAATTAACAATTTTCCAGATATTCAGAGAAATTCAAGTAATTCAAATAATGCAGGTATAACGGCCACAAATCAATAAATGTTAGTCACTTCTACATCAAGTAGACTATGACACGCAGCAGATTACAAGTCCCTAGTTTATAAAACAAATGTACTGACAGTGAACGTGAGATCTATCACTTAGTATAAAGAAGCTTCTGATGATGGCAGAAGTGATGCTGCCGAAACGTAGAGCGCAAAGACACAATTCGACGTGAGATAGCAGCCCAAGAAACTCTAACCAATTATATTTTGCTCGCGAAAACCTAAAAATAAAAAAATCATTTTATATATTTATCTTTACATATATTTTTGTACAATTTTAGTGTCTAAAGAAAGTTTGATAACCTCTAATTTTTGTAAATTCTATAGAAGTCTCGAGTTTAGTTGATTATCGTTTTTGTTTTATAGAAAACATAAATGTTCTGCATTTTCAAATGTTATGTCTGTAGGAACTGTATAAACGTGTGTATTTTTTAGAGCTGGGACGAATCCTCGTAAAAAGAATTCGAATCACGAATCCGAATCACCTAATATGATTCGAATCACGAATACTCGAATAAAGGATTCTTAAGGGATAAATATGATTCGAATCAAAGATTCGAATCGTGTTTTTCGAATCACGAATACAAATTCTTTAAGAATAAATTTGATTTTATAATTTTTTTGCAACCATTAATATATAAATATCGTTACCAGTTGTTTTAACAAAATTTTTCAAAACCTAATTATTTATTATTAACACTGAACATCGTTGATATCTGATTCCCTGTTACTCTGATTAAATATGTATTTGAGTGTTTCTGAACTTTACTTCAAATCAATGTTTTGCACGCGTGGCGCATGAAGTAAAATTTCGAGTTTAGAAAAGCCCGAAAATTTGTCTCGGGTCGCTACGCGACCCTCGACAAATTTTCACGGGGCTTTTCTAAACTCGAAATTTTACTTCATGCTTAGCCTGGGAGTGGAAACACCCGTTCAAAACTTCAAATTGAACTCTATTATAAAATCGACGAATGCCTGAAAAGTACGTAAATAAAAAAGTCACTGAATATCATTAAACCCGGGAAAGTCAGATAAAAGTCATGGAATAATTATTCAAATTGACCATAACCCTAGCAAAAAAGCCATATGATATTAAATTTGTCAAAATCAGCAGGCAAATTACAAAACACGTAAAAATGTATTAAATTAAATTAAATATTGACAAGAACAATGAAAACAATTTAACAAAATTAGGGTTTGCCGCAGGAAAAGAAATCTTGAATCAGGAAAATGATGGAAAAATTTAACATTTCAGATTGTGGTTACCATGTCAGTTTTACTTCAAAGAATATTAAACAAAATTTTGATAACTAGATTATTATCTTTAAAAACATTTTAGGTCATTTAATGTTCTTATCAAAGCATTCAGTTTGAAGTTTCGAACGAGCGTTTCCACTCCCAGACTAAGCATGAAGTAAAATTTCCAGTTTAGAAAAGCCCCGAGAAAATTTGTCGAGGGTCGGGCAGCGACCTGAGACAAATTTTCTGGGCTTTTCTAAACTCGAAATTTTACTTCATGCGCCACGCGTATAAAACAGTGATTTAACGAGAAATTTAAAAACACACAAAAAACATTTTTCATGTTAATCCTCACAATTAATTCGAATTATTTTTGACGATTCAAATTCTATTGTAGGTATTCGAATCCTTTTATAAATATTCGAATCCTTTTATAAATATTTGAATCCTTTTATAAATACTAGAATTCTTTTATAAGAATTCGAATCACCCACATTTGGATTCGAATACGAATCCTCTTAAAAAAATGTAACGAATCCGGATCACGAATCCAGTTGAACTAAAGTATTCGAATGCCTCTTTTGAATCCCCTAAATGGATTCGAATCTAGGATTAAAATCCTGAATGATTCGAATTCTGCCTAGCTCTGGTATTTTTCAATATTTTTTTGTGGATTTTATGAAAATTTTCAGTTTTGTAGTATGTATTTAATGCAAACACAAATATAAGCAGATACAACATTTTGTATTGACTTCTTGATCTATTTGCTTTATACAAATTAGTAAAATTGCACCAAATAAAGAAAGGCTGAGATATAAATTAAAAAAAACAAACATAAGGATGCCAAACATGATTTAAGTCTACTTTTAACGTCTACAATTTCTCTTTCAGTTCACCGATTTCCGCCATACAAGATTTAACTAACCTAGTGGAACAAAATGGACGTATTTTATTCTAATGATATTTCGGGAAATCGCAACTAAAAATAATTAATGAATTCTGCCAAAATAAATATTAACTTCAACCTTTTTTTAGCAAAAATGAAACATAAACGGTTAATTAAAAATGATTTTAAAAATGATTGGATTATTCAACCAACATACCAACATTCACTAAGTTAAACACCAATACATCTTTATTGATAAGATATTTTTATAATACATAATAAATATAATTTAATGAATAATTATTTACCGTCAAATTGGGCTGTGGGTCTTTCTACACTGAAATAAACTTCAACAGAGATGTTTGAAAACTTTGATCACCCTGAATTAAATTTCAATAGAAATAAAGAAAAGTTTGATCAGCTGTAATGAAAAATGAATTTTTGTTGACTAGATTTTCAAAAATGTCAAATCAATGTAAAAATATAATACATAATATATTTTCTGTGGGAAGGCATTAAATAATTATTTTGAATAATGTGTTTATTTATTTTAATTACTTTCATTTTGCTGTGGGAACTATTTATATGTTTTTATGTATGTATTTTATGTATGTATGTATTTATTATGTTTTATATTTATATTTATTGTATAGTTCGTAATAATTTTAAATGTTGTTGATTTGAATGTCCTTAATTGGTTTATTTGTTGGACAATAAACGTATTTATTTATTTAATTAAAAACATCATAAAATAAACGATTAATTAAAAGGTATATTTGGTTTTACAAACAGTAAACAAATTCAACGAACACAAATTTACGAAATGTAAAAAAAATACTTTTATTATTCATCTGCCTGATGAAGCCACTGTGTGGTAAAATATGTTGCAGTGTTCAACAATAAAAGTGACACCCTAAAATAAATATATTTTGCCCTAATGAAATATACGTGATTTAAATTATTAAACCAAATTTTCAACATTTTAAGAAGAAATCGTTCATTTGTTTCCTATCAAGTAAAGAAAAAGTAAAAATATCAAATTGGTCAATAAACCGCAGATTCTGTATTTCTTAATTTCTAGAGTTAATTCAGAGAAAATTAAGCGATTTCGATATGTTTATAAAAAACAACGTTGATATTTTTCTCTAATATAAAAAATACGGCCAATGTAATGATTGTATTATATTATTAGAATAAAATTAATATGTCTATTATAGTACTTATCCCCATGTTAGATGCTTGAGCTTTCACTTACCTTATTTTTCAACAAATGTTTCTTATTCCTGTTAGACTTTGTTCATAAGCCTAACTTATGTATTCAGTTTTTCACAAAATAATAATATGACAAGGTCAAAAATGGCGTTTGTAGCAATAGCTCATTTATTCATAGTAATTAATTCTTAAAATTAAAATTTAAAAACAATATTAATAAAATAATTAAAAGAGCTACGCTAATTTTTCGATCATCTACAACTTTTGTTAACAAGTATTTTATATGATCAAAATTAAAGAAAAACCAAAAAAAAATGTCAAGATGATGATGAAGACTACCTCTACCTCATTTTCGCCAAAAGTTGATCGGACTACTATTATAATAAAAAGCTTAAGTTTATAGTGTCACCTTAACAGCTTAATTGGCTTATACTTTATACTTTATCGTGGCGACAGAAGGACAGACATTTTCCAAAAATGGTCTTAATTAACTCGGGGGACCTCAATAATTTCCCTTTGTTTTGCATATGGGGGAAAGTAAAAATGAATGGAATATTCAATCAACATGAAATTCATTAGAATTACACAGAAATTAATAATATTTGATTCACTGCAATAAAAATTTGAATTTGTAGACTAAATTTTATAAAAATTTAAAAATAAGGAGATAAATCACTAAAAAAACTAAAACTAAAAACGATGCATTATAACGTGTACTTTGTTGTCAAATTTAAAAAAAAACAATAAAAATTGAAAATTCAGTCAATATACTTTAATCTCTTTAAAACTTCTAGTTTTATGTGGACGAATGTGCTCTAATTTTTAATTTAACGCTGAAGTAAAATTTCGAGTTTAGAAAAGCCTGAAAATTTGGATTTGTAGGCGCGCGAGCGAAGCGAGGCGCGCCGGAAAATTAAAATTTTCAGGCTTTTCTGCACTTTCTGTAAAACGCTGATTTGAAGTGAAGTTCAAAATATACTACTTATGTTTAAACTTATGCTAATAAAATTTTGTTAACTAAGTCTTGCACTTTCAAAATTTGAGACATGTGCTTTGGATTGTGTAGGTATTAAATCCGGTAATTTTTTAAATGACACTTCAGACATTTAAAATTATCAACACTTCCAACGCTACCTTTCAATATCAGACTATTCTAAACTCGACATTTTATTTTATATGCTAGGTGTATAAAACCCTGAAATATTATGAAATTCATATTAGAAGACTCAGCTACATTTTATGCTCAATCTCACAGATTTTTTTTTACAAATGCTAGTTTTTGCCCTTTTAAAAGATTTGATGCCTGTATAAATGTTATAAAAAACTCTATTTGCCGATTTTTTTATAATAAAATGTATTTACCTTTCTCTTACTTTATATATCACTAAAACCCTATAATAACCACTGGAATTTAGCCACATATTAATCTCAAATATTTTTTTTGAATGTGAAAGTGAATAACACCAGATTTTGTGAGAAAATAATTGATTTGACAATAAAAGGCGTTCAAACTAGTTTTGCAGGCAGGCGCCAGTGACCCTAGCGCCGGCCCTGGTCAGAAGTCAACTTGAATATACTTTAATAACTTTGAATCCATTCTATGCGATATATTCAAACAAGATTAAAGCCCACCAAGGCCAATTTTTGATAATGATGTCTATTAAGTAAAAATATAATATATATAATAATATTATTTGTGTAAGTAAAAATATGTTACAAATATTATATTTAACATCTTGATATGCGGGGATTTTTTTGCTTTTAAGTATACATGCCCCGATGCATCCGCTGTAAATTTTTTAAGATTTGTTCTTAGAATAAAACGTTCAATTTGAACCTTCTAACAAGTCTTTCTATTCTTTGAAATAAAATTGTCTTTTCGCTACACCTAGCAAATCCACTCTTAATCAAGGAGTGGAAAACACTCGTTAGTAGCTTCAAATGAAATCCACGAATCACAGATTATTCACAGTGTAGGCCATGTAAATATGTATACTTTAAAGAAAATGTCTCTATGAGGTAAAATTCATGATGAGTGATTCACACTTGATATAAAATGACCCAAAAGTATCATGAATATACGCCAACCTTAATAATGCAATAAAGATTACTTTATGATTTTTACGTCTAGCGTAGTAATTTGTAAGAACCCCCTTTTGAAAGAAAATACAAATAACTTCCAATTCAGCCAACATTAAATACACCCGCGATAACATCACAAACTATAACGAATCCGAGCGTACATACAAATGATATCAACCCCGTAAGATCTCTTACATAATTTCCGTGAAAAACACAATCGCGACTTTGTGCATTTGTCGGGCCATTGAAAAATCCACCAAGGGCCGATCTGCATGATAAAGGGCCGCGTGCATCCAACAGCGCACATTTCAATATTAAACGTGCATTTATGTCCGACTCACAAAAGTTCACTTGCATGTTCCACTCCTGCGAAGGGGAAGAGAGGGGTGGGTTTTTGTTGGATCCATATAATTCCTAGACAGAGAGATATCGTCGTATCTTGATCTAGGATTAAACTCCGAACAGAGGGGGGATGAATGTTATTGTTGAAACATGAGTTTGCCGGGTTATTTATTCTGCATATGACTCAAAAAATCACACCTTGAATTATGCTTCGTGTTAATTTAATTGATTCGTGTTGGGGCGCTATAAATTCGGTCTGCACGGATGGTTAATTGTTTTTTTAGGGTCTGCACTATGGAGTTTATCACCTCTTGTTAAATTAATGTAAATTGGTGCTTTGTTTGATGTATGTGTCGTCGGGTGTGTGGCTGAGTGAATCACTTTTTTGATTTTAACTGTAGTTTAATTTAATTAATTTACTGTAATTTTAATTTAACAGATAAATATCTTGCATAAATCTTTACCTCCTACGACTTTTTGTTAATTTTTTAAAAATAATACACTAACATCATCATTCATAGTCAATAATTTAATGCCGTTTATAAGTAATCATTAATGGCTCTGAAGTTGTACAGTTGGCAAGACATAATAGAAAATGTGTTGCCAACTGTACAGAATGGTGCATTTTGAAGGTGCCGCATATGGAAAACTTTTTTATTTAAAGAGATATTGAAAAACCGTTTTCGCGAGCTAGGGTTTCGTGTTTTAATCAATGGCGGAAAGAAAATTCATCTATCTCTAATCGTTTCCGCTCTATAACCGATAGTTGATAAATATATAGTTGTTTTTCTGAAGTTACTCTAACTCATTTACTTATGGCAACTTTTTACGCCCATTAAAATAACGTACCTGTTTTATTTCAAGTACGTTTTGTTTTCTTATATCAAAATCCCATTTTTCTTATGAACGCAAATGGATATATGCATATCATTGAGCAGCATTTTTTACCCCGATTTTAATGATATGCTACATTATTATTATTATTCTTTATTTTCCCAACAGATATACATGTATCCAATTACAGGGAACTTAATCTAATATAATGCTAAGTAACATAATTTTAAATCATACATACAGTGCGCAGAGAAAGAAGAGAAAAGAAAAAAAAAAAAACAAACGTAAAGCCTAAAGATTTATAACAATATCACTGGCACCGTCATGCATACTTTTGTCAAAAAAAGTCATTGGCAAAGTTGCCTTGACAATCGGTTAACAATTTCGTTGCTGCATAATGTTTGCAATTTGTTTGAGAATACGATTACTATCGATGTGGTATATTTTGATTTACAAAGCACTCCTGATTGGCATAAACTTGTTGCTCGTCGTGTAAAACATTTTTTTTTTCTTTGCAAAGGTACACAAGTGGCACATCGTTAAAATCGGCATATGCGCCCATAAGAAAAAAGTGAATTTGGTGTAGGAAACCAAAAACGAAACTTCCTTGAAATAAAGCACGCACGTCATTTTAATAGGCGTAAAAAGTTGCCATAATATAGTGTTTATAGTTCGGTTATAACTTAAAACACATGAGTTACAGTATCTTCATAAAAATGACATTTTATCAACTTCCGGTTATATGGCGGATGCGGTTAGAGATAGATCAATTTTCCTTTCCCCATTGAATATAACAAAAAAGTTACTCTGGCTTGCGAAAACGTTTTTTCAATATCTTTTCAAATAAATTAGTTTTCCATATGTGGCACCTCCAAAATGCCCTGATCTTTTATTTACTTTAATATTTTTATAGTGATCCATGGATAGACAAGAACATCGTATCAACTTGGTAACAAAATAACATTAATTAATTTTGGATGATAAAATAAAGTTTTAGATTAAAACTAGCTTCTGTAACTTATTTATTATTGAAGAGCTAACGCATAAGTTACTTAAGATTAATTAATATAAATAGCCATAAATGTTTTAGATAAAAACATCAATCATTTAATGGCAGTAATACCAATTAATTCAAGATGTGACCTTAAATTATAATCATGTTTGTTTCGGAGGATATATCAACAACAAATACCTAATCAAATATGGATCGAATCAAAGATATATTTGTTGTGTCGCATTAAGATCATTAACGTTTAATTTGTTTGCCATCCGCCGGATTCGAACGGGATAACGGGGATGATCGTGCGGTCGGTTAGAGCGATAATATTTAGTATCGCGTTTTGACAACACATGCGAGAGAGCTCGTGCGATAGCAATTGCTTCCGAATCAATTAACGTTCTCTTGTTTCCCTCCGTAAACACTCGAACGGAGGCTGGATCGGATTTCCGCTGCGTAGGATATAATATGATAGGTTTTAATTAAGGAATGCTCAGGCCCACCCTAACTCCATCACTCTGCTTCTACTTCTACATGGCACTAGAATTACCATAAAGTTGTCGATTAAAATCGAGTTTTAACCGTCCCTCATCGGAACGGTATTTTTGAAGTGTATTACGATTTATAATAATTGCTAGTATAAAACTTGAAGGTGTGCGGATTAAAAGTTTGTTATTCTACAAGCGACTTTTATTATTAATTTGGTTTTAGCAAGAAGGTGATTTTGCCTGCATTTAGATCATCAATGTAAAAAAAATACGTTTGAAATGTTTTATGATATTTAACTTTAATTATTATTATTATTAATGGATTTCGATAGCTAACGCCATCTAATGCTCATAGTGGCATCGTCACTATGGAGCATTAGATGGCGTTAGCTATCGAAATCCATTAATAGTTTTCACATATTGGCTTGAAATAGTCAGAAATAATCAGTATTCCTCAGTACTGGGTCGGGACCACACTAAAGAGGACCTTGAAGTCCGAAACGCATCTGTGGGTATCTGGTGCCGGAATACTGAACACAAATTCAATTTTTTAATATTATTATTTGAAATAAAAATTACGTATTACGGTTATTAATTAAATCTATATTTCCCAAGTAAACAAACAACGTGTTCACTTCCCAACGTTCAATCAATAATGGGAATTAAACACATGTGGCCAATTAAATTAATTGCAAAACATCACTCGCACACTCACACAGAGCGAGGGCAAAACTTCGAATCATCGATGAAGATTGTATTACATAATTAGCTCCGTGCATCAGAATTTCGAGATTGCCACGTAATTGTTGATGTCGATGTTATTTGCAAGTTATTACATATTAGGTTAGTAGTTGGGGGGGCTGGATGCGGCGCGTGCACCCCATCGAGCAGTCATTTGGTGGATTAGGTGCGGAGGGGCACGTTTCCAATTTGCGAGGGATTATAATTTAGAGTTTCGTTCAAGGGTTACATGCTAATTATAATCATTAATCTAAGTTTATAAAACAATAACTCTTTAGACAACATCTTAGTTATTTATCATATAGGGAATTTTTCTTATAAATAGGTATACGATACATATTCCGGTTTGTAAATTTTCAGACAGTCGATGTTTTTGCAAAGCGTTTAATTTGAAAATTCTAACGAGAGTTTCCATTCCCAGATTAAGAATGAAGTAAGATTTCAGGCTTTTCTAAACTCGAAATTTTACTTCATGCGCCAAGCGTATAAAACACTGATTTTAAGTGAAGTTCAAAATATACTGCTTTGGAATTGGAATAAAATCAGTGTTAAGCATGAAAGAAAATTTCAGTGTTTTTAGTGTTTAATAGGCCATTCAAAGACGAATCTTTTATCAAAATTTAAAAACGAATTCAAATTATTATCGACTGCAAAAATTTATCGGTTTTCAAAAATTGTAAATCATTTTTCTATAAAGTAATCAAATGCCTCTTTCGAATCCTCTAAAAGGATTAAAATTGAGGATTCTAATCCTATCCAGCTGTGCTAGTAAAGAACAAAATGGCATGTTATTATAAATATTTTATTGTATTGTGGATTTAGTTAGCTATGCGCATGAAGTACAATTTCAAGTTTAGAAAAACTTGAAAATTTGGTTTGGTCGTTCCGTAAAGCGGAGTGACCAAACCAAATTTTAGGGCTTTTATAAACTTGAAATTTTACTTCATGCTTAATCTGGCAGTTTAAACACTCGTTAGAAGCTTCACATTGAACACTTTTCAAAAACAACGAATGTATAAATATATACAACATTATACCGGGTGTTGACTTGGCGGACGCAACATTGGAAATCGCATGTTAATTTTAATGTGATTAAATATTGGCTACCCTATTTATTTTAGAGACAAAATGTATTTTCTAAATTCTAAATTTATTAATCTTCACACGTAACAGTTTACGTTTCTCTGAGTTAAATAATTAAGAAAAAGTAATGTGATTTTCCAAAATTAATAACATACCATGGAATTGATACGACAATTGCGGATATTCCCTGTTTTTTCTAAGTTCAGTTTAAAGCTTTAAACAAACGTTTTCCACTCCCAGACTAAGCATGAAGTAAAATTTCGAGTTTAGAAAAGCCCCGTGAAAATTTGTCGAGGGTCGCGCAGCGACCGGAGACAAATTTTCTGGGCTTTTCTAAACTCGAAATTTTACTTCATGCGCCACGCGTATAAAACACTATAATATTGTCAAATTTATGTATATTCGAACTTCACTTAAAACCTGTGTTTTATACGCGTGGCGCATGAAGTAAAATTTCGAGTTTAGAAAAGCCCAGAAAATTTGTCTCGGGTCGCTGCGCGACCCTCGACAAATTTTCGCGGGGCTTTTCTAAACTCGAAATTTTGCTTCATGCTTAGTCTGGGAGTGGAAGACACTCGTTTAAAGCTTCAAATTGAACTCATTTAAAAATCAACAAATGTCAGAAAACTAACAGCTAAAATAATTAGGAAAAAGTACTGTGATTTTATAAAAATAATGATATTTTTCTTATTTTTACTTGAAAGAAAAAAGTAAGACTGAACAATAAAACATTAAAAAAGGTGGTAAAGTTTTATTAAATAAGGGATCACTGTTCAGTTTTCATTTAAGTGATCAAAACTTTTCAAATCTATGTCGTTCTTGAGCGTTGTATGACGATAGTTATAAAGTAATAACATTTTTGCTAAATTTAGTTATATATTTAAGACATCCGTTAATTTCGCGTTTCGTTTAGTTTGAAAATTACTTTCCTTTTCCTCCCCATAAAACGAGAGAATCCGTCGAGCCGGGGGTCATTAAATTCGTTTGTTAGTAGATCAAGGTGACATTTAATAAGATTTTTGCTCGGCGCATTTACTCAGTGTGTTAAAGTTTAATAGAAACAACACAATGGAAAGAGAGACCGGAGTTTCTGAGAGGAGCGACATTTACGTTGACATTTACTTCCTGCCTTTTGCTTGCTTAACCATAACCAAAAGCAGAGCTCGCCTTAATGCCCTGCCCCCGTTATTTGAGCAGAGGTAATGAAAAACTAAACAGCTACACGCACGTCACAGGGCATAAATTAGCGGGTTGATTCCTTTGGTTTTCGGGGCAAAGCCTCGGGTCTCGTGTAAACATCTTGTTGCGGATCCGGGGGGAAACCGGGCGGAACGATGACATTTTTCTAAATGACTACAAGAGAAAAGGACGATATTTTATATGAGCGGGGCAGATTCGATTCCCCGAAAGCATACGACACGCTTTATTTATTTCATGATTTGCCTCTAAATATTTATAACATTTCTATCCCGGGATATGTCCATTGTGCTGGAAGTATGATAAATGATGACAATATCTACCGGAGCCTCCGGAACGTCCGGAGCCGGCCAGCGCCGCTATCCACCGCCACTTCGGACACGGACGCTTCCCGAATTTTTAATGGACTTTCACCCCCTGCCTTTTCTATATCCCTACCCACAATCATACTTTTATCTACCATGCGGGTACAGAACTAAATTTTTAATATACAGAGAATCTTTTTTATGTATGTACGAGTATGTTATTGTGTCAACCCAAAATCAGTCAAACGTGTTTTTTTACTAGTAAACACTAGTCCTAGGATAAACGTGAGTCAAGTCAAGTCAGGTTCAGGTCGGTCGATCGATATGCAATCGCAGGCTGATAATAAGCTTAGATTTATAATGGCCAGACATCAGGGATTAAAATATACCGGGTGTTCAATAAAACACGCCCAACGCCATAACTCAATGTTATTTATTGATCGATTTGAATGAACTAAAAAACAAAGTCAACCGCAGTTTCAATAGACTAAATTGACACTAATTATATATTTTTTTTCAAATTAACTTCTAGCCAAATAATTGTCAATTTTAAATTTTTAAAAGGCTGCATATACTTTTTTTATTTTATTATATTGGACATTGTTTTTTTGAATCCAATTATGCTTGATATGTCAATATTAAATTACATTTATGCTAGCAAAAAAATTATAATAAATCTTGTTCACATGATTTTTTGGCAATACATATAGTGTGCCTTAAAACAAAAGTGGACTTTTAATACTGATTAAATAGAATTAGTATGTATAGTCAGCTTAGAAGATTTAACACAATTTATCAACAAACCGAACAAAATATAGACTAGTATTTTTTCAACTTTACAATATTTCAGGGTTTTATACGCGTGGTGCATGAAGTAAAATTTCGAGTTTAGAAAAGCCCCACGTAGAAAATTTGTCTCGGGTCGCGCAGCGACCCGAGATAAATTTTCACGGGGCTTTTACAATACTT
Source organism: Philonthus cognatus (assembly GCA_932526585.2). NCBI lineage: Eukaryota > Metazoa > Arthropoda > Insecta > Coleoptera > Staphylinidae > Philonthus > Philonthus cognatus. The sequence continues at coordinate 79,213,319 of OW052244.1, forward strand.
TACAATATTTCAGTGTTTTATACGCGTGGCGCATGAAGTAAAATTTCGAGTTTAGAAAAGCCCCGTGAAAATTTGTCTCGGGTCGCTGCGCGACCCGAGACAAATTTTCTACGTGGGGCTTTTCTAAACTCGAAATTTTACTTCATGCTTAGTCTGGGAGTGGACCGTTAAGATTTTAAACATGTTGATATTTTCGATATTTCTAGATTTTTGTCGATTTATTCACAGTTTGTTATTATATTGAATACAACTTTAATATTTATTTTTTTCAACTTTACAATATTTCAGGGTTTTATACGCGTGGCGCATGAAGTAAAATTTCGAGTTTAGAAAAGCCCCACGTAGAAAATTTGTCGAGGGTCGCGCAGCGACCCGCGACAAATTTTCACGGGGCTTTTACAATACTTTACAATATTTTTTACAATACTTTAGAATATTTCAGTGTTTTATACGCGTGGCGCATGAAGTAAAATTTCGAGTTTAGAAAAGCCCCGTGAAAATTTGTCTCGGGTCGCTGAGCGACCCTCGACAAATTTTCTACGCGGGGCTTTTCTAAACTCGAAATTTTACTTCATGCGCAGTCTGGGAGTGGACCGTTAAGATTTTAAACATGTTGATATTTTCGATATTTCTAGATTTTTGTCGATTTATTCACAGTTTGTTATTATATTGAATACAACTTTAATATTTAATAAATACTGTTTTTCTTATGAATAAAATATTAACCCATTAAGAGCCGAGCAAATTATAAAGTTAACTTTAAAAGTTGATTTTTGGTAAAATTTTGCATCTTATGATTTCAATGAATGATTTGTTATATTACGTACGTCGATTTTATAAAAGAGTTAAATTTAAAGTTCGAACGAGTGTTTCCACTCCCAGACTAAGCATGAAGTAAAATTTCGAGTTTAGAAAAGCTACGCGCTACGCAACCAAACCAAATTTTCAGGCTTTTCTAAACTTGAAATTTTACTTCATGCGCCACGCGTATGACACTGAACTATTCTGAAGTTATAAATACACTAATAAAATGAGTAATAATCAAAATATTGAATTAACGGGATATTTGTTAATCTTCTACATTTCGACAACGTTTGCAAATTTCTATATAGCTATTTCACACCTTTTATAATTTTTTTAGGTTTTTATAAAAAAAAATAATCTTGACGATTTTCGTGAATTTCATAGATTATTGTTGATTTTCAAATTCTAAGACGTTTTACATGAATTTTTATGATTTCGATTTTTAAAATGTTGACGCTTTTCATGAATTTCTAAGATTTTTTATCGATTTTGATAAAAATTGATGATTTTAACTTTTAATGGAAAATAAATCGTAGTTTGTTTTTTCATTGTTAACAAATTTCATAGCTTTTCTTAATATTTACCATTTTACGACTTTTCCTAATATTGCATTTTTTGTATAAAACAGAAAAACACAAAATAAGCTATTTACATTTGTCGAACGAGTGTTTTCCACTCCCAGACTAAGCATGAAGTAAAATTTCGAGTTGAGAAAAGCCCAAAGAATTTGGATTTGGACGCGCAGCGTCCAAATCCAAATTCTGGCTTTTCTCAACTCGAAATTTTACTTCATGCGCCACGCGTATAATAACACTCATTTATTCTCTAATATTTAAAATATTGTTCTCATTTCATAAAAAAACAATATAATATGCGCATCAATTAAAATTGAAATTATTGAAATTTTCAAACACTTTTTAGTTCATTTTCAAGTTGTCGACGATTTTGTTGTCAATTTAAAAAAAATCAATTTTCGTGAATTTTTAGGATATTTGTTTTTCTTCAAAATTTCGACAACTTTTGCAAATTCTGGCTTTTTTCAATTCGAAATTTTACTTCATGCGCCACGCGTATAATAACACTGATTTATTCTAAAGTTTAAAATATTCTTCCCATTTCATAAAAAAAAAACAATATAATATGCGCATCAATTAAAGTTGAAATTACTGAAATTTTTTAACACTTTTTAGTTAATTTTCAAGTTCCCGACGATTTTGATGTCAATTTAAAGAAAATCAATTTGGGTGAATTTTTAGGATATTTGTTAATTTTCAAAATTTCGACAACCTTTGCAAATTTCTATGTAAGTATTTGACACCTTTTATAATTATTTGAGGTTTCATAGATTATTGTTGATTTTCAAATTCTATTCTTTTAAATTCTTTTAAAATGTTGACGCTTTTCATGAATTTACACGATTTTTATCGATTTTGATAAAAATTGATGATTTTTACTTTTAATGGAAAAAAAATCGTAGTTTGTGTTTTCATTGTTAACAAATTTCATAGCTTTTCTTAATAGTTACCATTTTACGACTTTTCCTAATATTGCATTTTTTTTTTTGTATAAAACAGAAAAACACAAAATAAGCTATTGACAGTTGTCGAACGAGTGTTTTCCACTCCCAGACTAAGCATGAAGTAAAATTTCGAGTTGAGAAAAGCCCAAAGAATATGGATTTGGACGCGCAGCGTCCAAATCCAAATTCTGGCTTTTCTCAGCTCGAAATTTTACTTCATACGCCACGCGTATAATAACACTCATTTATTCTCTAAAGTTTAAAATATTGTTCTCATTTCATAAAAAAACAATATAATATGCGCATCAATTGAAATTGAAATTATTGAAATATTTAAACACTTTTTAGTTCATTTTCAAGTTGTCGACGATTTTGTTGTCAATTTAAAAATAAATCAATTTGCGTGAATTTTTAGGATATTTGTTAATCTTCAAAATTTCGACAACTTTTGCAAATTTTTATGTAAGTATTTGACACCTTTTAAAATTTTTTGAGGTTTTTATAAAAATAATTAATCTTGACGACTTTCGTGAATTTTATAGTTTATTGTGGATTTTCAATTTCGAAGACGTTTTACATGAATTTTCAAGATTTCGATTTTTAAAATGTTGACGCTTTTCATGAATTTACAAGATTTTTATCGATTTTTATAAAAATTGATGATTTTAACTTTTAATGGAAAAAATAATAATTTTTTTTTCATTGTTAACAAATTTCGAAGCTATTTTTAATATACTTTCAACTTGTTTCTCATTGATCACTTGATGAAACATGATTAAATATTTTTTACCATTTTACGACTATTCCCAATATTACATTCTATTTCTGTATAAAACAGAAAAACACAAAATAAGTTATTGACAATTGTCGAACGAGTGTCTTCCACTCCCAGACTAAGCATGAAGTAAAATTTCGAGTTGAGAAAAGCCCAAAGAATTTGGATTTGGACGCGCAGCGTCCAAATCCAAATTCTGGCTTTTCTCAACTCGAAATTTTACTTCATGCGCCACGCGTATAAAAACACTGATTTATTCTAAAGTTTAAAATATTCTTCTCATTTCATACAAAAAAACAATTTAATATGCGCATCAATTATAATTGAAATTTGTAAACACTTTTCAGTTCATTTTCAAGTTGTCGACGATTTTGTTGTCAATTCAAAAAAAAATCAATTTGCGTGAATTTTTAGGATATTTGTTAATCTTCAAAACTTCGACAACTTTTGCAAATTTCTATGTAAGTATTTGACACCTTTTATAATTTTTTGAGGTTTTTATAAAAATAATTAATCTTGACGACTTTCGTGAATTTCATAGATTATTGTTGATTTTCAAATTCTAAGACGTTTTACATGAATTTTGAAGACTTCGATTTTTAAAATGTTACGCTTTTTATGAATTTACAAGATTTTTATCGATTTCGATAAAAATTCTTGATTTTAACTTTAAATGGAAAAAAAATCATAGTTTGTTTTTTCATTGTGAACAAATTTCATAGCTTTTCTTAATATTTACCATTTTACGACTTTTCCTAATATTGCATTTTTTTGTATAAAACAGAAAAACACAAAATAAGCTGTTGACAATTGTCGAACGAGTGTCTTCCACTCCCAGACTAAGCATGAAGTAAAATTTCGAGTTGAGAAAAGCCCAGAGAATTTGGATTTGGACGCGCAGCGTCCAAATCCAAATTCTGGCTTTTCTCAACTCGAAATTTTACTTCATGCGCCACGCGTATAAAAACTCTGATTTATTCTAAAGTTTAAAATATTCTTCTCATTTCATAAAAAAACAATATAATATGCGCATCAATTAAAATTGAAATAAGTGAAATTTTTAAAAACTTTTTGTTAGTTTTCAAATTGTCGACGATTTGGTTGTCAATTTAAAGAAAAATCAGTTTCTCTGAATTTTTAGGATATTTGTTAATCGATATTTGTTTTTGAGTTTCGTGAAGAGTAGTTGTTATTGAAAATGAGTGCTTAGCACTTGAAATATATATCTAACCATTAGAAAATAAAGTGTGAAGAAAGGATACAACAGTGTTAATTATATTTGTTAATCTTCAAAATTTCGACAACTTTTGCAAATTACTATGTAACTATTTGATACCTTTTATAATTTTTTGAGGTTTTTATAACAAAATGTAATCTTGACGATTTTCGTGAATTTCATAGATTATTGTTGATTTTCAAATTCTAAGACGTTTTACATGAATTTTCAAGATTTCGATTTTTAAAATGTTGACGCTTTTCATGAATTTACATGATTTTTATCGTAGGGGAACAGTTCTTCCACTCCATTTCTTCCACTCCATTTCTTCCACTTACCAATACTTCCACTACACCTTTACTTCCACTCCATTTCTTCCACTGACCGTTACTTCCACTAGTTCTTATTTCCACTAACCATCACTTCCACTAGTTCTTTTTTCCACTCCATTTCTTCCACTCCAGTTCTTCCACTCCAGTTCTTCCACTTACCAATACTTCCAAAAGGAATGCATACATGCTGAGATGATTGCGCCCCACCACCACGGAGAATCGATTGTTCTTTTTTTCACTAGTTCTTCCATAAATCGAAATTCGAAAATTGGATCGAAGTCTCAAGAATAGCAAACATTGTCAAAAAATTTAGTAAATTCAAGAAAATAGGATTCTGGAGTACCTACAAGCTGTAGGCCACAATATCTCTCTGTGATTCTTATACTGTATAAAATGTGGAATAATATAATGTAATTTGAATAAATTGTACAATTATTTTGAATTGGAAAAAAGGTATGGTGGAATTGGTGGTTAGTGGAAGTAAAGGTGTAGTGGAAGTATTGGTAAGTGGAAGAACTGGAGTGGAAGAAATGGAGTGGAAGAAATGGAGTGGAAAAAAGAACTAGTGGAAGTGATGGTTAGTGGAAATAAGAACTAGTGGAAGTAACGGTCAGTGGAAGAAATGGAGTGGAAGTTGCGTCGCACAATCGATTTTTATCGATTTTGATAAGAATTGTTGATTTTAAATGTAAATGGAAAACAAATCATAGTTTGTTTTTTCATTGTGAACAAATTTCATAGCTTTTCTTAATATTTACCATTTTACGACTTTTCCTAATATTGCATTTTTTTTTGTATAAAACAGAAAAACACAAAATAAGCTATTGACAATTGTCGAACGAGTGTCTTCCACTCCCAGACTAAGCATGAAGTAAAATTTCGAGTTGAGAAAAGCCCAAAGAATTTGGATTTGGACGCGCAGCGTCCAAATCCAAATTCTGGCTTTTCTCGACTCAAAATTTTACTTTATGCGCCACGCGTATAAAAACACTGATTTATTCTAAAGTTAAAAATATTCTTCTCATTTCATAAAAAAAATATAATATCCGCATCAATTAAAATTGAAATTATTGAAATTTTTAACACTTTTTTAACTGTCGCATTTTTTAAAGATTTTTGACATGTCATTATTTGACAATTTTAACATTTTCAATAATTTCGGCATTTAATATGTCACTTTGGACATATATCGACTCAGGCATAAGTTCATTGAAACAGCAAATATTAGTCGGCGCCAGTAGACATTCTAACAACAATGGCACTTGCCATAAGTCAGCGCCAGCTGATATTTCAATTAACAACAGTTGCAAATATTAGTCGGCACCAGCAGACATTTTAACAACAATGACAGTTGACACTAGTCGGCGCCAGCCGACATTCAAAGAAAAACTTGACACAAGAAAAATTAAATTTGTTAATGAGAAGATTGCTCAGATAATATTGAAGAAATATTAGGTTCAACATCATTCGTAGTCTACACCCTGGGTCTCCAAACTATCTTCTTCGCGGGCCACAAATACAATTCTACATAATAAAGTCGGCCAAGATCCGATTAATTTTATAAAATTATGAAAAATTTAAGGAACAATTGTTACAATATTTCAAAATATGACATTTACAAAAAAATTACAAACAATCGCGGGCCGGATTCATGCAAGTCGCGGGCCGTATTTGGCCCGCGGGCCGTAGTTTGGAGACCACTGGTCTACACAATCGCTAAATTTAAAATTACTTATAAAACTCCATTATATTAAATAATAATAATCAATATTTTGTTTGCATTTATTAGTTTTGATAATGTCGGTTTTCATGTTGTAATGTTTGGTTGTCGACTCCTTGACGATCATTGTCAGTCAATCAACCCCCAATCGATCCATCAACCCTCAACCCCACATTTCTTTGAAAATGGTCTAATAAACCGAAACTAGTCGGAATAAAGTTTTAATTTGTGAAAAAATACTAAGTGTTTTTAATTTAAATAACTTTACAAACCCCCGGGGGGTCGATACCAACCCCGTCGAGAAACGCTGCTTTAAACCAAACTAAATTTTCAGGATTTTTTTAACCCGAAATTTTACTTTATGAGCCACGCATATTAAGCACTGAAAACACAATATTATGAACAATTGACCTTAACTTGAGATCAGTGTCTTATACGCCTGGCGCATAAAGTAGCAAATTTTCATTCTTTTCTAAATTCAAAATTTTATCACTTTAATAAAACACTTAATTTGTTTAGGTTTCAAAATTATATTTATTGTACTACAACAATTGTTTCACCATACTGTGGCTTCATCTACCTGATGAAGCCACAGTGTGGTGAAACAATTCTAGTACAATAAATTTAATTTTGAAATCTAAACAAATTAAATGTTTTATTAAAGTGATATTATGGAGTTTCAACAACTAACAGCCTCAACTATACAGTATTCGAAATTTTACTTTATGCTTAACCTAAGAGTATAAAACATCAAATCAGTGTTTTATACTAGGTAGCCCAAAAGTCACCACCCTATCAGAAGGTGCTATAATTTTTGTAGATGGCAGCAAATGTAAGTTCTGGTTTGACATTTGTGAAGTAAACAGATTCAAAATATACTTCAATAAGACATGAATCGCTATACTCTTCAAGCCACATCCGAAATCCTGAGGGTGCAGCCCTCAGAATTTCGGATATGGCTTGAAGTGTATAGCGATTGATGTCTTGTTGGAGTGTAATTTGAATCTGTTTACTTTCCGGGTCGCCTAATCTCTCGTTTCGGTGATTTGCACTGGCCGGCAAGATCGCCCGATTTAACCGTTCCAGATTTCTTTTTGTGAGGTTTCTTGTAGTCACGAGTCTATGTCAACAAGCCTCAGACTATTGAAGCCCTCAAAGAGAATATCCGTCAAGAATTCGAGAACCTATCGCCGGAAGTTCTGGCAAAAGTGATGTAAAATGCTATAAATCGGGCCCGTATGGTCATCAATTCTTCCGCTGGCCACTTGGTCGATATTATTTTCTCGACTTAATGGAAAGAAAAACCAATACATCAAATAAACATAGATCAGAAGCAGAACCAAAGTTTTTCATTTATAAAAAAAATTACAGCCAAAGAACACCGGGTGTCAACTTTTGCGCCACCTTGTACAAGTGGCGTATAAAGTTAAATTTTGAGTTTACAAAAGCCTGAAAAATTCCCTGAACATCACAATGAAAATGTTGCAACAATATAAAAAATGTTGGAACGTATATCCAGTTCTAAAATAATTGTATCCATACTACAGCGAGAAATTTAATTATAACTCGTTTAATTAGCGCCAATTTTAATCCGATATTCCGCGCGCAGATTTTGATTGAATTATCAGACACAGCCTCACGCGCCCGTACACGTGCACACACCGCCGCGGCTGGCTTCGATCGAAACACAAAATACGAACGAATATCATTCCGCGTTTCCGGTAATTAAGTACATTTACGGTTTTTTACGCGACAAAGAGAAAAAGACGGGGTAGGGAAAAAGCGGGAGTTGGATCGATACAAAGCCCCATATTTATTGCTTCCGTAGTAATGGAAGTCCCCGCCGATACGAATAAATTCCACCCTGTTTTGATTTCATTTTAAAGTCGGGGCTAAAAACGAACGACAGAAATTAAACGAGTCACTTCATGAATGCACGCCAGTCCCCGCGCGTTCCACGGCATATTTCAACATTTTCGGAATTGAATTTATTAAAGCATTGTGTCGGTTATATTTATTGCCATCATTCGACGTTACTAAATACGCACACCCAGGAAAAATTAACGACGCCCTATAAATCAATACGTTTGCCGTGGAAAATCCTATTTTTCCAAATGCACATTTCACTGGGCTGTTTTTGTATTCGAAAAATTATCTGTTTACATAAAACTGGTTATGGATAACATTGCAAAAAGGGTAGAAAGGGCTTCATAACAACCCCTTGACCCCCTTCCTGGATTCATTTTGCAATACCAGAAATGCAATATAGACAACGTAACAGACGAGTTAAAATCCTTTATCCACAACACCCCTAACTTAGACGATAACACAATATCTGTTTTCAATTCCTTTATCTCAAAAACAAGACAATACAATAATTTTCCAAAAAATTAAGAAACAATTTTATAAATATCCCCTTATGAACTTTATCCTTAGACTGATTAAATTCAAACTACAAATATACTATATTTAATTCTACAATGACAATTTTCTCAAAGAAAAATGTAACAAAACTGAAGACAGACATTAAGGGGGGCTTCCGGTATAATTGACCCAAACTTTGGATTATTTTTTCCACGGAACTGGTAAGAGTTAGAGACCTGGGTTTTTTTTAAATCTTTATTCATCCTTGCTCTACAATTGGGATTTTTGTCGAGTCGAAAAAATCAAAATGGCGTCCAATATGACGGCTGCCCGGTGGAAATGTTCCAAAACTGCGAGCATCCTAGGGGACGCTATTCGTCACCAAGAAACAAAATCAGCTCAGTTTCTTGAAAACTCAAAATTTGACAAAATGGCGGGTATTTGAAAAAAAGTCGTGTTTTTCGGTCGATTTTTTGACTTTGACAGGCTGTAAGAAATCTTTAAAATTGCAAATTGCACCGGGAGGTTAGTTCATTCCATGAAGAAAAGTGTTTTCAATAACGGAAGTAAAGAACGAAGTCAATTGGTTGAACCGTTCAAACGCTAGAATGCTCGCAGTTTTGAAAAATGTAGTTTCGAGAAAAACGCGTTTAAAGTTTGCGAAACATTTTTTCTGTGTAATTCAAAGTATTCGGCGGAAAATTCGCAAACAGTAGTCAATACCTAGGTTTTCGGGGTCGCTGAATACGAATCTGAGGTGAAAAATTCAAAATGGCGGATCCAATATGGCGGACCAAAAAACTCATACTCATCAAAATTTATCAAATTCGAGATTAAAGTTTTACCTGCGCGACCCATACCGCTCGGGACGGCGATGCATTCAAAGGCCTGTAGCGACGTAAATATTTGCCGGATCGAAATATCCTTTTACCCACATATTCTAGACATGTTTAGCTTTGATTTCATACAAAAAAAATCGATTTTTTGAAAAAATTATACCGGAAGACCCCCTTAAACAACTAATTTCAGAATACAAGATGTTTAAATGAACAGAGACCTGTCAAAATATAAATGAAGCAAAAGGGAAAACCTATAGGAAGAAAATAAAAACAAAATTGCCAAATATAAAAATACAGACTATACTGACAATCTAACATACCCTACCGATGCACAGTATACGATTAAACCAATCTAGCGGGACAAAATTCATGGACTAGTTTGTATGTTCTATTTTGGTTAATAAATTAATTAATTTTGGATTAATATTAAATGAGCAATAATATAATTCAGTAAGAGATTTGAGGTGTATTATCAACAAAACAAATATTTTTTCTTGTAGTTCATTTTGAATTAATTTAGCATTATGTTTGTTACTCAATTCATATTGTGGAGGTTTTCTTATTTATAATGTGTATCACTGTGTATACTGTTAGACTAACCACAAATGATGAACTTTTATAAAATATTTTTTGTACAGGGAATTTTTATTTTAAGTAATATCCTCGAAATTCGTTATATTTTTGACGTAGTTCAATTTGAAGCTTTAAGCGATAGTTTTTACTCCCAGACTTAGCGTGAATTAATAGTATATGCTGTAAATCTTCCGATATTTGTTTTTTTAAAGAGTTTAATTTGAAGCTGAGTGTCGTCTACTTCCAGACTACTACATACATAATTACTGTGTATAAGCTGTAAATCTTCAGACATTAATTTTTTTTTAATTCAGTTTGAAGCTATAAATGAGTGTCGTCCACTTCCAGACTAAGCATGAAGTAAAATTTCGAGTTTAGAAAAGCCTGAGCGTTTGGATTTGGACGCGTAGCGTCCAAATCCAAACTCAGGCTTTTCTAAACTCGAAATTTTACTTCATGCGTTACGAGTATAAATCACTGAAATATTGTGAAAACAAATATACACTGTTAAATTAGTATTAAGAAAAATACTGCTAAAGCAGAATTAAAAATATACTGCTAAACAAAATATTTTAAACACTTGAAATCATTGTTTTATACGTGTGGCGCATGAAGTAAAATTTCGAGTTTAGAAAAGCCCCGTGAAAATTTTCTACGCGGGGCTTTTCTAAACTCGAAATTTTACTTCATGCTTAGCCTGGGAGTGGACGACACTCGTTTATAGCTTCAAACTGAACTTAAAAAAAAAACAACGAATGTGTGAATATTTACAGCTAAACGCAGTAATTGACATATGTATACTTGAAAGAACTCCCTATATAAAATAAATTCATAGCAAGTTCGAAAATATTATTTAAGTTATTTAAAATAGTATCGGATAAGTTGATTTGAACAAACGTACTTATTTCTAACTTTTAATAAAAAAACATGGCATAAGTTTGCAGTTCAAAGAGCTATAATTTACATGTTATAGATTTTTATGAAACGTGAAATTTTTATTTAAAGATTTTTTTAACTAACAGTATTTTCAAAAATATTTACAATAAACCAGGCGTATTCCCTTAATTTTTTCACCAAACAAAAATAGTAAATATCTTAGTAATCGCAAAAAGTCGCACAATTTAACAAGATTTATCGTAAATAAGACATCTTGAGGATCATTAGAAAACAGGTGGTAGTTTATGACGATGTATGACACAAAACATATGAATGTTTTTATCAGATGCTCATATTCGTTTTTTTTATAAATTGAATAACCTATTATGTTTTTGTTACAATATTTTATATTTACACAAATAATATATACAATATCATATATTATTTGTGTAAATATACAGCTACACTTTTGGATAAAAAGAGGCCAAAGAAAAAATATTCTTCAGCTTTGATAAAACGATGCAATTTTGAAATAATTGTTAATAAAATGAACCAACAACAAATGAAATTAGTTGTTTGCTTCAATTTTGCTACTTGATATCGCAGAGAATTGAAAGTAAACTGAAATAATTCTGTATCATTACTGATATACAGAGAGTTTTATGTAACACCGAACATTTTCTTAGCGACAATTTTTTAAGTATACATAAGCATACGTTGTGCATGCTCCGACGCTCGGTTTATTAACAGATTTGAAGCTTAAACGAGTGTTTTCCACTCCCAGGCTAAGCATGAAGTAAAATTTCTAGTTTAGAAAAGCCTGAAAATTTGGTTTGGCCGCGTAGCGCGAAGCGCGGAGCGGCCAAACCAAATTTTCAGACTTTTCTAAACTCGAAATTTTACTTCCTTCGCCACCGGTACCGAACACTGATGCAATGTAAAGTTTAGCGGTGTGTTTTAAACTTCTTAGTATGTCAGTGTTTTGTACCGGTGGCGCATGAAGTAAAATTTCGAGTTTAGAAAAGCCTGAAAATTTGGTTTGGCCGCTCCGCGCTTCGCGCTACGCGACCAAACCAAATTTTCAGGCTTTTCTAAACTCGAAATTTTACTTCATGATTAGTCTGGGAGTGGAACACACTCACTTTAAGTTTAAATTAAACTCTGTTAAAAACAACGAGTATCTGAAGATTTACCGCATATACGCTGTAATTGGGACATGTATACTTGAAAGAAAAATTCCTTGTATGTACAAGTTGAGGCATTAATTGCGATTGATTGGGTACAATTTTTAAGTCATATAGGCAACTCAATTTACACACAACTTTAAAATTAAAGGTGTCAAATTGTATTGGATGCAAATATTCGGTGTTACATAAAACTCTCTGTATTTTAGGCAAAGTTTAAAATGACATAAAAATTGATAAAAATCATGACGTCATTTCTAATTTTTTTCGATTACGGCAATTTTTGTGCAAATTTAATTTATTTATTTATTTTTGGGATCAATTTACAATATTAAATATTCCAATGATATTGAAAACAGAAATTAGAATTAAAAAAATACATAAGAATATATTTATTAAATTAGTATAGAAAAGTTGAAATTAATAAATTGAAAAGATAAATACAGGGAATGTTTCTTTAAAGTATACGTATCACGATTTTTTTATTTAAATTTTCAAACCTTGGTTGTTTTATAAAAACGTTTAATTTGAAGCCTATAATGAGTGTTCTAATCCCAGATTAAGCATGAAGTAAAATTTCGAGTTTAGAAAAACCCTGTAATAATTTTACTTCATGCGCTTCGCGTATAAAACACTGATTTCAAGTGAGTTTCAAATGTACATAATGTTCACAATATTTTAGTGTTTTATACGCGTGGCGCATAAAGTAAAATTTCGAGTTTAGAAAAGCCCAGAAAATTTGTCTCGGGTCGCTGCGCGACCCTCGACAAATTTTTACAGGGCTTTTCTTAACTCGAAATTTTACTTCATGCTTAGTCTGGGAGTGGAAAACACTCGTTTAAAGCTACAAATTAAACTCATACAAAAAAACAACGAATAACTAAAGATTTAAAGAAGATAAGCTGAAATTGGAATGTGTATACTTTAAAGAAAAACTCCCTGTACATCAAAGAAATGCCATTTGGTTGTACGGTAAGCAATTAGCTGTTCAGCTGTTCAGCACGTAATGTACTTGTCAAAGCTATTACGTGCATGTGTACGTAATGTCAATCATATTTGTCAAGATGACATCTCCTATGCCATTCTAAATCAAATGAGTTCAGTTTAAACAGAAAACAAAATATATTTTTCGTAAACCTAACCACGTTAATTTTTAATAATGCAGTATGATGAATGTAATGCAAAATGTGGTGTCATTCATCATACTGCATTATTAAAAATTAACGTGGTTAGGTTTACGAAAATTATATTTTGTTTTCTGTTTAAAGTAAAATGTGGTGTATCTCTGGAGATTGTTTATTTTTATGTGTTAAACTTTTGCGAGTCTGGCATGTGTTCATAATGGATGATCTATCGTTAACGTTGAAAATGATAAGAACTACAACGATGTATAACGTATAAACACACAATATTATACCGGATATTAGTATGTGCCGCGTCACCCCTGAAATCTGGGAAACAACAGTGGAAAGTTAGCCGGAAGTAAAAGTTGGGCACTAACGTAAATGGCCCGGAAGAGTGTGATGAGTGGACAGAAACTACTACAGATGTATTGCATATGTTACCTAAACCTTTACCATTAAGATCAATATCAACGTTTAAATGGATGCACTTCAATTACTTTTGCGCAGATATAACCACTTTAGCATGTTTGCAATTATTTTTAAAGCACATCAAACATAAAATCTAGCTGAGAGTGAATCATAAAGCAATGTGTTTTGAACTTCACAATATTTTAGTGTTTTATAATAATAATAAATTATCTTTAAATTTCAGGCTTTTCTAAACTTAAAATTTTACTTCATGCGCCAGGCGTATAAAACACTAAAATAGTCTTAAGTTTAAAACATGCTGCTTTAGCATACTGATTTAGAAGTAGTTTTTAAACATCTCAATATTTTAGTGTTTTATACGCGTGGCGCATGAAGTAAAATTTCGAGTTTATAAAAGCCTGAATTTGGATTGGAGGCTTCGCGTCGAAATTCAAACGTTCAGCCTTTACTAAACTAGAAATTTTAGTTCATGCCTAATAAAATAGTGGAAAGACTCGTTAGACGCGTCAAACTGAACTCTTAAAAAACGAATTGATCAAATTTGCAAAGTAAACATCGAAATATGTGTATGTAAAATTCTCTGTATACGTCTGGTGCATGAAAAATTTGAGTTTAGAAAAACCTGAGACACTGCCGACGCTGTCAAAAATATGTAAAAGAAATGCGAAACATGCGTTAAAATGTCAGGCTTGTGCGCGCGTAATAATGTTAAGAAATACCAAAAAATATTGTCAAATATGTATAACAAAACACAATGACGTTCTTAAATACCATGTCAAAAGTGACATGATATGACAAAACTTGTCTTAAACAAAGAACAACACACAAATATTATAAAAAATCATGGAAACGACAACAAAAATTGAATTTTTGTGAGCCTTTAAATTTAGATTTGCCGAGGCGAGCGAGTTTCTAAAACACCGATTTAAAGTAAAGTTTATAATATAGATTGCTTATATAATACAAGGTTTCTGATTTATATTCACGCATACGATAAAATAGCTTTAAAAACTTTAAAGACATATATTAAACTAATATAGAGGGTGTCCTAAAATGAATATCCGAGTTTCAAAGAACTTTATTTATTTTAATGGGAGATGACCATTAAAATAAATATAGCTCTTTGAAACTCGGATATTCAATTTAGGACACCCTGTATATTAGTTTAATATTTGTCTTTAAAGTTTCCAAAGCTATTTTATCTTATTCGCAAACATCTTACGAAAAATGAAGGAAATTGCACAACATGAAACTGTAAATAATTGGCAACACATTATTCGAAGTTGCAGACGCAAGCTGATATTTACTTACATTCGCGACGTATGTAAATAAAGTTTAAGGCAACATAAAGAAATCACATGGCTATTAGATAAACAGAAGTGGAGCGCACGGAAAGTTGACGCAGTTTGAAACTTAATAGGGCCCTCGCCGTCGCAACTAGCATCCATCCTCGGAAGGAAACTCGAACTAGTTAATATTCAAAATCACATCTGTTTGTAACAAGATATCGAGATAATGTGGCGTTAAATTATCTAGGGCGGTGATCAAAGTTTTTGCGCCGAAACACGAGCGAACCGGGCGTCGCTCGGGAGGGCAAAAAGGGACGGCGTTTCGACGCTGGCCTTTAATTAGAGGGCGTCCTGTAACTCGTGCTCCTGTTCCTTGCTATCTGGTATAACTAGATGGAAGGACTGTTAACAAGGGCGCCTCGGATAGTAGGACTATCTACACTCGGCTGCTAGTACAGATGCTGGTTGCTTGTATTCTCGACTTAATTTGAATGTTTCATCTGCATGACGCGCAATTCGAGGGAGCCTAGTTTAATGACGAGATCTCCGTCTCTCTCGCTTCTGAGGGCATAGGGCGGCTACATACCGCACTACTTCATTTTCAGCGGTAATTTGCATGGAGTACACTTCGGGAAATATTATTTAATTGCCGACTAAAATACACTCTGCAAACAATCCCCGAAACAACACTTTCTACAACGATTACAACTCACAGTTGCATGATCATCTTATATTTTGGGAATTTAGATTTTTGAGTTAGGTGAAGATATAAACTAAACTTAAAATGAAAACACTAACACTTTCTTCAGAATACTTTTTATTTTTCTAGATGTACATTTCGAGTACAACGTACGCATTATCAATAGCTTACTAATACGCTATACAGGGTGCCGGTATGTTAACAGATATAGATTTCGCGAAAGCGTTCGACGCTCTACAACATGGTACACTTGTATTCAAATTACATCAATGGGGTTTCAGGTCCAGAATAGTATCTCTTATAGAATCATATCTGATTAATAGGGTTAAATTTGTAGAATATATGGGTTATCGCTCTAACATTTTTTATCCTAGCAGCGGTATCCCTCAAGGTTCGAATCTTGGCCCTCTGCTTTTCCTACTCTTTATAAATGATCTAGTCAATAATATATCCTCGAACATTTTTCTGTACGCTGACGACGTGAAACTATTTAAAGAGATAGAAAGTCGGTCCCGGGAAAATGTTATCGTTATCTTAAAAACAAATATGCTACCAGATCCCTCATTACAAAGTGGCTGTATATTATCAAAGTTCTAAACGTCCGGACTCGGTAGTTTTTGAATAAACAACTAAATACGATTTTTCATAAAATCAGTTTTTTCTTGATATCACGAAAACAAACAAAAAATACTTCAAAATAGTTTTTAGATTATTGTTAGGCCTTAAAATCCGCAACTTTGCCCCAATTTAACCGACTTTCTATCGCATCAAATAACTGAGATCTCCATACATTCTGTCGAAATACAGACAGATAACACACTGAGACAACTATTAATGGATTTCGGTAGCTAACGCCATCTAATGCTTCACAGTGGCATCGTCAGTGACACGAATGCACAAAGTGCATATACAGGTCACTGTTTCGTCCACGAACGAGCAGAACTCTGTTTGTGAAACCAGAAAACAAACATCGAAATTGAATTTGTGTTCAGTATTCCGGCACCAGATACCCAGATACGAAACGCGTCTGTCGGTATCTGGTGCCGGAATACTGAACACAAATTCAACACTGAGACAAATTCAAACTTTTTTTCTGAATTTAAATCTCAAAACAAAAATGAAAAATTTGTGTTAAAGAAAAAGTACATCTAACTGGTTTTTGTGATATTGGGTCTGAAGTTTCGAAATTTGGATATATACCAAAGAGAAGTAAGTTTAATCATTCGAATTATCATTCAAACCATCATTTAAATGATTATTCAAATGATGATTTAAATTATCATTTGAATGATCATTTAAATCAGGCATGGGCAACCTTTGACATGTTGCGGGCCAAACTTTAGCGTGCAAATACGTTAGCGGGCCGCGTTTAAAAGTGCTTAGTGCATTTTAAAGTAGTGATAATATTTTTTGCGATAGATATTAGACATGAAATAATACGACAATGTTATTATAGTACAATTTATTAAAATAACAAAATGAAATTTTAAAAAATGGTACATTATCAAAGAATTTGATGTTTGCCGCCTCACTGTCACTCCCGTGAGTATAAGTACCTAATGTAATATTTTCTTAATTGGGTTTTTTCAAAATGTCTCGCGGGCCGGATCATATCTTACAGCGGGCCGGATCCGGCCCGCGGTCCGGGGGTTGCCCATGTGTGATTTAAATAATTAGTCTATTTTCAAGATCATTCAAGTACCGATCATTCGATTATTGAAATCATTCGTTATGCCCTTCTTCTTGTGATTTTACCCTCTACCTGGTGTTGACTTGGCGGACGCAACATAGGAAACCGCATGTTAATTTTAAAGTGTTCAAATATTGGCTTCCCTATTTATTTTAGAAATGTATTTCACTTTTTTGTAAAAGGAAAAATTCTAAATTTATGAATGTTCACACTTAACACTTTACGTTTCTCTAAGTTAAAATAATTAAGGAAAAGTAATGTGATTTTATAAAAATAATGACTAACCATGGAATTGATACAAAAATTGCGGATATTCCGTGTTTTTTTTTAAAGTTCAATTTAAAGCTTCAAACAAATGTTTTCCACTCCCAGACTAAGCATGAAGTAAAATTTCGAGTTAAGAAAAGCCCCGTGAAAATTTGTCGAGGGTCGCGCAGCGACCCGAGACAAATTTTCTGGGCTTTTCTAAACTCGAAATTTTACTTCATGCGCCACGCGTATAAAACACTGATTTAAAGTGAATTTAAAAATATACTGCTTAGGTTTGATCACATGTTTGTTAATTTTACAAATGTTTATCTACAATATATGTTAGTATACTTAAAAGAAAAAAATCACTGTATCTTAATATTTAACAAAAATCACAAATTTTTAATAATTTCGAGTATTACTATTTTAAATAAAATCATTAAAACCAACTCACATCATAAAATTTTACAGAAACTTCATAACTGTGAAAATTAGAACAAATTGACAAAAATGTAAATATTATCAAATATTTTGTACATATTCTTTGTAAAAGGGGTTTCCCGTGAGAGAATAAATAAAATAAAAAATCAATAAAAATGTAATATTCCAGACGAGTAATTGATTAGTGAAATTTAACCTAAATTTTAAAACTGTCTGTAAACAATAATTGCCTTCCTCTCCCAAAATTCCTGTTTGGATCCGCTTCTGGTTCACAGTGTTTTGAAGATTGGTTTCATCGGATGCAAAAATGTATAGATTATAAGAACAATATTTTGAGAAGCAACAAAGCGATTTACATAACGTAATTTATGTTTTGTGTTACATTTTCTGCAAAATTTAGCAGTGTCCTGTACTTGAGATAAACTATATTTTCTGAAGTTACTCTTTTTACTTAATGATGTGAACAAAATTGGATGTACATAAATAAACCCTTAGTTATTAGATTAAAGCGAGTTTTTAGGTTTTTACCTTAACTATTACAATTAATGTTTTTATGTATGTATTTTTGTAAATGGCTTCCGTTGATTTGTTAAATAAAATAAAAAATTAAATGTTATTACATTTAGTATACGTTGCAAGCGGCAGATTGAATTTTACAAAATTTGAAAAATCAAATTTCACGTTGAAAGCGCTCATAATTTGGTCATCAGACCCTTTCCAGGCGCACAATCCTCGTAAATTCCGCATCGCAGTCGCCCAGGCGAATACTCCTGAAACCCCCTTTGCCCGGCGCATCCACCCAGATAAAAAGCAACTGAATAATATAATTAAGACACACAAAAGTCGGCTCCGAGGGTTAATAGATAAAAAGTACGATAGGGAGATAAGTAATAGAATTATAAGGACACGGCATAGCTTAGCAACGTCAGGAGCAGAGCGTGCGGGATAAAAGCTTACCCATGTCACTCGATCCCCCCAGAACTGATAACGCGCGCCGCGCACATTCCACCCCCCCAACGTTCACGGGGGTAGGTATCTCGTGTATTAGGACTTCATTATTTGATATTGTCGACGCAATTCAGTTACTCTAATTTCCGCCCTTTGCCCGATCTTAATGGTATTACCTATCCGGATTTAAAGGTGCGTGGCCATCAAAAGGGGGATGATATAGGTGGAAAGATTCTCGTATCAGGGTAATAAACACTGCCCACGTATAATAATAATACACTTTATTGAACAAATAGTAATCGAGCTTTGTCTTTCAGAGTGCAGCAATCCGAACGATATCTACTAACGATAGGATTCGAACACGAACAATTCTAATAGTCAAATGCACACATACATATTTCAATCACTTAATATTATCCATACCAAATTTTCAGGTTATTAAAATTCGAAATTTTACTTCACGCTTAATCTGGGAATGAAAAAAAAATGTTTGATAAAACAACAAAAATATTATCCAAACCAAATTTTCAGGTTTTTCAAATTCGAAATTTTACTTCACGCTTAATCTGGGAATGAAAAAAAAGTGTTTGATAAAACAACGAAAATATTGGTTTAAATGAAATTCACTTGATATTTTTTAACTTATATGTATTTTATTTTCTACTAGTTTCGGCTTAATGCCAATTTCAAGATTGATGTGCAAATGGATTTGTTCGGGAATATATACATTTTTGAGTTTTATTGGGTAATAAGGGCCTTTAATATCAGGGAATTCCAAAGGTCTTCGTGTCATTGACCACACTTTGACTCGCCTTTAAGGCTTTTGAAATTTCTAAACTCTCCCGATAGTTAGAAGTGTGTAGAATTTTTAAATCGTTTGAAGAAAAGTGGTGATTAGAGGTGATACAGTGTTTAGAAAAACCGGTGGTTAATTTTTTATTATCTATTTCTTTTTTGTGCTCTTTTAACCCGATATCGAAAGACCTGCCGGTTTGTCCTATGTACCCTGCATCATAATCATCACATTTTATTTATTTATTCATTACGGTAAACAATAATATACGGTAAAGTTATTGGGTTGCCTATAATCACTGTTTTAAACAATTTGTTCAGCGCAGAATTTGACTCACGTTTTATTCACATCTATATATTAGAGTGCTAAAGCCGTATATTTTAAACTTTACGATGTTTCAGTGTTTTATACGTGTGGCGCATGAAGTAAAATTTCGAGTTCAGAAAAGCCTAATTTGAATTAGCCGCTCCGCTTCGCTACGCGGCTAATCCAAATTTTCAGCCTTTTCTAAACTCGAAATTTTACTTCATGCTTAGTCTGGGAGTGGAAGACCCTCGTTTAAAGATTTAAACTGAAATCTTTTAAAAAATTAGCGAATGCCGTAAAATTTACAATTTATGCATACGTATACCTGAAAGAAAAATCACACACAGTTGTGATATTTTAATTTAATAGAATCTTAGGTTCAATAATGTTATTTAAAATATCTTCAGCAATTTAGTTTAAATTTTAAAATGTAAACCACTGATCTTAATAAAGTAGTACAAAATATAATTTAGCAAATTTAAGATAATAAAAAAAACGGTTTTAAACAAACATAACGTTTAAAACATGTGTTAAACAGATTTAAGATTTAAAACATGTTTAAAATAAAACCGATTAAAACACGACGGCTGTTTATAAACATAATATTATTAATATTAACCCAATAAAGAAAAAATTAACATACAAAAATAAGAGAAAATTGAAATATAATATATAAACCGTATATTTTAAACTTAACGATATTTCAGGGTTTTATACGTGTGGCGCATGAAGTAAAATTTCGAGTTTAGAAAAGCCTAATTTGGATTAGCCGCTCCGCTTCGCTACGCGGCTAATCCAAATTTTCAGGCTTTTCTAAACTCGAAATTTTACTTCATGCTTAGTCTGGGAGTGGAAGACCCTCGTTTAAAGATTTAAACTGAAATCTTTTAAAAAAGTAACGAATGTCGTAGAATTTACAATTTATGCATACGTATACCTGAAAGAAAAATCACACACAGTTGTGATATTTTAATGTAATAGAATGTTAGGTTCAATAATGTTGTTTGAAATATCTTCAGCAATTTAGTTTAAATTTAAAAATGTAAACAAAAGATCTTAATAAAGTAGTACAAAATATAATTTAGCAAATTTAAGATAATAAAAAAACCGTTTTAAACAAACATAACGTTTAAAACATGTGTTAAACAAATTTAAGATTTAAAACATGTTTAAAATAAAACCGATTAAAACACGACGGCTGTTTTTAAACATGTTTGTTTTAATATTAATATTATTTATATTAAGATAGAATTAAATTAATAGAATATAATTTTTTTTAAACAAATTAAACGATTTACCATATATATTGGAATCACTAGTGCTAATCAGATTAAATTGTCTCATCATCCGGTTAAGCGGTTAATGTCGACCATAGTTGCAACGGTGAAAATATTCTCGAAAAACGAAACTTGTCCGAGTATTATGGAGAACATTCAAATTTAACCGCTCAAGTAATTCAGAGCAATTTATATCCGAGTTACCAATTTCACAAAGAATACATAAATCTTACATAACACGGCGTGCCTGTAATATGTTTAAATTTAACTTCTTAACCATAAAGCTGTGGCTGTATAGCAACGAGTTTCTGGATATATCCCGGAAAAATTAGCATCTTAAAAATCGGTTTTAAACACGTTGTATTTGAGCAATTGAATTATCACAAAATTGCGACCAGACGCATGACTTATATTCCAGTTGCGATCTTACTAGAGAACAATTTAGGAGATTTCTTGTATCAACAGAAAAGTATCCACCAAATTTGTTAAAAAAACCCAACACTTGCAATGATTTACGACATACAGTATCTCTATGCTTAGCAAAAGTAAGTTGGTAATCAAAAATAACACCAAGATAACGAATAAAATTAACAGACGAAAAATGTTTTCTATTCACCGAATAAATAAATGCTAAAAATTTAACTCTACTAAGATTGCAAAGATCTTTATGTATAAGTAAGCTATCATAATTACAAGATATTATACAAAAAATGTTGACATCGTCCGCAAACAATAACATCTTGCAGTTCTTAATGTCATACATTAAGAATTGCAAGATGTTATTGTTTGCGGACGATGTCAACCTTTTTTAAGATCATTTACAAACAGCAAGAATAAAATGGGGCCAAAATGCGACCCTTGTGGTATACCAGACTTTACATTTATTGGTCGTGAAACAAAATTATTAATTTTTATAAATTGTTGTCTATCCTATAACTAAGCTACCATTTTGTGGCAGAGGCACCTAAACCAAGACTAGTAAATTGTTTTATTAATATGTGGTGACATACTCGGTCAAAAGCCTGCCTCAAATTGCCTACCCGATTCTAAGAATTGAATAATATAAGATTAGAAGCATAACAGATTTATCACAGTAGACTTGCCGTCACAAAAGTCCTGTTGTTCATCACGAATTTAATGTTCACTGGACCATGCTAACTGTACAGATACAATTTTTATCAAACAATTTTGGAAATACAGACTGAGTACAAATACCCCGATAATTTGTAATGTCTTCCCTGTTACCACTTTTAAATAAGGGTGTAAGAAAACTGTTTTTCCAATATACTGGAAAAACACCAGACTTCAGTGATTTGTTAAGAATTATATGTTATGGCAGAGATAAAGTGTATGGACGGGCAGCTTGGTTGTGTAGTGGTTAGAGTGTTGTACTGCCACGCCACGGACCGGGGTTCAAATACCGGCCTAACAAGTTGTCTGCATTTATATAGGTTAGGATAAAAATGCCAAATACTCCGTCTTCTCGGATATGACGTTAAATGCATGTAGGGCCCGTGTACTGCCTGGATGTTGCGTGCACGTTAAAGATCCCTACCGGTGGGTTGGAACTCCCACCGGGTTCGGCAAAATTCCCGGATAGCTGTAGACCTAATCTCCGGCGTCATGATTGGCCTTAGCAGCGGAAATAGATGACGTAAAACCCAAAATAAAAAAAATAAATAAAAAAAAGTGTATGGACACTGTTTTATAAAGTATTCAGGCAATTTGTCATAACCAGAAGAACAAGAATCGATTAAATTCCAAATAGTATTAGATATATCAGAAATATTATATCACAAATACCACTTTTCTTTAATTTACAATTTTTATTATTAATTTTATTTTTAACGAATTATTTTTCTAAATTATTTGTGTTTGTCAAAATTATGTTATATTCTTTACTATTCAAATATTTTTGATTTGTTAAGACAGTGGCTTAATGTATTACAATCTATTCTATGTTATTGTGTCTAAATTTGTCACACTATAAAAGTATTTTCGTAATTGTTTGTACTGTTTCTTTTTTAACATCTTATAAATTAAATCTTTAGTGTAGCCATTGTTAACTGCAATTGTTTTTATTGTATCTAATTCATTTTCAAAGTCTATTTTATTTAGAAGAATATTAATAAATCTGTGTAAAATGGCGTGGAATGTACTATATTTAATTTGTCTATGGGTATTTGAACATTCTGGTATGGTAACATCTGTGCAAGTTTATTTTCTATATATTTTGTATGACAGTTTATTGTTTACTGTTTTCGTGATTGTAATGGCGAGAAAATTAAGGCTGTAATTTATTTCTTTTTCAACTGTAAACTGGATGCTTTTGTTCTGGGCAAGATGTGTTGACAATGTATTTTGTATATGGACAGATACAAACAGGCAACTGGAAACATTTACAAATTTTAATAATAAAATTAACAAAAGCATGCCAATTGTGAAACCGAGCAGCGCATTCAACTCGCCCTTTAGACTCGTGGAATCTGCAACTCGGTTTCACTTATGAATATTATCAATAGTAATCATACCACTAGTTATAGTATAGCTGACTATTTAGTTTAAACAGAATACCCGGTAATAATATTATGCACCTATTAACCCATTAACGGCCAAGCAGTTATAAGTTAACTCTAAAAGTTGATTTTAGGTAAAATTCTGTACTTCGTTTTATGATTTTTGTGAACGACATATTATTTTACATACAGGGAACTTTTCTTTTAAATGTACATAATATATAATAAAAACGTTTAATTTGAAATTTCGAACGAGTGTTTCCACTGCCAGATTAAGCATGAAGTAAAATTTTGAGTTTGGAAAAGCCTGAAAATTTGGTTTGGCAAACTAAATTTTTAGGCTTTTCTAAACTCGAAATTTTACTTCATGCGCCACCCGTATAAAACACTGAAATAGTGTGAAGTGAGAAATGCACTTAAAAATATTTTATTAAAATGAGTAATAATTAAAATATTTAGATTTTTCTTTGCACAATTTTATATTGGGTTAAATAATACAATGGATAAAATGAAATTAATTAGTAATTTAGTTATCAAAAAATTAATAGTATTGCGTTATTGCATCAATGGCAGTTAAGCCATTGACATAATTGAACTTCTAGTCTTTATATCAATCACAAACAACTCAAAACTTTTAATAACCAGAGAATGGCAGTTAAGCCATTGATATTATTGAACTTCTAGTCTTTATATCAATCACAAACACCTCAAAACTTTTAATAACCAGAGTGCAAAATGAACTATAAATAACTACATAACTATTATTTTTTATTGTTTAGCATGTATAAGATTTTTTTCTTTTATGTATACATATGCCAAATCACTCTAAACTTTTGTTCGCATATCAGTGGCTTAATTTCTAAATATATTCATTTTATTGAAGAAAATTATATCTGTTTTTATTATATTAACTTTTCGTTTAGTAATTTCGAGTGTAAAAAAAACAAATCTGTCAGATAAAACATATCCGGGCTATATTTCTACAATGAACTTACACGAGTGTGAAAAAGCGCACGTTCTCATCTGACCAGTCGAGATTAAATTAAACATCGCCGGGGTGTAATCACGCGCCTCCTTCAGTCCGTCAGTTTGAGTGGCAGAAATTCCACTTGCAGAAAACCGAAGCCCGAAGGGAAAACGCGGTTATTGCAGCAATTCCGGTCCCGGCTGCTGTTGCAATGCAAGCGTTTCTCGTCGCGGTTTTCTCCGCCGACCAATGAAGTCGTCCCGCTGCATAAACCCCAGGAAAAGGCCAAATGCAGAACCAGCACATAGCGACGCCAAAAATACTCCGCGCTAAATCCAATTAATTTACCTTCCACCAAATAAACGAAACAAACGACAATGTAATGTAAACTTTATAATAACATATACGTGGACTGGCAGCATTGTTGTCAACTTGAATGGATTGAAATGCCGTGTACTTTGCCAAAAATTACCGTATTTGTGATGACATTCAAATTTAAGAGAAAATACACAAAGTACAGGATGGCCTAATTCATTGTTTTTGTAGGAATTCTCAGTCACCTCAAGACTGAATAAATCTAATATACACGTTATGACTTTTCCAAGATAATAAAAATGACATTAATGCATATCAGTGGCTTCATTTAATTTAAGTACAACAACTTTTATTAAATTTATGTACAACTAAACTCGAAATTTTACTTCATGCGCCACGGGTATAAAACACTGGTTTAAAGTGAAGTCCGAATTTTTAAAATTGATGTATTTGAATATTTTTTCCAAGGCACACTAATTCAATTTTTGAAAAATATAATTTTAAATAGAAGATTTATTTTAATTTATTGTCGACGACAATATTTTTGAAAAACAACATATTGGGCATTACTGGATTCAGAAATTAGATTCAAAAATGTTTCACCACGGGTTAAGTGAGAAATTAATAAAACATAATCTTATTCATATAATCTAAAGCTTTATTTTCAATTGTAATTATGTTACTTCAAATTTTTAATATTATTTTAAAATACAATTGTTTTCTCATCCCTAATATCAGAAGGGTGCATAGTAGACTGTGCCAAAAAAAAACAACATTTTTTGTTACGCTCTTCCTCTAGTATATGATTCCCCGTTCAAAATCCGGCGGGTTCCCAAAATCTGAAGCCAATCGGTTGATATTTAGAGGTGCATCAAGTCTAAAACGTGTTTTTAAAAATGTTTCCTCGATTTTCGAGAGGTTTTAGCTTACTGTTCCAAAATAACGGGATGTTTGACGACTGAGACACATTATTACATTCCAATGCAAAGTATTCAATGCGTTTCAGTCGCCAGATCTACTTTCGGAAAGATATATTGGCCAAAAAACCCATTTTTTTAAGGCCTAAAAACCGAGGGAAAACACGCACTACTTGAAAATGGACCAAAATGACAAAAATTCAGATAGCCATAACTCAGCTGTGTTTAGTCGAAATTGTATGAATCTTTGAGTTCTAAATAGGTTGGCACTACCTACTAGCTGTTTTTTGTAAGTTAAAATCATGAAAAAGTTTTTTCTTATCGGAGTGGGAGGTGGTGGAATGGATTTCGCTATATGCATTCCATTAAACGGAAGATCCCAACCTATTTAGAACTCAAAGATTCATACAATTTCGACTAAACACAGCTGAGTTATTGCAATCTGAATTTTTGTCATTTTGGTCCATTTTCAAGTAGTGCGTGTTTTCCCTCGAGTGAAGATTATTTCAACTGATGGCCGATTTTCTCTGGAATTTTGAATTCAAATAATGCTATGTGATACTAGACTATGTTCAAACAACAATTGACGCATCGCGGACCTAAAAATATGAAGTTATTGAACTTGAAAGTTGAAGTCACGGTTTTTAGGCCTTAAAAAATGGGTTTTTTGGCCAATATATCTTTCCGAAAGTAGATCTGGCGACTGAAACGCATTGAATACTTTGTATTGGAATGTAATAATGTGTCTCAGGCGTCAAACATCCCGTTATTTTTAAACAGTAAGCTAAAACCTCTCGAAAATCGAGGAACAAATTTTAAAAACACGTTTTAGAGTTGATGCACCTCTAAATATCAACCGATTGACTTCAGATTTTGGGAACCCGCCGGATTTTGAACGGGGAATCATATACTAGAGGAAGAGCGAAATCAAAAAATGTCGATTTTTTTTGGCACAGTCTAGTGCATAGTTTATCATCATTAATTAATTAAATAATTATATTTTTAATATATATAATTATTTAATCAATTGAGCCGTTTATTTTATAAGTGGACTAACTACATATCTCAATTTTTTGGTGTTGACTGTAATAACCTTTACAACTTAAGGTTTTCAGTCATAAAAAACAATTTGTAATTAAGTATTATTTTTTACTGTCGATTTTTGTCCACTTTATTATTTATGACGTCGTATTATTCTTGAATTTGTAAATGTTGACGATGCATATCAATTTTTGTGTTAATTTGTCAATTAATGTTTGTTATGTTTGACGAGTTTTGTCAGCTTTCATATTTTAGTTTTATTAAAAATTTTTGAAATCATCTTTATATTTGTAAGTTTTGTCTTCTAAATTTGGAGTATTGAGAATGTATTTCTAAATGTAAAAGACATATTTTACACAATCTTGAACTCGTGTACGACAATAACAAAACTTTAATAATATTTGTAATTTCTAGTTAATTAGTCTGAGGAGTTTTAGGTGAAATACCCACTGTATTTCACCTAAAACTCCTCAGACTAATTAACAAGAAACTAAAAATATTATTAAAGTTTTGTTTTTTGTAATTAACAATAGATGTTATTCAAGGCTTCAAATTAAGATGGAATTGGTATCACTTATAATTACTGTTTATCAACATTTAAGATATGAATGTTAATTATAATTAAGTTATATTGTTGTTATTACTAGTATTTTACAATTTTTAAAGTGTTTATCTTGTTAGATATGCCAATTTTAAAAAATTGTTCTACTGTAAATGTGTGTACTAAAGATTCTTGAAAATATAAAAGTTGGTCATAACTTATAAATGCCCAATTCAATTTAAAATATGCATATGATAAAAATCTCTTAAAATATTCCATTCTCTTAGAAAAAGCAACTTTAAAAGTTCTGATCATCGAAAGTCGTTTTCTCACGCTTCTGACACCGAAACCGTTATTATGAGTGGCACCAATTACATCAGAATTTAAAGCCTTGAATAATATCTGTTGATTACAATAAACAAAACTTTGATAAGTTAATTGTTAATTACCCTAGGGAGTTTTATGTAAAACACCCTGTATATTCTTTAAAAATGTTGCAGGTCAATAACGTCTAAACTCGGTTTAGACGTTATTGAACTAACGTACTGAATCTGCCTTCATCACCTAAAATTTGTAGTACCTGGACTGACATATCTTGCACAATACGAACTTGCTTAATCCACATTGAAAGCTTCTATCAAGAGCTTTCAAAGTGGAGCAAGCAAGTTCGTATTGTGCAAAATATGTCGCTCATATTCAAAAATACATTCCCAATGCTTTAAATTTAAAAGATATAAATTATTTCTTAAAGAAATTTGTTTATTCCCAATTTGAAGTTGTTTATTGTGAATTTGATACTGTTTGTTCTCAATTTAATTGTGTTTAACCCATTAAGCGCCAATGATGCATAAACGCATTATTATTTTTTTGTTAATTAAATTACAAAATATGTTAATTTGATACATTATATTATTTGATCTGACTTGAAAATGTATAGAGAAATGTGTAAATAATTTATCATTTAAATATTTAGATTGTTCCTCTTTTTTAAAAAGTATTTTTAAGAGTATTATTAACTTCATAATATGTCAGTGTTTTATACACGTGGCGCATGAAGTAAAATTTCGAGTTTAGAAAACCCTGAAAATTTGGTTTGGCCGCTCCGCTTCGCGGAGCGACCAAACCAAATTTTCAGGCTTTTCTAAACTCGAAATTTTACTTCATGCTTAATCTGGGAGTGGAAACACTCGTTCGAAACTTCAAATTTAATGCTTCTATAAAATCGACGAGTGCCTTAAAATTTGCAACGTATATATTATGTATAATTAAAAGACAAAATCATCGTTGTAATACAATAAGTCATTCATTGAAATCATAAAAAGAAGTGCAGAATTTTACCTGAAGTCAAATTTTGGTGGTAACACAATATTTGCTCGGCCGGTAATAGGTTAAACTGACAGTTATGTTTGAAGTCTCAATTTGAAATTGTTTTATCCCAATTTGATATTAATTGGTCTTAATTTGAAGTTGAATTCTTTGCGAAGCTGAATTAGTATGTCACTTAATTTTGAGGTTTTGAAATACTTGTCTGAGTAAATATTTAAGCACTTACTATTATAACTTAAATGTTAATGCTCAAATTTCATACAAATCAAATTACTATTAAAATTCTAACCATTCTATAAGTAAGAATTTCATAAATGCATGTTATTATAACTTTGTTACGCAATGTGATTTTTATTTCACACCCTGATTTTTTTCCATGCATGAAAAATATTCCCCCAGCACGATGCGTCGTAAACATTCCATATCTCTCCCGCTCCACGTGTAACAATTGTTCAGATAAGAACGGCAGATATTAAAAAAAATCCGTGCAAGTCCTACATCAATTCCGCCCACGTTAAAATTCCGAATTCTATCCCCCACGTGCTACACACACACGCATTCAGCTAAAAGAATCTAATTTCGGCTTCCTTATCTGATAGAGTGGCACGGCAGGTATTCCCTCAGATAGGGCCGCCAGAATCAGTTATGCCCCTTTAGAAAGTTTATTATCCGCTAGGTAGGAACACATGTTCCTCTTGTGTACGGTAGCTTGAGAGGGGGTGTCGGGTTACCGTCCTGTAATTTTCTGTCCGTCCGACAAACGCAACTATTAAATTTCTGGGCTTGTTTTATGTTAGCCCGAATATCGTGTTACGTGTATGAATGGCAGGTGATCTTCTCTACTTTTGTCTTGTTATTATTGTTTATGTCGGATGGATGCGTGTGGGAATTGATTTTTTTGTTCGGGTTCAAGGGATGCAAATTTATGTATGAATGGGTTGTAGGGATTCAATGCACGTTGAACTTAATGGGCTTTAATAGCCACCTGTGTATTTATATTATAGAATTATGCTTTCAGTGGCGTATCCATAAGGGTTCTGGGGCTGGGTATTTTAGGGGCCAGTGGGGCCAAATATTTAAAGTATACACTATTAAATAAATAAGAAGTTTAATACAAATGTATGCACAACAACATCATATATTGTTTTTATTTGCTATCCTTATTTTATGATTAGTGCACAATAATATTGGTACGGTATTTAATTCATCTTATCTGAAAACAAAAAAGTTATTAAACAAAAACAACTAAATTTAAGAAATAGGATCTCGCCCTTAAGTAATTGCTATATTGTTCAAAACGCCAGAGGGTGCAGGTTATTAACATTATTTTTTCTACTTGTGTGTGCTTAATTGCAACTTATACTAAACTCTCTTAACTAGGGGTTCCACATTATTATATTTTAATTTGAACTTTAATGTCAAAGGACACCTATACCTAAAGAAAACCAATTCCTACATATATTTGATTAAGGAGGCTGATACATTGTGAAACTCCAATATGAACATAAAAAACTCTTATGTCCGGTTTTACCAACTTCAATTAAATCTTATTCGCCGATTACATTTATTTATCGATTCTAATACACATTTTCCATAGCATAAACATCAATGTCATGTGAATTAATTTATTTTTTGACATGTATTACTAGATTTTAGTCGATGGATAGCATGTGATTTGTTCGATTTAACTGACATTAGTGAAACCCGCGCATTAGGTTTTTTAATACTGTGATAATTGTCGCACAATGGTGTTCCTTTATTTCAGGATTAATTTTTAAATAAATATATAATACGAAATATAATTCTATCAATTCATTTTGGAAGTTAACTAACTTTGTCTAAGATGATTTTTACAAATACAATTCTTTATTATTATATACTTTCGGAAAATGAGCACACTATGTCAAGGTATTTATGTAAATCCCCTCTTGCACCCTCGATTCATTCGAGAATTGAAACGTTTCTAGCTTCCTTGATGTTGAGGGTTGGGAATCCTCATGAGAGCCTATTATAATATATTAACATTATGGATGCGGCTTCCACTTAGCAAACTATGTTAAATAGCGGAAGTCGCCCTGATATCTGCATCGGCTAGAACAGGAAGGTAGGCCACGTGAGGTCGAAGCGCAAAAATTACTCCGAGGGCCGGAAGGGAACAAAGGGCAGGAACCGCACACATGCTAACCACACAAGACATTTTTAGAAATTAAACACTGTATTTAATTAAAACGTTCACCTTTTTCTACAAAAATACACATGTAAATGGATGTTTGATCGTTCTTATCTTAATTGTCTCTGCTACAAAGGATAGTGCCAATGAAGGCATAGGCATGACCTACAGACTTTCCTTTCAATCTGCTTGATCAGTGTGCCAACTTATTTTTATCATGATTTTTTTATATGAAGGGCATTGACACTGATTACAATCGGAATAAAAATTCATTATTTTTATTTAGGAAAGATTTCCTTTTGCTACAAAAATCAAGATAATAGAGTAAGTGCTTAAGTACGCACACACAATTTCTCGTTTTACGTTACGAAAATAAAAATATAAAGATGACGATTACGATAACTCCCCAAACATCTCTACCCTTTTCACATTTACCGCACTGTAACTAATTTAGAATCCTCCAATTTAGAACAATCCTCATTTCCCGGGGTGGCTTTTATGCAGTCCTCGTAATTCCTTTCAAAGAGACCTCGCGTCACGAGATAGAGAGATCGCCATCTAGGAATCATAACTTCACTCACTCTATATTTTTTTTTTCATTTCAAGCACGCTTGCTTTTTTAAAAGCTTGTATTCGTTATACAATTCTTACAACAAATTATTAATGCGAGAAATTACGTTTACATAAATAGAATTTAAAAAAATGCGATCAAACATAAGCAGTATATTTTGAAATTCACGGTATACCAGTGTTTTTTATACGCGGGCGCGCATGAACTAAAATTTTGATTTTAGAAGAGCCTGAAATATTTACTTCATGCACCAAGCGAATAAAACATTGATAATATTAATTATTGTAGTAATTCCTTTCTTAACTTATTACTTTTATTATACTATATGTACATTTCGAACACTAGGTATGAACACACATTTATTTTGCTAATTGTCACTGTCATTGACACTGTAAATTAACGAAATAAATATATTTGTCAATTTGATTACTATTGAAAATGAATACGTAGTGATCGAAATGTATATCTAGTATAATAAAAGTAATAAGCGAAGAAAGGAATTACTACAATATTTAATAGAAAACGCTTCACGTAACTAAAAGAAATAATCGATACCAACTGTTTTAATATTTACTGTTCATTTTGAATTATGTAAAGTAATCAATCAATAACAAAGCACGGCTTGATTTCCTTTTTTCACTAATTTATTTTTACTGTTAGATGTACGTTTTGAGTACCATGTACTCTTTTTTAATTACTGATTGCCTGGAACATTCAGACATTCAGTTATTAAAAAAGAATACATAGTACTCGAAATGTACATCTAACAGTAAAAATAAAAAAGTGAAGAAAGGAAATCAAACCGTGTTTCATTAGTTTTTTTTTATAATTGCTTATAAAATTGAACTATTATTTGAAACCTACAAAAAAGTGATTTTTCCTTGGCCAAGAAGAACACCTGCACCTGTTTTATTGTTTAAGTTCAACCAATCTGTTTATGATAAGATTATGTAGATGAAGTATACACAAAATATTCAAAAAGTAGTGAAGTTTTTCTTTTAAGTAAGTATGTGCTAATTATAATGTATATGCTGTAAACATTTAGATATTGCTTTTTTTAAGAGTTCAATCTGAATGTTTAAATTTTACTACCTGATAGTTAATTTATTTTGGATACCCTGTATATTTCGGTATGGTGTATAAAATCTTGCGAAAAAACTATTTTAAATGCTTTTAAAAATTTTAAAATCGGTTCAGAAATAATCAAGTTAGAGGTGGGGGGAAGTATTTATGGTGAATCACCCTGTACATATGCATAACATTTTCTGCCATTCGTTGTTTTCTCTTTAAAAAGTTCAATTGTAACCTTTAAACGTAAATCAGCAACAATTGTTAAGAAATTAATTATCTTTGTTTTGGTATTACAAGCAAAATTTGATATTTAGAAACAATCAAAATTACAAGAACAAATTACCTTATAATTCTGTCTATAGTAATACTTCTTAGAACTCATTCAAGCAAACCTACGTCCCTCCTTTGTTTGGACATGGTGTAACATGTAATCCTTAAAAGGAGGATGCGCTCGTTCTCCCGAAACGAAATTCCGAAAGGGTTCCCAAAGTAATTACCTTATAAGACAGTTAATTTCCTGTTGCGTCCGTTCGTAATCAATCACCCATCAGAACAAACAATTACATCCTGCTGCGGATCTCCCGGCGTGACATCCATCCCCCTTTTCCTCGTAATTACAATATTTTACAACTGTTCCACGATATAAATATATATTATTAAATCCGTAATCTCCACCGCAAACAGCTGCCAGCGTGCATGCCAACATGTGTTTCTTATATTTACTTAGTGCTCATTTATTTAAACTAAAAACACCCCCCGTGGGTGGCATTAAGTACATACTGTATATATACACCCTTCAATTCGAAAGAAAACTGACGTATACTTGAATTTATAAACAGAGATGAAATATAAACTTGTAATGCACATGTATGCTAACTAAGTGGTAGGTAGGTATATTATATTTACTATATTGAAATTGAAGTTGTAAAATTGTTACAAAGTAATTGAAAACCGTTTCCAGTATCCGTTAAAAATTATACCTATATTTTTTATTATTATTAAATAATAAGTCGTCAATTAAGCATTAGTAAAAGTTCAGACTTTTCTAAACTTAAAATATTTACTTCAGTCTTAATTAAGGAATAGAAAACGCTCGATAAAATATTATTAATCATTTGAAATAATATAAGGAATATATATATTTTTTTAAATTGACATCAATAAATGGAGGGCTTATTGGTATAACATGATAAGCCACAGAAACAAAAAATTCTGTTTTATTCTAGGATTCGATTAAGCAGTTATATAATAAGCGGCAGTAAGAAAATTGTGGTCATCGTCCAACAGATATCGTCACCATACCTAAAATCAAGTTATTACATTTTAGGGGTTTTGTATAAATATCACTTTAAAACATGAGAAGCCACATCAAAATGACAACAGGTATTATTACACCTTCCGAAAAAAATCGATTTCGTATGAGAGTTTGAGTTTCAGTGCTGAAATGCATGGCACAATTGACGAGAGTGTGATTCATTAAGATTTTGTGCTACCAAACGATGGTGTGCCTTCGAATACAACTGAATTATGTATTTTATTTCATTTTTGTTTTGCATATTATGTTTTACCAAAATAAAAAAAGTCAACAATTTTAACATGGCTTACCATGTTATTGCAGTAATAACATGATAACATTAACCAGAGTAACAGAAATATCACCCGTCAAAATCCAGAGACGAAAGTTATAAACAAGTCATATGAAAAAGAAGGAGCAAATTAGGAAAAAAATATTCAACAGCAAAAAGCAATAAAAGTATTAAACCTCGTGAGTTGGGTTCGCCATGCAAATGTACGAACAACTGCAGAGGGAAACGCATTGATTAACTCATAATATTCTCTGTATTCATAAGTAATACCCATGAATTAAAAACGTGGGTTCACAGCGTATTTTTTGTTGAAGATGTATGGGGGGATCTTCTGGTCTAATTTGCCGCTCAGATGAGGTGGGCCCCATTTGAGAATGCTTCCGTGTCCTGTTGAGGTTTGGTATGACCAAGTGTCCATGGCTCTCAGTCTTTCTGTACTATTTCTTGCCACTTCTTTGATTTGTATATCAAGCGGTAGGAGTATCGTTTTCAATGCTGCGGTGAGTGTTGTTCTAAATGCACCAGTTGTTGCCGTACACGCTAGCCTTTGGATGTGGTTTAGTTTTGCTTTTGCTCCTGTTTGGTTCATCCTAGGCCACCAAACCAGAGCTCCATACTCGAGTGCCGGTCTAATAATACCTGTGTATATCTAGAGTGCTATCTTCGGTGATAGTCCCCAGGTATTACCAATAGCTATCCTACATTGTCAAATGGCTTTGCTTGCTTTATCAATTTTGTATTCAAGGTGTTTGAACCAATTTAATTTGGAGTAAATCCTAGGTATCCTCCTAGGTATTTGACTTCTTTCGATAGCGTTAGTTACTTTTTAAACAAGGTAGGTAGAGTGTATAAGCCTATCTTGTCTTTGTTGGTGAACATCACTACTTCTGTTTTTGTGAAATTCACTGATAGTGAGTTGGAGTTGCACCAGTTTTCCACAGTTATGAGTGCATCCTGCATTCTGTTGCATAGGATGTTTTCGTATTTCCCATTCAGGAGTATTGCTATGTCATCCGCGTATCCTACCGTATAGAATCCTTGGATGTTTAGTTTCGTTATCAGTCATTTATCAGTAGTGTCCACAGAAGTGGTGATACAACTCCGCCCTGCGGAGAGCCTCTGGTGACTGTTGTCTTTATCGTGACAGAGATGCTGTGATTTCTCTGCTGTGTAGCATATTTCCTATCTAGCTGCAGAGCATTTTGTCAACACCTGATTTATTGAGTGCCTTGTGTATGATTTGGAAGGATGCTTTGTCAAAGGCTCCTTCGATGTCAATAAATGTCCCGAGTGTGGTCATTTCGTATACCAATGCCTGTTCAGTACTTGAGACCTCCAGGTGTAGGGCAGATTCAGTGCTTTTGCCTGGTGTGTAGGCGTCTTTGTTTGGGTGTATGAGTTTGGTCTTGAGAATATTTTCCCTAATGTGGCGATCACATAGCTTCTCTAGCATTTTTATCATAAACGAGGATAAGCTGATCGGTCTAAATGATTTTGCGTTCGTGTAGTAATTCCTGCAAGGTTTGGGAATGAATACTACTTTTACCATTCTCCAGGACCTGAGTACGCAAAGGAGCTCCAGGCAGCCACGGTAGATGGCCCCGAGCAGTGTCGTGAGTCCAGGCGTTCCCCATTGGAGCAGGGCCGAATATATCCTATCTGTAACTATCTTCATAGGTAATTTTTTATCCTCGTCGGTGGGCTCGGTTGAGTTTTGCTTGACCGTGTGTATCGACGTCTACCCAGGGAAGTGCGTTTTTAGCATTTTGTTGGAAAATCAGTAAAACAAACCAAGTACTTTAATCAAAGTTCTACTATTAATTACATATATTTCACCACGGGTTAAGTGAGAAATTAATTCAACACATTTGTTAGAGGATCTCTTTTTCGTTTAAGGTTAGTTCTCCATCTTCTTTTCTTATCTGTATACCAGATGATTCCTTCAAAAGTTTCCGGGTATGTTCCACTTACCCATTCACTCCGCTGTGGTATGGTTACTTTAAACCGGCGGGATGGATGTACGATTTTAGTGAAATCGGACTTAATTTTTAAGGGGTCTACTTCTTGTAGCACTTTGAATGTTGCTGGTCTTAATGCTCCTACATTTAAAGTATGTTTATTTATATGCAGCTTGTAGGCTGCCTGTCTAGCTTTCATTATAACACATAGATGTAGTGATAAAGGCGATAATATTTGTTCCATGGCTGCTGTGGGCATTGTTCTCATCGCTCCAGTTAATCAAGGAGTGAAATACTTATTATAAGCTTCAAATTAAAATATTTTATAAAAGCAATATAATAAAATAAAGAAAGAAAGACATTAAAAATTGAATGTCGTGGAGAGATTGTATGTTATTTAATTTTAAAAACGCAGTTTATACCAATTATATTTCATGAACTTTTGAAATGCAATTTAAAATTTTATTTTACGGTGGCAATCCCATTATACTTCAAAGGCCCCCGAGCATAACAGGTAGTTCGAGGCAAAGAGTAAAGACCAAAACTTGTCCGATTAAAAATGCAGGCGGAATTTAATAAAGCCGGAAGCCCGGCCTAAATTAATAACAAATATTAAAACCCGCCCCTCTCTCTTCCACTCCTTCAAATATTGTATCAAACAATACCGAGGGCGGTCGGTCGGTTATGGTAAAGAGACAACCTACCCTTTTTATGTAGCATATCAAGGAAGCGCGGGCGGTTTGCATTCGCGACGTATTTTAATTCGTGTTTACTTTGCGAGTTTAAAGCCGGGTTTTCATTACTGTTTGAGAAAACGTCGCGACCCCTTTTATTGATGGCCGAGGGTGCGGATGTGTTTTGATGTATTTTCTCCAGGAGGGGGGTAAGGGGGGTATGGCGAAATTGCTGTGGAGTTTAAAAATAGTAGCGGTTTATTTTCGAGTGACACGCAGGGCTGGTAAGGGGGTGGATAGACTTGATTAACGCTTAATTTCAAATAGTTAAACAGACACGCATGTTTTTTTAGCTATTTTTAAAAATGTGATTTAGCAGTTGGAATTTCTCACGAAATGCGGATATTCTAATTAAATTCCTTTACACGTATAATTTATAATTTCTTCATCAGTAAAATAGAACAACTTCACACTAAATTTATGATTACCATTCTAGGCGCATGAAGTTAATATTTAACTCGAAATATTTACTTTATGCTAATCATGTAGTGCAAAGCCATGTTAGTGTAAAACAGAGCTGGGACGAATCCTTGTAAGAAGGATTCGAATTGCGAATCAGAATCGCCTCATATGATTCGAATCACGAATACTCGAATAAAGGATTCATAAGAGATAAATATGATTCGAATCAAAGATTCGCCTTCTGTTTTTTCGAATCACGAATACAAACCCTTTAAGAATAAATTTGATTTTATTATTTTTTTTGCAACCAATAATATATAAATATCGTTACCAGTTGTTTTATTAAAAATATTCAAAACCTAATTATTTATTATTAACACTGAACATTGTTGATAACAGACTAAATATCTGATTCCCAGTTACTCTAATTAAAGATGTATTTGTCTGTTTCTGAACTTCACTTTAAATCAGTGTTTTGTACGCGTGGCGCATGAAGTAAAATTTCGAGTTTAGAAAAGCCCGAAAATTTGTCTCGGGTCGCTACGCGACCCGAGACAAATTTTCACGGGGCTTTTCTAAACTCGAAATTTTACTTCATGCTTAGCCTGGGAGTGGAAACACCCGTTTAAAACTTCGAATTGAACTCTATTATAAAATCGAGGAATGCCTAAAAATTACGCAAATAAAAAATTCACAGAATATCATTAAAACCGGGAAAATCAGAGAAAAGTCATAGAATTATATTCAAATTGACCAAATCACTAACAAAAAAGCTATATGATGTTATTAAATTTGTAAAAATTGGTAGGAAATTACAAAACACGTAAAAATTTATAAAACTAACTTAAATATTGACAAAAACAATGAAAACAATTTAACAAAATGGGGGTTTCCCACAAAAGAAAGTTGTATTAAAAGGCCAGGGAAAAAAATATTGAATCACGAAAATTTCATTTCAAATAATATTAAACAAAATTTTGAAAACTAGATTATTATCTTTAAAAACATTTTCAGTCATTTAATGTTCTTATCAAAGCATTCAGTTTGAAGTTTCGAACGAGCGTTTCCACTCCCAGACTAAGCATGAAGTAAAATTTCGAGTTTAGAAAAGCCCCGTGAAAATTTGTCGAGGGTCGCGCAGCGACCCGAGACAAATTTTCTGGGCTTTTCTAAACTCGAAATTTTACTTCATGCGCCACGCGTATAAAACAGTGATATAACGAGAAATTTGAAAACACACAAAATACATTTTTCATGTTTATCCTCACAATTAATTCGATTTTTTTTGACGATTCAAAGCTTTTTGTGAGTATTTTAATCCTTTTATAAATATTCGAATCCTTTTATAAATATTCGATTCCTTTTATAAATATTCGAATCCTTTCATAAGAATTCGAATCCACCACATTTGGATTCGAATACGAAACCTCTTACAAAAATTTAACGAATCCGGATCACGAATCCAGTTGAACTAAAGTATTTGAATGCCTCTTTTGAATCTTCTAAAAGGATTCGAATCCTAAATGATTCGAATCCTGCCCAGCTCTGGTGTAAAATATCTTCAATAATAGAACGAACACTAATGTTGTGCATTCTTTGTGTTTAAGTCCAGTGTTTCTCAACTTTTTTTGTACTACTGGCTCACAAAATTAATATATTCATATCAGTGACGTAGATAGAGAGGGGGGGGGGGGGGATTTAGAGGATCAATACGGCCCATACGTTTTCATAGGGATCTTGAAAACAGTAAAAGATTGTTTATCGTTTTCGAAATTGTCCAAAAATGCAATTTTTCGGATGTTTGATTTTTCCAATTTTTGTATTTATTTTTAAAGATATTAAAAAAACTGATGGCACTTTGTCGTTGTCACTTTTTAAGCTCTACAAAATAGCTTCTTCACATTTTTTATCCAATGTTTCATCTCCGAGAAATCATTATCAACTTAATTTTTTTATATGGCAACAAAAGTAAAAGCACTTACACAATTAATTATTATTACACAAAAATATTAAAACTTATTTTTCTCTGTGTTTTGGCTTTAGAAGCATAATGTGTGAGACATCGTTGAATTTGTAATAAAAAATGCTACCGTTCATTTTTTATTACAAATTCAACGATGTCTCACACATTTGAATTTGAAGGTGTACAATCTTTTAGATTTGTTGCCACGTCTGGGGTTCCACAGGGCTCAAATCTTGGACCGTCGCTATTTTCACTTTTTATAAACGACGTCTGTGACACAATCAGATCTTCATACCTTCCTTATGCTGATGATTTGAAGATTTTTAGGAAAATAGAAAACGAAATTGACTGTGGTATCCTTCAGGATGATTTAAATAATATTTGTGACTGGTGTGATATCAATGGTTTATCATTAAATAATAATAAGTGTAGTGTTATGACATTTTCCAGGAAAGTGAATACGATCTTTAACAATTATTTAATACGTGTTGAACCTTTACAGAGAATTAATCGATTTAAGGATCTGGGTGTACTCAACGATAATAAACTTACGTTCAATGATCACATTGACAAAATTGTTAAGGAATGTTATCGTACGCTAGGTTTTATCATTAGAAATAGCAAGTCATTTTCTTCAGTGGATACGTTAAAATCGCTATTTAATGTTTACATCTGCAGTAAATTGGAGTATTGCTCTGTTATATGGGCACCGCAGTTTCATAAATACATTGGGCTATTAGAGAGCGTTCAGCGCAAATTTTTAAAATATCTACATTTTATAAAACATAAATCATATCGAGACAGAACGATTAGCTACTCCAGTTTACTCCTAGAATTCAACACAATTTCCATAAATGATAGGCATAGGCGTATCTCATGCCTGTATCTGTTCAAACTAGTTAACAACATCATTGATGATACCATTGACTTACTAAACTTTCATGTACCTAGGTTGGCAAGCAGATCTTGCAGCATCATTTCTTACAATACTCTTAATTCACATCATCATAATAATTCTCCATTATATAAGCTATACAAATCATACCATAGTGTGCAATATAATGCTGATATATTTGGTGATTCTTTCAGTTCATTCCTTAGTCATATTAACCAATGCTTTAATTTGTAATTGCGTCCAAGTACTAATTTATTGTATTTTTTACTGGATTCTGTATCTGTTGGGTAATAAAGTATTATTATTATTATGTCTCAAAAGCAAAAAAACAGAGAAAATAAGTTTAAATATTTTTGTGTAATAAATACATTCGATCAAGTGAATAATATAAAAATACTCTCATAGTCAAAAGACGGTGGCAGTAGTGCTTTACAGTTAAAATGTCAATATAGTCATATTTTAACTCGATCGACTGTATGGATCGAGTGAAAAATATGAAAATACTGTCATAGTCAAAAGATAGTGGAAGTAGTGCCTTACAGTCAAAATGACATGATAGTTAACATACAGTCATAATAGTCTTAGTAACATAACGTCAAAATGTTAAAATACAGTCTGCTAAGTAAGTTGCCAAATTTTGTTAAAAACCAGTCGATTGACTAAATGTTGGGCAGTTGATCAAAATATTATAGTAATCAAAATATAGCGGTGTCCTAATTTGTCACAGTTTTAAAAAAATCGTGCTATAACAATTATTTTTCGTATTGAAAATATCAAAGAAAGAAAAAACGACCATTTTATTCACATAAATTGTCTATTTTTGGCATAATTTTATATGTTCTACTCGGATTGACAGTGTGTGCGTGTGTCGATAATGACGAGCTACGTTAGAATGGTCAATTTATGTAAACAAAAATGACCAATTATGTTAAAAACCGGCAATTATTATAAAAAATTCTATTTTCCTACCGAAAATGTTGTGCTGATAAAAAAATAATCCAAGAGACGGACTTTTAGTGAACTTAGTATTCAGTAAACTAATCTAGTTCGTTTTTCTGAGATTCACCAATTCAGTTGATATTTTACGTCACAATTGACACATTTGACATTTTATGGTATGTAATACCATTTTGTTTAATGTCATTTTGGGCATATCTATTATCAACATTAATGTTTTAAACCAAAAATTACAATTTTTTAAATGCAAAATTACATTTACAAGTATCATTTGTTTAGATATTTGAAAGTTATGCAATTATGTCAATTTGTTACAATCTAACGTCAAAATTGTTCAAAGTGTGATTTTATCATTTTTCATAAAATTATAATAAACATGTTTTTTATTTACATTCAATTGAAAATAACTTTATTGAATGAGTTTTTTTTTTAACAATGGACTGTTTTTTTAAATGATGATGACATTAGGTCACGTATAAAAACACTACAATAAACTATCTTTTGATTGAAGTTGACAAATGTTGGTGAATTAAGTAATTAATCTGTTGTTATGTAAACATAATTTTAAGGAGTATCTTCTACTTCTAAACTAAGCATGAAGTAAAATTTCCAGTTTAGAAAAGCGTGACAATTTGGATTTGCGGAGGCGCGCGAGCGAAGCGAACATCGATTTAAAGTGAAATTTAAAATATAGATTTTGTATAAAAATTAAAATTTCTGATTTAAATTTAAGAATTTTCGGATCTTTGGCTTCGATGGCGACCCTGCATCTTAGTAATAAAATAAAACTTGTTTTATACTTTAAAAAATACATTTATAAAACTAAATAGTAATCCAAATCCCCCCCCCCCGCATCGCAAAAAGCTATCTACGCCACTGATTCATATCCATTTTCAAGTGAAGAACTGTCATTATTCCCCTTTAGTATCTGAATTTTGAATTGATTAAATTCATACTTATTTTTTACAACCCTCTTTATCGACTTAATTGTATTTCTAATTTATTAACTCATATTTTATGTCACATATCTCGCTCCCTAGTAGTTAATTAAATGCTGGTTTATCTTCCTCGGTAGCTCATAATTCAAGATAAATATGATAGGCTTTCTTTATCAAGTCGTAATTTTGATAAATAAATAAAGAAAATACATTGAGATACAATTTAATGGCACTATTTGCTTGATTAACGCTATTCTCCAACATGGGCGTAGTCAGGATTTTGAACAGGAAGGGGCACGAAAAAAAAACATAGGAGATACTTAGTTAATCGCTTAGTTCAGTGGTCTCCAAACTATGGCCCGCGGGCCAAATCCGGCCCGCGACTTGCATGAATCCGGCCCGCGATTGTTTGTAATTTTTTTTGTAAATGTCATATTTTGAAATATTGTAACAATTGTTCCTTACATTTTTCATAATTTTATAAAATTAATCGGATCTTGGCCGACTTTATTATGTAGAATTGTATTTGTGGCCCGCGAAGAAGATAGTTTGGAGACCCAGGGCTTAGTTGATAATAATTGTTATCACTTTTTTGTTTTTTAACACGTTGGTTATCGTATAATTGAAGTGCAATTCACACTAAATAAAAATCTCTATGTGTAAAAGAATTGCGACAGTCAATAAAATATAATTGATATTTTGTTAGCAAAGTCCGATGTAATCCAGGCAAACCAATTAATGCAATTAATCCTTAAATTATTTTGAAAATATAAAACTGCAACAGGTGAAATTAAATTTAAAAATAATATTAAATACACTTAACTTTGTTTTACCACTTTTATTTATTAAAGTGGTAAACCAATGTTAAGTGTTTTTAATATTATTTTTATAAAAATATATCACAAAGTGAATGCCAACCAAATCAAAGATTTAAACCTAAGATTTTCACCATTGCAATCTTCGCTTGAGACATTAGGGAAGTCGAAAGAAATGTTTGTTGAAGACTTCAATCTAACTTCAACTTGAAATTAGATTTAACCGTATGACGATTATTACACATTAGCACAACACACTTTGACCTGTGTGGATTTATAAAATAACTTACATAGAATAATACACTCTTGGAAATTGATTTGTATTATTCAAAACTGAAACTATTTCTAAAACTTTTACTGACTGACATTTATTCACGGAATGATTTTAAGTTTTCAACATGACACTGATTTCATACAATTTGACAACAATGCAATACTAAGAAAATCTAAATAATAAATCAATATTATATTCATATTATGATTATTGCTAGGTAATTTTGAAGTTAACCTTTAAAGAATTGCGCTTCTAAATATTGAAATAATCCTTTTATTACATAGTTTTAGAAAATGTAGTACCACCAGCTACTTACCTAGCGGCGCTATTATTGTGTTTCTCATATTTTCCCTGTATTTGAGAGAGTAGCGCAAACTGGCATCCATCTTGACGCCTTTAGGCGCCAAATTTAAAATGAACCAATCATATTGTACAGGGTGGGGCAGAAAAACCTATCCGATTTCAAAACGTTATAAAATTAAAACCAATCAACTTGACAACAATTTTTTTTTATTAACATATCGCAAATTTTATGCCATTTTTAAATTTAAGATTTGAAAAGCACATCACTCAAATGTCGTCCTTGGGAGCGGATACACTGATTTAGGCGCTCGAG
Source organism: Philonthus cognatus (assembly GCA_932526585.2). NCBI lineage: Eukaryota > Metazoa > Arthropoda > Insecta > Coleoptera > Staphylinidae > Philonthus > Philonthus cognatus. The sequence goes on from OW052244.1 coordinate 79,257,340, forward strand.
GTAATTTTCCATGACTTTCACCGTCATTTCCACAGGAATTTCTTCAATTGCCCGAGCAATTTCCCTTCGTAAAGCAAGAAGGGTCCTTGGTCGATGCTGTAATACCTTCTATTTGAGGTAACCCCAAAGGAAGAAGTCACATGGAGTGAGATCCGGTGAGCGCGGCGGCCAGCCAATATCACCTCTCAGAGAAATGAGGCGTCCGGGAAACATTTCCCTGAGAATGTCCATTGATCGTCGCGATGTGTGGGCGGTTGCACCATCCTGTTGAAACCACACATTTTTCACGCCATTTTCTTCCATTTTGGGTTGAAGAAAATTTTCCAGCATGAAACAATAGCGCTCGCTGTTGACCGTTACGGTTTGCCCATTTTCTTCAAAAAAGTAAGGCCCCCAGACGCCTAGGCGGGAAAGAGCACACCATACAGTCACTTTTGGGCTATGGAGGGGTTCTGATGGATTTCCCGAGGATTTTCGTCACTCCAACATCAAATTCTGCCTGTTTACGGCGCCACAAAGGTGAAAATGGGCTTCGTCCGTGAAGAGCACAACATCGTCTATTGGGAGTTCTCGGAGATCGCGACACAGGTTCATACGGGTTTCAAAATTCCTTTCAATTAATTCCTGTGCAACAACCATTTTGCAGGGATGCATTTTGAGGTCCCGGTGCAAAATTCGCCGAATACTGCGGTTGGAAATCGCCAAAGCGAGCGAATGTTTTCGTGCCGAACGATGCGGGGAACGTTCAATCGCGGCTCTCACATTGGCCACGTTTTCAGGTCCTGTTGCTGTCCTGGAACGTCCAGGCGACTTCTTTTTCAATGCTGAACCCGTCTGTCGAAAATTTGACACCCACACTTTAATCGTAGCGTGATGTGGAACAGGATCATGACGCCCGAGTCCGAAATGAATTCGAAAAGCACGTTGTGTAGCAATTATCGAACCGCCGTTTTCGATAAACCGCTCAATAACAAAAGCACGATGTTCACCAGACCAAGGCATGTTGAATAATGACAAATGGCATAAAACCGGCTTTCTAACGGTTTTTACCCCACTACTCTACCTGTTCCCTCTTCTGAGAAAAATGGGATTTGAAATCGGATAGCCTTTTCTGCCCCTCCCTGTATAATGACTGACGCGCGTCCCGTTAATTTGATCTAGTTATTTGTTAGAATTAGGCGCCTAAAGGCGTCAAGATGTTTCTCATTATGATAATCAATCCATCCCCTCCTGATTTTTCTTATAAAATCTATAAAAACAATACAAGCGTCTCAAAAACTCTAGTGGTAATAATTCGCACCTTGACAACATCGCAAACTAAACTGAAATTTAACCCATTAACGGCCAAACAATTATAGAGTTAACTTTAAAAGTTGATTTTTGGTAAAATTTTGCACTTCTCTTTATGATTTCTATGAATAACTTCTTATTAATTTTTTCGATTATTACTCATTAAAAAAAAAATACATCAGTGTGTTTCTAACTTCACAAAATTTCAGTGTTTTATACGCGTGGCGCATGAAGTAAAATTTCGAGTTTAGAAAAGCCCCGTGAAAATTTGTCTCGGGTCGCTGGCGCGACCCTCGACAAATTTTCTACGCGGGGCTTTTCTAAACTCGAAATTTTACTTCATGCTTAGTTTAGGAGTGGAAACACTCGTTTTAAACTTCATTTGCACGTTTTTATAAAAAATCGATTATTGACTGAAAATTTACAGTGCATACATTTTGCATATTTAAAAGAAAAATTCACAGTATGTAGAATTTTTCTTTTAAATATGCAAAATGTATACACTGTAAATGTTCAGGCATTCATCGATTTTTTATAAAAACGTGCGATATAAAGTTTGGATCGAGTGTTTCCACTCCCAGACTAAGCATGAAGTAAAATTTCGAGTTTAGAAAAGCCCCGTGAAAATTTGTCGAGGGTCGCGCAGCGACCCGAGACAAATTTTCACGGGGCTTTTCTAAACTCGAAATGTTACTTCATGCGCCACGCGTATAGAACACTGAAATATTGTGAAGTTAGAAATACACTGATGTATTTTTTTTAATGAGTAATAATCGAAAAAATTAAACAACAAAATATTCACATTTCTTTTCATACATTTTCAAGTCAGGTCAAATAATATAATATAAAAATTAACTCATTTAGTAATTTGGCTAACAAAAAATGTATAATGTTGCGTGTAAGCACCAATGGCGCTTAATGGATTAAGAACGTGATTTCAAAATAAATGCAAATTTCACAAAATTCTTCTATATAAAGAAAAATAAGCAAGCAATTTTCTTATCGATACATTAAATTTTAATAAAATGAACAAATTAACGTTTGTCCTAACAATTTCTTCGGTGGTTTTGAATGCTGTTATAATTCCTGTTGATTAGTATGTAATCAATACAAATAAAACAATCTTTGAAAAATAAATAAAGAAGTATGTTGGAATCAATAATGAGGAAATTATAAAACCTTCCACATCAAATAGATTTATAGATTATATTGGACCATGGGCGCTATGTTTTTTAACAACTGATTTGAATGATTGTTCTCTTCCTTGTCACTCTTATGAGTATTTTGGATGCGATTGTTGCAACTGCTTAAGTGAAGTAAAAATAAATATACATTAAAAATAGAGTGCTTAATGTTATGCGAATTATAAATATTTTCTTTAAAACCAATCGTGCTGGTTTTGTTTTTAAAGCCCACTTTGTTAAAAAAAATCTATTTTGTACAAGAAATCTCCGATTTTCAAAATTTCATTCTTTGGTATTCTTAAGAGAGACTGAATGGATGTTTAGAGTAGTAAATATCTAATTCTTCATATTTCGAACATCTCTATCGTTTTTAGTTTCAAACTTCGAAATCTAATAATTAATGAGTGAATACACGTAAAAAAATATTTCTTAGTGTTTACTTCCATGCTTAGTTTTTACAGGCATAAATCATATTTTATTTGTATGTGAAAACGCAAGAAAATGTATATAACTTCCACTTAAACTAAATTCTCAATTTAGATCTTATCAAATACTCTAGTACACGTTATTATCATCCTTTACAGACATCGAACGTTTCCCCAGACGAGATATAATAAACGCCATTTCGAGAGAATCGAGATGATTGTCCATCAAAAAAATCGAGATGCTCGCGCGATCCCGCCTTATTACAACGAGAAAAGGGAGTAGGCGGTTTTATTGTCTCGAAAATTGAAAAGTTAAAAGATAAATGTATAAGTGACAGTCGGATGATGAAAAGAAGAGTGCTGCCGGCAAATTGAACAGACGCCTCTTAATACTTGATGCCTCCCGAAATATCCTCTCTACTCTACAATTGAATAATAAATCAATCTATAAATAAATTCCGTGAATAAAAAAGTGCGCCTAAATATAGCCGCCTTCCTTTCTTCCTTTTTTCCCACTCCGTCCAATTCCCCATACATCGATTTGTCCAGATTTTGTTATATATATTTGAATACTGCCGAAACACAATTCCATATTTACGCGGATATAAGGGAGAGAAGGCTGCGAAAGTTCGTCTCTTCTTTTTTTTATTCGTCCCTTATTTTGTTCGCGCTCCCTTCCTTTTGCGAGTTGGTGAAATTGTTATATTTGTGTAAGTCGTCGTCGGGTTGGATGGAACGGATATGCCTTTTCAACCCCTTTTCATCCGCCAGATTTATATATAGGAGGATGCTCTGGCAGATGTAGGTGGCAAATATGTGAGGTAAAGGATGTTGGTATATATTTTAAATAAAGTTACAAGATTTCTCCAAATAAAATATGTGTCGTATAATAAATAATTAACTATCTACTTATACTATCTTTTCATACGTGAAAACATGAAATAAGTAACTATCGTCCAATTTCAATAATAAATAATTTTGCTAAGTTATTCGAAACAATTATCACTGCTAAGTTATACTCCTTTGTTGAAGCCCACATTACTACTAGACAGCACGGTTTTATGAGAAGAAGATCTACTACTACCAACCTATTGAACTTCACAGAATTTGCATCATATCACCTCGATAAACGCGCACAAGTGGACGTTATACATACAGACTTTAGGAAAGCGTTTGATAGCATAAACCATAATATACTTTTAAATAAATTAGAGAGGTGGGGTTTCAGCAGTAGTATGATAAAATTATTAAGTGCATACCTCTTTAGAAGGAAAAATTACGTTGAATACATGAACTATAAATCAGAAGCTTTCTTTCCCTCTAGCGGGGTCCCTCAGGGATCAAACCTCGGACCGTTACTGTTCCTCATATTCATCAATGATATCATCAAAAACGTACAATCCGAAATGCTGATATATGGAGATGATATTAAGATATTTGCAAAGGTAAATTCGATGTCTGACAGTTTAATCCTTCAGTCCGATTTGGAGAAAGTGCAGAAATAGAGTAAGCTAAATCAGTTGGACCTTAATATAAAAAAATGCAAATGCATGTCATTTTTCAGAATCGACAACCACATAAAATTCAACTATTCGTTGGAAAACATTTCCCTAGATCGTGTAACACAAATAAAAGACTTAGGTGTTCTATTTGACAGAGAGTTATCTTTTGTCCCACACTACACAAATATAACAAATTCGGCTATGAAAATGTTAGGATTTATCCGCAGGGTCTCACAACCATTTAAAAACATTCAAACAATATTGAAGTTATACAACTCATACGTGAGGCCACAACTTGAGTATTGTGCGGTTGTATGATCTCCTCTCTATGTGTGTGTCACATAAAAGCTATTGAGCGGATCCAAAAAATATTTGTCAAATACCTTTATTTCAAACTTCATTCTACTTATCCTGTTGAGTCGGCACGTTACAATGAAATATTGGCTATGTTCAACTTAAAGTTTTTGGTAGAACGGCGAAACATACTGCCTGTCTCTGAGTACATTGTATCAAATAATACATAACAAAATTGATGATCCTAATCTGCTTAGACAAATCAATATTTATGTACCAAGATTTTGCAGTAGGAATAGTATGTCGTTCTTATGTAACCGCAGCAACACCAACGTTTATTATAATTCTCCGTTGAACAAACACTATGATGCGAAATTATAATAATAGTATCCTAGGTTGCACGGACATTTATAACTGTAGTTTCAAATGTTTCATTAAACAAGTCGCGAATCTCCATTAGGTCTTAAATTTGTATTTGTATCATATTAATTTATATATTTACTTGTAGTTTCTTATTTTAATTTGTTAGCATTTATTCTATTTAATTTTAATGTTTTGTATCTTACGTATACACGCTTTTGTTACTTTTTGTTACTCTGTTTATTTTTTAGTTTTTTGTATATTTTTCCCTGTAATAGGATAATTTTATATCTGTTGGGAAATAAAAGTATTATTGATATAGTTTATTGTACTAAATCATGGGTGGCTAACCTGCGGCCCGCCGGATGTCAAATTGAGGCCCGCAAAACCGGACCTTTTAATGAACATTTAAACCTTTATTTTACATAAATCACAATACATTTTCTTATTGTCTACAGTAAATTTATTACTGTAGACAATAATAAAATGTACGTTTTTCAAAACTAATAAAAACCAAAACTCCTGCTTTTATATTATGTTTATACAGGATAATTCCATTCCAACCTAAAATCATGCATATTTGCTAACAAACAAAATCGCAGAAGTAAAAATGCAAGTGGATATTTTAAAATTATCTTATTTACGTTCTCCATGCCAACGACTGTACGATCACGCTGAATTAGTGACGTTAAGTTCAATCCGTCAAATCACTACGTAATGCGGATGACAGATTTTAGAATGACAATACACCTTTGTCATGGAATTATCTTATCAAATACCACTCGAGGTTTGGTTTTGGGAGGATATTTTTTCATTTAATAACTCGTGCGTGGTTTTCCAATTTTACTCGAGAAAACTTGTATAGACAAAATGTCATCCAAGTTTTCTCTCGTTAAAATTGCTAGGCAACCACGCACTCGTCTAAATAAAAAAAATATCCGGCCAAAACCAACCTCTTGTGGTATTACATACGAACATTTTTTTTAAGAATACATATTCCGAACAGCAATACTCTATAAATGTTCAGGCGTTCGTTGTTTTTATAAAAGTGTTCAATTCAAAACTTCTAACGAATATCCAGAATTCTTGATAAGGCATTAAGTAAAATTTCGAGTTTAGAAAAGCCTTAAAGTTTGGTTTGGTCGCTCCGAAGCGGAGCGGCCAAAACACATTTTCAGGCTTTTCTAAACTCAAAATTTTACTTCATGCGCCAGGCGTATAAATCTGAAACAGTGTTGCCAGATCATTTACCAACTAAGCAGTCGCCGAAAAAAAGCCTATTGTCATTCAAAAACTGTATAACATTTTTATAGTGTTATTTTAATAACTTTTCAAAAAAGTAAACAAAAAGTAATCTTTAGATGAAATTTAATAAATATCGAAGCGTAAATCTCAAACACGATTTATCTTAAAATTCAAGCTTTCATTTAAGTTTAAAACAATTTAAGTTTAGATTATAAAAATCTCTTTCATTAACTGTTTTTTTCTTTTGGTTCCCTGTCAGTTTTTTTCAAATATTTCTCAGCCTAATTTATTATTTTGGAGCGGCAAAAAACCCTTTATTCATCATTCATCACTGCAATTTTTGAAACTTTACATGAGGGTTGGTTACTCCTAGGCTCGAATTGTAAACTTATTTATTTTTGTAAATGTACATTAAAGACATGGAGATGTTTATTTTAATTTTCTCAGTTAGATATACAGGGAATTTTCCTTTTAAGTATAAGCCTGAAAATTTGATTTGGTCGCCCCAGGAAGCGGAGCGATCAAACCATATTTTCAGACTTTTCTAAACTCGAAATATAACTTCATGCGCCACGCGTATTAACTTTACTTGAAATCAATGTCTTGGACGCGTGGCGCATGAAGTAAAATTTCGAGTTAAGATAAGCCTGAAAATTTGGTTTAGTCACGTAGCGCTACGCAACCAAATCAAATTTTAAGGCTTTTCTAAACTCGAAATTTTACTTCATGCTTAGTCTGGGAGTGGAGACACTCGTATCAATTAAATAATTTAGCAGAAGCAATACATTTTCACACATATACAAAAACAGTATGACATAACCTCTAAACTATTTGATTACAGTGAAGTTAGAACATAAAATGCAATGCAATGTTGTCACTATTATTTTATCAATAGTTAAAAACTAACTTACTAGATTTTATCCCGGAAATACGAAATGTTAGTATTGCGTTTGTATGCGTGTAGTAGAGATTAACTAGTTTAATGTTAGTAGATATTAATGGCAATTGTATTAATTAAGCTGGAAATGTTTAAATTCTTACAACTTTTACCCCCAATACTTACGATATTGTGACCAAGACCGTTGACAGAAAAAAAATTCAGAGGGGGTTATAAAAATTTCTGGGGGGAGGAGTTTAATATTTGTTTGTTCACGACATTCTTATAACATGTGCATTATTTAATTATGTGGACAGTCTAAATGGGGTGCATTTAACACTCGAGTACATTTATCACGGGATTTGCGTGATAAATGCGGTTTTTTAACACAAATATAAATAATTGCCTAGTTAGATTTTTTGCGGTTATGCAGTTACAGAGCTGTGCTAGTCAAATCAGCTTCTTTTATCTTATATTTGACCACGGTGGTGATGACGTCGTTGACGCCATTTTGTTAAAGTACGAAGTAACGCGTCAACATCTCCGCTGTTCTCACTAGTTTAACCAGCGTAAAAGGCGTTTGTAAACGCGGAGCGACCAAACCAAATTTTCAGGCTTTCCTAAACTCGAAATGTTACTTCATGTAACTTGGTAGTAGAAAACACTCGTTTGAAGCTTCAAATTGTAATTAAAAAAAAAAAACGAATATCTGAAAATTTACTGCACATAATTCGGATATGTATACTTAAAAATAAACTTTTTGTAGGAGTACGTACTTCATTTCTTTAATGTAAAGATATTATTAAAATTATGCCAAAAAAGTAGATAAAAGACCGGCATTACAGGTGGCAAAAATAGTGTGGATGTTTTGAGTTGGTCCCAAACACGATAGCGAATATTCTGTCTTAATAATTTTATTCCTTGTCTAAATAAAAGAAGTATTTTTTATCACAATAATTCAATATTTGTTCTTTAATATTATTATGAATTATTATTTATGATGTCTGTATTTTATTACCTTACAATATGTCAGTGGTTTATACGCGTGTCGCATGAAATAACATTTCTAGATAAAAAAAAAAACTTTGGTTTAGAAAAGCTTTCGCGCTATGATCGATAAATCGAAATTTTTAGGCTTGTCTAAACTCGAAAATACACTTAATGCTCAATCGAGGAATAGAGGCATACTCGTTAGGATAATTTTGAAAACAAACCAAGTTTACTTTATGCTTAATCTGGGAGTGAAAAAATCTCGGTTTAAGCTTCAAATTGTACTCTTTCAAACAAAAAATAACCAATATCTGAAGTTTTACAGCACACACGCTGTAAATCGGGATATGTATACTTAAAAGAAAAACTCCCTTTATATAAGATGTAGAGCTATCTGCACAATTCTTCCAAATGCAAATCTATCATAGCAAAACAAAAGAAGACAGAAAATACCCCGAGCATATCTTAAAACTATATTTACATAAATATAATTAGTAAAAATAAATTAACCTCTTTCTCAAGCATTAGTTTAAACCACCCTGTGCACTTGTTTAAATAAAGTACTAATTTAAAGAACATCAACCCCTTCCTTGTGCATTATTTTTTAAATCAACCTACATATTTACTTAAATAAAATATTAAGGAAAACATTCGCCCCTTCGAACAAGATACGTATTTTTATTACTCAGTGAGCATCAGCCGATCACGTAACAATAATTCGAAGCGGCATAAAAATTCTCCGTGAAAATATCTAAAATAATCCCCCATCGATTTCCTTCCCCCTAAAAGGCAAGAGGGTTTTTTTTTCACGAAAGCTAAAAAAGCGACTTTGATCCACCTCTATCACCCCCGCAACATCATGTTTTATATCCACGTTATTAAAATAAGAATCGTACGATTTTGATTTACATTTGGTTTTCACCAAATAAAATGATGTTTAATCAATAAAGTCTTGATTTTACGAGAGCGATTATTTCCCACTTTGAAAATTGGGAGGGAAGGAGGGGACGTTCCCGAAGGACGCGGGCTCCAGGTTAGGGCCTAATCGCCTAATTTGGATCACCGTAATTACCATTGTTTTATGTTTTAATCAATTCGCAAGATTCGCCGACGTGCACACGCAGATAGCGGCGTTTTCCTTTTAGCATAAATCAATTAATTAATCGCGTGTAATTACCCTTTTGAATTTTACGTCCAACCCCCTATTAGGGGATTAATCTTGATGGGTGTGTGTAATTGGGTTAATCAATTTCACGAACGTTTACTCTACCTGTTCTTATTCTTTTAAGTAAATTGTCTTAAGCAGATTAAGGTATAACCTATTTTCTTTTAATCAAGGAATTTGGTTTAGGTTAGATGTGGTACATTCATTGACTTTTCAATTACTGTTAACTCAGTAAATCACAATAACTTTGTTTTGGCGGTAAAAGTCATAAACTACAGGGAAAGTTAATAGTATTTAATGACTTACCTTTAACGAGTATTTTCCAGCTCGTAATTAAAAATAAAATAAAATTTTGAGTCTAGAAAAGCCTGAAAGTTTGTAAAGTATAACAAGAATTCAATATTTGTTCTTTAATATTGTTATGAATTATTATTTATGATGACTGTATTTTATTACACCACAATAAGTCGGTGGTTTATACGCGTGTCGCATGAAATAACATTTCCAGAATAGAAAAAAAACTTTAGTTTAGAAAAGCTTTCGCGCTATACTCGGTTAATCGAAATGTTTAGGCTTGTCTAAACTCGAAATTATACCTAATGCCCAATCAAGGAATAGAGGCATACTCGTTAAGATAATTTTGAAACCAAACCAAATTTTCAGGCTTTTCTAAACTCGAAAATGTACTTCATGCTTAATCTAGGAGTGGAAAAATGACTTACCTTTAGCGAGTATTTTCCAGCTAAAAATAAACATTTCGAGTTTAGAAAAGCCTGAAAGTTTGGATTGGTCGCTGGATACATTTTTAAGCTTTTCTAAACTCCAAATTTTCCTTCATGCTTGACCAAATAGTGTAAACACTCGTTCTAAGCTTAAAAACAAACGATTTTCAAAAATAATAAATGTTTTTAAATTTACAGGGTATACGTGGGAATATGTATACTTGAAAGATATGTATACTTGAAATTCCTTGTATGATGGATTACACAAATTTAGTTATCATTCCTTCATTACATTTTTATGATCATTGATTTGAAGAACTAGGTAAACCCATAAAACTTACCTTTTATTTATTTCTTGAAGTACCAATAAAACCACCATCAAATAAACGCACTTTTCCCCAATTACTCATCCACCCTTCGAAAGCTCACTTCTTTTGATGATTCACATTTACCTAATCAGCGAGAAGAGGCGCCCCAAAAATATTCTCCCCGCAAGATTAGATCTATGTGCGTTATGAAAGTCATTTGATAATTTACATTGACGCTTTTATGTGGTGTTTGTCGCGTAGTTTAATTTTATTGCGGCGTTTGCTTGTTGCACACGGCAACGCCGTGACACATCCTTCCTCCCAAGGGCCCCACGCCCTGGGACCGATAATAATGAAGTATAAAATACTTGATTGCGTTATGTATGATATAACAGATTGCGTCGGTGCCAATATATATCTCCGGTTTTATTGCGAGAGGAGGCCGGATTAACGAGATTGATCGTAAACGAGGATACGTCGACGTATCTCATCGTAATATCATGAAAATCAAAACGATAGAATATTCAATATGATTTCCAGAGTACAAAAAATAAATATACATATTTAGACCCGCTTACAAAAACATTATTAAAAAACATATACATGAACCGTTTGTATCTAAGAAAATACGCTTACGCTTCTTTTTCTTTTCAAAACTTTAAACATGATAGATATTTTACGTAATTGTGCCACTTGCTTGGTTGATCCACTTCAATGTATATTTAAATTGTCCCTTAGAACCGGGACTTATCCTAATATTTGGAAAGAGTCATTTGTGATTCCAATACACAAGGCTGGTTCTAAGTTAAATGTCGAGAATTATCGTCCAATATCAATTCTTAGCGCACTATCGAAGGGATTCGAAAAGCTCATTTACACTGTTCTGTTTAATAACTTCTCCACTATCATCAGCGAGCATCAGCACGGATTTTATTCAACAAGATCCACATTAACAAACTTGTTTATTTATTCACATTATATTTTCAATGCCTTAGATTAGGGAGTGAAGTTCATGCAGTTTATTTAGATTTTAGCAAAGCGTTCGACTGCGTCAATCATTCAATTCTAATACAAAAAATTCAATCATATGGCATAGAAGATCCGCTGTTAATGTGGATTAAATCTTATCTTGCACACAGATCGCAAAGAGTTGTTATTAAGTCTAATTTATCCAATCGTATCAATGTTACTTCTGGTGTCCCTCAGGGGTCTCATCTAAGGCCACTGCTGTTTTCATTGTTTATAAATGATCTTAGTAAAATACTTAAGTGTCCACATTTGATGATCGCTGATGATGTGAAGATTTTCTATAAAGTGCGAAGGATTGACGATTGTTTGCTCATTCAGGATTATTTATCAAGTATAGTTAAATGGTTTGAATTAAATAACATGACACTGAATGTTAAGAAATGTCAATTTATATGTTTCAGTAGGTGCAAAAAACCGATTAACTTTCAATATTCTCTTAACGACAAATTATTAACTAAAGTCAATTTGATCCGCGATCTTGGAGGTTTATTTGACGTTAAGTTGTTATTTAATTCACACATCAATGCTGTTATTAATAAGGCGAACAAAGCACTATATTTCGTTAAACGATTTTCGTCGGATCTAACTAATACGCGATCTATTACTATTCTGTACAATTCACTCGTTAGATCACAGCTGGAGTACTGCCGGACCATTTGGTCTCCGTCATACGCAGTTCACATTAACAGATTAGAATGGTTACAGAGAAAATTCATTAAATATGCATCATATAAACTGCGTTGCAGTGGATTACTAATACCAAGCAATGACATTAAATAAATGGTTTATTTACGGGTGGTTCCCATTTTCAAATAAAATACATCATGTAGTAAACTTAAAAACTAGTTAGAACTAAAAATTATAAAACTATTAACTATTCTAAGTCATAATTAATGCAAGGAAAAACAATAATTAATAACAAAATATGTATATAAACATAAAAATATGAAACATGAAAAGTAATCCGTTCTGATTCCAGTTAAAAATAAATATGATACTTTTGTATTACCAAAATAACCTTATAAAACAAACTAAAACAAACCGGAGCATTAAAAAATAAGGAGAAAAAAAAAAAACAACTATATCTTAACAATATCTATTCTAATTCTAAGTACTTGTTTACTAACGTTTTAAACACATATTTATTGGAACTGAAGAAATCAAACCAGCCATTTCTGTTTAAGGAGTTGGCAAGTCTCAACAAACGACTCATCGAGTTATTGTAAGAATAATTTGTTGAGTGAGTTTTAATGAAAAAAAGGTCTTTGTTTCTTAAAATTGTGGAATAATTTGATGAATAGATGTTTATTTCAGCCAATAGCGATGGACACACGATAGACGAATTAATTAATCCGTGTAGATAGCAGAGATCAGCGACTTGTCTACGAAATGCGAGTGGTTTCAGATTAATAAGTTCCATAACATTGTCGTAAGACTCTTGAACATGGCGATGTCCTAATTTGAATTCCATATTCCTTAAAAATTCCTTTTGGATAGATTCCAAACGGTTCATATCGCCTACCAAATAGGGAGACCAGACAGTACAGGCATATTCCATGTTGCTTCTAACAAGTGTACAATATAATAGTTTGAGGCACTCGGCGTTTAAATCTTTTGAGATATGCCAAACAAAGCCCCATTTTCTGGAAGCTTTGGTACATACCGAGTGAATGTGGTCTTTAAGTGACAACTTGTTATCTAATAATATCCCTAGATCTTTCACCTGCTCCGCGCGTTCCAACTCAATTAAATTGATGAAATAAGGCACATTTAAACTATTTTTATTTTTGGTGAAAGAAATTGTAGAACATTTTTTAGTATTTAGAGTTAACTTATTAATCCTGCACCACTCACAAATATTATTTAAATCATTTTATAATAATTTACAATCATCTATGTTCTCTACGATCTGATAGAGCTTCATATCATCAGCGTACAGTAGGCAGCTGCCAAAGTTGATGACATCAATTATGTCATCGATAAAAATTGTAAATAATATTGGACCAATATGTGAACCTTGGGGTACACTCGAGGTCGCTATTATTGGATCGGATATGAAATTATTAATTCTAACTTTCAATGTCCGAGAATATAGAAAGGAATCTAGCCATTTGACAACATTTCTGTTGTAACCTAATTTATTTATTTTTTTTATCAGAATAGCTTGATTGCCTTTGTCAAATGCTTTAGAAAAGTCCGTGTAAATAGCATCAACTTGAGATTTATTTTCTAAAGCATTTGACAGAAACGTTTTAAATTCCATCAAATTCGTCGTCGTCGAATTTCCACATTGAAACATTTTTGGGCCTATCGCCATTGGAGACACGTAACAAACGGATGGATATGTGTTTACTTTATAAGATTTTAAATGGTTGCATTTCGTCTAACTGTCTGGTTAGTTTAATCAATATCCATGTTCCCGCAAGGACTGTTCGAAATATTCAAATAATTCAAAATGATTATCATAGAACTACTTACGGGCAACATAGTCTTTTGTCGCGTATCTCCAGTCAGTGTAATAATATATGTTCTGCCGTCGATTTTTTCGCTCATTTTATTTTAGTAATTTTAACACTGACGTTTGAGGATTTCACTTTCAAATTTTCAAATTTCGCCGTGAATTTAGGGTCAATTTTTTAGTGTGACATTACTTGTCAAAATACAAATATGCAAATGATGACGAAATATCAATTTTCGGAAGCGGTCGTAGGAAAAATATATTATTTGAGGTCTACACAACGTTTTTCATTTTCTGTGATCATCACAACCTTAATGAATTCATATCAAAAAATAACAATAGAAAAATTACGTTTAGAGACAGGATTTAAACAACAAAATGGCCATTCACAACCGCTGATATACCGGGTATTGACTTGGCGGACGCAACATAGGAAATCGCGTGTTAAATTTAAAGTGTTCAAATATTGGCTTCCCTATTCATTTTAGAGATAAAATGAATTTCACTTTTTTGTAGAGGGTAAATACTAAATTTATGAATGTTCACACTTAACACTTTACGTTTCTCTAAGTTAAAATAATTAAGAAAAAGTATTGTGATTTTATAAAAATAATGACATACCATGGAATTGATACAACAATTGCGGATAATCCCTGCTTTTTTTTAAGTTCAATTTAAAGCTTTAAACAAGTGTTTTCCACTCCCAGACTAAGCATGAAGTAAAATTTCGAGTTTAGAAAAGCCCCGTGAAAATTTGTCTCGGGTCGCGCAGCGACCCGAGACAAATTTTCACGGGGCTTTTCTAAACTCGAAATTTTACTTCATGCTTAGTCTGGGAGTGGAAAACACTTGCTTTAATCTTTAAATTGAATTAAAAAAAAACAGGGAATATTCGCAATTGTTGATCAATTTCATGGTATGTCATTATTTTTATAAAATCACATTACTTTTTCTTAATTATTTTAGCTGTAAATTTTCTGACATTCGTTGATTTTTAATAGAGTTCAATTTGAAGCTTAATACAAATGTTTTCCACTACCAGACTAAGCATGAAGTAAAATTTCGAGGTTAGAAAAGCCTTTTCTGGGCTTTTTTAAACTCGAAATTTTACTTCATGCGCCACGCGTATAAAACACTATAATATTGTCAAATTTATGTATATTCTAACTTCACTTAAAATCTACCTTTTATACGCGTGGCGCATGAAGTAAAATTTCGAGTTTAGAAAAGCCCAGAAAATTTGTCTCGGGTCGCTGCGCGACCCTCGACAAATTTTCACGGGGCTTTTCTACACTCGAAATTTTACTTCATGCTTGGTCTGGGAGTGGAAAACACTTGTTCAAAGCTTCAAATTGAACTCTTTTAAAAATCAATGAATGTCAGAAAATTTACAGCTAAAATAATTAAGAAAAAGTAATGTGACTTTATATATATATATATATATATATATATATATATATATATATATATATACAGTCCCTGGCCATATTATTAGACTCACTAACCAAATCTAAGTTTTTTTGATGATTTAACTATTAGTACGAAGATATTAATCGTGTAAGTGATAGTAATAAATAGATGTTATGTTCAAGAATACAATTAATCAAAAAATTTAAAAAATACACACACAATCAATGGTAAATTAATATTTTGTTAAGCCACCCCTCGATGCGGCTAGTGCAGCAACTCTTCTTGGCATGCTGTCAACACAGTTTAAAGCAATTTGTTTTAATTTTTCATTGTGGTTCCAATTGTATACAATGCGTTCTATCAGTTGAACCTTCGTTGTTATGGTTTCTTTGGCCAGCTCTCTCTTCAAACATTCCCAAACATTCTCAATAGGATTCATATCCGGAGAGTTGCCCGGCCATGGTAGAAGTGGAATATTTTTCTCTTCCAAACATTTTTTAATAGATTTTGCAGTATAGCATGGTGCTCCGTCCTGCATAAATACTTTTCTGCCATCACCAACCATTCCTGCATCTGCGGAAGCAGTTTCGTTTCCAATACCTTTCTGTATTGGTCTTGCCGCATGGTTCCCTCGACCACGTACAAACGCCCCAGACCCTTTCCACTGATGACAGACCATGCCATGACAGACACAGGATGATTGATGGTCTTTATAACGCAGTCGGAGTTATATTTTTCGTGAGGTCGTCGTCTGAGAAACTGTGACTTATCATCCAGAATTTGGAAGGTTGACTCGTCACTGAAGCAAGTCTGTAATAAAGCAAAAACAGCTAAGAAAAAATATTATTAAGAGGTGTCAATCAACATACTATCCGCCAGTCATCAACAGTTAACTGTTTATGAATATTGGCCCAAGCCAACCTCTTATGTACCATGCTTGGTGTCAATCTTGGCTTCCTTACTGGTCTACGACATTTGAAACCAAGATGGTACAGGTTGCGCCTCACTGTACGGACAGACACGTTGCACCCTGCTTCTTCAAATTTTGTTCTTATTTGGGCATGACTACCCCTTCGAAATTCTACGGCAATATTTCGAAGTTGCCACTTATTCCGGGGAGTTAGAAGCCGTTTTCTACCACACCGACCTTTCCTAGTTGCATCGGTGGGCTGGTTAGATTTAATTTTTTTATTTAACCGCCGTACTGAGGACTGCGATACTCCACATCTTGCCGCTATCTGCCGTTGGCTAAGGCTGGTATTAATTAATAGTGCTCTCATAGAAGAAGTTTGCTCTACAGAAAGATCTTTACACCTCCCCATCTAAAACAATAGCACCGAAATGTCAAACCACTGGTTTTTAATTTTTCTTACAAGTAATTGAGTTAAAAATGCTTTAATTATATAAAGTAATATTTACGAAAACTATATTTTGGTCATTCATCACTTACCTTTAGAAAACAAACTGTTAAACTTAACAAAACGAACTTTTAAAACAACTATACTTGTACTTGGAATTACAAACAATATCAAGTAATTTGACATTTGATTAGAAATCTGTATTATCAACCGTGATAACATAACATAACCCTTACCAAACTAGCTTAATTATAGTGTGTCTGTAATAGTTGGCGCTATATGTCTTAAAAACAGAAAAAATATAAATATTATGACTGAGTCTAATAATATGGCCAGGGTGTTATCCACTCCCAGACTAAGCATAAAGTAAAATTCCGAGTTTAGAAAAGCCCCGTGAAAATTTGTCGAGGGCCGCGCAGCGACCCGAGACAAATTTTCTGGGCTTTTCTAAACTAGACATTTTACTTCATGCGCCACGCGTACAAAACACTGTAATATTGTCAAATTTATGTATATTCTAACTTCACTTAAAATCCGTGTTTTATACGCGTGGTGCATGAAGTAAAATTTCGAGTTTAGAAAAGCCCAGAAAATTTGTTTCGGGTCGCTGCGCGACCCTCAACAAATTTTCACAGGGCTTTTCTAAACTCGAAATTTTACTTCATGCTTAGTCTGGGAGTGGAAAAGACTCATTTGTAGCTTCAAATTAAACTCTTTTAAAAATCAAGAATTTCAGAAAATTTACAGCTAAAATAATTAAGATAAAGTAATGAGATTTTATAAAAATAATGACATACCATGGAATTGATACAACAATTGCGGATATTCCCTGTTTTTTTTTAAGTTCAATTTAAAGATTAAAGCAAGTATTTTCCACTCCCAGACTAAGCATGAAGTAAAATTTCGAGTTTAGAAAAGCCCCGTGAAAATTTGTCGAGGGTCGCGCAGCGAACCGAGACAAATTTTGTGGGCTTTTCTAAACTCGAAATTTTACTTCATGCGCCACGCGTATAAAACATTGTAATATTGTCAAATTTATGTATATTCTAACTTCACTTAAAATCCGTGTGTTATACGCGTGGCGCATGAAGTAAAATTTCGAGTTTAGAAAAGCCCAGAAAATTTGCCTCGGGTCGTTGCGCGACCCTCAAAAAATTTTCACGGGGCTTTTCTAAACTCGAAATTTTACTTCATGCTTAGTCTGGGAGTGGAAGCACTCGTTTAAAGCTTCAAATTGAGCTCTTAAAAATCAACGAAGTCAGAAAATTTACAGCTAAAATAATTAAGAAAAAGTAATGTGATTTTATTAAAATAATGACGTACCATGAAATTGATACAACAATTGCGGATATCAAAATAGCACAAGATATTGCTGTTACTTAATTAACGACAAAAAAACATAACGCAAATATCGTGATAACTGTGGTCTGCATAATACCACTTTATTAGGAGGATTTCTTCTTGTATAGTGTAAATCATTTCGAAAACATTTACTTTAATCAAGTGACTGCGATATCTTTTGCCATTTTGACATCCGCAATTGTTGATTCAATTTCATGGCATGTCATTATTTTTATAAAATCACATTACTTTTTCTTAATTATTTTAACTTAGAGAAACGTAAAGTGATAAACGTTAACACGAATGAATTCAGAATTTTTCCCTCTACAAAAAAGGTAAATACATTTTGTTTCTAAAATAAACAGGGGAGCCAAAATTTGAACATTTCAAAATTTTACTGTTGCGTCCGCCAAGTCAACACCAGGTATACAAACTAACAGTAAACTCGTAAAATGTGTGCTCTCGCGAGAAAAAAATTGCATACCCTCTCTCAGTTATACCATAAATATGAAACGAAAGGGGGCCCCAGCTAATAACTTGTCTGCTTTTTCCGCGCTTTTTTCTCTTCTTCCTGGTCCTGTTTATTTATATGCAAGTTGGACCCGAGGGGTAGCGCTCCGTAACAAGATACAGTAACGGCCGTTTAAGTATTTATTTGGATGGGCTGGATGGGTCCATGTGTCATCATCCGTTCTCTCCTTTTTATTCGAGCCCTCGCCGGATTCAATTCCCCGCCATACCGGGAATATGCCCGTAGCTGAGGGTTATTTTGGCTCATTGGAATAAATTTTTCATTTGTTTGCGTTATTTTTTCTTAAAGAATGGGTTTAATGTAAATAAAATTGCTGGATCTATCTTAATAATAAATTTACTTTACAATTCATTTTAATAAAAATAATAATTGTTACTGGCAGTTGTCTTTTATATAATAAATGTTGGTTGTCTTACGACTTTTTGTAATTATCATAAATCATTGACTTTAAAAACTAATATATGTTAAATATATCTTAATATACAGAGTGCCGGTATTTTTTTTTTAATTTATTTGTATAAGACATATGTTTCACATGTATTACAATTGTCAAAGGAGACAATGTTTCGGGATCTCGGTCATTTGAAGAGATAGAGAGTCGGTTAAATTTGGGACAAAGTTGGGTATTTTAGGGCCTAATAATAAGCTAAAAACAATTTGAAATATCTTTTTTCGTTCTTGAGATATTGTCAAAAAACGGATTTTTATTTTTTTATTCAAAAACTATTGAATCCAGAGATTTACAACTTTGACATTATAGAGGCACTTTTCAACGAGAAATCTAGTAACATATTTTATTTTAAGATAACTATAACATTTACCCAGGTACCATAGCGAAGTTTTGTTTTTCTTATGGGCGTTATTTTGGATTATCATATTTTTTTGAAGAATTTTTTTTTCTGAATTGAATGATGTATCACACATATAGTTTATTTTACATTTTATATGTAAAATATTAATCTATTATTTTTTGTAAAGTGTGCCTTGGAAACAGTTGAGTAACTCACTCATTTGACAACTCCTAGAACCAATAATTTGCTTACATAACACCCCTGAAGACGGACATCCAGCTGATTAATTACACTGGTCGGCATGAAAATCGGCCCTGACACCATTCCTGCTGATTCTTATGTAAAATGACCTCCTGAATCCAAATATGACCCCCGCTTTCCCCCACCACCCACCGTTTTTGGGGGAGGCCCCCCCACCTATTTTTATCACTTTTCGATAATTTGGAGGGATGAAAAGAATAATTTTAGCCTTTACGTTTCTTCTGAGGGGCTAGAGAGGTGAAAAGTTCCAAAACATGAACATTTGTAGCAAGGAGGTTGATTTGGGGGGGGGGGGGGATTTGCCCCCTTAAATTGTAAAAAAATCCTTAAAAATTATAGATTTTTCCGTTTTTTTCGCAGTTTTTTCACTTATTTTCTACATATTCCAGCTTCCATCCCCCTTATTCTCCCCAAAACAATAAAAATATATAGCAACAATATATAGCAACAATAATAAAAATATATAGCAACAATAATAAAAATATATAGCAACAGTTCGAAAGATTCACTGTACCACGCTGGCGCTCTCAATACCTCGCGCGCACAGGTTTGCCCAGGAATTTATTATTTGACATTCATTATTTTACTTTTTATTTATTATTCTTTACAACTAAAATAATCCTTTTCACCCCTCCAATTGATGGGGGAAACGGGGGGAGTATTGAGAGCGCCAGCGTGGTACAGTGAATTTTCCGAACTGTTGCTATATATTTTTATTATTGTTGCTATATATTTTTATTATTGTTGCTATATATTGTTGCAATATATTTTTATTATTTGGGGGTGTTTGGGGGAGGATGAGGGGGAATGGAAGCTGGAATATGTAGAAAATAAGTGAAAAAACTGCGAAAAAAACGGAAAAGGTTGATCATTTTTAATGATTTTTTTACAATTTAAGGGGGCAAATCCCCCCCAAATCTACCTCCTTGCTACAAATGTTCATGTTTTGGAACTTATCACCTCTCTAGCCCCTCAGAAGAAATGTAAAGGCTAAAATAATCCTTTTCATCCCTCCAAATTATCGAAAAGTGATAAAAATAGGTGGGGGGGCCTCCCCCGAAAACGGTGAATGATGGGGGAAAACGGAGGTCATATTCGGATTCAGGAGGTCATTTTACATAAGAATCAGTAGGAATGGTGTCAGGGCTCGAAAAAATTATTTTTGCAGACCAGTGTTACTCTAAATATTAATAAATTGCTTGACTGTCTTTAGATTATCATAGGATTTTGTCATATTATATCTTTATTAACCGTGTTTTGACTATTGGAACTGTAAGTAGCTTGATTGACTGTCTTTTGACTATGCTAGGATTTTGTCTGATTATGTCTCTCTATGGACTGAATTTCGGCTATTGTGATGTTATGATTGTAAATGACTTAAATCACTATCAAATACAGTCAATATAGTGATTCAATGACAGAATACTAATAAGTTAAAAGACAGCTAACCAAGTGACTTACAGTCATAATACCAGAATAGTCAAAATACAGTTCATAGAGACATAATTAAACAAAATCTTACCATAGTTATAAGACAGCTAACCAAATAATTAACAGTCATAATGTCACAATAGTCAAAATGTGAATTTATGACTGTAAATCACTAACATAAGTTTATCGTTTCAGCTTGACAAGTCGGCGCCAGCTAACATTTAGTCCATTGTGTTCACATAAGTCGGCGTCGGCCGACATTTGGACTAGAATGACGGTTGACATAAGTCGGCGCTAGCCGACATTTCGATTATAATAATAGTTGACATAAGTCGGCGGTAGCCGACATTTGAATTATTACAACAGTTGACATAAGTCGACGCCAGTCGATATTTAGTCCATCGTGGGAACTGGACATAAATCGGCGTCTGCTGACATTTGGACAATAAGTCGGCGCTAGCCGACATTTGGACTATAATAACAGTTGACATAAGTCGGCGGTAGCTAACATTTGAACTATAATGACTGTTGACATAAGTCGTCGTAAGCCGACATTGACCCAATCGTGCCAACTTGTCACGAGCTTGAATTGAACTATAATGAGATCGCCATGTTGTTGTTTTTCTCAGTGACAGTTACGATACATATTTTAACAGTTGCAATGTATTTTGAATCGTTAAAAATAATTCGAATTAATTGTGAGGATTAACTTGAAAAATGTCTTTTGTGTGTTTTTAAATTCCTCGTTAAACAGTGTTTTATACACTTGGCGCATGAAGTAAAATTTCGAGTTTAGAAAAGCCCAGAAAATAAGTCTCGGGTCGCTGCGCGACCCTCGACAAATTTTCACGGGGCTTTTCTAAACTCGAAATTTTACTTAATGCTTAGTCTGGGAGTGGAAAACAATCGTTTAAATCTTCAAATTGAACTCTTTTAAAAATCAACGAATATCAGAAAATTTACAGCTAAAATAATTAAGAAAAAGTGATGTGATTTTATAAAAATAATGACTTACCATGGAATTGGTACAACAATTGCGGATATTCCCTGTTTTTTTTTTAAGTTCAATTGAAAGATTCAAGCAAATGTTTTCCACTCCCAGACTAAGCATGAAGTAAAATTTCGAGTTTAGAAAAGCCCCGCGTAGAAAATTTGTCGAGGGTCGCGCAGCGACCCGAGACAAATTTTCACGGGGCTTTTCTAAACTCGAAATTTTACTTCATGCGCCACGCTTGTAAACCACTGATTTAGAGAAAAGTTAAAAATATACACCGCTTAGATGTAATATTTATTGAGATGTAGCAAAAAATGCAAGAATTACTGTTTTTGTGAATAGTTTTAGAATAGTAAAAATAAAAGTAGAATAAATTTAGTTTATGCAACTTTACCATACTGTTGATATTTAAGTCATCATATCTTTAACTGAGAAAGTGCTATACTGGACATATCACCATTTTTTTACTTTGTTTTGTGTGATAATCGATGCTTATTATTATTATTACAAAAGATTGACAGTTATTAAATAATTTTAACTGTTAACAATGATTGACTGCTGTCAAGATTTTATTGATTAATACAAATGTCCAGATTTAGTGGTTTTTGAATAAAAAAATAAAAACCATTTTTCAAAAATTCCGCAGTTTGTTCATCTCTCGAAAACAAAAAAAAATAATTTTTGAATAATTTTCTCACTTATCACTTGGTGAAACATTTTTAAATATTGATAATGAAGGTTTAAATTAAATTACACTTGGTTTGTTTCACAATTTTTTACTTTACTATTTACTCGACTAGTTTCGCGTTTTACAACATTATCAGGAGTGATAATGCTGTAAAACGCGAAACTAGTCGAGTAAATAGTAAAGTAAAAAATTGTGAAACAAACCAAGTGTAATTTAATTTAAACCT
Organism: Philonthus cognatus; assembly: GCA_932526585.2. Classification (NCBI taxonomy): domain Eukaryota; kingdom Metazoa; phylum Arthropoda; class Insecta; order Coleoptera; family Staphylinidae; genus Philonthus; species Philonthus cognatus. Next base: position 79,280,221 of record OW052244.1, read on the forward strand.
TCATTATCAATACAAAAATAATATTTTAAAATAGTTTTCAGATTATTGTTAGGCCCTAAAATACGCCACTTTGCCTTAGTTTAACCGACTCTCTATCTCTTTAAATTACTGAGATCCCCATACATTATTATGTTTTTATTTTAAGAAAGCCAATTCCCTTTTATTTTCGTAAATAAAACGTTCTACAGAAGATTATATAAGAAATCCGACCTTTCTTAAGAAAGGAACTAATTGGTTAGCTTTCGTAAATAAGTGCATTAATACCCAACTTTTCAAATTTTCCACACAATTTGCAAAAACTAATAACACGCTATGAATATACGCTCCCCTGTACATCGAAAAGAACTTCAACAAGTAAAAGCAACACATTGAAAATCACAAATCATACAATAAGCCCTTAATGGAAAATTTCCTCTTCAACACCTCAACACACAAACACGTGAAATTTCCGCAAGACTCCCCCGTTCAACCCTCGGATTTCCTGACGAGAGGAGGGCCCAACTCTCGGCACTTGCGTAGGTACACATCCACATCTACATACATATACATATATTCCCTTTCTGGTTAAATTATTAAACGAACAGAGGGCTGCCGCCACCCGGTTTTGCATATGCAAGGAGAGCCGTGGGGTAAACAATCTCGGAATCACAGCCAACCCCCCATCCCAAGTTAAACTTAAACACAGACGGTAACCAAATTCAATAACTCAACTTTCTCAAAGGTCCACTAGCGTAGGATATGTGTAATACATAGCGGAGGAAGAGAACAATATCTCTGGTAAATGTCGCTTAAACTTCATAAGCAAACAGCGAGGATCTCACATCAAATAATTGTTCCGAGATTTGGGCGCCCGGACTTTTACTCAGTGCGCATTCCATATTGCCGCGCGCTCTATTTAACTTTCCAATGTTAAATAGACTGAGTCAATAATGGATTGAAACTAAAATTTGAATAGGTTTTTGGAAATATTTAGGGTGGACTCTTGGGATGACCGCATTTGCATATAATTTAGATCAATTGTGCAAAATATATGAGAATTGAGTTCATATCCGAGCGTAAGTGTTTTTCAATGGAAGATGACATTTTGAGATTTACCAATCGTCGTTACAATCTTTTCAGGAATAATTTAATAATTTTATTACACAGCATTTTTACTTTCCCCTGTATGTAATACAAAGGGAAAGTATTGTTTTCGTGAAAATTTTCGAATCAAAAATTTTAGCGGAAATATCCGTTTTGAGGTCCCCTGAGTCGAATAAGACCATTTTTGAAAAATGTCTGTCTGTCTGTCTGTCTGTCTGTGTGCGCTGTACCGCAAAAACCGCTAAAGATATCGAGATGAAACTTGAAACTTAAGCTTTTTGTTACAATCGGAAGAACTGAAAAGCTTTTGGTGAAAATCGGAAAACCGGAAGTGGTACTTTCCTCTTAGCGTTTTTCAGATTTTTCAGATTTTTTCAATAAATGTTCATCAAACAAAAAATTCTTTCAAATAAAAGTTGTAGATAATAACAAAATGAAGATATATTGTTTATTTACTTTTTGTCATAGCACTCTTAGTTTTTGAGATATTTAATAAATAGTGTTTTTTATCTAGTCATTGATTTGTGTCAGTGTGTGTGTTGATACAATTGGAAAATGTTTCAAATAAAAGTTGTAGGTAATAAAATATTAAAGATTTTTTGTATCTTCACTTTTTGTCATAGCACTCTTAGTTTTTAAGATATTCAATAAATAGTGTTTTTTATCTAGTTATTGGTTTGTGTCAGTATGTGTTGATCCAATTGAAAAATGTTTCAAATAAAAGTTGTAGTTATCAAAAAGTTGAAGACATTTTGAAAATAATAATGCTACAAATATTTTAAAAGTGATTTAATATGCAATTTACGGGGGAAAGTACTATGATGGACACATCACCATTTTTTTCTTATAAGGTAGAAAGTCACCCAAATGTAAAATCAAATCAGCTTTTGAATATAAATTTAAACACAGACAAATATTGTTGTATCAATGTTATACAAAATCAGAAAACTATTTTTTACGTTCTTTTATAAACGAATCATTGTTATTTTACAACAAACAAAGATTAATAATAATTTAATCGTCATTCGCGTGACTAACCGTGTCAAACTTTAAAATGTACGACTTGACAACGCGGCGTACTGTCAGTCGTTGAGGCATCACGAGAGTGAGGTTACAGTATCGTAAACAATGGACAGAGACGAAGACGGCATTTCGCGTCTTCGCAAAAAAGGTGGTTTTATTAAACAGAAAGTCCTGGTAAAACAATGAAAAGCTGCTGAACAGCGCACGTTACAAGTTGCAGGCGGGAGCCTGCATCAACTTAGCTCATCTAGATTCCACTAACGACACATGTCAAAATTTTAATTTTCGCGCGAAGCAACGTTGCTAACTCATAAAATTGTGTTCTACGCATGCGCAAAATGCATATCATGTATCCGGTTGCAGTTTAATAATCGAAATATTTCAATATATACGTGGTAAGCTGCAGTTTTTTCAGGGTCGATAGTATTTAAAATATTGTCACGTAGTGTCCCTCAGAAAATTTCGAGTTTCGAAAAGCTCCGTGAAAATTTGACTAATTTTCTGGGCTTTTCTAAACTCGAAATTTTACTTCATGCGCCACGCATATAAAACACTATAATTGTCAATTTTATGTATATTCTAACTTCACTTTAAATCTGTGTTTTATACGCGTGGCGCATGAAGTAAAATTTCGAGTTTAGAAAAGCCCAAGCAAATTTGTCTCGGGTCGCTGCGCGACCCTCGACAAATTTTCACGGGGCTTTTCTAAACTCGAAATTTTACTTCATGCTTAGTCTGGGAGTGGAAAACACTCGTTTATAGCTTGAAATTGAACTCTTTTAAAATCAACGAATGTCAGAAAATGTATAGCTAAAATAATTAAGAAAAAGTAATGTGATTTTATAAAAATAATGACATACCATGGAATTGATAGAACAATTGCGGATATTTTCTGTTTTTTTTTCTAAAGTTCAATTTCAAGCTTTAAACAAGTGTTTTCCACTCCCAGGCTAAGCATGAAGTAAAATTTCGAGTTTAGAAAAGCCCCGTGAAAATTTGTCATATGCAATGTGATCTACAAGAGAGAACAATAATTTTTTGTATGGCCTATAAACATTTTTTTTAATGAAATGCCATGAATATTTTTATAAAATTAGATTTTTAGTCAAATTCTCTTTACAATGATTATCACAAGTACTATTTTACTTACTCCCATTTACACCTCGACTGATTACCTTTAATCTACCACTAACCATTGATTAGACGTCTGGTTAAGTCAAAATTCTAGAACAAGAATTGTTTAAATTTGTAAGATATCCTAAACATGTCTCTTTTATCATTATTCGATTTTGTAAATAATTTATACAAAAAATTGCAGTGTTTTTAAGGAGTATTAATCACTGAAAAACTTAATTGACTTAGCTGCAAACGGGCTTTAAAGAATTATTCTCAATATTTAAAAAAAAATACGATCTGTTGATAGTACAGTACATCAACGTTTCAATTATTGTTTTTTTCTTAGATAAGTAGGTACACTTACACCAATAAAAACTTATTACGATAAAATATGAGAAGTGTTTGCTGATAAAATCAAATTTGACAGGTTATTATATTGAATAAAACAATATTACACGACTACAATAATTCCCGTATTAGGCATTATTTAAAATCCAAGTAGTAGTTGTGATGCATCATTGTAAAGAGAATTTGACTATCAATCTGATTCTCAAAAATATACAGTTCATTCTATTAAAAAAAAAACAAATTGACATTTTATTGGAAAATAGAGATCACGTTGAAACTTCATTTTCATTAATATATAGGTATTTGATTGAAATTCACTTGGTTTGTTTTACTAATAAATTGTTTTATTTTCAACAAGTTTCGGCTTAATGCCATTTCCAAGAATGGTGTACAAAAGAGCAAAATTGATTATATATACTAGATGTCGGCATTTCAGGTAATAAGCGCTCTAATTATCGGGGAATTCCAAAGGTCCTCGTTGTTATTGACCACGTTTTTTCCCGCCTTTATGGCTTTACTTATTTCTAAACCCTCCCGATAATTCAAAACTAATCCCTTATTACCCGAATGCACCATTTACAGTCGTTTGAGCTGAAAAAGTGATTAGCCGCGATGCAATGTTTTGCGAACCTTGTGGTCTGTTTATTATTTAGAATATCTTTCCTATGTTCTTTTAATCGCGTTTCAAAAGACCTGCCCGTTTGTCCTATATATATTGCATCGCAGTCATCACATTTCAGCTCATATACTCCGCTTTTTTTTTAATATGACTATTGTCTGTTTTAATTTTATTATTCACTAATATTTTCCCTAAGTTAACAGAATTAGGCAAAATTATGTTATTGTCCTTTCCCTTAACTGTTTGTTTAATTTTCTGTGAGAGGTTATTGACGTATTCTAATCTATTCCAGTAGGTTTTCTCTATTTTTGTCACACTATAAAAATACTTCCGCAATTGTTTTTGTTTTTTCTTTTTAATCATTTGATCAACTAATGCCTGTTTATAACCGTTATTTTTTGCTATTGTTTCATATTAAACTTTTTTCTGTATTTTTAATATTTTAGCAAATGTAAGCTGAGCACTGAAAAATCAGCCACCCTGTATGTCGACTGACTATGGCTCCACCCGACTGATTAACTTTAATCAAACACTAATCATATTTAAACCTCTAATTAAGTCATAGTTCTAGAATATAAGAATGTTTTAAATTTGTAAGGTATCCTAAACATGTCTTTTTTATCATTATGCAATTTTGTAAATAATTTATACATAAAATTGCTGTTTTTTTAAGGAGTACCAATCACTGATTAACTTAATCGACTTGGGTGTAAACAGGCATATATCTTTAAAATATTGAGTATTTTCAACATGTCATTATTCTGTTAAATATAACGTAACATATTTTATATTTTTTTACACGTTCGATGTCACTTTTGACAGTTGAGGTTTATCGATATAATAGACAACCGACATTGACATTTATCAATAGTGACAGTTAAAATTAGCCGGCGTTAACTCTCTAATGGTACATGACATTTAAGTTATTTTGACTGCCAAGTTGAGGGAGCAAATTGGTTATTTGGCCCCAGGCGTAAGTTTTACTTAGTGTGTCACTGTGCTTAATCAAGGAGCTAAAGAACTAGTTGGAAGCTAGAGAAAAATTGCAAAAACTAAAATATACAGATATAATAATTTTGTAGTAATTATGTTTTCTTATTATTACAGGTATGTTCAACAGATGCAATAAATCAAGTTTATTCACACAATTTTAAATGGTAAGTTTTTGTGAGCCTTAATTTAGAAAAAAAAATTGTTATTTGAAGAAGAGAATTTATCATCTAGATTCTAGATGAAATATCTATTCTAAAAACCGATAAATTTTGCACCTAATAAATTGAAAAAATAATATTTTACCATTTCAACTTAAATTTGGCTTGAGAACGTTTTTAAAAATTAACATATGCATTTTCTTGTGTAAATGCCAATTTCTATAAATATTGATTATGATTCAATTATAAATGTACAAATATCTTTATTGACAAATAAATTGCATCGATTCGTATACACTAAAAAAATAGTTACAAGCTAAGTATGTAACATGTTTCCATCAAACACTCTAACAAGTTAGACTATCGGAGAAAAATACGTTACTTGGCAGGCTCGTCTACAGGGTGTCAATTTAAAAACAAGCCAGCCAGAATATCTTTGGAACCGTAACAGTTAGAGAAAATTTTTCAAAACTGTTTCTAGGATATGGAGGGGGAACCATTTTGACCCACATTACAATCTTTTGCAACCATATTTTGCTCATATTTTTCAAATGGCCCTACTTGTGATATATCATTAGAAAGGTCTTTCAAAATGCTAATCAGTGGTACCAGCTAAAATTTTTCTTGTTACATAAAAAATGCAACAGAAAATTTAAATCAATTGTGTTGATTTTAAGATTGTTGTCAAATTAGGTATTATAACAATTTATTTTTAGAAATTACAAATGAAAAAGCACAGATAAACACAATTATACCCAATATTTATTAGAGTTATCTATTGTTTTATTAAAATATAGACAACTCAAAAAAAATAAAATAATAACAAAACTTGGTTCAATGAACCTTCCAAAACCTTCCAAAATGTACGACAGGAATTTGAGAATAGACTTTATTATTGTCTCGAAAATAATGGAAATTTTAAAATTGTTGTCAAATTAGGTATTATAAGAATTTATTTTTACAAATTACAAATGAAAAAGCACAGATAAACACAATTATACCCAATATTTATTAGAGTTATCTATTGTTTTATTAAAATATAGACAACTCAAAAAAAAAATAATAACAAAACTTGGTTCAATGAACCTTTCAAAACCTTCTAAAATGTACGACAGGAATTTGAGAATAGACTTTATTATTGTCGCGAAAATAATGGAAATCATTTTGAGCGTACTATAATATAATAATTATTTTTTTTTTTACATTTTTTATGTAACAATAAAAATTTTAGTTGGTACCACTGATTAGCATTTTGAAAGACCTTTGTAATGATGTATCACAGGTGGGGTCATGCCATTTAAAAAAAATTGGCAAGGGTGGCTACAGCCTAAGGGGTTGGTTGCAGAAGATTGTTATGTGGATGAAAATAGTTCCCCCTCCATATCCTAGAAACGGTTTTGGAACATTTTCTCCAACTGTTACGGTTTCAAAGATATTGTGGCTGGCTTGTTTTCAAATTGACACCGTGTATAAACATATTACTTCATTAAAGTTATCATTTAGTGTAACAACAATATAGTTAGTTTTTGTTTTATTTGTCATTATTCGTCAAAGTGTTATCGACTTTTGGTTTTTCTACCCTGACTTGTCAGATGTTTGTATCAAGTTATCAAATGATTAAGCGAGGCGAGCATTCGAACATTTTAAATTTCGTGACGGTTGTCAGCTATAATGAAAATTGTATTTTATCGTTATTTTGATGAAACTGTTTAAAAAAATAGTTAAGTAGTTCTTTTCAAACAATTTTTTACTGAATCATTCTACAAAATTTAAGAGATAACTTTACTACATGATAATACAACCCTATTTTGTAAAAAAATACCACATAGGAGGTTTTATCAAAACAACGACGATTTATTTATTTGTTTTCCTAAATCTTTAAAAAATTGCCAAAAATCCATTTTCAAACAGATTTTGATGCGTAAAAACGCACAAAAGTGTGCATTTACATCTTGCCGTCGCAATTTCGACGCACCTTGCGCCCTTGATACCCGTTTGCACTGAGGATAATTTTATATTGAGCTACATACGACAACAGTTATCAAAATTAAGAATTTTTATATAGGTGATCTTGCACATTTTCCAATACAGCATAATTGGGATGATTTTTTTTCTTTTTTGGTTTGTTTGTTTGGCATAGGTTCTAGCCATTCAGCCACTAACGATGATTGTATTAATTTAACATATATTTGGACGTCACGACACATTCACACCACACCCAGGGACACGACGAGAAATTATTATTTAAATAAAGTCTCCCCGTGCACGGGAATCGAACCCGAGTTTGTGGCTCGCCGAGCGATACAGCCCGACGACGTTACCGCTCGGCCACCACCTGCCCTGGGATGATTTTGCTCGTTCAAAAAAATATTGTACAATCCTCGTGCGTGAACAATTTTTCGGAGTTCAAGCATTTGAAGGCACTCGCTCCTTCGTCGTTTGTACTTCAAAAATGCGTTCATTTGGGACAATTGTTTTCCCGCACTTGTTTTGTAAATAACTAATCCGATCGTCGTTATTGATATATTTATTCTTTTGCCCTTGTACAGAGAGTTTTATGTAACACCGAACATTTTCATAATGAGAATTTTTCGTTTAAGTATACATTAGCATACGTTGTACATTTGCCGACGCTCGGTTTATTAAGTGAATGTAATTTGAAGCTTTAAACGAGTGTTTTCCACTCCCAGGCTAAGCATGAAGTAAAATTTCGAGTTTAGAAAAGCCTGAAAATTTGGTTTGGTCGCGTAGCGCGAAGCGCGGAGCGGCCAAACCAAATTTTCAGGCTTATCTAAACTCGAAATTTTACGTCATGCGCCACCGGTACAAAACACTGATGCAATGTAAAGTTTTGCGGTGTGTTTTAAACTTCGTAATGTCAGTGTTTTGTACCGGTGGCGCATGAAGTAAAATTTCGAGTTTAGAAAAGCCTGAAAATTTGGTTTGGCGGCTCCGCGCTTCGCGCTACGCGACCAAACCAAATTTTCAGGCTTTTCTAAACTCGAAATTTTACTTCATGCTTAGTCTGGGAGTGGAACACACTCATTTTAAGTTTAAAATTGAACTCTTAAAAGAACGAGTATCTAAAGATTTGCGACTATTACGCTTTAATTGGGACATGTATACTTGAAAGAAAAATTCCCTGTATGTACAAGTTGGGGCATTTATTGCGATTGATTTACAATTTGTATTGGTCGTATAGGCAACCTAATTTACACATTATTTTTAAATTAAAGGTGTCAAATTGTATTGGATGAAAATGTTCGGTGTTACATGAAACTCTCTGTATGTAAAGCATATACAGTATTTGATTCTGCGAGGCATTTTGGTTTTTATAATTTTTGTGTTTGTTTAAAGACGATTTATTGTCGAAATAAATACCAAGGTATTTATAGTTAGTAGAAGAGGAAATTAGGGTTAATTCTGATTGAATGGGGATTTAGAGGATGCGATAAAACGGAATTGAGAGTTGAGATTTTGTTGAATTTTTATTTTCTATTTTTCAAACCATTTCTGTTTGAAAACTGCTGTAGCGTAGTGAGTGTTTTGAATAGAGTAGAGAGAGTGGACAATCAGGGCTATATCATCTGTAAATTAGAGAGGAAAGGCTATGATATTAAAGTAATTAGTATTATTGTTGTAAATGTCAAGGAATTAAAGATCACTCCTATCCTATGAGTTAGTAAAGATCATACCTTGTTCTATGTTAATATTGTTGAGAAACTATTTAAAATTTTTACCTAAAGCGATCTATTAGCCAAGAAGTTGGCAATGCGGATTATTAGGTGTCTGGGTATATCAAGTTGATTTAAATACTAGACCTCGATGCCATACTGTGTAAATTGCCTTTTTGGCATCTAAAAACAAAATTGCTGATTTTAGTTTTGCAGTTTGAGGAAAGGTTTGCTAGAGATAAAGTTGTAGAACATTCAGGTCAAAATCCGAATTGATATGAATTCATGGCGCATTTTTTCATCACTGTCATACGTTTTCTTTTGATCAGTGATTTGAAAAATTTACCAAAAACAGGAGCAAGAGTAATTGGCTGGTAACTGAAAGGTAATGTATTATCTAAATTCGGTTTTAGGATATACAGGGAATTTTTCTTTTAGGTATACATATGCATACGCTTTTTTAAAAATAGTTTAATTTGAAGCTTGAAACGAGTGTTTTCCACTCCCAGGTTAAGCATGAAGTAAAATTTCGAGTTTAGAAAAGCCTGAAAATTTGATTTGATCGCTACGCGACCATACCATTTCACAAATCTAGCTATGGAATTAATAGTCCACTCTCTCGCTTTATGCGCACGTCAAACAAACTGTCGCTAAATCCAAACTTTCATCTTTTTAGTAAGTCTCTCTGTAAATTCGTATCCGGTCTCAAACGTATTCAGGTTTGTTGTTGTATGTAACTTGCCACATCCATATATGTATATATATATATAACATGTATGATCTACATTTTGTAATAGCTTTAAGTATTTTGTATATTTAAATGTATAAAAACTTCATGTTTGATAATGGCAAGCTGAATTTGCCGAAACTGCAGTCACATAAAAATAAATTGTGTTATACAAACAAAGTTAAAAGTGTTTTATTGTGTATAAAAATGGATTTTTTCCGTAAATAAATAAATAAACCATATGTTCAGAATTTCTAAAGTTGAAATGTTACTTCATGCTTAGCCAAGGACTGGAATAAAGCATTAAATTTAACGCTGTAATTATTGCGGTATGTATAGTTGAAAGAAATAAAGACATTACATCTAAATTTCTTAGAGAAGTTATAAATTATTTAACCCTACACAGTTCCTTGAATTTGTAATCAAACTTTACCTGAATAATTGATTTAATAATTACTAGCACATTGGAAACAATAGTTAAAAATGTATTGACCCAATTTATGAATTTTAAATATTCAAAAGCTTAGCGGCCCGAGCGATGCAGCGTGCAGCACAATGGCGTCTTGTCCGCGGCGGTTCCCACAATTAAAACCTGAGAAATTAAAGAAAATTACAGGAAACGCTCTACATTCTCGCGACAAGCGCTCAGCGATAGAATAGAATCCGTCACGGCCATTGTGCAATTTAAATAAATTAAACACAATGAAACTAGCGAGACGTTGCACGTGAGCGCGCAGACCCCGAGGGCTCTGATTCTTCGACGACAATTTTTCAATTGTTCTGGCTGCTGCTTAACTACCGATAGCTAGTTAGCCATTGTTAGTTAAATGTCCTCTTTACATACATAAAATAAACAGAATTTCAATTTGATTGATTGTGGGTGTTACATTAGTTAGATTGTAGAGTAATGTATTGTAAAAAGAATTATTCGAGTGTGCGTGTAACAATATATTGTAGAGTAATTTGTTGGTAGAAGAATTGAATGGAATTAATAGTGTAGTTTCCAATCTTTTAAATTGATATAAATTATATTTATGAGTCGTCTAGATACAAAATCAGTTACATCAGTTCTTTTGAAAAGAAAAACGAAACTATAGTAAAATGTTGATTATCTCCAAAACCGCTATATTTTGGCGAAATTAGTCTTGGGGCTTTAGCTTGTGTCCTTTATAGTTATAGAATGAAGACCCTGTATATATTTAGCATGGGTGCAATACTAAATATATACAGGGTCTTCATTTCAAAAGGAGCCACCCTGAATAATTTTGGATCTGTAGATAGGGTTTTAAGAAAAAAACACGTCAATTTTGTTTTTAAGAGGGAACTTGGTAAACACCGTTTTTTTTTTTAATTTTAACTTTTTCCCCCTTACCCCTAGCCACCCCAACTTTATAATCTTAAATGGTACCCCCTATGGTGTAATACCTTATTTTAAAGGGCATTCAAATTAAAATCCAGCAAACAAAAAAATAATTGAAATCAGTTCACATGCTTCAGCAAGAGACTGTCTTCATTTCAAAACTAGCCAGCCTGAGTAGCTCTGGATCTGAGGTAGAATCGATTTTGAATGAAAACACATAAATTTTGGTTTTAAGGGGGGACTTGAAAACACCGGTTTGTGAATTTTAACTTCCACCCTCTTATCTCCAGCCAACCCCAACTTTATAATTTTAAATGACACCCTCCGTCGCGTGGTACCTCATTTTAAAGGGTATACAAATACTATTGAGTTCGCAAAAACTAATTTAAATCAAAAGCTTTAAACGAGTGTTTTACACTCCCAGACTAAGCATGAAGTAAAATTTCGAGTTTAGAAAAGCCCCGTGAAAATTTGTCGAGGGTCGCGCAGCGACCCGAGACAAATTTTGTGGGCTTTTCTAAACTCGAAATTTTACTTCATGCGCCACGCGTATAAAACACTGAATTCAAGCGTGGTTCAAATATACATAAATACACAATATTTTTGTTTTGTACGCGTGGCGCATGAAGTAAAATTTCGAGTTTAGAAAAGCCCAGAAAATTTGTCTCGGGTCGCTGCGCGACCCGAGACAAATTTTCACGGAGCTTTTCTAAACTCTAAATTTTACTTCATGCTTAGTCTGGGAGTGGAAAACACTTGTTTAAAGCTTTAAATTGAACTTACAATATAAACAGGTAATATGCGCAATTGTTGTATCAATTCCATGGTATGTCATTATTTTTATAAAATCACATTACTTTTTCTTAATTATTTTAGCTGTAATCTTTCTGACATTCGTTGATTTTTAAAAGAGTTCAATTTGAAGCTTTAAACGAGTGTTTTCCACTCCCAGACTAAGCATGAAGTAAAATTTCGAGTTTAGAAAAGCCCCGTGAAAATTTGTCGAGGGTCGCGCAGCGACCCGAGACAAATTTTCTGGGCTTTTCTAAACTCGAAATTTTACTTTATGCGCCACGCGTATAAAACACTGATTCCAAGTGAGGTTCAAATGTACATACATTTTACAATATTTTGATGTTTTATACGCGTGGCGCATGAAGTAAAATTTCGAGTTTAGAAAAAGGGCTTTTCTAAACTCGAAATTTTACTTCATGCTTAATCTGGGAGTGGAAAACACTGTTTAAAGTTTTAAATTGAACTTTAAGAAAAAACAGGGAATATCCGCAATTGTATTAATTCCATGGTATGTCATTATTTTTATAAAATCACATTACTTTTTCCTAATTATCTTAACGTAGAGAAACGTGAAGTGTTAAGTATGAACATTCCTAAATTTATAATTTTTTCCTCTACAAAAAAGCCAATATTTGAACACTTTAAAATTAACATGCGGTTTCCTAGGCTTCGTCCGCCAAGTCAACACCCGGTATATTTGATATTTGATACTTATGAACGAACCGCCACTGTGCTGCACTATTGTTATTTGTTCATACCTTTCATGCTCTTGCACAGTTAGTAGAGTCAGATATTTTTAATCGTTAGCATTAATGTGAACACATTTTTGAGTTCAACATTTATTTATTTCATTCTTTTACACAAACCATTAAAGAATAAAGTGTAGTCTAAATTTATTCAAGTATTTTACATCAATGCGGACATTCAACTGAAATAATTGATATTTAATGTAAACGCCTTGTTTTTTCTTTTCCCCGTCGCATTTTTTTATCACCGCGAATTGTTTTTTCTGCGCGAGCGCTACCTGCAAAATATTTCCATTTTAATGTAACATGTTTTATTCATTACTCCTCGCGGAGAGGGAAAGAGCGAGAAAGAGAAAGGGAAAATAATGTTCCTGCGCACAATTATGCAGATAAGATTATATTTGAAATTTATAAAAGGACGCGGTGAAATAGATCGATGCAACTCTAGGAATAATAATAATAACGCGTTTCCGTGTTCCGCTTTCCGTTTTTCCGGATTAAAACGCGCCAACAATGGCGTCCGCCGTTGCCCCTGTCAACAACATGCAGACAGACTAATTAATTTGAAAGTATCATTTTAATCCAGGTTCGTTTCGAGCATGAGGGTTGTTAGTTGGAGGGGGTGATAGGGAGGATGTGCAACAAATCCCCCCTTCAGCCGCCTAATGTATATATTTCCAGGGGATAGAATTAAGAGCGCAAACAGGCTAATTGATTCGCGTCGAATTTTGACGTTTATAATTAAGTTCTTAGCGGGGTGTCTCTGATTTGTTTCGCGCGGAAATCAAGATTAAATATAAAAACACCCCACAATCATTACATTTCTGATATTGTTTTAAAAAGGCAATCATTTTATATTCTGTTTTTTTACAAGAGTGAACTAACCAGAAACCTGATTTACACAGCTAGAATGAAGGAATCTGGTAACTTGTTTGCCTCAAAATTTAAATCAAAGGAAAACTTATAAATACAATATTTTGTTTATAGACCGTATGTTTATATTAATATAACATGCACTTTTTTAATTTTGTGTTTTTTCAAAAGTATATTATTAGTTAACATGTTTATAATTATTTGCAAATTGTCGGATTTTCATTAATTTTAAGTTTTTTTGTATATAGAAAAACACTTTGATACGACTTACTAACTTGTGCCATCTATTAATTGATTTTACCTCTAATTAAGTCAAAATTGTAAAATACAAAAATGTTGTCAATTGGCAAGATATCTTAGGAATTTTTTATTTAATGAATATGCGATTGTGTAAACAAGTTGTGAATTAAATAGTAGCCTTTTAAACAGTACTAATCGTTGATTAAGTCATAGAGGCATTAATTTAATAAAAACAAAACATTTTACTTTATTAAATAAATAAAAAATATATTCTTAATTTGATAACTTTTCGATAAGTTAAAACAACTTTTGTTTAAGCTTTTGCCTTTCTCTACCAACCTAACTTCTGCCACTGGTATTCAAACTAACATAACGTAAATGATGGTTCCACAGTAATTGAGGTTAGATCAGATGACAGCCACTTGGAATAATTTGTGTTTCACCAAGTGCCAAAATATAAATTAATTTAAGGACTAGATCTTTTCGACTAGCCACAGAAAACTGTTTTTGTTTAAATTAACTAAAAATAAAGTCGAGAGGACTTTCAATTAGCAAAATAAGTAACACAAATATAATGAATTTTTTTTAAATTTAAATAGTGATTATTTTTAGTAAAAAAAAAACAATACATTTTTGATACTTGATAATATTATGTTATTGTTCACTTGAAATCAGTGTTTTATGTGGGTGGCGCATGAAGTAAAATTTCGAGTTTAGAAAAGCCTGAAAATTTGGATTTGACGGCGCGACTCGCTTATTTCGTGCGCCGGCAATTCCAAATTTGCAGACTTTTCTAAATTCGAAATTTTTCTTCGTGCTTAACCAAGAAATGGAAAACACCTATTAAACAATTATTAATATCTTATTGAGTAATTTTCTTTATTGCATAGTTAAAACTCTTCGCCAGCGCGCCAGCAAATCGAAATTTTCAAGCTTTTCTAAAGTCGAAACTTTACTTCATGCTTAACCAAGAAGTGGAAAACACCTGTTAAATAAATATCAATATCATATTGAGGAATTTTCTTTTTTTCCATACTTAATACTCATCGCTCGCGCGCCGGAAAATTCAAATTTTCGGGCTTTTCTAAACTCGAAATTTTACTTCATGCTTAATATTGATATCTTATTGAGTAATTTTCATCATTGCATAAAAAATTATTTATATATTTAAATTTTCACATATTTTAAAAAGAGACAAATTTGTGAATATAGTGTTAGTTAAGATTGTTTTAATTTTTTAAATCTATATTATTTTTTTTCGATCTTGGAGGCGAACTTTATTGTATAATTAAAACTCTAATCGTTACATCCTTACGAAATTTTATAAAGATCTCATGAAAATATTCACAGTTATAATTGTTTAATTAAATCTATTTTATTTTCTTTTTGGAGGCGTTCGCTGTGTGGTATATTTTGAATATTGAGATAGAGAAAACACGTACGTAACTTTTTTATGCCACTTTTATTATTATTACTATACATGGTATAAATATGTTAAGAGATAAAGTTATAATTGATAATAGTAAACGTAGTAAAAAATGCAAAGACAAAGTTATAACTAATAATAGTAAAAATGGTATAAAAAAGTAAAGTCCCTAATAATAGTTTTAAAGTTGTTTCCAATCAATTATATTTCTTCATTTTACGAAAATTTCCATTTTACAATATATTTAATGATATAATGTCAAAGTTCATAAATAAAACGACAAAAGGTTTTTTTTATTAAAATAAGAATGTCTGGATTTAAGAAATTAAACAATTCATGACTTTAAAATTTCGCGCGAGAACTTAACGAAATTTTGTGAGAAAGTTAGAAAAACATTGCTCTTTTATAATATTAATAATAAAAGTTATATCAAAAAGTTAAGTATTAATTTATCTTTATATTTTTCTTATTATAATAATCATATATTTTTTCATTTGGATGAAAATAACTCAAAAACCGCCAAATTAAACTGTAAGGCTTTTCTAAACTTGAAAATTATACTTTATGCTTGATTAAAGATTTCCAATATCGTAAGAAGTTTCTAATTAAACACTTATAGAAACAATGAATGTTTGAACATTTACATAGTATGCTTCGGGATGTGCAAAGTTTTCTACATCTAGACCAGCGATACTCAAGCTTTTTGGTTTCGGGGCCACATACACACTTTTTATAGGTCAACCCAGTCGCGAAAACTGTTTCTTTTTTATAAAATGTAAACAAACAAAAATGTATTTATTTTAACTATTTTCGATCAAAATGGATGGGTCAGCCTTAATACCTAAAACCATATGTAGAAATTCTGATATTTAAATTTAATTTTAATTATGATGAGAAGCAAAAGACGCCATACATCTTCAGAGATTACTTAATGAATTTGGTTTCGATAAGATGACGAGAGTGAAACTTTTAAGTGACAATTGTGGTGCACAGAAACTGGCTAAAAACCCAATTTTTCACAATCGCACCAAACATATTGATGTTCGACATCATTTTGTACGCGAAATAATTGAAGCTGGAGCTTTGGAAATTAAATATGTCCCAACAAATGAAATGGCGGCTGATGTGTTAACGAAAGGACTTTCGGGATCCAATCATCGCAAATGTCTCGAACTCTTGAGACTTAACAACGTTTGATCCTCAAAAATGCGTCATCATCTCGAGAGAGAGTGTTGGATAAAATCGCTAAGCTCTGGCGAGCGTTTTTATATTGTTTATATTTAGTTGAATGTCATAAGTGATTTTGTAAAAAGTTGTTCTGTCAACATACTAGAACGGAGAGAAATAAACACATTTATCATAATCCATTCTACTTATTAAAGTCTACGGGAATACCTTTCAATAGGTTTCGTAAGAATTCGCAGAATTTGTAAATTAGTTTAATTTTTATTTCTCCTGAAAATAATCAAAATGCGTTGGTAAGCACTAAGTTATCTTTAACCAAGTTTTTATATAACACTTCGTGCGCTAAGTTTTTAAAAAACCTATTTTTGTAATTTCATTGAAAATGATAGACATACGTAAAATGAAATTTACACGTATTTAAACACATTTTAAGATTCTTCAAAGGAAAATTTAAAATCATATATTTCATATATTTTAAAATAAACTCAAAGAAATTAGATTAATTTAAAATATATGAAAAATTAATTAAGATGTTTAATTTTTCTTATAGGAATCTTAAAATGTATTTAATTATTTGTAAATTTATTGAATTGTATATTCATTTGTTTATTAGTATTACTGTAATCAGTTTATAATAAAAGATAAAACATAATATGGATGGCAGAAATGAATTCAACAAAATAAAACGGTAAAAAATATACAAAAAATATTAACTCAATAATATACAAATTTTGCACCATTTTTAAAATATATTTTATCCTATTTTTTTTAATTTCAACTTTGATTCCTTTTATTAATCGTGTAACTTTTTTAATTTTTTATAAAAAATACAATCAAAGAAGTGAAAACGCCCCGAAATTTATGTTTATTTTTTTTTCTCATAGTACAACATTATTATGGTTGTAGCAGTATTTTCTATAAAAACGTGTCAAAATCTTCTACCTATCTTAGAAACAGGTTGAAGTTTTTAATTATATGTTCCAATGGTTTTATGGATTTTTATTTATAAAAAATTTCAAGTTCGTTTCATGAATTAGAATGCGTCAAAAAACATATTGATTTTTCAGACAAAATACAAACAACATTTTTTCTACAACCGCAAAGGAAGAAATTCTACCATAAATAAAAAATTGAATTTGTGTTCAGTATTCCGGCACCAGATATCACAGACGCGTTTCGGACTTCAAGGTCCTCTTCAGTGTGGTCCCGACCCAGTGCTGAGGAATACTGAACATTTCTGACTATTTCAAGCCAATATGTGAAAACTATTAATGGATATCGATAACTAACGCCATCTAATGCTTCATAGTGGCATCGTCAGTGACACGAATGCACAAAGTGCATATACAGGTCACTGTTTCGTCCACGAACGAGCAGAATTCTGTTTGTGAAACCAGAAAACAAATATCAAAATTGAATTTGTGTTCAGTATTCCGGCACCAGATACCCACAGACGCGTTTCGGACTTCAAGGTCCTCTTCAGTGTGGTCCCGACCCAGTGCTGAGGAATACTGAACATTTCTGAACATTTCTTAATAGTCTACCATAAATAAGTTTTAATAATTAAATAATTCATTTGAAAGATCTCATAATACTTAATTGCCTAAGTTAATGTAACCATGGGCACGGGTTTATTAACAAAAACATTAATCAGTTAACGAATTTGTCAGCATTTCTAGAGTTTGTGTTCCAGTGATAGTGATACTCTCACGTAGATCAAAGATGCTGCAATTGCCGAGGAAATTAAAAACGCAATACGAAAAAACAAATTGCCAATTTCATGATTGGTGTGTGAAGAAAAGATAGTAAACATTTCCAAGTACGTACTTTTGGAATATTGAGAACAGAAATCTACAAATTCAAAACCACCTATAGACAATTAATCACTAGTATCGCATTAAATAAAAATTGCTATTTTATATTTTACATTAATTGCCGCCATTATGGAATTTAGCGTGAAAAAATGAAATTTTCACGCTAAATTATTACATTTTTTCACGGTGAATAAATAGTACACTTTGCAAATTAAAAAAGGGAGTCTCAATGTCACCTTTTTTTGACGGTTGTAGAAAAAAAATATTTTAAGCACACATTTTCATATGTCAATTCAGAAATAAAACAAAGATGATCGATGGCTGATGGTCGATTGTACATAGAAATGTGGACATTCTTCTCAAAACTGAGAAGTTTTAAATGTTAACTTCATCTAAACAAATGTATTATAAGAGATGAGGAGAGATTTTAATTTGACACTCTTCACTCTGTACAATATGATGGCCAAATATAATTTATATTCACTTTAAAGCTGTTTAATAATATTAAAAATTAGTTGCACCTCTAAAACTTGCAACGAAAAATATATATTTTTGGCTGCCTAATTCCACTATGCGTTGGAATGTTATGATTTAAACATAAGTTGTTTCCCTTTTTTAACAATGAAAAAACTGTTTTTATTCCTTACTTCACTTTTATTTTTATGTGTTAGATGTACATTTCGAGTGCTAAGCACTCATTATCAATAACTAATTCTCTTACAAACTAGGTGCGCAATTATATATACCTGAACAAAAATGGTGGAAACGGGAAAACCTAAATATAATTACATTTGTGTCGCAAGGTTGAATAACATTAAGGGGATTACATTATGGACTGTTGAGGGGATTACGATTTTTCGGGTTTTTCAAGAGATTTAAGAGTGGATTGTCTAACGGGCTTAAATCGAAATTAAATAATTTATCTTTCTGTTTGTGCATTTCTATGGCCTCCAACATATTTAATCGGAAATGTGATGATTGTTTTAGTAATTTAATATTATGTTTCGAAAAAGAATGTCCTGTCTTTAAATTATGGTCAGCTAAAGCGGATTTATCTATGTTTCTATTTTTGACGTGGTATATGTGTTCTTTGAATCTTTTTAACAAATTCCTTCGGGTTTGGCCTATGTAACATTTGTCACACTCATTGCATGCAATTGAATAAATTCCGGTTATTGATAATGAGTGCTTAGCACTCGAAATGTACATCTACCACATAAAAATTAAAGTGAAGTAAGGAATAAAAACAGTGTTTCATTGTGATTAAATACTCCACTTAACTCAAATCAAACAATTAGTCCCTTTTTTAAGTTTAACTTATACTCCATTAATTTTAAGATTATTGCACTAGAAGCCCGGTTTATACAGCTAAAATGGCGGAATCTAGTGACATTTTTGGGCGCGCAATTTAAAATTTGGAGGAAACGCATGTTGCGTGAATAAATCGGTTAAACCAAAATTCATTTTTGAAGGATAAGTATTCAAATAAAGCTGCTAAGCAACAGTATTTATGGTTAATTGTTTCTTTGGATATCATATGACTCCTTTTTACAATATTTTTCTGTATTAATAAAGAACTTTATTATTTTAAAATTACACAAGTTACAGGGTTTTTCTATTGCATTTCACTATTGATCATATGAGATTCACTATATCCCAAATATCTTTCACCTTCTTAAAAATATGCTAAAAGATTTCCCGATTTACGAAATGAGTTTCACCGCATACGCAATACTTTTCCCTTTTATATTTTTGCTAAATATGTTTGCAGTAACAATAACTTTCTTCTAAAAATATTTTATTTGTACTTATACATACAGAGATAATTTGTACTTATACATACAGGGATTTTTTCTATATACGTATTACAAATTCCGCCCATTTTCTGTAAATCTGTAGATATTCCTTGTTTTTTTTTAAGTTAAATTTGAAACTTTAAACAAGTGTTTTCCACTCCCAGACTAAGCATGAAGTAAAATTTCGAGTTTAGAAAAGCCCCGTGAAAATTTGTCGAGGGTCGCGTAGCGACCCGAGACAAATTTTCTGGGCTTTTCTAAACTCGAAATTTTACTTCATGCGCCACGCGTATAAAACACTAAAATATTGTGAAACTTATGTATATTTTAACTTTACTTGAAATCTGTGTTTTATACGCGTGGCGCATGAAGTAAAATTTCGAGTTTAGAAAAGCCCAGAAAATTTGTCTCGGGTCGCTACGCGACCCTCGACAAATTTTCACGGGGCTTTTCTAAACTCGAAATTTTACTTCATGCTTAATCTGGGAGTGGAAAACACTTGTTTAAAGTTTCAAATTTAACTTAAAAAAAACAAAGAATATCTACAGATTTACAGAAAATGGGCTGAATTTGTAATACGTATATATAGAAAAACTCCCTGTATGTATAAGTTCAAACATTTTTGCAGTAGCAATAACTTTCTTCTAAAAATATTTTATTTGTACTTATATATACAGGGATTATTTGAACTTATACATACAGGGAGTTTTTCTATATATACGTATTACAAATTCAGCCCATTTTCTGTAAATCTGTAGATATTTCTTGTTTTTTTTTAAGTTAAATTTGAAACTTTAAACAAGTGTTTTCCACTCCCAAACTAAGCATGAAGTAAAATTTCGAGTTTAGAAAAGCCCCGTGAAAATTTGTCTCGGGTCGCGTAGCGACCCGAGACAAATTTTCTGGGCTTTTCTAAACTCGAAATTTTACTTCATGCGCCACGCGTATAAAACACTAAAATATTGTGAAACTTATGTATATTTAAACTTCACTTGAAATCTGTGTTTTATACGCGTGGCGCATGAAGTAAAATTTCGAGTTTAGAAAAGCCCAGAAAATTTGTCTCGGGTCGCTACGCGACCCTCGACAAATTTTCACGGGGCTTTTCTAAACTCGAAATTTTACTTCATGCTTAGTCTGGGAGTGGAAAACACTTGTTTAAAGTTTCAAATTTAACTTAAAAAAAAAACAAGGAATATCTACAGATTTACAGAAAATGGGCTGAATTTGTAATACGTATATATAGAAAAACTCCCTGTATGTATAAGTACAAACATTTTTGCAGTAGCAATAACTTTCTTCTAAAAATATTTTATATGTACTTATACATACAGAGATTATTTGTACTTATACATACAGGGAGTTTTTCTATATACGTATTACAAATTCCGCCCATTTTCTGTAAATCTGTAGATATTCCTTGTTTTTTTTTTTTAAGTTAAATTTGAAACTAGTGTTTTCCACTCCCAGACTAAGCATGAAGTAAAATTTCGAGTTTAGAAAAGCCCCGTGAAAATTTGTCGAGGGTCGCGTAGCGACCCGAGACAAATTTTCTGAAACACTAAAATATTGTGAAACTTATGTATATTTTAACTTTACTTGAAATCTGTGTTTTATACGCGTGGCGCATGAAGTAAAATTTCTAGTTTAGAAAAGCCCAGAAAATTCGTCTCGGGTCGCTACGCGACCCTCGACAAATTTTCACGGGGCTTTTCTAAACTCAAAATTTTACTTCATGCTTAGTCTGGGAGTGGAAAACACTCGTTTATAGCTTCAAATTGAACTCTTTTAAAAAACAACGAATGTCGTAAGATGTAGAGCTTATGCATATGTTTACCTAAACGAAAAATTCACAGTAATTAACACTACTTATGCCAGCATCCATTATCCGGATAAGGAGTCCTCTTAGTTCATTGCTAAGATGCATATTTTGACGAACTGCGGCCATTTTGCTGAGAAGTGCAATGTAATAGACAAACTGTGATAAGGTTTTGACATATAGGGAAATGTAGTGGTATATAAGGAAATGTATTTGATAAATGGGAAATTTATTTGAGATGATGGGATACATATTCGAAATAAAGTGAAATGCAATAGAAACGCTTTGTATTATAAAATGATTCTTTAATAATTTAGAAACGGTGGTTTCTTTGCTCTACAGATAATAATTATTTCTTATGATCTTATTTTATCTATATTTGCAGTGAAGAGTTTGTCTACCTTACAATTTTAAAAAGTAGGTACATCTAACTTACTTTTTGAAATTCGGTAATTTTTTACTATCTAGTAGAAGTTTTAAGACACTTAGGCCAAGTGCAAAAGAAGCAACGCAGTTTTCTATGTAGAATGTATGCAAAAAATGCGTCCCGTGACTCCCGACTCAATTTGCGTTGTCATATTTAATTAAATGCGTTATAGAAAACAGCGTGTCTTGACTCACCAGCGTTTTATCTTGCGCTCGGCCATATAGTAGCAAAATGCAGGCGCAATATACAAACATATAGAGCTAAGGGTGACTTAACAGACGTACATATGTACTTATTATGTTAACCCATTCTCTTGAAAAAGGAGTGGACAAATGTCGTAAGGATTTTTCTTCACATTCAGTCATCATTGAATAAGTTTCACGGCGCACTATCTTCTTCGGCTATGTTTAACCTTCTCATGTTAATTAGATTTTAACAATAATTTCAAACATGAATGAAATTGATATTTCCTCATCAGCAGCCTTAAGATTTATAGCTTTACTATTTAGTTTTCCCACATACTTCTACTTTTCATAAATGCTGAGGGCTATTAGCTTCGACCCATCTTAAGTTATTTACCCTTGTTGATTTTTAGAAGAAGAAACACTCATTAGTTTTTTGTTATTAGACATAATAACAAGCAATTTGAAAACACAGTGACAATCGGGACAATTCATTTTCCACTATAAGTGAAAATGAGTGGGGAATAGAACGAATTGTCTATTTATCGGCTTTGTGAGTTTTCCTCGAATCCCGGCCAATTAGCGATCAAGGTCAAATAAGCTCTATGTTTCCCTAACATTAAACTTAAGTATTGATGATTTCGATAGCTAACGCCATCTAATGCTTCATAGTGGCATCGTCAGTGACACGAATGTACAAAGTGCATATACAGGTCACTGTTTCGTCCACGAGCGAGCAGAACTCTGTTTGTGAAACCAGAAAACAGATATCAAAATTGAATTTGTGTTCAGTATTCCGGCACCAGATACCTACAGACGCGTTTCGGACTTCAAGGTCCTCTTCAGTGTGGTCCCGACCCAGTGCTGAGGAATACTGAACATTTCTGACTATTTCAAGCCAATATGTGAAAACTATTGATGATTTCGATAGCTAACGCCATCTAATGCTTCAATGCTTTAAACTTAACGTAAATGAAGTATAACCAGGTTAAATTAGTAATCGGTACGTGCAACGCATATCCAATATTTCTTATTAAAAACTTAAAATTTCGGAATTTTAATGCCGTACATAAAAGTTTGGTGGGTCATCCAAAAAAATCATGGTGGACCGCACATAAAAGCTCGACATGCCTACTCTAACCTAACCTGAATTAATAGTACCTAATATAACTTCTTAAAGTGTGATTATTATGCACGTGAATGGACAAATTCGTTCGCCTCAAGTTTTTTGATTTGTTTGTAGACATAAAATTATTTATTTCATTTTTTTCAATTAACACTGCAAACGTGCATACTCGACATAATTGGATTTATATCCCCTTGCTTGTATTTCCTAGTGCCAATCTTTGTAATAAACTTTTCATACAGCAATTTTCTCTTTAGTTAATTTTAGTGTCGGACTGGAACGACATAATTCCGCGGCTTTCCGGATTACAATTGTCGGCCGGGCTGGCGGAGTAAATGTACTTCTAAATTTGAATTAGCTCCGGCAACCCCCCGACCCCGCCGGGCGAGCGCGTTTACGATTTGATACACCAATAAAACTCAAACGTAATGGAAAAGGGAGAAAATGCGTTTATTGCAAAACTTTAATAATGGAGTACATCGTTGTTGTACAACGGAAGGCGGCTTCGGCTTTCCACAGCGCCTCCCCCCTTCTCGTTTTATTAAACCAGCCACTTTCCTCAACTGGAAAATGCCCATTACTGGTTTATTGAAGGTTTACTTCTTGTGTTGTTACTTCATCCAGTAGATGGTAAATTATTAATAAAGAGATGAATGGTGAATTAGAGTATAGAAAGAAAATATATAATAAAACACTTTGCTTTGAGTTTCACGCGATTTATTTGTTGGACACTGACATAAAGTGTATAGGAAAACTTACTGGAACTAATTTTAATTCAAATTTAAGGTAAATCATGTCACATGCTTACTAAAATTGATTATGTTTATTTTAAAACCTATGTGAGGTACGATTCGCAAGAGGTGTCTCATGGTTTCCTTGGTTTGTAGTGCTCTCTGCACCAAAACATGTAATACGAAGATAGTTTGATGTCATCAGATTGCGTATGTGACAAGAGACAGAAAACTTCATAATATGTCTGCTATGGTTTTTAGATGGAACATGCGAAAAAGTATGTTCCGGTATGCCGCTTTAAAATGTTAAAGTTAAAAGTCACATTTTGACAATGTCTTCGTAAAAATAAAACAACAAAAACCTAGCCACAAATAATTTGAATTAATGTGCACAATCGTTTCAAATGTGAGTGTACGTGGTATAATTGCAATTTCCACATCTACTTAATAGTTCAGGTATTTACAGATATGAATAATGCATTTATGTTGATTTGGTGTAAGCTCAAACGAAAATGTTAGTTGAATCGAATGCGCATTCAGTAGATTTGGCACAAAGTTATCGGATTAATCTGTTAATACAAAGAATTTTTCTTTTAAGTATACATACAGGAAAGTTTCTATGAGGTATACATATGCATACGCTTTTTTTTTAAAGCTTAAAACGAGTGTTTTAAACTCCGAGACTAAGCATGAAGTAAAATTTCGAGTTTAGATGGAAAGCCTAAAAATTTGCTTTGGCCGGGTAGCGCGAAGCGAAAATTAAGTTCACCTTAAATAATAATTTTATAATTTTTATATAGTTTTGCGATCAATTACTGAGTTCACAGACCCCTTCATTATTAATAAATAATACTAACATCTCTGTAATTATAATTATTATGTATTATCAAAAATTTATCTAAAAGCTTTAGAGTTAGAAACGCAATTTTTCAACAACAAAAAAACTTAATTTTATATATAAATGTAAAGCTAATTTAATGTGCTATTCAATGATATAAAAATATATAGGGTGTTCCATTTAAAAAAATGCTCAGAAATTAAAAGTCCGAATAAAAAAAAGGTACTCCACTGCATTTTACGGTGAATACTACAGAAATAACTATTGAACTGTTTTTTGCACATCTTATAGTTATTAAGATAAAGACATATTTTAAAATAGCCAACAATTGAAAAACGCCTGATATCTTCCAAACTAATCAAGTTGGCCATGATCTCTTAACGCAATTATTAATATCTCAGAAAAAGAGATCATCACGTGTATATCTAATTTTTTCTAACTCTTCGGATTACCAAGATACCCTATGAAAACATCAAACTGTAGCCACCCTGTACATATTACGATATTTCGCTGGAAATATAAATACATTCGTTGCTTTTGTAAAAGCTTCCAATTTAAAGCTTCTAGCGAGTGTTTCCAATCTTAGATTAAGCATAAAGTAACATTTTGAGTTTAGAAAAGCCAGAAAATTTGGATTGGTAGCGTAGCGAAGCGGAGCGACAAATCTAAATTACGCGGATAACACTGAAATATTGTGAAGTTTAAAATATACTACTGAGGGTCGATCTAATGTTGATTAGCTTTGTAAATGTTTATATGGAATATTTAAAAGTATACTTAAGAGAAAAAAACCCAGTATATGGTTTCTAATAATTATATTTAATTAATGTTACCGTTCTTATTTACATCACTTTCTATCTTTCTAAAATCTTCACTTTATTAAACATTGCTCAACATTTTTAATATTTTTAGGTACCCATCTTATAAAATAATTCGATTTCGACCCCTGTGGGTAATCCGCGTCAAATCAACACAGTCTTTAATCTTACCATCTCAGATTATTTTTTAAATTTTGTCCACTTATTGCCTTTACACAGAAAAAGGAAAATATCTAATTTTAAGATAATAGTCAAGCCGTTTGAAAGATATACGCATATAAATTTTAGAAAATCACTAGTTTTTTAAACTACGATTACTGATCCCCAAATAATTGAGCTAGAGAAGTGAAGCAGGAATAATTTTGTAGCATATTTTATGAACTTATGATATACAACACAAAAAAGGCAATTTTTTTTCAATATTTTTATTATAAGTCAAAATTATGATTTTGAATATCTTAAAAGTCGCATCTTCAAAAACGTTTAAAATAATATAATATTCTATAATAGTTCATGTAATTGTTAATTAATCATATACATTTTAGAGTGATCATAATGGGTTCATACTAAAAGAAATAAACTTAGTAAGCTTTATTTAAAATAATATTTATTGTATGTATTAATAGATCTGAAAAATATTTTGTAAATAAAACTCAACGAGTTTATTATTTTTTTTAATATAAGCCAATCATGATCCCACTTTAAAATTTATAGGGATTGCATGAATTATTATATATATATATTATTTTAAACATTTTTGAAGAGGCGACTTTTGAGAAATTCAAAATCAAAATGTTAATTTTGAATAAATAAATAGAATAAAATAACGAATTATTGTGTTGTATATCATACAAAAGTTCAAAAAAAAATGTTAAAAAATGAGACCTGTTTTACATCTCTAGCTCAATTTGGAGAGCAGTAATCGTAATTTGAAATTGAGCGATTTGCGATTTCAACCCATTTTTCTGAAATTTAAATGCATATACAGGGTGATTTATACCAGGAGGCGAAAAATGAATATTCGTGTTCGAGATTGGATTCTAAGCAAAAAATGTAAAAACTATTTTTTCGATCGGCCCTTATTTTAGAGATAACGAGGCATGAAGTTTTAAAATAAATATTAGGTTATGGAAATTGCTTTAAAACAAAAGATTTATTTATTAGTTGTTGACAGTTGTCACATACTTTGGGTATTGCTATTAATTTTTAGTGTAAAAAAGATAGAAATTTTGTTAACAATGCCGAATAATGAAGAATATGCCGACATTATTTTTGTTTACGACTTTTGCAACGGCAATGCTTTCGAAAGTTGTCGGGAATATCAAAGAAGATTCCTATACAGAGGAAATCCAGAATAATTCCGAATTATGAATGCTGCACTTAAAATTGAAAATGAACAAGATTTTGCTGCAGTTTATAATTCTGTAGTTTCACGTTGCCAGGCTTGCATCACAGCTGGCGGTGGACATTTTGAACATCTCTTGTAAGGTAAACTAGTGGTTTTCTTTCTGTAACTAAATAAAGTTTTCATATTGCCTTCTATTAGTTTTTTTTTGTAAAACTTGAAATTAATATATGTTTCAAAAGTTTGAACCTTGATATCTCCGAAACAAAGGCCGATCTAAAAAAAAAGTTATTTCTCATTTTTTTGCTCAGAATCCAATCTCAAACAAGAATATTAATTTTTCACCTCCTGGTATAAATCACCCTGTATCTTCAAAGCGGCATGATATTTAATTCTAAGAGTAGATATTTTTCTTTTTCTATATAAAGGCAATAAGTTGCCCCTGTATACTATTAAAAAACGTACTTTTTGAATGAATTTCTTATCTGGCACTTGGTGAAACATCAAATTTTTTAATTTGTGAAACAGTACCAAGTGTTTTTAATTCAAATAACTTTACATAAAAATCGTACGATAATTTCAAGCTAACCAAGATTATTGAGAAATTCCTAACCATATAATGAAAAACTAATTGGTATAATGAAAAGTACACATAACCGAATACACAAGCTATTAATTTTCGGGAAATTGTTTCTGAAAATCGTTCAATTTGAATCATTTTACGACTCTTTTCAGTTTTTCTTTTCTAAACTAGAAACTAGAAATCCCTTGTATATTAAAATATATGAATTTATTTTAATATTACTTATTTTACCTTACTTATAATTTGTGAAATTGATTGGGCCCTAAAAGACGAAATCCCGGGGGAGGGGTAGTACCTTCCCCTTGCCCATATGTGCGGGCGTCCATGCGCCATACATCATTGAAAAAAAATCCTATTTATTCATAGCAAAGCTAACTATGTCTTCTATTTAAAAACGCAACTTTGTGATGTATTTTGTTTATTAATATAGATATTAATATTCTGTAAATCCCATTTAATTCCCCTAAAAAATGTGCCTAAAGAAGATACAACTCTATCCTAGTAAAATAATAAATATATAATTGATATATTAATAAAAATCGAAGATAGCATAACTCGAAAACAAAAGACCATAGCAGATTTTTGTTTTTGTTTACTTCATAAATCCAACATTTTCAAAACTCAAGCGCCTGAAGAAATTTTCTACTCCTTGATTAAACATGACCACTGCGTCCTACCAAAAAAAGGTAATATATAAAATTAATTAGTTATATCGGGATATGTATAGTTAAAAGGAATAATCACTCTACATTTTAAAAAACAATATTACAAGAAACAAATTTAGAAGTATTAAACTTAAATTTTTGTAATTAATTTTTAGAATTATAACAATACATTACAGCAGAATGGATAACAAAATTAGTAATGTATATTTAATTAGACGGCTATGATAAATGCGTTTCGAAAATGTGTAATGTTTTGAAATTGCATAAAAATAACGTTGGCGTTTGATGGATGGGCCGTAACGGACGTCGCACATTGTTGAAATTACAAGACAGCCCCCAAAGACCATCCCCAATCTCCATTCCCTCAATTCCTCCTTTCCTCGATCCTCAAAGACGAAGAAGACGGAAGCCGACCCAAACAGAGTTAATTGCCACCAGCTTATACACAGAACTTACTCTTCCATTACGCCTCCCATTCCACCCCCCTTTAGAGGGGTGAATTTTTAATAACCCCACGACATTAATCAATCGATATTCAATCACAAAACAAAATTAGTTTTTCCTCGCCGATGCGGGATTCTTGCGTTACAAAGCCCCGCAGGCGTTTGACAGGAGGGAATGTTTGTAATTAGCACGTTTAAAGTGATTTCAGGCTTCTCTCCTCCGTCCGCATCTCACGGGTTCCAGCAGGTGGCCCGAATATAAATCCCTCTTGAATACACTTCAAAAACCGTTCCCACATCTGCATAAATAAACTGGAGCACAATTGCATTTTTCCCATTTTGTTCACGAGATCATGTGCGTATGTGTGTGTGTTTGCACAGGCTTAAATCTTTTCCGAGGCCCCAGGGGCGGTGGAACTCTTCATACTCTTACCCTCTCTGAAAATGACACAATGCATCCACTTTGAATGGACTTAATCCCGCTCACAAATAGCAAATACCACTTTATCTATCTATCTTTTCTATAAAAGCGACCAGCGGAGAGTAAACAGTCCCTTTCCATTTTTAACAGTTGCACGGAAACCTCCTCGAAGAGGATTTCCAAGGAATATATATTTATTTCATTTCATTACGATGTATGAATCACGTTCGTCCTTGCGGATTGGGCTTTGTTAGTGGGAAACATATTGTCGTCGCCTTTTAATAACGTATCCGCAATACAAATATAGTTTCCCTCTTTTCTCCTCCACCCTTCGGCGTGCGCATGTTATAAATCAGAAGGGTTGCTCACGTTGAAACTTTAATTCGTTTTTATTAACTGGCCATCTATTATGTCTTGACAAGAACGGAAAAAATAATACATCTGTCACCACTCGTTTGGTTTGATTCCATTGTGCGGAGCAGATTTTTATTTGAATTGCATTTGACTAATAATAGTGTATTACTGCGAACATTATACATTTTAAGTATTCAAATATTTTAAGCATCTGTTTATTTTAATATTCATTCTTTGGATTTAAAGTTGGCACAATATGCACTTTAAAACACTATACAAATATTATTCGCTAAGGATATGATGATTTAAATATTAAAAACATGAAAAAGCGTTTCAAATTAAATTTCTTGTACGTTTCTTATTACTATTGATAATTTAGTCACAAAAAAATATTAAAAGTGCGATTCTTTTCGCAATCTACAACAAGTTAGTCTTACAAAGACTATATCAAACACTCATTGAAACAACTACTTCCCGGGCTAATACCCCGACGGACATTGAATTATACAACAAGTGTTCGCTGTTACATACACTAACCTACTGCAAATGTAACAATTTGGGTCAAATTATTCAGGCCATCTATAGACGCGTTTCGAGATTTATCTCTCCTCAGTATAGCTTTGCCATTCCCTCTAAACAATTTGACACCTTAGACTGGCGGTCACGTTACCGTTCAAACATTAGTATAAATGAAATTGCCAATTCTTGGTTGCAGAATACTTCAAACATTAAAAGTGCGATTCTTTTCGCAATCTACAACAAGTTAGTCACGTTACCGTTCAAACATTAGTATAAATGAAATTTCCAATTCTTGGTTGCGCGTCTATAGATGGCCTGAATAATTTGACCCAAATTGTTACATTTGCAGTAGGTTACTGTATGTAACAGCGAACACTTGTTGTATAATTCAATGTCCGTCGGGGTATTAGCCCGGGAAGTAGTTGTTTCAATGAGTGTTTGATATAGTCTTTGTAAGACTAACTTGTTGTAGATTGCGAAAAGAATCGCACTTTTAATGTTTGAAGTATTCTGCAACCAAGAATTGGCAATTTCATTTATACAAAAAAATATGTTTGCGGAAGGAAGACTAATCGTCGATAGTCCGTTTATAGGCGTTAATTAAATTATTTATTTGAGTTGTAAAAATGCAGTTCGGCTATTGCATAAATATGTGCACACTTTTTGGGGGTACATCAGGGATTTAAGCGAATTTCACATATATTATAAAGGCTATCAAGACATGATGTTTGGTTGTTACTATAGGTTAAACAAATTATTGTGTCAAAAGTTATAACAATATAAACTTTTAGTACACTTTTATTTTGAACTCAAAAATATCGTAAACCGTTACCTATACAAAAAAAGTTATTCTATACTTTTTTGTGCTTATATGTTCAAAGTTTAAAATACATTTTTTCCAAAACGAAAAAACTTTATTTATATATATTTTTTTTTAATAAATAAAATATATCTTAAACAGTAATCAAATACTCATGTTTTAATTTTCTTAAAATAAAATATATGTAATACCCTGATCCTTCCTAAGAATATTTCCGTTTTCAAAAAAATGGCCACTTTAAAACTTTTTGAGATATAATTATTTTACCCGAGCACTACATTGACATGAGGCACTCCCGCCAATGGTGTAATAGCCCGGATCGCGGTGAGCGCCTCGCGTCAATGCAGTAAAAAAATCATATCTCAAAAAGTTTTAAGGTGCCCATCTTTTTGAAAACGGAAATATTCTTAGGAAGGATTGGGGTATAAGATATATTTCTTTCAAGAAAATTAAATCATGAGTATTTAATTATTTTGTGAGATTTGCTCCGGTAAAAAAATCATATCTCAAAAAGTTTTAAAGTGCCCATCTTTTTGAAAACGGAACTATTCCTACGAAGGATTGGGGTATAATATATATTTTTTTCAAGAAAATTAAAGCATGAGTATTTGGTTATTTTATGAGATTTGTTTTATTTATTAAAAAAAATCTATCTAAATAAACTTTTTTCGTTTTGGAAAAAAAAATATTTTAAACTTTGAACACTTAAGCATAAAAAAGTCAAGTATAATTATTTTTATATCAGTAACGGTTTACGATATTTTTGAGTTCAAAATAAAAGTGTACTAAAAGTTTATATTGTTATAATTTTTGACACAATCATTTGTTTAACCTCTAGTAACAACCAAAAACCATGTCTTTATAGCCTTTATAATATATGTGAAATTCGCTAAAATCCCTGATGTACCCCCAAAAAGTGTGCACTTATTTATGGAATGGCCGAGTTGTTAAAAGTCTATAAATAAAGATATTATATACATGTTTGCGTTTTTTCGCTATATCTCGGTAAACTTTGATCCATTATATCTCGGCAGTATACAGTTCGTTTGTTTTATCGTGCTTACTATTGGGATTTCGTAAACTATTATAGATAGTGTATAGTGTTAATACAAAATTAAACTGCGTTAATAAATTTCAACAAGCCTAATTTCTTTTCAAGATATGGCAAAAAAGAGAAAACTGGATTAATTATCTTTTCACTATAACTTTGTTGAATAGAACGACAATTATTTATAAATTTTAAATGTACCCCAAATAACAATAGCAGAACATAACAAAATTGACGGATTTTTATACGGGCTGTCCAATTTTCAAGATACAACATAGTTCAATTTTTCTTATGGCAGTAATATTTGATTTTTACACCATCCAGAAGAGTAGAAAATTTGAACTTTAGAATAAATCAGTGTTTTATACGCGTGGCGCATGAAGTAAAATGTCGAGTTTAGAAAAGCCTAATTTGGTTGGTCGCTCCGCTTCGCTACGCGACCAATCCAAATTTTCAGGCTTTTCTAAACTCGAAATTTTACTTCATGCTTAATGAAGGAGTGGAAAACCCTCTTTAGAATTACATTAAATGCTTTAAAAAAAATACACGAAGCGAAAAAATCTCTACTTAATTTTGCAATTTATTGGGTATTTGATTTGATTGATGATTCAGTCTGTGTAACTAATATTAAACATATATTTTCTAAACTAAAATCATTTAAACATTAAAAGTGCGATTCTTTTCGCAATCTACAACAAGT
Source organism: Philonthus cognatus (assembly GCA_932526585.2). Classification (NCBI taxonomy): domain Eukaryota; kingdom Metazoa; phylum Arthropoda; class Insecta; order Coleoptera; family Staphylinidae; genus Philonthus; species Philonthus cognatus. The sequence continues at coordinate 79,313,036 of OW052244.1, forward strand.
TAGTCTTACAAAGACTATATCAAACACTCATTGAAACAACTACTTCCCGGGCTAATACCCCGACGGATATTGAATCTCGAAACGCGTCTATAGATGGCCTGAATAATTTGACCCAAATTGTTACATTTGCAATAGGTTACTGTATGTAACAGCAAACACTTGTTGTATAATTCAATATCCGTCGGGGTATTAGCCCGGGAAGTAGTTGTTTCAATCAGTGTTTGATATAGTCTTTGTAAGACTAACTTGTTGTAGATTGCGACAAGAATCGCACTTTTAATGTTTAAAGTGTTCTGCAGCCAAGAATTGGCAATTTCATTTATACTTAAAATCATTTACTTTTGAAATTAATAATCAACCAAATATAATTTTTTTCCTTTGTAGTTTTATTTTTACCTTATATTTTACACCCGGCGATTTTCATTTTTTTTATTTAATTAAAATGCACGTACGTTTGTCAGAGTTATAAACATTAAATACGCCAATGACAATTATAACAACACACAACATTTTACAAACAGCTGCATCTAAATTATTTTTAAATTTTTTTAAATTTAGTTCGAATCAACATTTTTTTTCTTAGTTCTTAAAATTTTTCCAATAAAAAACAGAAACATTTATTTTACGATAGTCACAATATCAAATACTATTTATTATATTAAATATAATATAAGACTTTATAAAAACACAAATCAAATAAATAAAGGTTGACGAAAATTGTCTTAGTCTAAATTCAGAAAATTAAAAATTTACGTTTGAGGGACTGCTTAGATTGGAATTATTTATTTTTTTAATTAAAATCTGAAATCAAACAATAAAACACTTTTTTCTACAACCGTCAAAAAGGTAACATTGACACACCGTTTTGAATTTGCAAAGTGGGCTCTTTATTCACCGTGAAAAAATGTAATAAACTTAGCGCGAAAAAATGATTTCTTTTAAGCTAAATTCCAATATGGCGGCAATTAACAAAAATATAAATTAACAATTTTTATTTAATACGATACCTAGCAATTTATTGTCCATGGGTGCTCATGTTTGCGGTTTTAATTTTTTTGATTTCTCTTTTCAATAGTCCAATAGTACATTCTTGGAAATGTTTAATACCTTTTTCTTCGTACACTAATCACGAAATCGGCAATAGGTTTTTTCGAATTGCGATTTTTTGTTTTTTTTTTTATTGGGTTTGGCTTTTGCTTGGCCTTGGGAACTTGCCCATTAGCCAACATCATTTTATTTATATTTGTATTTGTTTTATTTCTTTAACTTATTGCTAATTACCTATAACTATATATTTGGACGTCACGAATATTTTTCGTTAGAAAAATTACTCGCCCCGGCTGGGAATCGAACCCAGATCACCGCCGTGAACGATTGGCGAAACCAGCGGCTCAACCGCTCGGCCACGGCGGGCCCCGATTTTGATTTCTTCACCAATAAATTAGAAACTGCCGCCTTTGCTTCATCCTTGATCTCTATGGAGGTATCTCTATCATTGGAATCGTCGTAAATTATCATTATTTGTATTAACGCAAACGGTAGAAATCCTGATAAATTCGTCACTGATTAATGTTTTTGTTATCTTACTCGTGTCCATGGTTACATTTACATCGGCGACTAGGTATAATGAAATCTTTTAAATTAATTATTTTATTATTAAAACGTATGTGTGGTAGAATTTCTTTCGTTGCGGTTGTAATAAAAATGTTGTTTGTATTTTATGCGAAAAATCTGAATGTTTTTTGACGCATTCGAATTCATTTTTAAAATATGCATTCTTGATTCGTCAAAAAAACACTGCTTTTGCGCACATAATAGAAAAATATCATATTACTTTGTTTGTTTAACCCTTGTTTATTTATTATGACTGCAGTTTCGACAAATTTAGCTTGCCATAATGAAACATAAAATCAATCAATTAGAAGCTTAAGTTTAAAGGTAATTGAGTTTAGAACGCATGTTTAATATTACTTACAGAAACGAATCAATCAATCCATAACAAATATTGAATAAATTGCAAAATTAAGTAGATGTTTTTTTTTTACTTTCTGCAGTTTTTGTAATAGCATTTAATATAATTCTAACGAGTGTTTTCCACTCCTTGAATAAGCATGAAGTAAAATTTCGAGTTTAGAAAAGCCTGAAAATTTGGATTGGTCGCGTAGCGAAGCGGAGCGACCAATCCAAATTAGGCTTTTCTAAACTCGAAATTTTACTTCATGCGCCACGCGTATAAAACACTGATTTATTGTAACGTTCAAAATCATACACACATTCACATCAACTTGAATTACATTACCACACGTCCAGATTTATAAGTACTCAAGATTACCGTGTTAATAAATAAATATTTGTTTTATAAACGAAGAATGCACTTTTTACATATTAACATAAAACGAATACAAAACGTCGGTTATTTTTCACATAAATTAACTTTTTTGACATAAATTGACATCATTGTCGTAATTAGCATAAATTATAATTATATTATTAGTGCTTTATTGTCAATTTAATTTCATCTTTATTTAACTCAATTTATAATAATACATTTATTAGTTCTGATACTGATAGTTTGACATTTTTTTAACGAAATGTACATAACCTAAAAGGGTCGTTAGAAATACGAATAAATTGTAAAATGGTAATCTGATATATTAGAACATTGATTAAAACACTTCGTTTGTTTCACTGATTTTAATTTTTACTTTACTTTTAGAGTAAAAATAAAAATCAGTTAAACAAACCAATTGTTTTAGTCAATGTTCTAATATTAATTATATAGTATATGTTTCACCATGGGTTAAGTGAGAAATTAATTTATCATTTTTAGTTTGATATACGACGCATGATTTTCAACTAAATTACCTGCTGTATTCAATGGTGTATAAATCAATAATGGCTACATTTGATGTCGTATCTTGAAACTGGGACACCCGGTATAAAATCTGTCAATTTTGTTGGGTTTCTCGTGTATTATTTTGAGCACATCCAAAATTTCAGCATGTTATCATGCTAACAAATGTTGCCATTTCTTGATAGCCTTTATGATATACAGGGTGGGGCAGAAAAACCTATCTGATTTCAAAACGTTATAAAATTAAAACCACTCAACTTGTCAAAAAAAAATTTTTATTAACATATCGCAAATTTTATGCCATTTTGAAATTTAAGTTTTGAAAAGCACATCACTCAAATGTCGTCCTTGGGAACGGATACACTGATTTAGGCGCTCGCGGTAGCTTTCCATGACTTTCACCGTCATTTCCACAGGAATTTCTTCAATTGCCCGAGCAATTTCCCTTCATAAAGCAAGAAGGGTCCTTGGTCGATGCTGGGTTTGAGGTAACCCCAAAGGAAGAAGTCACATGGAGTGATATCCGGTGAGCGCGGCGGCCAGCCAATATCACCTCTCAGAGAAATGAGGCGTCCGGGAAACATTTTCCTGTTGAAACCACACATTTTCCACGCCATTTTCTTCCATTTTGGGCTGAAGACAATTTTCCAGCATGAAACAATAGCGCTCGCTGTTGACCGTTACGGTTTGCCCATTTTCTTTAAAAATGTAAGGCCCCCAGACGCCTAGGCGGGAAAGAGCACACCACACAGTCACTTTTGGGCTATGGAGGGGTTTCTCATGGATTTCTCGAGGATTTTCGTCACTCCAATATCGAAAATTCTGCCTGTTTACGGCGCCACAAAGGTGAAAATGGGCTTCGTCCGAGAAGAGCACAACATCGTCTATTGGGAGTTCTCGGAGATCGCGACACAGGTTCATACGGGTTTCAAAATCCCTTTCAATTAATTCCTGTGCAACAACCATTTTGTAGGGATGCATTTTGAGGTCCCGGTGCGAAATTCGCTGAATACTGCGGTTGGAAATCGCCAAAGCGAGCGAATGTTTTCGTGCCGAACGACGCGGGGAACGTTCAATCGCGGCTCTCACATTGGCCACGTTTTCAGGTCCTGTTGCTGTCCTGGGACGTCCAGGCGACTTCTTTTTCAATGCTGAACCCGTCTGTCGAAAATTTGATACCCACACTTTAATCGTAGCGTGATGTGGAACAGGATCATGACGCCCGAGTCCGAAATGAATTCGAAAAGCACGTTGTGTAGCAATTATCGAACCGCCGTTTTCGATAAACCGCTCAATAACAAAAGCACGATGTTCACCAGACCAAGGCATGTTGACTAATGACAAATGGCATAAAACCGGCTTTCTAACGGTTTTTACCCCATTACTCTACCTGTTCCCTCTTCTGAGAAAAAGGGATTTGAAATCGAATAGCTTTTTCTGCCCCTCCCTGTATGTAAAATTCGCTAAAATCCCTGTGGTACCCCCAAAAAGTGTGCACTAATTTATGGAGTAAAATTTTGACTTGTAAATACATGTAATTACTATTATAGTATTTTGTCATTTTATTCCTCTGTCTACTTTATTATGACTATCAGTCACTTAATTAACTGTTTTTTTAATATGATATACCGTTCGTTTGCTTTATCGTGCTCACTATTCAGATTTCATAAACTATTAGAGATACAGAGACGGTTAAATTAGAGAAACGTTTCCGTTTCTAAAACAAAATAAAACTGCGTTGACAAATTTCATCTAGTGTCTTTTTTTTAAGATACCGAGCTGAAGTTTGAAATGTACTCCAAATAACATTTGAGGAACACAACTAAATTGACAGACTTTTGTCATACATTGACATACAGTGTGGCCCATTTTCCCCCATGCGTATTAAACCCTGAAATTTTGTTGAGTTTATGGTATATTTTCAATTTTAAACAATGATATTTTACAGTATTTTTTTCTACGAAATTAAACGGTTTTTCAATTGGAATTCGGACAATTTATGGAGTGTTGGACAAACATTTTATTAAATTAAGTCAGTGTTCTAAACGCCTGGCGCATGAACTAAAATTTTAAGTTCAGAAAAGCCTGAAAATGTTACTTCATGGTTAATCAAGGAAAGGAAAATATTCGTAAAAAAATTACAGACATTTTTAACTATGTTAGAAATGGTATGATTATATTATTTATCGACCTAAGACCTCGAGCTTAAATTATATTTTCTTAAAAAAAGTTGATTCGAAAAAATATTTTAATTTTAAGCACATGTACAGCTCAAATGAAAATACATTTAATTCTGAAAAAGCTGCATTACAGTATTTGTAATTTTTATGAAATTTTACAGATATTATTTAGTATTTTGCAATAATTGCCAATTTCATGATTTCCGTACTTTATGCGTTCTGCTTTATATATATATATATATATATATATATATATATATTGGTACTTTATATATAAAAAATAAAACGCGCAGTTTAAATTAACCAACTTGAAGTTAGCAAAACCATTATAGATAGTGCATTGTAAACATTTTCGTTTTAGATGTTAGTGGTGAACTTTTGTGTTGTTCACTTTTATATAAATAAAACAATTTAAACACCTTCAAATATATATTGTGCATTCGCTATAATTGTATTGCCACACTGTGGCTTTTTCAGGCGAAGAAATCATTTCTTCGCCACAGTGTTGCGAAACAATTGTAGCGAATGCACAATATAGCGGGCGTTGACTTGGCGGACGCAACGTAGGAAATCCCATGTAAATTTTGAAATGTTCAAATTTTGGCTCCCCTATTTACTTTAGAAACAAAACCTTTTTTGTAGAGGGAAAAATTCTGAATTCATTCGTGTTAACTTTTCTTACTTTACGTTTCCCTAAGTTAAAATAATTAAGAAAAATAATGTGATTTTATAAAAATAATGATATGCCATGGAATTGAAACAAAAACTGCGCATGTCAAAATGGCAAAAGATATCGTAGTCACTTGATTGAAGTAAATGTTTTCGAAATAATTTACACTATACAAGAAAAATGTTATTTTTTTTATAAAATCACATTACTTTTTCTTAATTATTTTAGCTGTTAATTTTCTGACATTCGTTGATTTTAAAAGAGTTTAATTTGAAGCTTTAAACGAGTATTTTCCACTCCCAGACTAAGCATGAAGTAAAATTTCGAGTTTAGAAAAGCCCCGTGAAAATTTGTCGAGGGTCGCGCAGCGACCTGAGACAAGTTTTCTGGGCTTTTCTAAACTCGAAATTTTACTTCATGCGCCACGCGTGTAAAACACAGATTTTAAATAAAGTTCGAATATACATGAATTTGACAATATTATAGTGTTTTATACTCGTGGCGCATGAAGTAAAATTTCGAGTTTAGAAAAGCCCAGAAAATTTGTCTCGGGTCGCTGCGCGACCCTCGACACATTTTCAGGGGGCTTTTCTAAACTCAAAATTTGACTTCATGCTTAGTCTGGGAAAGCTTTAAATTGAACTTAAAAAAAAACAGCGAATATCCGCAATTGTATCAATTCCATGGTATGTCATTATTTTTAGAAAATCACATTACTTTTTCTTAATTATTTTAGCTGATAATTTTCTGACATTCGTTGATTTTTGAAAGAGTTCACTTTGGAGCTTTAAACGAGTGTTTTCCACTCCCAGACTAAGCATGAAGTAAAATTTCGAGTTTAGAAAAGTCCCGTGAAAATTTGTCGAGGGTCGCGCAGCGACCCGAGACAAATTTTCTGGACTTTTCTAAACTCGAAATTTTACTTCATGCGCCACGCGTATAAAACACAGATTTTAAGCGAAATTTGAATATACATATATTTGACAATATTATAGTATTTTATACGCGTGGCGGATGAAGTAAAATTTCGAGTTTAGAAAAGGGCAGAAAATTTGTCTCGGTCCGCTGCGCGACCCTCGACAAATTTTCACGGGGCTTTTCTAAACTCAAAATTTTACTTCATGCTTAGTCTGGGAGGGGCAAACACTTGTTTAAAGCTTTAAATTAAACTTACAAAAAAACAGGGAATATCCGCAATTGTTGTATCAATTCCATGGTATGTCATTATTTTTATAAAATCACATTACTTTTTCTTAATTATTTTAACTTAGAGAAACGTTAAGTGTTAAGTGTGAACATTAAAATAAATTTAGAATTTTTCCATCTACAAAAAAGTTAAATACATTTTGTCTCTAAAATAAATAGGGAAGCCAATATTTGAATACTTTAAAGTTAACATGCGATTTCCCATGTTGCGTCCGCCAAGTCAACACCCGGTATATTTGAAAGTGTTTAAATTTTATTTATATAAAAGTGAAGATGATCTTTCAACATTTATCAGCCTTATCAATCAATTTTTTGTTTTGTTGGCAACGATTGAGTTTTGGAGCTACTAACTATTGTTTATAAAAAATTACTTACCCATTTTTAGATTTTTTTTTTAAATTATACTATCAACATAAATCAAGCAGACTTCGCTATGAAACATGCGCAATGTGTATTTTGAATTAAACTGAATCACTGTTTTACTCAGTACAAAATCTTTCAATTTAATTGTGTTTCTTAGATGTTATTTAGAATATATTTTAAATTTCAACTTATTATCTTTTTAATTAACAAAATTACATCAAATAGAAATGTTAATCGCTTTTCAAATAATATTAAAACACTTAACTTTGTTTTACCACTTTAATTAACTTTTTACAGTGACTATAGTTTCGACTACAAGCTAGTCATTATCAAACTCAGTTTGATAATGACTAGCTTGTAGTCGAAACTATAGTCACTGTAAAAAGTTAATTAAAGTGGTAAAACAAAGTTAAGTGTTTTAATATTATTTTATAAAGATATACCACAAAGTGAACGCCAACCAAATCAAAGATTTAATCGCTTTTCATTTTAATACATGTTGTCAGTTTTCACGATTCCAATTTAGCTATATTTTTTCTATGAACCTCGGCCTCGGCCTGGGGAATAATTATTACTATTTTAAATAGACTGGTCAAACCCAACACACGTTATTAGATTTTACAAAAACTTCATAACTGTAAAAATTAGGACAAATTGACAAAAATACAAAAATGTACCAAATCAACAAAAATTTTGAATTACAAACGAGTTATTGACAACAACAACAATAATATCTTTACTTGGCAGTGATAGTAAATACAATAATACATTATTACCACATAAGCGAGAAATTAATTTTTAAATTTTAAAATGTCAAAAAGGCTATCGACCGTTAGTCTTTCTGCCTATTATTTTATTTTTGTATGTGTTAGTTATACAGTATTAATGTGAAATTACACATTCAAAAATTGTTTTTTTCTGAAATTTGTATTTTTGTGCGATGTTAAGATTTCTATTAATGCACAATTAAGTTAGTATGCGGACATTTGATTCTGATTTCGAGAATTTTTCAAAGAGAAATGGATAGCGTTCATCTATTGGTATAACTTGTGTCTGTTTATACAATAATTCATTTGATGGATTAAATAATATATTGTTTGGATTTTTAATGTTTCTTAGAGTTCGAAGCGAGGAACGTTCTGCTACAAGTATATGGTACAATGTTCGAGGGTTTGAGAAAGTCAGTAGAATGAAACCATAATCTAACATTCGTCGGCATATTGATTTGTAAATTTTGGTAGCTGTTTTTGTCGAAATACCTCTACTTCTGTAAGTTAAGCATCGAAAATATTTTGCTCTTGTTGCAATGTTGGATTTTATTTTTTTGGAGTGTTGTCGGAAAGAGAGTTTAGTGTCAAAAGATACTTACAAAGGGGTGTAGGTGAGATTAGAATATTATTATTATTATTTTTTTGATGGGGAGTTTTCAGAAATTCGGTGATATGTGATTAGCATTTGGGATTTGTTTGGATTGATCGATATCCTTCACTTTGAGAACCAAGACTGCGTATTATTAAGGGGAGTTTGTAAGGATGAAATTGCCTTATTTAAATTTGAAGCATCAGAGATGAGAACTGTATCATCAGCAAATTGTAAAACATACTGCTTTGGGTTGAAATAATTTGAGTCTACATTATAAATATCATAAGAGAATATATTAAATAATAAGGAAGACAAAGGTGATCCTTGTGGGACACCTTGGCAAGGATTGAATACGTATGAGACTTTATTTTTAAATTTAACTTGTATAGATCTATTAGAAAGGAATTTATCTAAGATAAGTATTATATAAATGTGCAAATTTAATGTATGACATTTGCATAATAGACCACGATGCCATACTGAGTCAACTACTCTAGCTGTGTAGTTTGTAAATTTGATGTCAGGATAGCCAATGATAGATAAGTAGACCGTTTATTCTAGAAGCCAAATTGGTATTTATTAATATAAGTAGAATTTAACCTAAATTTTATAACCATCTTTAAAAGCTAATTGTCCACTCCCAAGACTGCTTTCAGGATTCGCTCCTACATCTGATACAAATTTAAAATTTGTAGACTCGAAAACTAATTTAATTTTAATTGGACGGAATTAAGACCCTTTTCATTCCCATCATATTCACACTGGCTGCAGCAGAAAAAAAAACATCAATGAATGTGTGAAGGGAATATTCAGAATATGCTCGGAATGCTTTCATACATTGCTGACAAGACTAACAAGCGATACCTTTCTTTAGTTGTACACATGTTTCGATCATTACAAAGTTCTTTAAAATTCCTCTCGACTTAACTCTCATGTGGATGAGTTCCTCATTAGGTAAAGTATTTTACGGTTATTTGAATTAGAAAAATCCAAGACACATGTGTTAAAAATGCTGCAAATTATCTACATAGAACCATCTAATTTTATGGATTTGTAAAAAAATGTCTGTGTATTTAAATGTTTCGTTTTTAATAGAGAAATTTGCACACAATTATGTTCGTTTAATTATTTAATGTACGTCAACAAAATTTATCTAAGATGATAATAACTGATATCCGTTTCAAAAGTTTTGGCCCCTATGTTTGATGGGTAATAATGGCAATGCCAGATTGGCATTATTTTATCTAGCGACTAGCTTTTAGTATTATTTTTGTTTTAAATTAAAATTTAGAAGTCGTACAGCGAGCATTTATTTATTTATAACACTTGGAAAATAATTATTTTACTTAAATTGATATTTAAAAACTATTCCTATTACTTGGCATCTTGACATTTAATTTTGAATAATTGGCATTCCTTCAAGTTATATTATTTAGCTTGGTTTTGTCAGTTTTATTTCATGACAGCATTTGTTTTTTTCTGTAGAAATTGGTATGAAAGTGTTTCAGAGAACGTTTTTGATTCACATGAAATGCTAATACGTGTGCACTTGTTCTGTTCTGTTTATTATTCTCATAGAGTGAGTGTAGGATTCAAATGGTTTATTATAAAACAACGCTCACCTCGTGTGTGTATTTCGTTAAATACGCAATTCCACCCGCTTTTAGCGTATTTTGCATGTGAAACACATCATATGTAATAATACATGTAAATCACATCAGTATACTCAGCTTTTCAGTCATATTTGACGTAACAAAATTAATTCTTTTCCAGTTTTTATTATATTATTATAATATAATAAAGGAGTGAGACAAATATTTTGGGTTTATTGGCGCTTCGATAAAAGAATATAATAGAATAATACAAAAGGATTTTTTTAAGCACTGGTATATACATCTCGATGCGTATCTAAACTACAAATAAAATACATTATTAGCATTATACTAAGTTGGGTAAAACTTTGGGAACACCGGATTTCTGGCTAAACTATACGTATGATGAAAAAATACTCTTAATATACAGTTTTCTAGTCGTTTTAATCTATTCAAGGACGTAATGTGATTTCCAACAGCTATCGTATTACTTGAGGTATGACGTCATCGGTGGCTTTTTTTAGTGGAACACCCTGTATATTTTACTTTTACTTTACTTTTTGAATAAACACTGGTTAAAAAATTAAAATGATATTGGGTTTGGTGAGTTTGCGACTTGTGGTTTTTACATTATAAAATAAAATAAGCGCTAAAAGGAATAGATAGCTGTTTAGTGTTGTTTGATTAGCGTTTAAATTTTATTTTAGAAAGATTGGTCGGATAATATGTCCTCGAATTATCTGATGGAAACTAGTACAATAATAACAGTAAATATTACTTTTAGATTAACATTTATTTGTAAGACGAGACAAACAACAGTAAAGAGCTATCTATTCCTTACTTCTTACTTTATTTATAAAATAAAAACCACAAGTCCTCCACTCAACAAATTCGACATCTTTGTAATTGTTTACCAAGTGTTAATCCAAAAAGTTTAGAACACTCTATTTCCATTTAAAAAAACACATTACAAGCCTGAATAGATTAAAACGTCTTTGGATAGATTACAATGACTACAAAAATGTATATTAAGAGTTTTTTCATCGCACGTATACTTTAGCCAGAAATCTGGTGCTCTCATATTTTTGCCAAACCCTGTATGGTGATTTTTTTTAGTATACATATTTTGAGGCATACGCTGTAAAATTTCAAGCATTCATTGTTTTTAAAAGCGTTCAATTTGAAACTATTAACGAGTATTTCCACTCCTCGATTAAACATGAAGTAAAATTTCTAGTTTAGAGCAGACTAAAAATGTGGACTTGGTGGGCGTAGCGAAGTGGAGCGTCTGGCAAAATTTACTTTATGCGCCAGGTGCTTATACACTGAAATATTGTAAAGTTCAAAATATACGGCTTTAAGTATTTCAGTGGTTTTTATTCGTGTGGTGCATGAAGTAAAATTTCGAATTCAGAAAAGCCTAAGAATTTGGATCTGCCGTCGCGCTATCCTTCACTTCGCGTCAGCAAATCCAAATTTTCAGGCTCTTCTAAACTCGAAATTTTACTTCATGCTTAATCTAGGATTGGAAACAGTGGTTAGAAGTTTCAAACTATTATTTAATTAAGGAGTGGAAACAGTTCTTAGAAGTATCAAATTGGACGTCTTTACATAACAGTGAATGCTTGAAATTGTACAGCGTATGCATCGAGATAAAAAATCACTGTTTTATGTAAATAATTTATTTTATTTGTATTTTAGTATAAATAGGAGTTGTATATATATTATATAATTAATTGTAATTAACTTTTAAAGCATAATTTTTTCTCAATTTAATAGAAATGAAATTAGAGAATGATAAAAATAATTATGCAAAAAAAATCTAAATCTTGTTGCTCCTTTGGGCGAAGAAAGTTTACTTTATTTACATTTTTAATACGAATGTCTTTTTTGATATTATTATAATAATATATATCATGAAATAATTTATTCAATCTTGATTGAACGACGATGATCAAAGAAAAAAAAACAAAATGGAAATTTAAATCACACCGAGAGAGTTTCCTATAAGGAAATGAAGGGTGCAGATGGGAGCGATCTCTCGAAATTAATCCCACTGCTCTTAATCAAATCTTAATTCCGCATTTTAATTGGTCGCCATGATATTTTCAATGACGACCCCCCAATCCACCCCTAGTTCACACCACGATCGAAGACAACCCCTCTCGGTAAGTTATCAGAAGTCGTCCAAATCCACTAATTGAATTAATGCTCAAGACAGAGAGCTTAAATTATAAATAAGTCCTATGAGAACTTTTAATCCCGCACCAGATATTTAAAAATGCAACCACTTATTGTCATAACCACAGAATTGTGATAGAGAATAGGCTTACCCCATTTTCTATATTAATGTTATACTTTCTATAATTAACAACTTTTTAATTTAAGGTTAATATAAAGCAAATCATCTGTTTTAAAATTAACAGACTAGTAGTTAGGTGAGGCTTTTAGTTTTTGAACCAGCTGGATCCATTTTAAGAAATTTTACAGCAGAGACAAAAAAAAAACATCTCTCTTCCAGGCATTTAAATTTAAGTAAATGTCTTTGATGATTTTTAGAAAAAACCTATGGGGAATTTTTATTACAAGTATACATATCCTGATGTATACGTTGCAAATTTTAAAGCATTGATTGCTTTTGAAAAGCCTTAAATTTGAAGCTTTTCACGAGTGGTTGAACTCCTTGATGAGCATGAATTAAAACTTCGAAATAGTCATGTGTGCGTCATAGCACTTTCCCCGTTCAAGATATAATGATAATTTCTTTACAATTTCTGCTGATTTTATCAGAATCTGAAGTTTCTATAATTTTTTTACAAGTGTCGAAATAATTCACAATTATCTTATTTTTCTTCCCATTTTGAGTATAAGTAATATTTATACCGGGTGTTGACTTGGCGGACGCAACATAGGAAATCCAATGTAAATTTTGAAATGTTCAAATTTTGGCTCCCCTATTTATTTTAGAATCAAAATGCATTTACCATTCCTGTAGAGGAAAAAAATCTAAATTCATTCGTGTTAACGTTTATCACTTTATATTTCTCTAAGTTAAAATAATTGAGAAAAAGCAATGTGGTTTTATAAAAATAATGACATGCCATCGAATTGAAACAACAATTACGGATGTCAAAATGGCAAAAGATTTCGCATTCACTTGATTAAAGTAAAGTAAATGATTTACATTTACAAGAAAAAATCCTCCTAATAAAGTGGTATTATGCAGACCACAGTTATCACGATCTTTGCGTTATGTTTTTGTCGTTATTTAAGTAACAGCAATATCTTATGCTATTTTGACATCCGCAATTGTTGTATCAATTCTTTCAATTATTAGTTTCACAAACATTTACCTAAACAAATTCAAATTTCACGTTTAATTTAATATAACTCAAAAACTATTAATAGGGTATTTTTATATTATTTATTTTCTAAAAGAACAGAATTTGTTTAATAATTGCACAAAATTTCACGAAGATATTTCAATGATTGTCTAAGTTACGATTCTTTAAATTATTAGTTTCACAAACATTTACCTAAATAACTTCAAATTTTACGTTTAATTGAAAATAACTCAGAAACTATTAATAAAGTATTTTTATATTATTACGTATTCTGAAAGAGCATAATTTATTTAATATTTACACAAAATTTCACAAAGATATTACAAAGATTGTTTAAGTTCCGATTTTTTCAATTATTAGTTTCACAAACATTTATCTAAACAAATTCAAATTTTACGTTTAATTGAAAATAACTCAAAAACTATCAAAAGGGTATTTTTATATTATAACATATTCTGAAAAAACATAATTTGTTTAATATTTGCACAAAATTTCACGAAGATTTTTCAAAGATTATCTAAGTTACGATTCTTTTAATTATTAGTTTCACAAACATTTATCTAAACAAATTCAAATTTCACGTTTTATTGAAAATATCTCAAAAACTATCAATAGGGTATTTTTATATTATTACATATTCTGAAAGAGCATAATGTGTTTAATATTTGCACGAAATTTCACGAAGATATTTCAATGATTGTCTAAGTTACGATTCTTTCAATTATTAGTTTCACAAACATTAACCCTAACCAAATTCAAATTTTACGTTTAATTGAAAATAACTCATAAAACTGTCAATAGGGTATTTTTATATTATTGCATACTCTGAAAGAGCATAATTTGTTTAATATTTGCACAAAATTTCACGAAGATATTTCAAAGATTGTCTAAGTTACGATTCTTTTAATTATTAGTTTCACAAACATTTATCTAAACAAATTCAAATTTCACCTTTAATTGAAAATAACTCAAAAAGTTTAGATAAGGTATTTTTATATTATTATATTTTCTAAAAGAGCATAATTTGTTTAATATTTGCACAAGATTTCATGAAGATATTTCAAAAATTGTCCAAGTTACGACTCTGTCAATTATTACTTTCAAAAACATTTACGTAAACCAATTCAAATTATACGTTTAATTGAAAATAATTCAAAAACTATTAAGGGGGTATTTTTATATTTTTACATATTCTGAAAGAACACTATGTTCTTAATAATCACATAGAATTTCATCCAAATAAATAAAAAAATATTTAATTTACGTTTATTTCAAACATTAGATTCATAAAAATGTAGGCAAAAAAATGCCAGTTTCACGTTAAATTGAGAATAACTTAAAAACTACTAAAGGGGTATTTTTATATTCTTACATATTCTTAAAAAGCATATATTGCTTAATATTTACACAGAATTTCACGAAGATATATAAAAGATTGTCCAAGTTACGATTTTTCAAATATTAGTTTCAATTATGTCATTATTTTTATAAAATCACATTACTTTTTCTTAATTATTTTAGCTGTTAGTTTTCTGACATTCGTTGAATTTTAAAAAAGTTCAATTTGAAGCTTTAAACGTGTGTTTTCCACTCCCAGACTAAGCATGAAGTAAAATTTCGAGTTTATAAAAGCCCCGTGAAAATTTGTCGAGGGTCGCGCAGCGACCCGAGACAAATTTTCTGGGCTTTTCTAAACTCGCAATTTTACTTTATGCGCCACGCGTATAAGACACCGATTTTAAGTAAAGTTCGAATATACATAAATTTGACAATATTATAGTGTTTTATACGAGTGGCGCATGAAGTAAAATTTCGAGTTTAGAAAAGCCCAGAAAATTTGTCTCGGGTCGCTGCGCGACCCTCGACAAATTTTCACGGGGCTTTTCTAAACTCGAAATTTTACTTCATGCTTAGTCTGGGAGTGGAAAACACTTGTTTAAAGCTTTAAATTGAACTTTAAAAAAACAGGGAATATCAGCAATTGTTTTATCAATTCCATGGTATGTCATTATTTTTATAAAATCACATTAGTTTTTCTTAATTATTTTAGCTGTGAATTTTCTGACATTCGTTGATTTTTAAAAGAGTTCAATTTGAAGCTTTAAACGAGTGTTGTTCACTCCCAGACTAAGCATGAAGTAAAATTTCGAGTTTAGAAAAGCCCCGTGAAAATTTGTCGAGGGTCGCGCAGCGACCCGAGACAAATTTTCACGGGGCTTTTCTAAACTCGAAATTTTACTTCATGCGCCACGCGTATAAAACACTATATTATTTTCAAATTTAAGTATATTTGAACTTCACCAAAAATCTGTGTTTTATACGCGTGGCGCATAAAGTAAAATTTCGAGTTTAGAAAAGCCCAGAAAAGTTTACTTCATGCTTAGTCTGGGAGTGGAAAACACTCGTTTAAAGCTATAATTTAAAAAAAAACAGGTACAAAACACTGACATATTACGAAGTTAAAAACACACCGCTAAACTTTACATTGAATCAGTGTTTTGTATCGGTGGCGCATGAAGTAAAATTTCGAGTTTAGAAAAGCCTGAAAATTTGGTTTGGCCGCTCCGCGCTTCGCGCTACGCGACCAAACCAAATTTTCAGGCTTTTCTAAACTCGAAATTTTACTTCATGCTTTGCTTGGGAGTGGAAAACACTCTCTTATAACTTCAAATTGAATTCTTTTAATAAACCGAGCGTTGGAAAATGTACAACGTATGCATATGGGTACTAAAAAGACTTTTACTTACATTTTGACAGTTGTTTCGTCTCAGCATGGCCTACTAGTGTGCATAGAAATGTAATTAAATGGATACTTTTGTGAAAAATATTGAATATCTCAACAACTATGGGGTTTAGACATAAGATATGCCCCATCAAATTGAAGAGAAGAAATAGACCTTTCGAATAATGACATAAAATAGGGAGCATTCCACTTAAAAAAAATGGGTTATACCGCTTTGAAATTTGCAAAGTCTGGCATGTCTGAACACCCTGTATTACTAAATTTAAATTGCTCATTAATAAAACGTTGCTTATTAACTACACTGAGATATTTGCTAAAAGTTATTCTTACCTTCAAAAAGCGAGGACGCTACGATTTTTTAAAGTTGAGCTTGCTTATGCATGATACTTGGAGAAAAAAATTGTAAATTGGCAACACTGTAACATAATAAAAAAACTAAATGGATAACAATGTAGAGGTTGAAAAATGTCATTAGAAAAGTTGAATAAATACAGGGTGTTCCATTAAAAAAACCAAATATTTTTGTTATACCGCAAAATTAAGACACCCTGTATGTTTAAAAATAATTTTACGCCATAAAGACTTTTAAATCAATAACTTTTTGTACGAAACATTTTTTGTTTTTTTCACGGGAAAGGCGCTAGGAAAGCCCGACGCACTGTTGCAGGACCCTGTATATATATATATATATATATATATATATATATATATATATATATATAAAAAAGTAGAGCGCAAATAAATAAATCAGCCCAAAAAACTTCAGCCAGTTAATTATATATATATATATTTTTTTTCATCAAAGTACAATTTATCTTAAGATTCAATAGCGAATACAAGAAATTCAATCCGCTTAAAAATAAATTAACCCAATAAAGAAAAATTGATGCAATAATCGTCTTAAATCAAAAAAAGAAACAAACCTTTGGAGAGATCCCCCAAACCAGCCCAGTGTGTCGATACAAACTCGATCTACACAAACCCGCCGGTTTCTCTTTTTTATATATTTAATGAAACTACGTGAAACTCCGTCCATTATATATTTGATGTGTTGTGCTCTGGGGGGATGATCAGGGGGGGCGCACTTCGCTTCTCATAACACGTCCGGGAAATAAAAGCCGAAGAAGATTGGTCCGGAATTATTTATTAATTCGCGCGAATCGAACTTATTAAACGGGAATAAAGACGGAAAGCCAGAGGAGAGAGAGACTTCGATTGGATAAAGTTCGGTAGGTGGAAAAGTTGTGTTTCTAATTAAATTGAATGGGCGGGCGGAGAAGGGGGTGAAGGTTGTGATGGATTATGAGAGGATTTTTCGATAATGTGTAATGACAGTTTGATTGGAAGGGAAGAATGGAAGTAGTTTTTCGCAGAGAAATAAAGGGAGAGAAAAATAGACTTCGTCGAAGAAGGATTGGCTTTTGACCAGAATTTATTGAGAAAGTGATGACCTATTTATTTCTTTGACAACATCATGTAAGTATTATAAATAATAATAGTTATAATTTATTTATTTCCCAAAAGATACAACCAATTACAGGGATAAATTAAATTAGTGTATTAATTGTTGAAAAGATAACAGTACAGAAATTAGAAAAAACTAAAAATGTAGAATACCAAAACTAACGAGTTATCTTATTATTATTCGGTAAAGAATAATAATAATATTACAATTTAACTAGAAAAAAGATGAAATGCGATGGATAAGTTCGCGCATAGTGTTGCCATATATGTCAACTTTAAGGCTAGATTGTGTGTAATTGTTATACGAATGCATCATAGTATTAACTAGTAAATGATAGTATAAATTTATGTTACTACGACTACACTCCCCCGTTATTGCCCCTCTACTGGATACTCCAGGTACAAATATATTTATTGAGGCTAATACATTTTGATCATCAATCATATTATGTAATATTTTATAAAGAACCTCAACAAAAATTACTTTGCAGTGACTTGGGGTTAAACAATAACAACATATCACTATAGCGAACAGTTTCATCTGGATATCTATTATTACATTTGTAATAAAGAAATTTAACCAATATTTTCTGAATGTGATCTAATTGTTGTATATGAATATTGTAAAATGGTGACCAGATTTCCGCACAGTATTCTAAATTTGACCTCACATACGATATATATAGCGTTATTACGATACGTAATTCTAACGAATAGCAACGGTACAAGATTAGATCCTTGGGGGACCCCACTAGTCGGACTTATGGTTTAGATATTCAATTTTCCGATAAGTATGACTGAAGTAATTTTATAAGGCTATACGTAAAACCCCAATCTCCGAGTTTGCGCAATAAAAGATTATGATTTATTGAATTAAAGGCCTTACGGAAATCTGTATTGATGACATCGACTTGTGATCTCTGATCTAGATGAAAAGCTACATTCAACAGATTAGTTGACTTCATTGACCCCCAGGGGGTCGACACCGACCCTGTTGAGAAACGCTGCTCTACATTCTTTAAAGAATTCCATGCTTCTACTTCAATTTGATATTTGCATAGAGAACACAAGGGATTTGACTTCGTGTATTGTAAGATGGAGGAAAATAAAAAAAACATAATATTCGCTGAAAAAACCCCATGCAGTTTTTCGGTTGCAGAACTGTTCTATTTGTATATTTAAAATATTGTATATTAGGCGCTACAATTTTTCAAAGAGTCTGAAAAACGAAAATTCTATGTAAAATAATCTTTATTTAGGACAGGGCGGCGAAATCAAGTTTGCTTGTAGCCCTAGCACCGGCACTGTTCTAAACAAATATTAAAGTATAAGTGTATATTAGCATACTTTGAGAAACTGAAACTTCGCTGAGCATCAGTCAATTTTTTGCTCTCCAAAGTTGTATAAAAGTTTATTCATGTCTCAACAATCTCTGATCA
The DNA here is from genome assembly GCA_932526585.2 of Philonthus cognatus. Classification (NCBI taxonomy): domain Eukaryota; kingdom Metazoa; phylum Arthropoda; class Insecta; order Coleoptera; family Staphylinidae; genus Philonthus; species Philonthus cognatus. Next base: position 79,332,253 of record OW052244.1, read on the forward strand.
TTTTATTAAAATCTAATTATTTGAGAATTTTTTAAAACAAAAGAAAAGCTGTGTGCACTTTAAAAAATACAATGAACAATGAAGTTTATTGATGCCTTAACAATCTCTGAACATTTTATAAATTACCAAAATGTGTAGCACCATATACATATTTTTATGTTTAAACGCTTAATTCCGCTAAAGAAAATTGTTACCCCAGTCAAAAGCATCTCGCCCTAATCCGATTTGGCCCCGGTTTCCCTCCCGCTCATATTTTTTTTGATGATTGCACACTAAACCCATAATTTTCGGGCGCCTGAGTTAAACGGGGCCCGTTGCCGAATTCGAATTTCCTCCTCAAAGTGAAAATTTGTGTATGTATGAATTTGAGGTCGGGCAATTTGGAGGAAAAGCCAGAGGAGGAGAGGAAAAGCCGAGCCAGGAACTTTAATGAAATTCGTTCAATCCAACCCCAGCCACCCACTCCGAACTTATGCCCTTTCCACCGAAAAACCCGCAACGAATACTTGCGATATTTTAAATATTTAATTAAAATATCTGTTAAGAATTAAATCGCGAGATTTTTCTCCGCCGCGGAAAAAGAAAGAATGGTTGGGAGCGGGTTTAATTAAATCCTTACGTAGGCGTCTGCAGGTGTAGATGAAAATTGCTTTCCAGGATTAAAAACGCAATTAAAAGTTTTTTTTTCTTCTTGTCTAAGATAAATCCGGGCGTAGTTTCGAATTTTAGTTATTGGTAAACTTGGGAATTTATTCGGGGTTTCTTGCGATACAACAGTAAAACGCGATCGGGACGTCTCGGCGGCGGGGATTTTCTGTTTATTGCCAAAGTTTAAATTATTCGTAACGGCGCGATTTTCGTGTAAGACCGTGCGGTCGTTTTTGATTAAGCCGACGATGGCCATAAATTTCGACCCAGGATCGGGCGAAAGCGGTTACGAACAACGGTTTTAAGTTGTTTAGACTTAAAAGATTCTTCATACTTAACGAAGTATTTAAATTGTTCTGATGTTTCCTACCATAAAAAAATGCGCTTGTTGTTGCTTTTTGTTTAGAGCGTAGGTTCCCAACCTTTTTAATTCTGCCGCCCTCTTATCGGAAAATGAATTACTTATGACCTCCATAAATGTTGATTAAATAATTTATGATCAACTTTTTATTATAAAAACAGAAGGATTTAACTATTACATTTCTAATCATTTCGTTTCAGAGAAAAGTTGAAGCCAGGGTAACTAATATATTCGAGGCCCTTCAACATTTTATTTCACATCAATAACTCCACGTTTGGCAACTTCGACATAAATCAGTGTTTTACATGCGTGACGCATGAAGTAAAATTTCGAATTTAGAAAAGCCTGAAAATTTGGATTTGTCGGGGCGCTGCTTAACCTAGGAGTGCAAACCCTCGTTAGACGACCAATCAGAAACATAATTGCAAAAGTTCAAAATGATCAGAAAATATTTAAAATGAATGGAATATAATTTAATAAAATAAGTATAAATTAAATGATATTTTTGATTTAATATGTTTGAATATCCAGTTAAGATACTCAAATTTCAATTACAATCAATCAAATTTTATTCAGTTGTATGTAGATTCTTAAAATTTGATATTGATTTATTTGATAATCTGTTAATTTTTTACAATTTATACAAAGAAAATATTCTCCTTAAATCGTTGATTTTATTTCAAAATATCAACTTTGGCTGAATATTTTAAGAAAATGTGGTGAGATAATTTAATTGTCTTTCAATAAGATGTAAGTGCAATACATTTTAGGTAAATAACATTTAGACATTTATTTAGTATTATTCTGACGGGGGTTTTCCACCCCCACATTAAGCATAACGTAAAATTTCGAGTATAGTAAACCCTTCCAAAGTTTATTAATTGATGAAAATTTGAAAATACTAAAAATCAGATACAAATCTCATAAATTTTTTATAAATTCACAAACATTTTGAAACATCGAAAACCTGATGAAAATCTCGAAATGTTAAAAATCTGCTGAAAATTTAAAAAATCGTCAAAAATCTCGAAATATTGAAAACCTCATTTTATAAATTGACGAAAATATCGAAATATTGAATATATGATGAAAATCTCGAAATATTAAAAATCTGATATAAATTTTAATAATTGTCAAAAACCTCAAAATGTTAAAAATCTGATGAAAATTTTATAAATGGACGAAAATCTGGTAAAAAAATCTCGAAATATTGAAAATATCATGAAATTTGACGCACGTGACATTTCATTAACCATTATTCAATCGACATTGGCACGTGACATTCGACATTCACATTTATCATTTCCGAACGGGTGTCTTCCACTCCCAGGTTAAGCATGAAGTAAAATTTCGAGTTTAGAAAAGCCCGCGTGAAAATTTGTCATGGGTCGCGCAGCGACCCGATACAAATTTTCTTAGGGCTTTTCTAAACTCGAATTTTTACTTCATGCGCCATGCGTACAAAACTCTCAAATATTGTCAAGTTTAAAATACACTTGCTCGATTTTACGTTTTTGTCGACATAAAACACGCCAATATTTAAATTTTTTGATATATCGACATTAAATAAATCAAATTAGCACATTACCGATGTACCGAGATTAATACGTTAAATTTGAAACGTTTCGATGTACCGACATCGAACAACTCAAATTTAACATTTTTGATGAATCTATATAAACCGTGTCGATATCGATATTTTTTATGTGTCGACATTAAACACGTCAAATTTGGCACTTTTCGACTTTTGACAAATAACGAAAGTTTTAAGAGAATATTAATAGAAGACAAAAAACCTAATACCAGGCCGGTTAAATCTAAAAAATGTAGAACACATTTATACGTTATACTAAATGTTCAGGATTTTCTAAACTCCAAATTTTACTTCATGCGCCATCAAGGCTCTAGCCAGGAGAGGATATGGGGGTTAACCCCCTCCTCAAATTTTCGTGATTAAATAAATGATGATGATAGATCAAAATTTATATCTACTCAACTCGAGCGATATATTTTGAAAATAAATATTAACTTGCAAGATTATCATTTTCTTAACTGATTACCAAACTGCATTCAGTTTAAAATCAAATCTGTAAAAGGATTCAAAAGGGCAATTTGTTATAACGAAATTATCGAGCAATTTTCTTAACAAAATTTCAAATACTAATTTAATCAAAATTGAATTTGTGCTCAGTATTCCGGCACCAGATACACACAGACGCGATTCGGACTTCAAGGTCCTCGTCGGTGTGGTCCCGACCCAGTGCTGAGGAATACTGAACATTTCTGACTATTTCAAGCCAATATGTGAAATCTATTATTGGGTTTTGATAGCTAACGCCATCCAATGCTCCATAGTGGCATCGTCAGTGACACGGTGCACAAGGTGCATATACAGGTCACTGTTTCCTCCACGAACGAGCAAAACTCTGTTTGTGAAACCAGAAAACAAATATCAAAATTGAATTTGTGTTCAGTATTTCGGCACCGATACCCACAGACGCGTTACGGACTTCAAGGTCCTCTTCAATGTAGTACCGATTTACTGATTTAATGCTGGTGAATTTTTTTTTTTTTTAACAAAATCTAAGGGTTTTGAAGTTATTCAATAGCACATTAAATGTTCGTTTTTAGAAAAAAAATTATTCAATTTTGTTCATAAATATTTTATGATACACGGAATTTTTCTTATAGGTTTTTCGCTGAGAATTTCCAGTCATTTGATGTTTTTATAAGAGTTTTGGATTTGAAGAAAACTTGTTATCTAAATTATATCATTATTTGGACATTTGGTTGATTTTAAAGATTTTAATAAATCAAAATTTTGAGGTTTCATTTACATTTGTATTTTTTAAAATTTCAATAAAGTTTTTTTTATACTTCCACTAGTTTTTAGTCGATTGATATTTAAGAGTACACATAAAATCAACATTTTATTTGAATACACCTAAGAACCAATTGTAGCATTTTCTTCCTTTTTTAATTTCAATTTGAACCCTCGAACGAGTGTTTTCAGTCCCAGATTAAGCATGAAGTAAATTTTCAGGCTTTTCTAAACTGGAAATTTTACTTCATGCGACACGCGGATTAACCACTTATTTAAAGTGAAGTTAAAAATATACTGCTTAGGTTTGATCACATGTTCATTAATTTTACAAATAAGTTGATTGATTGAGTCACGTAATGATCAAATTAATTTGATGAATAAAGCACTAATAACCTTTCGTGTGAAGAAAGGTTATTTATTAGTGCTTTATTCGTCAAATTAATTTTACAAATGTTTATATAGAATATGTAAAAGTATATTTTAATAAATAAATCCCTGTATGTCAATATATTAATTAATGCAAATTTGAATAAAATAATCAAAACAAAAAACACATGATACAATTTTTCAAAAACTTTAGAACGTTGAAAATTTGGACAAGTTGACAAAATATTAAAATATTTAATATTTTTTGATATTATAATCGTTCGAAGTATTGAACATGCCGTGCTAATGAATTTATAGCAATTTTGTTGAAATGTTTAGTACGTTCTGCTAACTGAAGTAACATTGTATTTTTAAGTTTTACTTAATTTGTTTTGAATTTATTTAACGTATTCTTATTTCACTCGTTTTTCAAAAAAATCATTTTAATCGTCAAATCTCAGGACTCGAGCATAGCACCCACCTTATATATTTTTTTTCTCCCCTTTTTACCAACTATCAAAGAAAATACAGCCGGAGGGATAAAGTTGAGCTATTAATTAAATTGGGTGGAGCGAGGAAATAGTGGTTTTCAAGTCCGGGGAATGGGAAATTAATGCGTTTTATTAGGTGATTCGTCCACCCCTCCAAGTCCGAGTAAGAAAAAGAAGAAGCAGAAGAAAACCCTCCGGAAAAGCGACGAAAGCGAAGGGCGGAGGACGCTTTGCATCCGCGCAAACCCTATGTTCTTTCTCCTTTGAAAGGAAAGTGTCCGCAGAGGGCGGGAAAGTTCACTAAAGAACGTGAAATATTGCGCTAGTTTTATTTCGGTGGGGAGGGAAGTGGGGGTTATTTATGTTTAGACTTAAATTGGTTAGTGTTAAGAAGAAGTTTGTTTTATTGGGGGGTTTACGAGGAAGTTTCGGACAGTAATTTTTATGGTATATTTCAAATATTTATAAATACGAGTAGGTACAAAAAAATAAAACAAAAAATCCGAGTACAAATTTGAAAAAATAAAACTTAATTTTTGTTTTCTTGTAACGTATTATTATTAATATTTTTATTATTATTATAAAAAAAACACTTACCATTCAATACATAAAATTGATAATTAAATAAAAGTCACTTGGTTTGTTTCACTACTATTTTTTTATTCTCTCCGACTAGTTTCGACTTATCGTCATTCTCAACGAGTAATACAGAAAATTATTTTACAAGTTATATATACATCTTTATTTGAGGGTCAGGTTATAAGGGCTTTAAGAATTGGGGAGTTCCAGATGTCCTCGTACTCGTACGATGTGTTTTCCCTGTTTCATTGCCTTGCAAATTTCCAGGCCTTCTCTAAAATTTAATTCTTGTCCCTTATTACCTGAATATAAAATTTGGAAATCGTTTAAATTAAAAAAAAAGTAAAGCTTCAAATTGAACTCTTTTAAAAATCAACGAATGTCAGAAAATTCACAGCTAAAATAATTAAGAAAAAGTAATGTGATTCTATAAAAATAATGACATACCATAGAATTGATACATCAATTGCGGATATTCCCTGTTTTTTTTTTAAGTTCAATTTAAAGCTTTAAACAAGTGTTTTCCACTCCCAGACTAAGCATGAAGTAAAATTTCGAGTTTAGAAAAGCCCTGTAAAAATTTGTCGAGGGTCGCGCAGCGACCCGAGACAAATTTTCTGGGCTTTTCTAAACTCGAAATTTTACTTCATGCGCCACGCATACCATACAAAAATATTGTGAATTTATGTATATTTGAACAACACTTGAAATCAGTGTTTTATACGCGTAACGCATGAAGTAAAATTTCGAGTTTCGAAAAGCCCAGAAAATTTGTTCTAAACTTGAAATTGTACCTCATGCTTAGTCTAGGAGAGGAAAACACTCGTTTAAAGCTTTAAATAAAACTCTTTTAAAAATCAACGAATGTCAGAAAATTCACAGCTAAAATAATTAAGAAAAAGTAATGTGATTTTATAAAAATAATGACATACCATGGAATTGATACAATTGCGGATATTCTCTGTCTTTTTTTAAGTTCAATTTAAAGCTTTAAACAAGTGTTTTCCACTCCCAGACTAAGCATGAAGTAAAATTTCGAGTTTAGAAAAGTCCAGAAAATTTGTCTCGGGTCGCTACGCGACCCTAGACAAATTTTCTGGGCTTTTCTAAACTCGAAATTTTACTTCATGCGCCACGCGTATAAAACACTATAATATTGTCAAATTTATGTATATTCGAACTTCACTTAAAATCTGTGTTTTATACGCGTGGCGCATGAAGTAAAATTTCGAGTTTAGAAAAGCCCAGAAAATTTGTCTCGGGTCGCTGCGCGACCCTCGACAAATTTTCACGGGGCTTTTCTAAACTCGAAATTTTACTTCATGCTTAGTCTGGGAGTGGAAAACACTCGTTTAAAGGTTCATATTGAACTCTTTTAAAAATCAACGAATGTCAGAAAATGTACAGCTAAAATAATTAAGAAAAAGGAATGTGATTTTATTAAAATAATGACATACCATGGAATTGAAACAACAATTGCGGATCTCAAAATAGCCTAAGATATTGCTGTTACGTAATTAACGACAAAAACATAAGGCAAACATCGTGATAACTGTGGTCTGCATAATACCACTTTATTAGGAAGATTTTTTCTTGTATAGTGTAAATCATTTCGAAAACATTTACTTTAATGAACCTTTTGCCATTTTGACATCCGCAATTGTTGTTTCAATTCCATGGCATGTCAGTACTTTTTCTTAATTATTTTAACTTAGATAAACTTATTTTAACTTAGATAACTTAGATAAAAATTCTGAAGTCATTCGCGTTAACGCGAATGACTTCAGAATTTTTCCCTCAACAAAAAAGGTAAATACATTTTGTTTCTAAAATTGACAGGGGAGCCAAAATTTGAACATTTCAAAATTTACATGGGATTTTTTATGTTGCGTCCGCTAAGTCAACACCCGGTATAAAAATCTTGTTAAGAAAAGTTGTAGATAATCGAAAAATTTGCATTTAATTTATATTTACTTTATGTCGTAGCTCATTTAGTTAATTTATTATTATTGTTTTAAAAATGTGAATTTTACGAATTAATTACTTTGAAATAGTAAGCTATTGCTATAAACGTTATCTTCGATCTTATCGTATTAATATTTTGTGGAAAACTTAAAACATAAGTAAGGCTTACTAACAAAGTTTAACGAATAAGAAATATTTGTTGAAAAATAAGGTAGGTGAAAGCTCAAGTATCTAACATGATAGAGGTGCCAATTTTATTTTATTAGTTTTTTGAAAACCATTTTTAAATATATTTGCACAAAAATTTAAACTTTAACAAAATGAGAAACGGATTAAAACTACTGCAGGGTATTAAATAACATAATAATTCCACCTTAAGTAATATTTTATCTTTTTTTTTCTTGCGGTAATAAATTAAATAAAAATGTAATATAAACCAATAACAATTTTTAAATATACTTGCACATAAATTTAAAAAACTTTAACAAAATAAGAAACAGATTAAAACTACTGCAGGGTATTAAATAACATAATAATTCCACCCTAAGTAATATTTTATCTTTTTTTGCGGTAATAAATTAAATAAAAATGTAATATAAACACTTGATGAAGTGACAAATCGTGTTTATCAATTAAAACCTTCGTTCACTTAACCAATTAATTTATGATTAATAAAAAGATGTGGGCGCCTCGGATCGGATTAAATGAGTTCTGGTAATAATTGGCGTAACTAATTTTAATAGAGCTTATTGATACAAAATGAAATGGCCCCATGTACTTCATTATGCCGTTAATTTAATCTTTTATGTGTTAATTGTACAAATAAAAGTAATTAATTACCATAACAACACTAAATATTTAATAAACACCCGTTCCATAAATAAGTGCACACTTTTTGGGGGTACATCAGGGATTTTTGCAAATTTCACATATATTTTAAAGGCTATCAAGACATGGTGTTTGCTTGTTACTAGAGGTTAAACAAATTAGCGTGTCAAAGGTTATAACAATATAAACTTTTAGTACACTTTTATTTTGAACTCAAAAATATCGTAAACCGTTACCTATACAAAAAAATATTCTGTACTTTTTTGTGCTTAAATGTTCAAAGTTTAAAATACATTTTTTGCCAAAACAAAAAAACTATATTTATGTAGATTTTTTTAAATAAATAAAACATATCTCAAACAATAATTAAATACTCATATTTATTTTTCTTAAAAAATATATATGTTATACCCTGATCCTTTCTAAGAATTTTTCCGTTTTCAAAAGTATGGGCACTTTAAAACTTTTTGAGATATGATTTTTTTATCCGAGCGCTACATTGACATGAGGCGCTCCCGCCAATGGTGTTAAGGCCCGGATCGCGGTAAGCGCCTCACGTCAACGCAGCGCTCGGGTAAAAAAATCATATCTCAAAAAGTTTTAAAGTGCTCATCTTTTTGAAAACGGAAATATTGTTAGGAAGGAATGGGGTATAATATATATTTTTTTCAGAAAAATTAAAACATGATTATTTTGTGAGATTTGTTTTATTTATTAAAAAAATCTATCTAAATAAAGTTTTTTCGTTTTGGAAAAAAAATTATTTTAAACTTTGAATATTGAAGCATCAAAAAGTCAAGTATAACTTTTTTTGTATCAGTAACGGTTTACGATATTTTTAAGTTCAAAATAAAGGTGTACTAAAACTTTATATTGTTATAATTTTTGAAACAATCATTTGTTTAACCTCTAGTAAGAACCAAAAACCATGTCTTGATAGCCTTTATAATATATGTGAAATTCGCTAAAATTCCTGATGTACTCCCAAAAAGTGTGCACTTATTTATTGATGGCCGACATGGTTTTTAAGTAACACCGAGCAATTTTACTTCATGCTTAACCTCGGAGTGGAAACACTCGTTGGAAACTTTATTGAACGCTTTTATAAAATAATCATTCATAAAAATCAATAAAAGAAGTGCAGGATTTTACCTAAAATCAATCTTTAGCGTTTACTCTATAATTACTTGGCCGTTAACAGGTTAATGACAACATTTATTTCTCAGGGAAAATGAAAAACAAACACAAACTGTCATTATTTTTATAATATTATGAGTTTCTTTACGTAACTTAGTTAATTATCAAATCATAGAAAATTGACGTATTTAATAATTAATAATTATATTTTTCATTTCATTTCATTTCATTTATTTAAAATACATACATAACAAATACTTAACATACAATAAAATATTGCAAACTTAATTAGAATAACTAGATTATACACTAAAATTATACATTATACACTAAAATATTGAATTAACAACTATATAAATTTATACAAGTTAAGTTTAAAGTGGTTATGTGACATGATCATAATTTTCAATTTTAATAGGGTTTTGTATAGTTTCAAAATATTTATATTTTATTTTGAACTTATGTTTCTGGCTCGATTTAAAATACCATCCATAAAGGCATAACAAATTCAACATAGGGGTTGATTTGTAATGAACAAAAAATAACATTTGCCTGAAGAAAGACATTTTAATTTTTAACTATAGAGAAAAATGTAACACACTTTAAAAACTTAAGGTAAATACAAATAGTAAATACAGAACTAGGTAAAATTAGTAGTATATAAATCTCAGCCTTACCTTTTTAAGATTCTCAAATAATTTCAACAAATGTATTTCTTTGTGAACTGATTTATAGCTATATTTAATTATTTAGAAGAACTTTTCACAATTAATTATAAGTTTGATTATACGCACAGCGCTATCAGAGGTTTTGCCACAAAATTTAGCACCTTACTCACATTTATAGAAATATTAAAAAATGTTGCTACACCTGCGCGAATTTGTTAAGAATTTTATTAATCATGTAAATATTATTTTTTTTGTATTAGGATCGGTTTTTTAATTGGATGTTTTTGAATGGATATTTATTTTATAATTCAACAGTACTCGATTGAAATTATTTTGCTATCCGGTATTTCCAAACAAAAATCACACCCACAGGGAATATTTACAATACTTGCTGACATTACCAATCAATGCAAAACTCCGTTTTAGCACGCCGAATCGCGGGAATATGTTACATTATTTATTAATTCCGATTAATTAATTAATTGATAACGCCGCATCCAGAGCCCGTCTGGTTATACATTATTAATTTATGCGTGCCGTAATTAGGGGGCCGATTATTCCGCAATTTTCGTTGCGATTAAAATTTCAGATTTGGTCGGTTTTAACACATCCATTTTTGTTTAATTAATAATTTATGCCGGCCGACAAGCCGGATGCGCGAGCGCCATCTGTAAACAAATGAGCTGTTTTGAATGCACGTCACAGTCGTCAAATCCCGTGCGCGTTCAATATATCACTTTTCACTAGAAATTGCGTGCGATTATTTACGTAAATAATGCTCGTATCGATTGGTTTTGTTCATTATCGAAACTATTCGTTTGAGAATAATTATGACAAAGAAATAAATAAAATTAGATCTTCAAATATAAAAAGAGTAAAAAGTTAACTATTACCAAATGAAATCAAGTTAAATTCACTTGATATGCTTCACTTGTAAATAAAACACTTTTTACTTTGTTTAACCACTGGATCTTACATTTAATTGTGTGACTAGTTTCGGCTATCTAGTAGTCATTCTCAAACTTTAGTTTGAGAATGACTACTAGATAGTCGAAACTAGTCACACAATTAAATGTAAGATCCAGTGGTTAAACAAAGTAAAACGTGTTTTATTTACAAGTGTATTTAAGATGTACCACAAAGTGAACGCCTACAACACCAAACAATGATATGCTTCAAATTTTTAATTACGTTCAATTTGTTTTTGCTGCTTTATTATGTGTTTATCCTAACGCAGTCAAGTCAACACCCGGTAGAATAAGTTACTTGTGTTGACTTGGCGGACGCAACATTGGAAATCCCATGTAAATTTTGAATTGTTCAAATTTTGGCTCCCCTATCTATTTTATAAACAAAATGTATTTACCTTTTTTGTAGAGAGAACAATTCTGAATTCATTCGCGTTAACGTTTATCACTCTACGATTCTCTAAGTTGAAATAATTAAGAAGAAGTAATGTGATTTTATAAAAATAATGTTGAAATGTTTTCAAAAATGATTTACACTATTCAAGAAAAAATCCTCGTTATAAAGTGGTATTATGCAAACCACAGTTGTCACGATGTTTGCGTTATGTTTTTTGTCGTTAATTAAGTAACAGCAATATCTTGTGCTATTTTGACATCCGCAATTGTTGTATCAATTCCATGGTATGTCATTATTTTTATAAAATCACATTACTTTTTCTTAATTATTTTAGCTGTAAATTTTCTGACATTCGTTGATTTTTAAAAGAGTTCAATTTGAAGTTTTAAACGAGTGTTTTCCACTCCCAGACTAAGCATGAAGTAAAATTTCGAGTTTAGAAAAGCCCCGTGAAAATTTGTCGAGGGTCGCGCAGCGACCCGAGACAAATTTTCAGGGCTTTTCTAAACTCGAAATTTTACTTCATGCGCCACGCGTAAAAAACACTAAAATATTGTGAACTTTATGTATATTTGAACCTCACTTGAAATCAGTGTTTTGTACGCGTGGCGCATGAAGTAAAATTTCGAGTTTAGAAAAACCCAGAAAATTTGTCTCGGGTCGCTGCGCGACCCTCGCCAAATTTTCACGGGGCTTTTCTAAACTCGAAATTTTACTTCATGCTTAGTCTGGGAGTGGAAAACACTTGCTTAAAGCTTGAAATTGATCTCTTTTAAAAAACAAGGAATGTCGGAAAATGTACAGCTATATGCATATCTTTATCTAAAAGAAAAATTCTCTGTATATTGATCAAGTAGTAATTTAGTTTTCATCATTGTCATGTTACTATTAAAAATTATTGCAATAAATAAGTTGTTCTTTCGTGCTCATTGTTTATTTAATTAGGGCGTAGGTAAAGTATCGTACGTTTCTCGAGTGGTGTGGCAATTACATACTCGTGGAATACTGCACTCGCCGCTGCGCGGGTCGTGCGCAACACATCCGCTCATATGTAATATGCTGCATGCCACTCTCGTTACGTAATATACTATTAATAGTTTTTTAACAAGTGTTTTAAAATCCTTGATTAAGCATTTGGTAAACATTTTAAGTTTAGAAAAGGCATTTCTAAACTCTAAACCCTAAATATTTACTTCATGCGCTGGGTGTGCAAAACACTGATTTAATGTGAAGTTAGAAAACATACTTAGTTATTGTTCATGACAAGATTAAAATAAAATAAGGATGCATGCTTTGGTTATTGCAGGGATTTATTTAGTTTAAGTAATCTAATATTCATTCACATTTTTACTTTCCCCCGTATGTAATACAAAGGGAAAGTATTGTTTTCGTGAAAATTTTCGAATAAAAATTTTAGTGGAAATATCCGTTTTGAGGTCCCCTGAGTCGAATAAGACCATTTTTGAAAAATGTCTGTCTGTGTGTCTGTGGTTGAGTCTGTGTGCGCTGTACTGCAAAAACCGCTAAAGATATCGAGATGAAACTTGAAACTTAAGCTTTTTGTTACAATCGGAAGAACTGAAAAGCTTTTAGTGAAAATCGGAAAACCGGAAGTGGTACTTTACTCTTAGCGTTTTTCAGTTTTTTCAGATTTTTTCAATAAATGTTCATCAAACAAAAAATTCTTTCAAATAAAAGTTGTAGATAATAACAAAATGAAGACGTATTGTTCACTTACTTTTTGTCATAGCACTCTTAGTTTTTGAGATATTTCAAAAGTTGTGTGTTTTATCTAGTTATTGGTGTGTGACAGTGTATGTGTCGATACAATTGAAAAATGTTTCAAATAAAAGTTGTAGGAAATGAAAAACTAAAGATTTTTTTGTAGATTCACTTTTTGTCATAGCACTCTTAGTTTTTGATATATTTAATAAATAGTGTTTTTTATCTAGTCATTGATTTGTGTCAGTGTATGTGTTGATACAATTGAAAAATGTTTTAAATAAAAGTTGTAGGTAATAAAATATTAAAGATTTTTTGTATCTTTACTTTTTGTCATAGCACTCTTAGTTTTTGAGATAATTAATAAATAATGTTCTTTTATCTAGTCATTGGTTTGTCTCAGTGTATGTGTTGATACAATTGAAAAATGTTTCAATTAAAAGTTGTAGTTATCAAAAAGTTGAAGACATTTTGAAAATAATAATGCTACAAATATTAAAGTGATTTAATACGCAATTTACGGGGGAAAGTACTATGATGGACACATCACCATTTTTGAATATGTTTTCTAATATTCGAATACTTCAATTAAAAAAAAATTCCCAGAATTATAAAAAATGCATTTGACTATTTCTGGCCAAGTGGAAATCATAAAATTTCATTCAGAACCTTTTAATATTATTCAATAATAACAACTTATTTTTCTAACTTTTAAAAATTAATTTATAGGTATACTAGTTATAAAATATTGATTGAAAAAGTTAACGACACGAGAAGTTTAGTATTACAAACTAAACAACGCCACTTTTACGACCTACATATGTTCGGGCCCTCCACGAAAACTAAAACCAATTAATCACCAACACACCCAATCATCACTAAACTCGGGTCCTAATCCTGGGGCCCTTGTTACGGCCGGCCCGCAAAACACCCCGTTAAACAAACCAACCCCATTCACCGAAAAAAAGCAACAACAACATTCACCCGGATTTCGGATTGACAGCCCAGAGAGTAATAAATGTCTTAATAAGAAGCTGACCCAGAAAAAAAGGGCTCTCAGGCTTTACATACGTCGGCAAAAAGCGCCCTTCATATTTATTCATATCCGTGGGCGAAATTATCGCGCGCGCCCCGAAATTAACAGGTTTTTGCCCCCGGGAGCGGCGAATGAAGTCAGTCGCCCCCCGGAATTTGCATTTTTATCTATATGGGGGTGGAAACGCAATCGCAAATTGTTGGCGGCGTGAAATTCTTTAATCACAATTAACTATCTCGAATAATTATAAAATACTACACGTCTAAGAATTAAATTATACAAAAATTATTATATATACAAAAGAAAAGACAAGACCAAATGTACTAGAACAATAACAAGCGCCCTAAGCCTATTTTAAATTAGGTGACTTTCGCCCTAGGCCTACTTTAAATTAGGTGACCTTACACTAATAAAGACTGTTATTCCTTACTTCACTATTTATTTTTATCGTTAGATGTACATTTCGAGAACCAAAGTGCTCATTATCAATAACAAACTGAATACTTACAACTATTTGCGCGTATATATATCTAAAGGAATTTGGGAAAACCAATAATTTATTAGCTCGGTGTTACGGGGGCTAAGGGTTCGGCATGGTTTTTGGTGGGATTACATTCTCTGTGGGGTACTTTTTTAGTAATAAATCTAATAATGGATTATCTTAGGGACTACGGTCAAAATTTAGCAAAACATTTTTATTTTTGTACATTTCAATTGATTCAAGCATATTTAATCTACGACGACCTGACTGATTTAAAAGCTTAATATTATTAACCGAAAATGTGTGTCCTGTTTCTAGTGAATGGTGTGCGACCGCTGATTTGTCCGGGTTTTGAATTTTAAAGTAATATTGGTGTTCTTTTAATCTTTTTAATATATTGCGTTGTGTTTGACCTACGTATATTTCATTTCAATTGTTGCAGTTTATTGCAATTTTTGCAGAAGAAATGTTGAATTTATTCAATAAACTACCAATTCTCATACAAATTGATGGGTGGTTAATGAATCTAGCAAAATTTTTTGGGGCGGCTTCTTTCGAGTTGATTAGGGTAGTACTTAATTTTATTTTGTGATTTCTAATGTGTCTGTTAATTCATTTATTGATTGTGTCTATTTTGTAGTTTAATGAAATGCCTATTTTACTGATTTAAGCATTAACGGCCGTGCAATTATATAGTTAACTCTTAAAGTTGATTTTAGGTAAAATTCTACACTTCTTTTTATAATCTTTACGAATAACTTATTGGATTACATACTGAGATTTTTGTTTTAAATATACATGATGTATACGCTGTAAATGTAAGGCATTCGTTGATTTTGTATAAAAACGTGCAATATGAAGTTTAGAACGAGTGTTTCCACTCCCAGACTAAGCATGAAGTAAAATTTCGAGTTTAGAAAAGCCCCGCGTAGAAAATTTGTCGAGGGTGTATTTGCACGGGAAGTAGTTGTTTCAATGGATATTTATCGTCTTAAATTGTCTTATTAATTAAGACGCTGTTTGCATTTTCACGAATAGTTTTTTTCGTAATTTTATATATTATATATTATTTGACATTACTTGAAAATGTATGAAGAGATATGTGAATATTTTGTTATTCCATTTTTTCGATTATTACTCAATAAAGAAAAATACATCAGTGTATTTCTAACTTCACAATATTTCAGTGTTCTATACATGTGGCGCATGAAGTAAAATTTCGAGTTTAGAAAAGCCCCGTGAAAATTTGTCTCGGGTCGCTGGCGCGACCCTCACAAATTTTCACGGGGCTTTTCTAAACTCGAAATTTTACTTCATGCGCAACGCGTATAAAACACTGAAATACTGTGAAGTTAGAAATACACTGAAAACATTTTTTTTTTCAATTAGTAATAATCGAGATACTTAAATAACAAAATATTTACGTTTTCTTCATACATTTTTAAGTCAAGTCAAATAATATAATACATCAAATTAACTTATTTAGTAATTTATTTAACATAAAATTATTAATGTTGCGTATATGCAGCAATGGCGCCTAATGGGTTAAACTAAATTCCTTTTCTCTATTTTCTTTAGATAATGGTACGTTAATTGCTCGAAAAATAATGCTATTAAAAGCTGCTAATTTTTGTTTAACCCATTAACGGCCAAACAATTATAGAGTTGACTTTAAAAGTTGATTTTTAGTAAAATTTTGCACTTCTCTTTATGATTTCTATGAATAACTTATTATTTTTTTTTTCGGATATTACTAATTAAAAAAAATACATGAGTTTGTTTCTAACTTCACAATATTTCAGTGTTTTATAAGCGTGGCGCATGAAGTAAAATTTCGAGTTTAGAAAAGCCCCGTGAAAATTTGTCTCGGGTCGCTGGCGCGACCCTCGACAAATTTTCTACCCGGGGCTTTTCTAAACTCGAAATTTTACTTCATGCTTAGTCTGGGAGTAGAAACACTCGTTTTAAACTTCATTTTGCACGATTTTATAAAAATCGATTATTGACTGAAAATTTGCAGTGTATACATTTTGCATATTTAAAAGAAAAATTCACAGTATGTAGAATTTTTCTTTTAAATATGCAAAATGTATACACTGTAAATTTTCAGGCATTAATCGATTTTTTATAAAAACGTGCTGTATAAAGTTTCGAACGAGTGTTTTCACTCCCAGACTAAGCATGAAGTAAAATTTCGAGTTTAGAAAAGCCCCGCGTAGAAAATTTGTCGAGGGTCGCGCCAGCGACCCGAGACAAATTTTCACGGGGCTTTTCTAAACTCGAAATTTTACTTCATGCGCCACATGTATAGAACACTGAAATATTGTGAAGTTAGAAATACACTGATGTATTTTTCTTTATTGAGTAATAATCGAAAAAATGGAATAACAAAATATTCACATATCTCTTCATACATTTTCAAGTAATGTCAAATAATATATAATATATAAAATTACGAAAAAAACTATTCGTGAAAATGTAAACAGTGTCTTAATTAATAAGACAATTTAAGACGATAAATATCCATTGAAACAACTACTTCCCGTGCAAATACACCTCCGGATATTAAATTATACAATGAAATATTTAAAATCATTTTCACGAATAGTTTTTTTCGTAATTTTATATATTATGTTTAAAGTGTGCAAACTATAAGAAGCGTAAGCTTATTTTCTCGAATTCAAATAGTTTTGAATTTGAATTTATCTTGTTTCAAATAATATAATATACAAAATTAACTCATTTTGTAATTTTGTTAACAAAAAATTTATAATGTTGCGTGTATTCACCAATGGCGCTTAATGGGTTAAATGGAGAGGATGACGATGAGTGGAATTACATATGTGCTCTAAATCTTATTGATAATATTATTAGTCTAATTTGTTTATTGTTTATTTCTTTTGTATTTGTTAGTCGACGTGTGTAAAACTGAATTGTTATAAGACACAAATAAATATTATTATTATTATTATTATTATTATTATTATTATTACTATCATTATTATTATTAAAAGTGTGTGTATTTTTCCTGTATACATTTAATTCTATTTTTTTTATTATTATTTATCAAAAGTAAATCTAGAAATGATATTTGATTATTTATTTCTATTTCATGTGTGAAACTGATACTGGGAAAAAGTTTATTTAAATTGGAAGTTATGTCTTTCACATTTGTGTCTGTTTTGACTATTGCGATAATATCATCCACGTATCTATACCAAACCCTCGGAAAGTTAGTGATTGTTTTCATAGCCTCATTTTTAAGGTGGTTAAGAAAAATGTTGGCTAGGAAAGGTGACAGAGGGTTTCCCATTGCTGTTCCGAAAGTTTGTTTATAGTATTAAGTGTTCACGTGCGTGTTTGAACCGAAATAAACCAATATTTTTTTTTGGTTCAGTTCCGACAAAAATAACGGTTTTTTCCGGTTTCGGTTTACGGTTCAGTTCCAGTTCGAAGACCTGATAAAAAGTATTTTGAGCTATGGTTATTTTTAAGGAATTATTTTCTTTAATAATGTTTTACCAATATTTTTTTCGGTTCAGTTCCGACAAAAATAACGGTTTTTTTCCGGTTTCGGTTTACGGTTCAGTTCCTGTTCGAAGACCTGATAAAAAGTATTTTGAGCTATGGTTATTTTTAAGGAATTATTTTCTTTAATAATGTTTTACCAATATTTTTTTCGGTTCAGTTCCGACAAAAATAATGATTTTTTCCGGTTTCGGTTTACGGTTCAGTTCCTGTTCGAAGACCTGATAAAAAGTATTTTGAGCTATGGTTATTTTTAAGGAATTATTTTCTTTAATAATGTTTTACCAATATTTTTTTCGGTTCAGTTCCGACAAAAATAACGGTTTTTTTCCGGTTTCGGTTTACGGTTCAGTTCCTGTTCGAAGACCTGATAAAAAGTATTTTGAGCTACGGTTATTTTTGAGGAATTATTTTCTTTAATAATGTTTTACCAATATTTTTTTCGGTTCAGTTCCGACAAAAATTACGGTTTTTTTCCGGTTTCGGTTTACGGTTCAGTTCCAGTTCGAAGACCTGATAAAAAGTATTTTGAGCTATGGTTATTTTTGGGGAATTATTTTCTTTAATAATGTTTTACCAATAATTTTTTCGGTTCAGTTCCGACAAAAATAACGGTTTTTTCCGGTTTCGGTTTACGGTTCAGTTCCTGTTCGAAGACCTGATATAAAGTATTTTGAGCTATGGTTATTTTTGAGGAATTATTTTCTTTAATAATGTTTTACCAATATTTTTTTCGGTTCAGTTCCGACAAAAATAACGGTTTTTTTTTCGGTTTCGGTTTACGGTTTAGTTCCAGTTCGAAGACCTGATAAAAAGTATTTTGAGCTATGGTTATTTTTGAAGAATTATTTTCTTTAATAATGTTTTACCAATATTTTTTTCGGTTCAGTTCCGACAAAAATAACGGTTCTTTCCTGTTTCGGTTTACGGTTCAGTTCCTGTTCGAAGACCTGATAAAAAGTATTTTGAGCTATCGTTATTTTTGAGGAATTATTTTCTTTAATAATGTTTTATATTTTAATTTCTAAAAATAAAATTCTTTGTATACACAATCCATCATCAACTCACTGTAATGCATGTGGGAGTCTTTACAATAAACTTCTTACCATTTAAATATTTATTATTCCCAATGCCAGTGTTATTTTTAACTACATGTGAAATTCCAGGACGCCATTCCATCTGTGTTGTGTAAACACGAAATTCCCGTAATTCGTTTAATGCGTGATCCTACATGGCTTTACGAGCTCCAGGTGCCGAAGTGCAGACATGTGGTGTTTAGTCGGGCCAGAGTGTTAATCCACCTTTTGGAATAGCTCGAGTGGCTATCACCCCTTTTGCTCCATGGCTGTTCACAGAGAGACCAAAGAGGCTTAGGTGTGCGTCTTGGTTCTTAACGTGAACATTGTGAACCTGTCCTTTGCAGCAGACCAACGTTATCAGCCCTTGTTTTGTCTCTACTCAAGCTCCCTTCTGTGCTAATCGCTACCTCCTATTGTTCTTCTCATATCCTGCAGAAATTTATTTATATATATACTCGTATATATATATATATATATAGATGTTGGAGTTTGTTATATACATATATACTAGTCTTGTAGGAGATTTAATATATGAAAATGACGTATGGTTAAGGTAGTAATAGCGGGGCTAAAAAGCCAGCCCGCTTCGTCAACATCAAACGGATTACTTTTCAGTTTTTACCCCCCGCCGGCGTACGTTTTATGCGGGGCGAAATCGGCTCTTCTCCCATGGAACATATACATATAAATATCCCATCGTGAGCAACGGTTGCATTATAATGGGTCCGCGCTGCGCCGGATTGCTCTTTAAACTCATCTATTTGCTACAGACTGGTCCAGACGTCTTTTATAATGTTATTCCTGGCGGGGAGTCCGGGAAAACGTATACATCTCCGCATTTAAGCTTCAGTTCAGACTTTAAATAACACCCCTCGCTCTGAAAAACTTTGACTTCTAGCCTCTAAGACAAGTGCAAATAAAAGATCCGGTGTGCAAAAGTTTAAACTGCAGGTACAGACGTTACGAGAGTTATTCGAGTTAAAACAAGTTATTTCTACTTTTCATTTCTAAGATTATCAAGGATATACAAATATATGTATTTGTATAACCTTAGTAATCTAAAAAAATATAATATCATCGAAAAATCTGTACTGTCCCACTAGGCACGGCAGCATTTTAACGTCGCACGAATATTGAACATGATACTAAAATAAAACATTGTATTACAAATATTACAACAAAGTTTAAGCAACGTTACAAACATTGTTTAAACGTTTTCAGAGCAATATTCATTTAAAGACATTACCTAAATGTTGAAAATGATACTAATATTCAACATTGTTTTCTAACGTTTCAAAAATATTGCGGCAAAGTAACACAACGTTGTATAATCATTAGGTGACTTTTATGCAACATTATACTGTAAACATTGGGTAAATATTGAAAATGGTAATATTGCATTATTAAGATTGTATAATTGTTGAAACTGTTGCTGTAATGCAGCGTTATTCCATGGACATTGAACATACGGGGAGTTTTTCTTTAATATTCGTTGTTTTTTCAAAAGAGTTCAAATTAAAGCTTTAAACGAGTGTTTTCCACTCCCAGATTAAGCATGAAGTAAAATTTCGAGTTTAGAAAAGCCCCGCATCGAAAATTTGTCTCAGGTCGCGCAGGGCTTTTCTAAACTCGAAATTTTTCTTCATGCGCCACGCCTATAAAACGCTAATTTAAAGTAATGTTCAAAGCATACTAATCTGGTATGCGCATTTGTGATTTACAGCGTTATTAAATAAATCTTTAATAAACTTGATGCGGAACGAGACTAGCCTCATAAATTACCTTCAATATTTATTAAACGTTTGGGCTATCCTCGAAATTTACCCTTTAACTTGAGGCAGAAGGAGGCTAGCCTCATAAATTACTTTCAGTATTTATTAAACGTGTGGGCTAGCCTCGTAATTTACCCTTAAACTTGAGGCAGAACGAGGCCAGCCTCAGAAATTACCTTCAACTTTAATTAAACGAGTGGGCTAGCCTCGTAAATTACACTTAATCGTTAATAAACTTGATACAGAACGTGGCTAGCCCTTTAAATAACCTCCAATCTTTATTGAACAAGTGGGCTAACCTCAATCTTTAATAAACTTGAGATGGAACGAGGCTAGCCTCATAAATTACTCTCAGTATTTATTAAACGTGTAGGCTAGCCTCGTAATTTACCCTTAAACTTGAGGCAGAACGAGGCCAGCCTCATAAATTACCTTCAACTTTAATTAAACGAGTCGGCTAGCCTCGTAAATTACACTTAATCGTTAATAAACTTGATACAGAACGAGGCTAGCACCTTAAATAACCCCCAATCTTTATTGAACAAGTGGGCTAACCTCAATCTTTAATAAACTTGAGATGGAAGAAGGCTAGCCTTATAAATTACCTCTAATATTTATTAAACACGTACACTGTTCTTGTTTATGTTTGTCTAAATGTAAAATTTTTGATTGAAATTTACTTCTAACGAGTGTCTTCCACTCCCAGACTAAGCATGAAGTAAAATTTCGAGTTTAGAAAAGCCCCGCGTAGAAAATTTGTCGAGGGTCGCGCAGCGACCCGAGACAAATTTTCACGGGGCTTTTCTAAACTCGAAATTTTACTTCATGCGCCACGCGTATAAAACGCTAATTTAAAGTAAAGTTCAAAGCATACTAATCTGGTATACACATTTTTAATTTACAGCGCTATTAAATAAATCTATAATACACTTGATGCAGAACGAGACTAGCCTCATAAATTACCTTCAATATTTATTACACGTTTGGGCTATCCTCGTAATTTACCCTTAAACTTGAGGCAGAACGAGGCTAGCCTCATAAATTACTTTGAGTATTTATTAAACGTGTGGGCTAGCCTCGTAATTTACCCTTAGACCTGAGGCAGAACGAGGCCAGCCTCATAAATTACCTTCAACTTCAATTAAACGAGTGGGCTAGCCTCGTAAATTACACTTAATCGTTAATAAACTTGATACAGAACAAGGCTAGCCTCTTAAATAACCCCCAATCTTTATTGAACAAGTGGGCTAACCTCAATCTTTAATAAACTTGAGATGGAAGAAGGCTAGCCTTATAAATTACTCCTAATATTTATTAAACACGTACACTGTTCTTGTTTATGTTTTTCAAAATGTAAAATTTTTGATTGAAATTTACTTCTAACGAGTGTCTTCCACTCCCAGACTAAGCATGAAGTAAAATTTCGAGTTTAGAAAAGCCCCGCGTAGAAAATTTGTCGAGGGTCGCGCAGCGACCCGAGACAAATTTTCACGGGGTTTTTCTAAACTCGAAATTTTACTTCATGCGCCACGCGTATAAAACGCTAATTTAAGGTAAAGTTCAAAGCATACTAATCTGGTATGCACATTTGTAATTTACAGCTTTATTAAATAAATCTTTAATAAACTTGATGCGGAACAAGACTAGCCTCATAAATTACCTTCAATATTTATTAAACGTTTGGGCTATCCTCGTAATTTACCCTTAAACTTGAGGCAGAAGGAGGCTAGCCTCATAAATTACATTCAATATTTATTAAACGTGTTGGCTAGCCTCGTAATTTACCCTTAAACTTGAGGCAGAACGAGGCCAGCCTCATAAATTACCTTCAACTTTTATTAAACGCCTTGTAAATTACACTTAATCGTTAATAAACTTGATACAGAACGAGGCTAGCCCCTTAAATAACCCCCAATCTTTATTAAACAAGTGGGCTAACCTCAATCTTTAATAAACTTGAGATGGAAGAAGGCTAGCCTTATAAATTACCCCTAATATTTATTAAACACGTGCACTGTTCTTGTTTATGTTTGTCAAAATGTAAAATTTTTGATTGAAATTTAATTCTAACGAGTGTCTTCCACTCCCACACTAAGCATGAAGTAAAATTTCGAGTTTAGAAAAGCCCCGCGTAGAAAATTTGAGGAGGGTCGCGCACGACCCGAGACAAATTTTCACGGGGCTTTTCTAAACTCGAAATTTTACTTCATGCGCCACGCGTATAAGACGCTGATTTCACTTGAAGTTTACTTGTTAACAATACATTAGTGTTTTCAGAGTTTAAGGGTACTCATTACTTAGGTATTGGGGTACTGCCCTTCTTAGACTATGCATTACTTTTTGTAAGACCGTTTTTTTTTCTTGTTTTCTTGTTACCAATATATATTTGTAACTTGAAACGCAACTTAAAACGCAACGTGGGTGTTACGCGGCAACTTTGATGCAACGTGTCATGCAGCGTTTCTTTGCTCAGTGGGGTAGTACAGTGGCAGCTCGTCCAAAAAGGCTGCGAGACTACAGTCCCGGAGTAGAGCGACCAAACCAAATTTTCAAGCTATCCTAAACACGATAAATAACTTATTTTAAAGTGAAATCCAAAATATACTGCTTAAGTTTGAACTCACGTCAATAAATGTTACAAATATTAATTTGCCTACTGAACAAGGAAATATTTTTAACATTGCACGAATATTGAACATGATACTAAAATAAAACATTGCATTATGAGTAATACAACAAAGTTATAGCAACGTTACAAACATTGTATAAACGTTATCCGTGCAATATTTGTTCATATACATTACCTAAATGTTGAAAATGATACTAAAATTCAGCATTGTTTTCTAACGTTTTAAAAATATTGCGGCAAAGTAATACAACGTTGTATAATCATTACAATTTGACTTTTATGCAACAATGTATTGTAAACAATGCATACATATTGAAAATGCTAACATTGCATTTTTAAAATTGTATAATTGTTGAAACTGTTGCTGTAATGCAGCTTTATAATTTTAAAATTGTCTATGAAAGATAACTGTAAACTTTTCCAGAGTATGGTTTAAGATATTTATACTTAAAAGAACAAATCGCTATACATTGTATCGTATATTTTCCTCTTAGGCTCTTGACTGTCTCATAAACGTATTCAAAACCAATAAAAGTTCCGCATTTACAAACACATAAATGTAACGCCCGATCAAATAATATCACGACAAAATCTCATTACATCCCCCCCTGTCGCCGGTCAGACCATCCCTCCGGCCAGCTAGGGGTGCGTGTACGCATTCCGCTGTTTTACGGTTTTAAAGATATTGTCTGAAGCAGAGCAGGAAATGCGGAAACTATCGCCCCCAGTGCGCTCGTAAAATATTACCAATGTGTCTATGGGGTAAAAATTTCTGGTATTAGAAGGGGCATTTGCCCTGCGAAGATTGAGAAGTGGTGATTTCGCAAAAAGCACCCGATTCTGCTACAAATGCGAAGAGGGGGCGAACACTTTCACACTCGTGGTGTATGCAAGTGCACGTGTGTGGAACGTCTTAAGTTTTTTCGTTTATTTGGTTTGTTCGGGGAAAATAGTTTTCTGTTTTTATACTTAGAAAGCAAATTGTATATCTCATTTAGTTTTATTATATAAGTTCATAGAAAATTATAATCTTACAAGTATATGTAAGATAGCTATCGTGATCTATCAACAATCTATTTCGACATAAAATATACGTTTTGTTTAGAATGATGTCGGTCTATTTGTTAGTAATATTTTTTTTTAAATAATCTTCGTTTTGGATTTGCCGGCGGCTACGCTATGTGCGAAAAATCCAAATTTAAGATTATCTAAAAGCAAATCCAATAAAACGAAACAAATTTTCAGGCTTTTCTTAATTCTAAATTATACTTTACGCTTAATCAAGCTGTAGAAAACACTCGAAAAAGTTTTCTTTCTCCCTGAAACTGTTTGATCTGTCAATATTTTTCACCTAATTTGTCAATTTTGACGATTTATTAATTTTTAATCTATCAATATTTTCCACCTAATTTGTCAATTTTGACATTTGCTATATAGTTTTAATTTTAGTTGACATCAGTGTTTTATGCGGGTGGCGCATGAAGTAAAATTTCGAGTTTAGAAAAGCCCCGTGAAAATTTGTCTCGGGTCGCTGCGCGACCCTCGACAAATTTTCACGGGGCTTTTCTAAACTCGAAATTTTACTTCATGCTTAGTCTGGGAGTGGAAGACACTCGTTAGTTTAAAACATATCACAACTATGAAAATGTCGTCGCAAGTGTCATAAAGAAAAACAAGAACATGACTATCTAATAATATATTTCAAATAATAGTTGTCTTAAATTGACAATAATCGGCTGACGCCGATTTGTGTCAAGTTTGATACATTGGACTAAATGTCATTTTAGTTGACAGGATTATCATGTCAAGTTAACACAATGGACTATACGCCGACTATCGTCATTTTAAGTCAAGTTGACACGATAGACTAATGTCAATCAAGTGACTTACAGTCACAATAGTAAAAATACAGTCGATATAGTAATTTAATGACTGATGTCTGCTGACGACGACTCATGTCAAGTTTACACAATGGACTAAACGCCGACTATCGTCATCCTAAGTCAAGTTGACACGATAGACTAATGTCAATCAAGTGACTTACTAATGTCTGCTGACGACGAATCATGTCAAGTTAACACAATGGACTAAACGCCGACTATCGTCATCTTAAGTCAAGTTGACACGATAGACTGTCAATCAAGTGACTTACTAATGTCTGCTGACGACGACTCATGTCAAGTTAACACAATGGACTAAACGCCGACTATCGTCATCTTAAGTCAAGTTGACACGATAGACTAACGTCAATCAAGTGACTTACTAATGTCTGCTGACGACGAATCATGTCAAGTTAACACAATGGACTAAACGCCGACTATCGTCATCTTAAGTCAAGTTGACACGATAGACTGTCAATCAAGTGACTTACTAATGTCTGCTGACGACGACTCATCTCAAGTTAACACAATGGACTAAATGCCGACTATCGTCATCTTAAGTCAAGTTGTCACGATAGACTAATGTCAATCAAGTGACTTACTAATGTCTGCTGACGACGACTCATGTCAAGTTAACACAATGGACTAAACGCCGACTATCGTCATCTTAAGTCAAGTTGTCACGATAGACTAATGTGAATCAAGTGACTTACTAATGTCTGCTGACGACGACTCATGTCAAGTTAACACAATGGACTAAACGCCGACTATCATCATCTTAAGTCAAGTTAACACGATAGACTTATGTCAATCAAGTGACCTACAGTCACAATAGTAAAAATACAGTCGATATAGTAATTTAATGACTAATGTCTGCTGACGACGACTCATGTCTAGTTAACACATTGGACTAAACGCCGACTATCGCCATCTTAAGTCAAATTGACACGATATACTAATGTCAATCAAGTGACTTACAGTCACAATAGTAAAAATACAGTCGATATAGTAATTTAATGACAAAATCATATCATAATCAAAAGACAGTAAACTAAGTGACTTACAGTCATAATATCGCAATAATGAATATACAGTGAATTATTGACAAAATCCTTTTTATTAAAAAAAACAGATAATGATAATGATGATGTTGATATTTATTTATTTATTTATTTATTTATTTCCCAACAGATAATACATCAAATTACAGGGAAAAGGTACAAAAAAAACATTCTACTAAACAGTGCGCAGTTTTAACTTAGATGTAATAATAATTAATTATATTTGTGTTTGTATGAATGTTCCTGAAGTTTCGTCGATAAATAAATAAATTAAAGAATTTATTAAACACTTTTAACCAAGAAGCAATTATTAAAAAAAAAATATTTGTTGAGTTACTTAAAGTATTTAAAAAAATACTCGTATTCCGCTAATCCAAATATCAAAAATTATTGGCTGCGATTTTCATGCGAGTGTGCCAAAGTTTACATTTTCAAACGTGATTGAGAGATTAAACGATTCCATTTCCCTTTATAGCTTTCACATTCAGACCACCCCCCAAATAACAAACAACCCCCTGACCCAAATATTCTCCAGACACGTACGGAACACATTTCCCGAAATTTATAAGGCGCTATGTGTCAGAAGTTGACCCCGTAAGATATATAATTGGGAAAGTAAATTCCGCCAACCGAAAAAAAAGAAAGTTCATCCCTTTATTGAATTAAGACACGACTTGAAGTATTTTCATCAAGCAATCCATTTAAATTCCGGACTAAAAACAACTTGAACATGAAACTGTTGTGGTAATAATGTGGTATTAATAATTAATACACTTATATATCAAGTCTTACCTATTGGTTTTCAACTTGTGGTATTAATAATTAAATCACTTATACTCGTATACCGGGTGCTGAACCGACCGCTCGATAATAGCAATTTACATGAAAAATCACACTTTTGCAGTTTCCTGCTCCCCTAATTATTTTAGAGCAAAAGCATAAGAGATCAAAGTTGTTCAGAATTTAAAATGCTATATAATAGGTCCGTATTTAATTTCAATATAGGACTAATAGTACAAGAAAACGAAGATATAAATTAGGAATAATTAAAAAAAAAATAACAATAGCCATGATTTTATAACAAAATTCAACAACTTTCAATTGTTTTTTAATGAAATTAAATTAAATGCTCAAAGAGACCTCCATTAGCGGCTAAATATTAACCAAGTCTATCATAAAAATTTCTGCGAATATTTGCAAGTTGCCGGTTCGTTATTTTGATGCATTCTTCAGTAATTCTGTTTTTCAGAACTTCGATGTTAGCATGACTAGCACCGTAAATTTTTGATTTTAAGTGGCCCCATATAAAGAAGTCGTTTGGTGATAAGTCTAGTGAACGAGCTGGCCAATTCACCGATCCGCCTCGTCCAATCCAGGTATTTGGATAGCAAATATTTAAATACTCAGTGACGTCTCTTGTAAAATGCGCAGGACATCCATCCTGGTGAAACCATAGCACATTTTGTCTTGCGACAGCATCTATGGCGGGGCCAATCTCCGATTGAAGCAGCTCAAGGTATTTTCCCCCGTTTAAGTGCCCATCAATGAAGAAGGGGCCTATAATATTATATCTGTATATTTCTAACCATACGTTGACTGCGGATATTAGGAATGGTTATCGATCACCAAATGCGGGTTAACAAATGTTGTTAATGAAATATCTATCCACATTGGCCATTTCTATTAGTGTTTCACAGAAAACCATTTTAGAATACCTGACTGGCTCAAATATCTCCTGCTGGTACGAAAACTTGTTCTTCTTTAAAATTTTAAGAGCGGTTGTATTGTGCAAATTTAAATCGTCGCCAATTTGCCGAATACTAATGCGGGGGTTTGCAACGGCCGCAGCAATAACGTTTATTTCGTTTACATTATCTCACACAATTTCTTCTTCCTCGGCTATATTTGAAGTATGCTTTAAACAGGGCTGGCAGGGTTTAAAAACGGATCCATATTTTGCTTGATTTGAAGTCACGTTCTGAATCGTAGAAATAGGGGGTATCGGCCGATCGGGATATAAACCAGCAAGCAAGTTTCGAACTTCATTTACACTATTACCGGAATAAAACCACTTTAGAAATATGTTTTTTTCAGCAATTGTATAAGACATTATTATGAAATACTTGATTGAAAAGCGCCCTTAAATATCGAAACGGGGTGTCAAAACTGACAGTTGTTGATGACGCAAAATTTCGTTTTAAAATCGTGGCTTTTGTTATTTTTTTCAAATTATTACTAATTTATATCTTTGTTTTCTTGTACTATTAGTCCTATTTTGAACATAAATAAGGACCTATCATATACCATTTTAAATTCTGAACAACTTTGATCACTTATGCTTTTGCTCTAAAATAATTAGGGGAGCAGGAAACTGCAAAAGTGTGATTTTACATGTAAATTGCTATTACTGAGCGGTCGGATCAGCACCCGGTATAAACACTTACCAAATAGTTTTTTAATTAATTTTTGTTTAATTCAAAAATTATTAATAGTTTTTGTTTAAGTAATAATGGATTTTGTAAAATTAAGTACCTCAATCGTACGGGAAATTGTTATTTTAAGTATACATTTCTCGATATATGCGTTGTGAATTTTCAAGATTTCGTTGTTTTCATAAAAGCAATTAATTAAGCATGAAGTAACATTTTAAGTTTAGAAAAACCTGCAAATTTGGTTTGCGTAGCGAAGCGGAACTACCAGACCAAATGTTTAGGATTTTCTAAGCTCGAAATTTTACTTTATGCGCCACGTGTATAAAACATTGAAATATTGTGAAATTCAAATTATTCTTCTTTAATGGTAAATTTTGAATCTTTTTTTAATAGTATATTTTTAATACTGATTTATCAGCATATTTTTATTTCACAATAGCTCAGTGTTTTATACGCGTGGCGCATGAAGTAAAGTTTCGAGTTTCAAAAAGCTTGAAAATTAAAAAATAAAAATGTAACTATGTAATGTTGGCAGTGAGTTTCATATTAATTCCTTCTTGGATTACAAATTTATGAAGAAAACTAAAGACTAAATCTAATTGAATTATTCTCGAATTTAAATTTAAGTAAGTTCCTTGTTGGATTATTATTTTAAAAGGATTCATAAAGAAATTTACAGCCAAAATCTAATTCAATTAATTTGACGAATAATGCACTAATAACCTTTTTTTACACTTTTAAAAGTGTGAAGAAAGGTTATTAGTGCTTTATTCGTCAAATTATTTTGATCTTTACGTAACTCACAATTAATTTATTTTTCTAATTGAATTATTTACGAATTTTCAACATTGAAGCAACAATTTTTAATACATTTCTTTTTCAATTTATTAACGAGAAAATCCCATTTTATATTAAACATTTACAAAATATTCTATAATTTTTGTTGAAAATATATAAAATAAAAAAAAAATTATAGAATATTTTTATTGTTTTAAGGATATATATCACGAACATTGCTCAGTTTAGTGTCAGAAAATATTAAATGACCAAAACTATTATAAACTCATAGGATCAACTTGGAAATAATTGCACTTCAAAAATCTAAACATTAAATTGAAATATTTTAATCGCTTTATTAGAATTTTTTAATTGAACTCGAATTTTCTGAAAAAAATGCAAATTTTTAGGAGACTAGTTTGAAAAAATATAAGAAAATATTGTTGAATTGCCAAAACAATTTTAAATTCTCAGAATTCAGTTAAAAATAATTCCGCTTAAAAAATATAAAAGAAAAATATGCAGTATCTCAATCGCGTTAGTAGCAATTTTTAATCAAAGTTGAATTTTATTGAAACAATTTTTAATCAAAGTTGAATTTTATTGAAACAAAAAACGAAAAATTAGCATTATTTTGAAGAGCCTATTGTTTGTAAAAATATAATGAATTGTGAGTGACTAAAACAATTGAAAACTTACAGAATTCTCTTAAAATAGCTGCTCTGTATAAAATTAAACAGACTATTTCCTTCAAAAAATGTCTATCAATCATATTACGAGAATTCATTTTCATTGCCCAATCACAATTAAATTTCAGCGAAAATTGCATAGTAGGTGAAAATTCTACGAAAAATTACAGCGAAAATTGCACTGTTGTGACGTCACATGTCAGGTATCAATCAATTTCTCTCAATCTTTCAAAATTAAAGTTTTTTGATCTAACTCGTATTTTCTTTCATCACAGAATGTCATAAATTGTCTCCAAACGAACTCTTTACTCTTTCTTGTATTTTCGGATGAATTTTTCTCGATATTTTTCGATATATCTTTCGAAGAAAAACTTCCGAAGCGATTCATGTTGACACATTAAGTGACACTGATTGATAATTAATATTTTAAATAATTTAAATAATACGTCAACTTGATTAAAAATCGTATTTTTCAGGAAATAGTCTATTAAATACATTTCGTGCATTAAAAATGCTCTGAAAATTTAGTACTCAAAGCTCGTTGCCTTTAAGAAACTACATTCGTTCATTTTGATTGAGATTTGACTGAAAATGTCAAATCACAATCAAAATGGACTCATGCAGTTTCTAGGCAACGGCTACTTAAAATCGAAATATCTCAATTAGTTTATCAGCAAATTTTAATCATATTTTATTAGAAAAACAAAAAAAATGCATATTTCGTAGGGAGACTTTTATTCGAAAAATTACTATAAATTATTGAATCTCCGAAACAACTTAAAACTTACAGAATTAATTTGGAAATTAAATATATTAAAGAGAAAATCGAAATAAATCATGAATTATCAAGGAGTGAAAAAATAATTGTCAGGTACGCCACTGTCTTGCTAGCGCTAGCTATCTCGTTGCCAGTGGTAATGGACATTACTTTAGGTATTCTAATGCCGAAAAAAAATTTGAAATCGTACAGTTAGTTCCCGAGTTATACCGATTTAAGTTATCAAAGAATAAAAAACAATCATCAGGTACGCCACTGTCTTGTTAGCGCTAGCTTTCTCGTTAGCAGCTACACGACCAAACCATATTTTCGGGCTTTCCTAAGCTCGAATTATTACTTCATGGTTAATCATGGAGTGTTTCCATCATTAGAAACCTCAAATTAAAATGTTTTCAAAAACAACGCATGCCCGAAATATTACAGAGTATACATCGGGATATGTAATTAAAAAAAAAATATTTCCTGTATTAGGAATAAACTAACTTAACATTAAACAAAGAAACACTCACCGTTAGAACAGAAGAGTTGCAAATTCTTTTAACCATCACCAAATCGCTGTTCAATTATTTGCTTATTGATAAAAACGAGTGTTTCAGTGATTGCAATCAATAATTAAATACCTGTAATTAATTAGTTTAAATGCGTTTACATATTTTTCTGCTATTTCTTATTAATTAATTGCAATCACTGTAACACTATTTTTTTTTATCAACAATCAAAAATGTACGTGATGACTCTTTGGAACCCGCTCGGTCACTGACCCTAAACAAAGAAATTTCCGCAGAATCCCGCAAGCGCCACTGACTAATCCGACCAATCAGCGCCTGGCTTACATACCAATCCAACCAACTAGCGCCAGATATGGCTTGTACAACAACCAATCCGCACGAGTGTAACAAAGTGCGTTTGTATACACTGTTGGTTTATTTATTTATAACACCAAAGCGTCCTATTGTTTTGTTTCTAAATCGGGTAAATTCAAGCCGAACGGATTGCGTTGTTTAAAACGTGCATTTTAAGTACGAAAGATAAATAGATTTGAAAGATAAACAACGCATAATTTAAAATAAATATTAAAGGGGATGTTGAATAACCGAGTGAATCATAGTTTATTATTAAATAAGTGTTTGTGCCTGAAGAATTGCTAGGATCTGCACGAAGAAGGCGGAAGAAGATGCGGAGTGAAAAAAACATTTTGTTTTTATTCGAGTGGTGAGTGAATTTATTGCTTTTATAAAAAGAGTCCGGTTTTTTTAATACATTAAAGCAGATGCAATTACAAAGAAATCATACAGGTTTTTATTTAAAAATACATCGCCTAAACTTAATTAGGTAATACATTAAAAAAGATTTATTTTTAAGTATACATATCCCAATTACAGCGAATATACTGTTAATTTTCAGATATTCGTTGTTTTTTTTTTTTTTAAAGAATTCAACGTGAAGCTTTAAACAAGTGTTTTCCACTCCCAGACTAAGCATGAAGTAAAATTTCGAGTTTAGAAAAGCCCTGTGAAAATTTGTCGAGGGTCGCGCAGCGACCCGAGACAAATTTTCTGGGCTTTTCTAAACTCGAAATTTTACTTCATGCGCCACGCGTACAAAAACAAAAATATTGTAAATTTATGTATATTTGAACCACACTTGAAATCAGTGTTTTATACGCGTGGCGCATGAAGTAAAATTTCGAGTTTAGAAAAGCCCAGAAAATTTGTCTCGGGTCGCTGCGCGACCCTCGACAAATTTTCACGGGGCTTTTCTAAACTCAAAATTTTACTTCATGCTTAGTCTGGGAGTGGAAAACACTCGTTCAAAGCTTCAAATTGAACTCTTTTAAAAATCAACGAATGTCAAAAAATTTACAACTAAAATAATTAAGAAAAAGTAATATGATTTTATAAAAATAATGACATACCTTCGAATTTATACAACAATTGCGAATATTCCCTGTTTTTCTTTTTAAAGTTCAATTTAAAGCCTTTAACACGTGTTTTCCACTCTGACTAAGCATGAAGTAAAATTATGAGTTTAGAAAAGCCCCGTGAAAATTTGTCAAGGGTCGCGCAGCGACCTGAGACAAATTTTCTGGGCTTTTCTAAACTCGAAATTTTACTTCATGCGTCACGCGTACAAAACAAAAATATTGTAAATTTATATATATTTGAACCACACTTTAAATCAGTGTTTTATACGCGTGGCGCATGAAGTAAAATTTCGAGTTTAGAAAAGCCCAAAAAATTTGTCTCGGGTCGCTGCGCGACCCTCGACAAATTTTCACGGGGCTTTTCTAAACTCGAAATTTTACTTCATGCTTAGTCTGGAAGTGGAAATACTCGTTCAAAGCTTCAAATTGAACTATTTTAAAAATCAACGAATGTCAAAAAATTCACAGCTAAAATAATTAAGAAAAAGTAATGTGATTTTATAAAAATAATGACATACCATGGAATTGATACCATAATTGCGGATATTCCCTGTTTTTTTTTTCAAGTTCAATTTGAAGCTTTAAACAAGTGTTTTCCACTCCCAGACTAAGCATGAAGTAAAATTTCGAGTTTAGAAAAGCCCCGTGAAAATTTGTCGAGGGTCGCGCAGCGACCCGAGACGAATTTTCTGGGCTTTTCTAAACTCGAAATTTTACTTCATGCGTCACGCGTACAAAACAAAAGTATTGTAAATTTATGTATATTTGAACCACACTTAAAATCAGTGTTTTATACGCGTGGCGCATGAAGTAAAATTTCGAGTTTAGAAAAGCCTCGGGTCGCTGCGCGACCCTCGACATATTTTCACGGGGCTTTTCTAAACTCGAAATTTTACTTCATGCTTAGTCTGGAAGTGGAAATACTCGTTCAAAGCTTCAAATTGAACTATTTTAAAAATCAACAAATGTCAAAAAATTCACAGCTAAAATAATTAAGAAAAAGTAATGTGATTTTATAAAAATAATGACATACCATGGAATTGATACAACATTTGCGGATATTCCCTGTTTTTTTTTTTAAGTTCAATTTGAAGCTTTAAACAAGTGTTTTCCACTCCCAGACTAAGCATGAAGTAAAATTTCGAGTTTAGAAAAGCCCCGTGAAAATTTGTCGAGGGTCGCGCAGCGACCTGAGACAAATTTTCTGGGCTTTTCTAAACTCGAAATTTTACTTCATGCGTCACGCGTACAAAACAAAAATATTGTAAATTTATGTATATTTGAACCACACTTGAAATCAGTGTTTTATACGCGTGGCGCATGAAGTAAAATTTCGAGTTTAGAAAAGCCCAGAAAATTTGTCTCGGGTCGCTGCGCGACCCTCGACAAATTTTCACGGGGCTTTTCTAAACTCGAAATTTTACTTCATGCTTAGTCTGGAAGTGGAAAACACTCGTTCAAAGCATCAAATTGAACTCTTTTAAAAATCAACGCATGTCAAAAAATTCACAGCTAAAATAATTAAGAAAAAGTAATGTGATTTTATAAAAATAATGACATACTATGGAATTGATACAACAATTGCGGATATTCCCTGTTTTTTTTAAAGTTCAATTTGAAGCTTTAAAGAAGTGTTTTCCACTCCCAGACTAAGCATGAAGTAAAATTTCGAGTTTAGAAAAGCCCCGTGAAAATTTGTCGAGGGTCGCGCAGCGACCCGAGACAAATTTTCTGGGCTTTTCTAAACTCGAAATTTTACTTTATTTTAATTTTTTTTATTTTCTTTATTAGTGCTGATACAAAAAGATGTTTATACTCGTCAATAGTAATACAATAATATATAATAATAGTAATAATAATAAAATAAGGTATTTAGTTAAATCACTGTAACATTTCGCCAAAGTGGATTGGTAGGTATAACGATCCCCATTTGTTTAGAAAAGGTTTTGGTGACAAAGCTTGTGAAGATATATAGGGTGCAAGTTGAAATAGTAATGAAATATCGAGACTCAACAGATTAAAAACTTAATTGTACGAATATTTGTAAAAGTAAAATAACAGCACAACAAATTAAAAGCATTAGAATAATAAATAATAATGACTAGAATTTAATATAAGGTTAAAATGTTAAAAAATGTAGTTATAAAAGTAAAATAACAATCACAACACATTAAAAGCATTTAATAGTTAGTAGTAAAATTTGTTTGTAAAGGAATAGAGAGTTACAACAGATTAAATAGTAAGTAACTAGTGTTTTAAATATCACAGAATGGTTTATCACAGCACATATATTCGTCCCACGAGTAGAATGCTTCCTGTATAAGGTAGTTCTTTATAGTTATTTTGAAGATATTGATAGGCAACGATCGTACCGTATTTGGTAGTTTATTAAAGAATTGTATACAGTAGTATTTAGTGCCTGTTTGCACTGTTTGTAGTCTGATGTGCTCTTGATAGATATCTGTTTTGGAACGAGTATTGTGAGTATGATGATCATGATTGGGGTACAAGTTCAAGTTATTCCGTATGTGTATGAGACACTCCAGGATGTATATACAGGGTAGTGTTAATATTCGAAGTCTAATAAATTAACTTTTACAGTCATCGGTATACTTTAGACCTGCAACAATCCTGATAGCTTGGCGTTGTAGGGAGAATATCCTATGCCTGGAGGCAGAATGACCCCGTACAATTATGCCGTACCTTATGTGTGATTCACACAAAGCTAAATAAGCTGACCGTATAGCTTTGCCTACAGGGTTGTGCGTTAACATACGAAGACAATAAATATTTCTGGACAGTTTCTTTGCCAAGTTTTCACCGTGTGTATCCCACCTTAGTTTTGGATCTAAGTAGATACCAAGAAACTTAACATTATCGTCAAGTGCAATATCACTTTTATTTAGAGTGAATAAGATCTTCTTGGTTTTATGTTCGTTTAAAATTAGTTGATTTGAATTGCACCAATTTGTGACTTGGTTTAGGGTAGACACTCCACTGGCCATAATGTCATTTATCGAGTTCGCAGTATCAAGTACAGTGGTATCGTCCGCGAATAACACTACCCTGGAGTTTACATGATCTGGAATGTCATTTATGAATATGAGGAATAATATTGGTCCCAGGACTGATCCTTGTGGGACCCCGATTGTGACTGGGAGGGGATCTGATATTTTATTGTCAAATTGAACCACCTGGACACGGTCAGATAAGTATAAGGATATTAGGTCCATGCTGTTCTGACAAAATCCATATCGGCTCAACTTGTAACCCAATATCTCGTGTGATATGCAGTCAAACGCTTTACTTAAATCGACGAATGTTCCGAGACAGTATGATTTGTTTTCGAAAACAAATCATCATGCGCCACGCGTACAAAACAAAAATAATGTGAATTTATGTATATTTGAACCACACTTGAAATCAGTGTTTTATACGCGTATCGCATGAAGTAAAATTTCGAGTTTAGAAAAGCCTAAAAATTTGGCTTTGTCGGTCCGCGCTTCGCGCTACGCGACCAAACCAAATTTTCAGCCTTTCCTAAACTCGAAATTTTACTTCATGCTTAATCTCGGAGTGGAAGCACTCGTTAGAAACCTCAAATTAAACTTTTTTTCAAAAACAACGAACGGTCGAAAATTTACAGAGTATACATCGGGATATGTAACCAATAAAAAAACATTTCCTGTATTAGGAATTAATTAACCTAATATTTTAAAATGAAACACTGACCGTTAGAACAGAAGTGTTGCAAATTTTTTTAACCATCACTAAATCGCTGATCAATAATTTGCTTATTGATAAAATTGAGTGTTTGAATGATTGCAATCAAATAATTAAATACCTTTAATTAATACGGCTACATATTTTTCTGTTTCTTTTTTTGTACATCATTTTTGAAAATGGCTATAAACATCATTATAGTAATTACAATGCCGAAAGAATTTTTGAAATTATACGGTTGGTTCCTGAGTTATACCGATTTACATTAGCAAGGAGTGAAAACACAATTGTCAGTTACGCTACTGTCTTCTACTCATCTTTCTAATAGCCAGTGTCTATGAAGATAAATAAAGTAATTACAACGCCGAAATATTCTTCGGAAGCGGTATTTTACATGCCAAACATGATTTTGCATTGAAATTTAGCAAGTAAATGGTAATACGCACACAGGATCTAAAAGCTCTATCATCAAATTTGGATGTAAATATTTTCTTACCTGATTTTTTTGAGAGAATATTTTTTTCATATTCTGCTGGCGCTAGCTTTAAGTTATCTTTTCCACCCAATTTAATTAAAAAAATCTCATTTCGGGGAGCTGTGGTTGAAAATGTTTTGTTATTTTTTGGGCTTATGGGGGTAGTGCTAGCTTTAAAATTGGTGGCGCTAGCTCTGAGGAATCCGAATAGTGTAAAAAAAAACCTGAAAAATTCCTACTCGGGGGGCTAGCATCAACCTTGCCCCCTGATAGTTCAAACCCCCGTAACTTTTTTGTCTAAATGGTGCTAGCTTTAATTTGTGTGGCGCTAGCTGGCGTTAACTGGCGCTAGCCAAGGCCCGTCTAGCGCAATTTTTAGATGTACATTTCGAGACACAAGGTGCTCATTATCAATAACAAACAGTTTGTTATTGATAATGAGCACCTTGTGTCTCGAAATGTACATCTAACATAAAAATAAAAAGTGAAGTAAGGAATAACAGTCTTTCTATTTGTGATTAATCACTTCACGTAAACTCAAAACAATACAGTTAAGGCATCAGTACAAACACAGCCGTACATATATATAAAATGATCTGTCGCCCTTTACTTGACTATGCCTCAATCCTTTATCACAACCCCCATCCTATCACCCTAAAGAATTTGCAAGTCGCCTAAAGATCGGCCCTTAGAGTGTTGACCAAAATCCGACACCCCCAAAACCCCCTACATAACCCATCCAATACCCTACTTTATGAACTAACAGCAGTCACTCCCATCGAAACCCGACTATCACACTTAGCTGAAAAATTCGCCTCAAATCCTATCCTCTACAATCTCCTTCACCCTTTATGTATCCCTCGAAACCAAAACATCACTCCCAAGCGTAAACGTTTCACCATCACCATTCATGATTTCATTGCATCATTCCATGACATTAGTGATCATGACGATTTGTGAACAGTAATCATCTAACAGACATTGGATGACACTAACAAACAAGAGGTTTTTTACACAAGAACGGACAAGGACAAACAATTAAAATTCATGAATGAGTTTGGGTAAGTTACGTGAAGATGATAATAACTTGAAATAACACACTTTTTCTCCTTTCTTCACAAGTTTAGGCATCAGTACAAACACAACTTGTGAAGAAAGGAGAAAAAGTGTTTTATTTCAAGTTAATTAAAATTCAGGCGGAACGACCAATGGTCGATAGCCAATTGGCAGAAGAATTTATTTGTTATTTTAGCCATCAGAATTATTTTTATGTTAATTATTTATTGTACAATCTGCCAATAAAGATTTATATATATATATATATATATATATATATATATATATATATATATATATATATATATATATATATAATACTATTTCACTGTTAAGCTAAACAAGTCAAATCTCATTACTTTTGTTTATATGAGCGAAAAAGTGTTCTAATTTCTTGCCTAGTTAAATGAAATGAGTTACACTTATGAAAAAAACAGCAATTTTCTCTTCAAACATCGCATCATTTCGCCGCTAGTTTTTTTCGAGATTCATGAATATTAATTGATATACTCCAAAATCCCATCAAATTTGTATCACAGCGCACACACACAGTGAGGGTCGCGGTCCGTAGGGTGAGTATATTAGCCGGCGCCCTTAATAAAACAGCCCCCTGCTCACTCACATGAGTCAATCTGGGATACGCACCGTGGACCCGGTTTATCCCGTCGGCCTATTGCAATTTACCCACCCCCCGCTTCAACCCTTAGTTTCTAATAGTGTTAGCGTTACGAATTTACCAATTTCGACACCCTACGCGTGTGTGTGTGTTAGCATAAGGAGAAGAGGGCTTTTTTTCTAAAGTTGCATCGGAATGTCAGGGGGTGGAAATTGCAGTCCTGCAGACATTCGACACGGGAATGACGGGAGTCTGCAGGAATTCCAATTTTTAATTCCGATCCGGTCGCGACGGCCCTTTTTTAAAATTAAATCGTAAAAGGCGGGGGGTGGGAACTGATATGGCTGAATTACAACGCAGTTACAGGCATTTGCCTATATTGAAATAGTCATTGTGCTCTCGTTTTACTCTATCCCGGCTTTTATTGATTGTAAATTTATACTCAGGATTGAAAACTATTTTTCAATTACAATTTTATTACACATATCAGGTTAAATAAATTAAAAATTCAATTTAAAAATAATAGGTCCAATCAAATAATACGCATTTTTAAAATGACTGTCAAAAAAATCATACTTGTCCCCTAAGTAGTTGAAAACGTAAAGAAATACCAAAAATTGATAGTCGGATTTTTGGCGTAATTATAATACTTTTCTTACACAGTAGTGTCGGTACGTAAAAAAAGAGTTGATATTTAAAAAAAACTAAATTAATAATTAATTAAAAATTGCACGACAAGTGTTAATGAAAATTATAATCATTGATCTTATGATTGTACGTTTCATCAACACTTGTCGTGCATTTTTTAATTAATTATTAATCAATTCGATATTTTTTTATTAGTTACACCTCCCCATTGAAACATTGTAGCCCAAAATTAAATAAAAATAAAAATCACCTATTATAACTTCAACTTGTTTCTTCTCATTGATCGATTGGGGTTCATTTTTCCGCTAAAATTTTTCCCCCGGAAAATTTTCCCCTTACATTTTTCCCCGAATTAATATTCCCCCAAATTAATATTCCCTTAATCTAATTTTCCCCCAAATGAATAATAACGCAACAATCAAATTAATTAAGTTATATTACAAAATTTATGAAGTTATATTACAACCAATATTTCGTAAATAATCTAAAAGTTTGTCTTCCTCCCTGTAATCATCATATTTCGCGACTATGTTTTTGATTCGACGTTCAATCCTTCTCTGGTCATGCGATTTGCCTCTTCTAATGGGCTGTCCTAGCGAGAGTTGTCGCATCATGGTCATGACAAGTGTTTGTACTCCATGATTAAGCATGATGTAAAATTTCGAGTTTAAAAATGTCTGAAAATTTGGATTTGTCGGTGCAAGCGAAGCGAAGCCCGGCTTACCCAAATTTTTAGGCTTTTCTAAACTCGAAATTTTACATCATGCACTAGACGTAGAAAACACTGATTTAAAGTTAAAAATTTAGTGATTGTAATATTTATATTTGAGTATTCGAATATTTGAATTATTTATATTTATACAAAATATCAGGGGACCCTCGTGGGTCAGTGAGTAGAGCTCCTGCTCTTGGGCCAGAGGGTTGTGGGTTCGAATCCCACCGGGGGGGTGCCAGTTTCTTATGGGGAAATTGGCACCCTCTGGAGCCATGGTTGTGAGTGAATGTGCTGTGTCGTCCATAATTAGTTGCATAAGCGTGTAAAGAATTAAATACTTAAATGGAATAAATAAAATAAATATTGATGTTGGCCAATAGTCTACGTTACTAAGGCCAGGCAAAAGCCAAAACCAAAAAAAAAAACAAAATAGTTCTACTTAGCTCAAACATATTCTACGCAACTGATATTTAAGCTATAACTTTTCAACTTCAAATTGAGACTAATTAACATCAAATTCTGATAAAACAATTTCCCATTGGAACATAAAACATTGCTGTCAATTAAAACACAATCGAATTGGGAATACGCAATTTAACATTTTTAGTTTCTTGTTATTTAGTCTGGGGAGTTTTTGGTGAAAAACCCTTTATATTCCTTAAATATTTAAAAAAAATCCTTTGAGTTTGGCTTATATAACATTTGCTACAATCATTGCACGCAATTGAATACATTTCTGAGTCTAAGTTTCATCTTCTTATGAAAATAATAGCCGGGGGAAAATTTGAGGGGAAAATTAATAGCGCGGGGAAAAAGAACCTAGGGGAAAAATTGTAGGGGAAAAATGACCCCCAACGCATTGATCACTTGGTGAAACGTGCTAAAATATTAAGTGAAAAATCGCCTATTATAACTTCAACTTGTTTCTTCTCATTGATCACTTGGTGAAACATGCTAAAATATTAAGTGAATTAAGTAGAGTAAATCACTTGATTATTTTGAAGAATATTATGATCCTGAATAAAGAATT
The DNA here is from genome assembly GCA_932526585.2 of Philonthus cognatus. NCBI lineage: Eukaryota > Metazoa > Arthropoda > Insecta > Coleoptera > Staphylinidae > Philonthus > Philonthus cognatus. Next base: position 79,373,536 of record OW052244.1, read on the forward strand.
ATATGAGGGAAATTTCAGTAATAATGCACAGTTTGGCAATAATTCGGAGTGAACGACGCGCCGATAGCGATTTTTAGGTCAGTTGTAGTTTAAGGCTTGAGAAAGAAGCCAGTGTTTATATTTTATCGATAGGATATTTTGTTTTTTTTTTAATAACCAGAGTTGGAAATGGAGCCTGCACCGGTCTCGGGTACTGTGACTATTGAGGATCAACAGTTATAATGTTGAAACGAAGATTTTACGTTGAAGGTCAAACTTTGTTGCATCGAATCATCATTATGGTTGAAATGTAGGTTTGAAACTTTGAACCAGAGTTAAAATCACAGTCAAACAAGTGAAAGGTCAATCATTCCCACGTCCAAACAAATTTCGTCCTACTCAATCTAAGGTTAATCAAAAGATGATCTTTGCTTATGATTTCTGTGAAATCATCATGCCAAACAACATTTCATGTGAATGAATTGTCACAGGAATATATTATTGTGACTTAATTCAAACAGGTTTTGAATTAAGTCACAATAATATATTCCTGTGACTACCGAAAAATGCAGAATCATTGTCTACAACAACGCAAGCCTGCACATTGCCAATGTCGTAAATACAAATCTGTGCGATTACAGTTGGGAAGTGTTACCTCATCTACCCCACAGTCTTGAAATAAGTCAACTAAACGTTTAGTTATTCCCAAGGTTGAAACAACCAATGCGAGGGCATTGTTATACATCTCTAAAAGAGCTTTCTGTCGCCGGTACCGAACCATCCTTCAGATGAAGAATGATGGCGTATTATATGGTATTGTAGAGCTTCCCAGACGTTGAGACTTGGTTATTGAGAAGCAGGAAGATCTTGTTAAAGGATTGTAAAGAGATTATTTAAAAAAAAATAAACATGTAAGGAAATAAAAAAATATGTGCATTATTTATGGAATGACCCTCGTAGAATTAAATAAGTAAATTATTAATACGTTTAAAAATGTATTAGATTAACAAATTGTTAATATTTCATTACAATGTCATGTTTACAGTTTTTTTTTATTTATTATTTATTTAGTTTATTTTTGTATATGTTGTATGTTTTTGGAATGAAAAATGTATACCGGGTGTTTGTTGACTTAGCGGACGCAACATAGAAAATCGCATGTTAATTTTAAAGTATTCAAATATTGGCTACCCTATTTATTTTAGAGACAAAATGTATTTCACTTTTCTGTAGAGGGAAAAATTCTAAATTTATGAATGTTCACACTTAACACTTTACGTTTCTCTAAGTTAAAATAATTAACAAAAAGTAATGTAATTTTATAAAAATAATGACATACTATGGAATTGATACAACAATTGCGGATATTCCCTGTTTTTTTTTTTTTTAATTCAATTTAAAGCTTTAAACAAGTGTTTTCCACTCCCAGACTAAGCATGAAGTAAAATTTCGAGTTTGGAAAAGCCCCGTGAAATTTGTCGAGGGTCGCGCAGCGACCCGAGACAAATTTTTTGGGCTTTTCTAAACTCGAAATTTTACTTCATGCGCCACGCGTATAAAACACTATAATATTGTCAAATTTATGTATATTCGAACTTCACTTAAAATCAGCGTTTTATACGCGTGGCGCATGAAGTAAAATTTCGAGTTTAGAAAAGCCCAGAAAATTTGTCTGGGGTCGCTGCGCGACCCTCGCCAAATTTTCACGGGGCTTTTCTAAACTCGAAATTTTACTTCATGCTTAGTCTGGGAGTGGAAAACACTCGTTTAAAGCTTCAAATTTATCTCTTTTAAAAATCAACGATTGTCAGAAAATTCACAGCTAAAATAATTTAGAAAAAGTAATGTGATTTTATAAAAATAATGACATACCATGGAATTGATACAACAATTGCGGATATTTCCTGTTTTTTTTTTTTAGTTCAATTTGAAGCTTTAAACAAGTGTTTTCCACTCCCAGACTAAGCATGAAGTAAAATTTCGAGTTTAGAAAAGCCCCGTGAAAATTTGTCGAGGGTCGCGCAGCGACCCGAGACAAATTTTCACAGGGCTTTTCTAAACTCGAAATTTTACTTCATGCGCCACGCGTACAAAACAAAAATATTGTGAATTTATGTTTATTTGAACCACACTTGAAATCAGTGTTTTATTCGCGTGGCGCATGAAGTAAAATTTCGAGTTTAGAAAAGCCCAGAAAATTTGTCTCGGGTGGCTGCGCGACCCTCGACAAATTTTCACGGGGCTTTTCTAAACTCGAAATTTTACTTCATGCTTAGTCTGGGAGTGGAAAACACTCGTTTAAAGCTTCAAATTTATCTCTTTTAAAAATCAACGATTGTCAGAAAATTCACAGCTAAAATAATTTAAAAAAAGTAATGTGATTTTATAAAAATAATGACATACCATGGAATTGATACAATTGCGGATATTTCCTGTTTTTTTTTTTTTAGTTCAATTTGAAGCTTTAAACAAGTGTTTTTCACTCCCAGACTAAGCATGAAGTAAAATTTCGAGTTTAGAAAAGCCCCGTGAAAATTTGTCGAGGGTCGCGCAGCGACCCGAGACAAATTTTCACAGGGCTTTTCTAAACTCGAAATTTTACTTCATGCGCCACGCGTACAAAACAAAAATATTGTGAATTTATGTTTATTTGAACCACACTTGAAATCAGTGTTTTATACGCGTGGCGCATGAAGTAAAATTTCGAGTTTAGAAAAGCCCAGAAAATTTGTCTCGGGTCGCTGCACGACCCTCGACAAATTTTCACGGGGCTTTTCTAAACTCGAAATTTTACTTCATGCTTAGTCTGGGAGTGGAAAACACTCGTTTAAAGCTTCAAATTGAACACTTTAAAAAATCAACGAATGTCAAAAAATGTACAGCTAAAATAATTAAGAAAAAGTAATGTGATTTTATAAAAATAATGACATACCATGGAACTCATACAACAATTGCGGATGTCAAAATAGCACAAGATATTGCTGTTACTGAATTAACGACAAAAAACATAATGCAAATATCGTGATAACTGTGGTCTGCATAATACCACTTTATTAGGAGGACCTTTTCTCATATAGTGTAAATCATTTCTAAAACATTTGCTTTAATCAAGTGACTGCGATATCAATTGCCATTTCAACATCCGCAATTGTTGTTTCAATTCCATGGCATGTCATTATTTTTATAAAATCACATTACTTTTTCTTAATTATTTTAAGTTAGAGAAACGTAAAGTGATAAACATTAACACGAATTTTTCCCTCTATATAAAAGGTAAATACATTTTGTTTCTGAAATAAATAGGGGAGCCAAAATTTGAACATTTGAACACTTTCTAATAATGTCTTTTCCCTGGTTTAAATAAATTTGATATCGATTTTTTTATTAAAAGATATTTACATAAAACAAATTATTCACCGTATTTCTAAATTAAATCAATTAATTTAAATAAATTAGGAGACTTGATTTTCATCTAAAATAACTTTTCAAGTGTTCGTTGAATTTTTAAAACCATTAAATTTGGAACTATGAACTAGTGCTTCCACTCCCAGATTAATTCGCACAATTCTGATGATTTTTCAACATAATTCTCACTTTATCACAATATTTCAAAAAACCTAACTAAGATATTTTAGTTTGCTATTCAAGATGTAAAAGAGTATTCATTTCTTTATAAAATTTATAATTTTCAGCTTGATTTCAATAAGAGTTGATATTTTTAGATATGTCCAAAATTTAATTCGCATAATTCTGATTATTATTCAACGAAATTCCCACTTTAACACAATATTTCAAACAAAACCAGCTGCGATATTTTAGTTTTCTCTTCAGGATGTAAAAGAGTATTCATTTTTTATACAATTTTTTTCATTTTTACGTTGATTCAAGTAAGGGTAAATTTTTTTAGAAACGTCGGAAATGTAATTCGCACAATTCTAATGATTTTTCAACAAAATTTCCACTTTGACACAATATTTCAAAAAAACCAACTGGGATATTTTAGTTTTCTCTTTTGAATATCAAAGAACATTCATTTCTATATACAATTTGTAATTTTTACGTTGATTCAAGTAAGGGGGTGATTTTTTAAGAAATGTCCGATATTTTATTCGCACAATTCTGATGATTTTTCAACAAAATTCCCATTTTAAAACAATATTTCAAAAAAAGCAACTGTGATATTTAAGTTTTCTCTTAGGGATGTAAAAGAGTATTCATTTCTATACAACGTTTGTAATTTTTACGTTGATTCAAGTAAGGGTTGATTTTTTTAGAAATATCCGAAATTTTATTCGCACAATTCTGATGATTTTTCAACAAAAATCCCACTTTGACACAATATTTCGAAAAAAACAACTGAATTGTGTGAATTAAAAAAAAATCAATTGAGATATTTTAGTTTTCTTTTAAGGATGTAAAAGAGTATTCATTTCTATACGAAATATGTAATTTCCACGTTGATTCAAACAAGGGTTGATTTTTTTAGAAATGTCCAAAATTTTATTGGCACAATTCTGATGATTTTATAACAAAATTCCCAGTCTGACACAACCGACTCTTTATATCTTCAAACTACTGAGATCTCCATAAATTCTGTCGAATTACGGGCACCCTATATATAGAGTGTTTAATTTATAAAAATCTAAATGTTATGGTTTAAAGTTGACTAAATGTGGTATAAAATTGTTAACACTCTGCATTTTATTATTCCAAAAATAAATCACTCAGTGGTGATCTTCAAATATTATTTATTTACAACTAACATTACATCTCTTTGATTCTCTTCTGTTTGAAGGTCCAGATTTTAAAGTTTGTTGCAAAAAAGCACCAAAATTAAATAAGGTAAATATCTAGCAAACTGGTAATTGATTTTTTTCGCAGAATTTTTTGTAGAATCTCAATTCGCAATATAAATATAGCGTTCCATTTAAAATAAAGAAGTTGGTGACGATTTCGGTATTACCGGAAATCTTCCTGAAAATATTTTCATTGAAAAGAACGCACTTGATTGCTGACCTGTATATTTTTAATGTGTGTTTTTGGTTGGACACCCCGTATAATTATGAGCTTAAGTGAGCTGTTAATTTTATGTCAATTAATATCCTCACTTGCATTTTCAGGAAAATTAAAAGTTATAAGCAATAACTGTAAAAACGTAAGGTGGTTTGGGTTAGAACTAATATGCATGAAATATGCGTAATAACCTAGAATTTTATCGCAATTTCAAGCACCTAATAAAAAATAAAGACACTGAAAAGAGGTATAAACATATGAAAAGAGAGTTTAAAACTCAAATCATCAATGAACAAAGAAATGCAACTGAGCTGTATATTAAAACTTCGTCTATAAAACAAAAGCAGTGTGGGATGTCATAAAATGAAAATGTCCAAGAAACTGCAACAGATACAAGGAAATTCCCATCACTGCTAATGATTTCAATGATTACTTCTCAACCATTGCCGGCCAAGTAATAAGTGCAGTCCCAAATAGTGGTCAGGACCCTATTCTGGCAATGACTGATGTTTTTTTCCAGGAATACTGTATCGCTACATTATTTCAAATTTCAAACAGTCTCCACTGCCAAAGTAAGGGGTGTAATTCGCAAAATTAAAAACAAAAGTAGTTTTGATGTCTATGGTCTAAACATTGATATAATCAAATCAATTATTGACTTAATAATAAGTCTATTAACATATCAAATAAATAAGTCAATAAATGAGAATAATTTCCCTGATTTGCTTAAAATAGCTAAATGTGTCCCAATCTTTAAGAAGGGGGATCAAAATGACAAAAATAACTATAGACCAATTTCAATTCTTCCAATTTTAGCCAAAATTTTTGAATCAATCTTAGCAGAACAAGTAACATCATTTCTGGAAACGACACAGGCATTCACAGATAATCAACATGGCTTTAGGCAAGGTCGATCGACTGCGACAGCCATAAATACGTTCATTGATTATGTAGTCGAAGCGTTTAAGAATAGTGAAGTTGTCACTGGTCATTTATTGGACCCCAGCAAGGCCTTCGATTGCGTGACTCACTCCATCCTAGTAAGAAAACTCTATTTTTATAACTGTTCCCCAGAAAGTTGCAAACTGTTAACATCATATCTGACCAATCGAAGACAAAGAGTGTTTGTGGGTAACAACATTTCTGATGAACGCAAGATAATGCATGCCGTACCGCACGGCTCGATATTAGGTCCTTTGCTATTTTTAGTTTACATAAATGATCTTTCTAAAGAATACAACAATACATCAACAATTCTGTATGCCGACGATACCTCCATCTCTGGGAAAGGCAAAACAATGGAACTAGTTAAATCTAAAATACAATCTGTTATGAAATATACAAAGGAGCGGTTTGAGTGCAACAAACTAAAACTCAATATAGATAAAACAGTCGACATAACATTCTCTCTTAAACATGCACAACCAACCTCGCCGGTTTCCGCTAAATTCTTAGGTGTTGCTATAGATTCCACTCTCACCTGGGATACTCATAGGCGTAATTTAGAGAAAACTGTAACAAAAAATATATACTTATTAAATAACATGAAGAGGTCAGTAAACTCCGTCATTCAATCTCATATCAGGTATTGCATACTGGCATGGGGTCACTCCCCAATTATGAATGATATATTTAAATTACAAAGACGAGCATTACGTATCATAGCTGGGCTCGGTTATAGAGATGATTGTAGACGGGAATTTAAGAAGCAGAATGTTCTTACGGCACCCTATATATATATATATATATATATATATATATATATATATATATATATATATTCTAGAATGTCTGAAGTACATAAAATCTAATAAAAATCTATACATGTGTAACAAAGACATTCAAATGTATAATACTAGGGCCAAAAATGATGTGAGAATCAGTAAGTTTCGCTTATCGAAAGCTAAAACTGGGGAATGATATCATGCAATTAAATTTTTTAACATGCTACCTTGTGATGTCCAGGCTCTGCCAGACCTAATGTTTACACAACTGTGTAAGAAGTACTTAATAGAAAGGGCACATTATACATTCGAAGAGTACCTAACAGATTGTGGGAATTATGCCTGGCAGGAGCAATTTTAGTACAAATTAATCTGTCATATTTACATCGTTTTATTCACAATTTTATTGTATTTTATATATTATATCTATTTACTAATTATTTTATATATTTATAAATCTATTTTACATAACTATATCTCATTTAAATTTTAATATGTTAGTGATTAATGTATTTGTATTCTACACTATTTGTATTCTCTTTTTTGTGACCTGTGTACAACTTATATGTTGTTGGCACCAATAAATATTATTCTATTCTATTCTATACAGTTTAGGAATATTATGATTAATTTCTGAACAATCTGGGTTTAATGATAAATAATGGCACTTTAAAAAGAATCTCAGCAAAATCATAGCAAAAAAGTTTCAATATTCAGTCTCATTCCATTTCTACAACTATTGATTCTCATTCATCGTTTATTTTATTATTGTAAATCCTTAGTAGTTAGTTTTAATTTGACACTAAGAATCTTAAGACAGTGAGTATATTTTTCCCTTAGATTATATAAATACGCTGGTCTGACTTTTATTATTCTTGTTCTATCCACAATTTCTTCTATGGTTAAATGCCCATTTAAAGCGAGCTTACATAACTAACCACAATATTATTTAAGACAACCCTCCCTTTCTCGCTTACACACACACACGTACACACACAACCAGAAACACCCACCCCGTTCCTTTTCCATAAAGTAAACCCGCCGGAGGGGTGGCTGTACCAACCAAATAACAATAAATATGAACCTCCTTACATATGCAACTCTCGGCTGGCACGTTTCCGTACCTGGAGGGCCCTCGGAGGGCCGGAGGGCAGCGCCCCGGAATGGCATTAGAGATGGTAATCCGGGGATGGATTAATTAAATTTCCAGCGGCATTTTTGAATATAAATATTTGTGTTTATTGCCGACCTCCGCGGGCGCATCCGTATTCCCATGCAAAGTGCAACATTTTCATTTAGATTGAATCGGAAAATGTTGCTGCTGCTTACCCGCTTACCCAGGCTACAGGATATTGCTAAAAGGAGACGTAATTGATTTTTTTTGTGAAAAGTTTTTTTGCGCGCGAGCGTTGAAGTGAGGGAAATATTATAATTTTATATTGGTTCCCTTAAGATTGCATAATGTATGTTATTGATTATATAAAGTACAGACATTGCCCGTGGGTATTGAAAATTATCGTAAATATCCAAAGAAAATGTATTATTCCCTCAAAGGTATTACAATTATTTTTATTCGGTAACAATTTAAATGTACATGTGATGAAATATTGTGCGTATTCATTGTAAACAGTAGACAAAATATGTTTGCGTTAGAAAAATATTAAAAGCATTCAAAAATATACGTGTATACCGGGTATTGACTTGGCAGGAAATCCCATGTAAATTTTGAAATCTTCAAATGTTGGCTCCCCTATTTATTTTAGAAACAAAATGTATTTACCTTTTTTGTAGAGCGAAAAATTCTGAATTTATTCGAGTTAACGTTTATCACTTTACGTTTCTCTAAGTTAAAATAATTAATAAAAAATAATGTGATTTTATAAAAATGGCATGTCATTCGATGGAAGTAGTCACTTGATTAAAATAAATGTTTTCGAAATGATTTACACTATACAAGAAAAATGTTATTATTTTTATAAAATCACATTACTTTTTCTTAATTATTTTAGCTGTTCATTTTCTGACATTCGTTGATTTTTAAAAGAGTTCAATTTGAAGCTTTAAACGAGTGTTTTCTACTCCCAGACTAAGCATGAAGTAAAATTTCGAGTTTAGAAAAGCCCCGTGAAAATTTGTCGAGGGTCGCGCAGCGACCCGAGACAAATTTTCTGGGCTTTTCTAAACTCGAAATTTTACTTCATGCGCCACGCGTATAAAACAGATTTTAAGTGAAGTTCGAATAAACATAATTTTGACAATATTATAGTGTTTTATACGCGTGGCGCATGAAGTAAAATTTCGAGTTTAGAAAAGCCCAGAAAATTTGTCTCGGGTCGCTGCGCGACCCTCGACAAATTTTCACGGGGCTTTTCTAAACTCGAAATTTTACTTCATGCTTAGTCTGGGAGTGGAAAACACTTGTTTAAAGCTTTAAATTGAACTTAAAAAAAAAACAGGGAATTTCCACAATTGTTGTATCAATTCCATAGTATGTCATCATTTTTATAAAATCACACTACTTTTTCTTAATTATTTTAGCTGTTAATTTTCTAACATTCGTTGATTTTTAAAAGAGTTCAATTTGAAGCTTTAAACAAGTGTTTTCCACTCCCAGACTAAGCATGAAGTAAAATTTCGAGTTCAGAAAAGCCCCATGAAAATTTGTCGAGACAAATTTTCTGGGCTTTTCTAAACTCGAAATTTTACTTCATGCGCCACGCGTATAAAACACAGATTTTAAGTGAAGTTCGAATATACATAAATTTGACAATTTTATAGTGTTTTATATGCGTGGCGCATGAAGTTAAATTTCGAGTTTAGAAAAGCCCAGAAAATTTGTCTCGGGTCGCTGCGCGACCCTCGACAAATGTTCACGGGGCTTTTCTAAACTCGAAATTTTACTTCATGCTTAGTCTGGGAATGGAGACACTCGTTAGGACTAAATTTTAATCTAACAATTTATTAGAAGAAATACAATTTCATAAACATAGAAAAAAACATTGTAACATACCTTCTAAATTACTTGATTATACAAAATACGACATGTTAGTATTGTGTTTGTATTTGTCTAGTAGAGATTTACCAGCATTAAACTATAATAATATTAACAGCAATTCTATTAATAAGGTGAACATGTTCAAAACACGTTTTAAAGCACATTTATGCATAATTGTGATATTTTATTATGATAAACCTTATTCTCGACATTCCATCCTGAACAAGGTGCTCCTCAAGGCTTGCCTCTATCTCCTCTATTATACAATATATATTGCTCCGACTTATACCATTCCAATCCCAACTTTATAAACCCAACCTGATATGCCCTACAGTTTGCGGATGACACTGCCTTAATCACGTAGTCATCAACCCTAGCCTCAGCCCTTAACTCCCTCCAAGATTTTATAAACAAATCAGCTACTTGGTTTTCCAAGTGGAGGCTTAAAACTAATCCCAACAAATCCCAACTATTCTTACCCTACAATCACATACCGTCTTAACCTCTCTCCATAAACAATAACGGATCTACTATGTACTCCCCCCCCCCCATTATATAAATACCTAGGAATCCTGTTAGACCTTAAACTGTCCTTCAAAAAACACACTTCCGATATAAAAGCAAACATCGTAAAGCGAGCGAAACATTTCCGCTGCCTGACATACAAAAATCAAGGAATTAGTACCAACACCTGTACCAAAATTTATAAAATGATTTGCCGTCCCATCCTAGACTACAGCTCCATCCTTTATATAAATCCATGCAATGTCACCATTAAAAACCTTGAAGTAGCCAAAAGATCCTCCCTCCGTACCCTTACAAAACTTCAACACTCTTAAAATCCCTTCCACAACCCATCCAATTTACTCTTTTACGAAAAAAACACAAATTACCTCAATAAAACAAAGATTTCGATTTGTCGCAGAACGATTCGCATGTAACAAGTCGAATTATGCCCACCTTAAAAAAATGTGCATCCCTAGAAATCACGACATCATACCAAAATACTAAAACCCACCTAGCACCCTATATGAATACATCTCCTCCTTCTATCCTACTTTCCCACCTTGAAATCGAGTAAAAATAACACACACACACACACATAGCACAGGGCAGAAAGACCTATGGTCGATAGCCCTTTTAAGAGAGGGAAGTAAAAAAAATTATTTGTAAATATATATATTTAAATATTATAAATTCTATTTTATTATAATGTATTTCTTTCTTTTTTAATAAAGTTGATATAGTTGTATTATGATAACATTTTATTTTTAATAATGTAATTTGAAATATCTTCATCAATTTACCTAAAATTAAAAAACGAAAACAAATGGTTAAAAAAGTGGTATAAATTATAGTTTAACTAATTTAAGATACTAAATAAAACACGTTTTAAACAAATTTAACGTTTAAGACATGTTTTAAATAAATTTAACATTTAAAACAAGTCTAAAACAAAACCGTTTAAAGCACGACGGCTGTTTTTAAACAAGTTAATAACACTGTTTTAAAACAAAGTGTTTTGAACATAACATCCCTGCTGGGAGTGGCAAACACTTAAGACATTGTTTGCATTTTCACGAATAGTTTTTTCGTAATTTTATATATTATGTTTAAAGTGTGCAAACTATAAGAAGCGTAAGCTTATTTTCTCGAATTCAAATAGTTTTGAATTTGAATTTATCTTGTTTTAAATTGAACTGTTAAAAAACAACTAATATCTGAAGATTTACGGCATATAATTGGGATATGTATACTTAAAAGAAACACTCCCAGTATAAACAATTTGAAAAATATTTGATTATTAATAAAAATGTCGTGCCAGTATTTTAATTAAATAGCTGTTTAAATCATGCAAGATAGGAAGCGACATTCCGTTATCTTTGTTTTAAGGCTTAATTTAGCTCCATCTAGTAATTCTCAACTAAACTAATACTAACACACACGCACAGTTCCGTATACATATATGCGCTTTCTGTTTGCATGCATATGAATTTGTTTATAGTATGTGAATTAGGGCCAATTCCAGAAATATGTTGAACTAAGTTCTATCTTGAATAGAGTTCTAAATGAGATTAAAAGGTATACAATGTTATTTTAAACTGCAATTCAGAGATGAACACAGTGTAAAATGTTTATGTAGTCCTTAATGGCGGCAGAAAAACAAACGACCAGTGATTATTGTAGTCAAAATGTTCATCGGTTCATCGGGCGTTTAGAATCAAGTGCTCACCATTGCTAACTTTGTTATAATTTGACTTATAGAGTGGGTTAAATAAGCACAGTAGTAGGAAATTGAATGACAATCACAATGGTCAAATCAGAGAAACAATTAAAAGTCGTATTTTTTTAATATTAAGAAAATACGTTTTTTTTAATGGAACACCCTGTATATTTTATTACCAATCGATAGAGAAGATTATTCTTAGCAAAAAAAGTTATAATACATCATTACTACTTAATACCAATAATAAATAAGAAAGATATTCACATGTTCAATACAATCAAGAAGCCCTCAAAACAAAAAAAGAATCTAACAAATAACCTAAACAAAATCTGTTTATTGTACCTATCAATAAAATTCTCACTTAAAGTGATTTTCATCGTTGCATAACAATGCACGTTATACAATTTTGAATATTTTCAGGAATTGTTGGTTTTATTAAATAAAACAATAATAAGTGAATAACTTTCTTATTTGTGATTTTTTTGTAATTATGATCTTCTCTATCGATCGGTAATAAAACATACAAGGAGTTACATTAAACAAAATATTTTCTGAATGTCCTAAAAATAAGACGTTCAATTATGTTTCTAATTTGATCATAGTGATTGTTATTAAATTTCTTACTATTTTGCTCATTCAACCGACTCAATAACTTAAATAATTACAAAGTTAGCAATGGTTCGCACTTAATTCTGAACAATGTATATATATATATATATATATATATATATATATATATATATATATATATAAAATAATGCTTTTTTGCTTAAATTAGTGCTTTATAAAGGGCTTTTTTAAAAAAAATGTGTGCTTATAAATCCGATGATATATATCATCCGAACCTTGATTTATAAAAAGGAAATTTCATTTGTTATGTAGTAAAAGCCAAACAAAGAAACCTGTATTTTAAATAAGTGTAACGAATCCGGATCATGAATCAATATTTTCTAAAGTATTTAAATACCTCTTTTGAATCCTTAAAAACATTTGTCTAATCTAGAAAATTTGAAATAAAACACTTTTAACCTATCATCTTCACAAATAATTGTATAAAATTTGTTTAAAATGTGATATTTTGTTATTGATTATTAAAGTGCATTCAACTTTAAATAAAATCCGTGACTTTTAAGGAGTAAAAATCTCGTTGATTTTTTACATACTTTTATAAAATATAATTAATTACAGGATTCGAATACTGGATTCGAATCCTAAATTATTCCATTATCGAATATTATTGATTGCATTATCTAGTTCTGTTTTTTGCTTTCCCGTCTAAATAAATTATTGTAATCCGTAAGTCCAAAAAAACGCTTTTTTGGAATTATGTTCGCGTAGCTGTCTGTCTGTCTACCTAAGTATCAGTAAATAAGATAAAACAAACACATAATGAATTAGACATTTATGTCAAATATATTAATCAAATCAATGCAGTAATATACGTATATTAAAATCCAAGTAATAATTCAAATTGATGTATTTTTTTAATAATAATTATCATGTATGTAAGTTATAAATATCAAGTACTGTGAATTATAATCAAAGTAAAAAGCCACATATGGAAAATACATCACAATCACTCCCTTAATCACAAATTTTAATTAACCTAGCGGAAAACCATCGAAATTTCCCAGCAGCACTTTACACGTCCGCACTGGGGTAGGAGCATGAGATAGGGGTAGATCCGCTTTGATATACAAACTTGATCAATCATTCATCAACATTAAAATTAAAACTGGATGGGAGGGGATCTGTTCTGCTAGTAGATAGAGAGCGAGAGAGTATCTGCGGAAGGCAGTTGAAGTGATGAAACACGGGCTATAAGTGAGATATATTATAATGGAGGAAGTCCGTCATTACTCAACACTAGCCCAGAGGAGGAGATCTCGTCATTTATAAATCCTGGGCGTCGTGTCTCGGGTTTTAGATTTAAATTTAACAAAATGTCGTTATAGGGAGAAAGTGGAGTGATTTTTTTTTCAGTGGGATACCATTAGAAAAGTTTATGATGGGCTATTCAATTCAAATGTTACGGACCGTCGGATTTAATTCCAGACAAACAATGGTCTATAAACTCTTCGATATAATGACGTCCAATTACGCAACGTAAATAAAGGTAATGGGACGAATGCAGCTGCACTGGGTATTAAAGAATTATTCGTGTATATGTGTATACAGGGTTTGAAAATATGTTGTTAAGGCATAAACATGTAATTTCAGTCGTTATTAATTTTAATGAGAATAATATTCATCTATAAAATCATGACCAAATGATTTACATTTCTCTGTATCTATAAAAAAAAACTAATAATGTCATTGATTCAAATATGGAAATCTTCGATTATCAGGTAAATCATGAAAAATGTAGAAATATTGGTTTATCTGTGAACATTTATTAATTTATTGTACCAAATTACTTCTGAACACACGTTATTTAAGCATGTATTATTGTAACTAAAGTTGGTTCGTGTTTTTCAACTTCACACTAAATCAATGTTTTATAAGCCTGGTGCAGAGCTGGGCAGGCTTCGAATCATTCAGGATTCGAATCCTTTTAGAAGATTCAGAAGAGGCATTCGAATACTTAATTTCAACTGGATTCGTGATCCGGATTCGTTACATTTTTTAAGATGATTCGTATTCGAATCCAAATGTGGGTGATTCGAATCATAAAAGGATTCGAATATTTATAAAAGGATTCAAATACTTACAAAAAGTTTTGAATCGTCAAAAATAATTCGAATTAATTGTGAGGATTAACTTGAAAAATGTCTTTTGTGTGTATATAAATTCCTCGTTAAATTAGTGTTTTATACGCGTGGCGCATCAAGTAAAATGTCGAGTTTAGAAAAGCCCAGAAAGTTTGTCTCGGGTCGCTGCGCGACCCTCGACAAATTTTCACGGGGCTTTTCTAAACTCGAAATTTTACTTCATGCTTAGTCTGAGAGTGGAAACGCTCGTTCGAAACTTCAAACCGAATGCTTTGATAAGAACATTAAATGACTGAAAATGTTTTTAAAGATAATAATCTAGTTTTCAAAATTTTGTTTAATATTATTTAAAGTAAAACTGACATGGTAGCTACAATCTGAAATGTTAACATTTTTCGACATTTCCCTGATTCAAGATTTTTTTCACTGACCTTATAATATAACTTTGTTCTGTGGGAAACCGCAATCTTAAATTGTTTTCATTGTTTTTGTCAATATTTAAGTTAATTTTATAATTTTTTACGTAATTATTGTAATTTGCCTGTTGATTTTGACAAATTTAATAACATAATATGGCTTTTTTGTTAGCGTTTCGGTCAACTTGAATATAATTCCATGACTTTTCTCTGACTTTCCCGGTTTTAATGATATTTAGTAATTTTTTTATTATTTTTAAACGGGTTTTTCCACTCCCAGGCTAAGCATGAAGTAAAATTTCGAGTTTAGAAAAGCCCCGTGAAAATTTGTCGAGGGTCGCGCAGCGACCCGAGACACATTTTCGGGCTTTTCTAAACTCGAAATTTTACTTCATGCGCCACGCGTACAAAACACTGATTTGAAATGAAGTTTAGAAACACACAAATACATCTTTAATCAGGGTAACAGGGAATCAGATATTTAGTCTATTTTCAACGATGTTCAGTGGTTGTAATAAATAATTAGGTTTTGAATATTTTTGCTAAAACAACTGGTAACGATATTTATATATTAGTGGTTGCAAAAAAATAATAAAATCAAATTTATTCTTAAGGGATTTGTATTCGTGATTCGAAAAAACAGGATTTGAATCTTCGATTCGATTCATATTTATCTTTTACGAATCCTTTATTCGAGTATTCGTGATTCGAATCATATTAGGTGATTTGGATTCGTGATTCGAATCCTTTTTACGAGGATTCGTCCCAGCTCTGGCCTGGTGCATGAAGTAAATATTTCGAGTATAGTTTCGCGCCCATGTCTAAATGTTCAGGCTTTTTTAAACTCGAAATATTTATTAGGGCTTCGAACTAAGCCGTAAACCGAAAACCGAAAACCGAAAAAAATACCTCATTTTCGCCGGAACGAAAACCGGAACTGAACCGAAAAAGAAATGTGGTTTATTTCGGTTCAAACACGCACGTGAACACCTGTTAAATTCTACAAGAGTTTCAACTTTGCCAAACTTTTAAATCAAATCTGTTTGCGGAAATATTTTAGATTTTTTGTTTTCGTAGAGTTCTTAGTTTTCGTTCGGCTTTGAAAAAAAGTTAATTTTAGTTCCACCTCGGTTTTTTTTTTTGAGAACAAAAGTTACAGATTTGACTAATTCTGATGGAAATAGTCAGCATGAAAGAATAAACTTTCTCAAAAATTAATAAACGTTGACTGGTTGCAATCGCAATTTTAATATCTCCACTGAATTTTCCAAAATATCATCTGAATTGTTGAAAATCGAAAATCAGCAGTGCGGTCTTTTAATACATTTCTGCTTTCGGGTATGATGCCATTTTCGTCTTTTCTGGCGCAAAATGTCGATTTCGTCAAAGTTATATCAACATATATATTGACGTAAAACGCCGAAAATTATCAATTTAGTTAACCCATTAAGCGCCATTGATGCGTACACGCAACATTATTAATTTTTTTGTTGACTAAATTACTAAATAAGTTAATTTGATATACTATATTGTTTGACCTGACTTAAAAATGTATAGAGAAAATGGTAAATATTTTGTTATTTAATTATTTCGATTAATACTCGTTTAAAAAAAATAATGTCAGTATATTTCTAACTTCATAATATTTCAGTGTTTTATACGCGTGGCGCATGAAGTAAATATTTCGAGTATAGGCTTCCTAAACTCGAAATCTTACTTCATGCTTAGTCTGGGAACTTCATATTGCACGTTTTTACATAAAACCGACGAATGACTAAAAATGTACAGCGTATAAATTATGTACAGAGAGTTTTATGTAACACCGAACATTTTCATAACGAGAATTTTTATTTGAAGTATCCATATGCATACGTTGCGCATTTTCTGATGCTCGGTTTATTAAAAGAATTCAGTTTGAAGCTTTAAGCGAGTGTTTTCCACTCCCAGGCTAAGCATGAAGTAAAATTTCGAGTTTAGAAAAGCCTGAAAATTTGGTTTGGCGCGTAGCGGGAAGCGCGGAGCGGCCAAAACAAATGTTCAGGCTTTTCTAAACTCGAAATTTTACTTCATGCGCCACCGGTACAAAACACTGATTCAATGTAAAGTTTAGCGGTGTGTTTTAAACTTCGTAATATATCAGTGTCTTGTACCGGTGGCACATGAAGTAAAATTTCGAGTTTAGAAAAGCCTGAAAATTTGGTTTGGCCGCTCCGCGCTTCGCGCTACGCGAATAAACCAAATTTTCAGGCTTTTCTAAACTCGAAATTTTACTTCATGCTTAGCCTGGGAGTGGAAAACACTCGCTTAAAGCTTCAAATTAAATTCTTTTAATAAACCGAGCATCGAAAAATGTGCAACGTATGCATATGGATACTTGAAAAAAAAATCTCGTTATGAAAATGTTCTGTGTTACATAAAACTCTCTGTATATTTAAAAAGAAAAAATCACAGTATGTAATACAATAAGTCATTCAAAGAAATCATAAAAAAGAAGTGCAGAATTTTACCTAAAATCAACATTTAGAGTTCTATAATTGCTTGACCGTTAATGGGTTAATACAGTCAATGTTTTCGAATGACAGTCAAGGAATGGTAGTCAAGAATTAGCATGCATGTAGTCAACATAATTGATTATTAATAAATTTTGTTAAATGAAAATCAATAATAAATAGTAGATATGGAAAGTTCAAATCTTTCATGAGATTCTAATCAGCCGAATCATTCTTTGAAAATAATTCGTTCTTTATGAATCGTTCGTGAACGAATCACCTCTAATCTGATGATTAGAGCTCGGATTTCAAAGCAAACAGTGCTTCGAAATCCGAGCTCTAATCATCAGACATCTATCACGATATTTATCGTGATATATATATATATATATATATATATATATATATATATCGATATTTATAATCTACAATAAATATCATAGATTTCTATGGAATTCATAAAACCATTAAATTGCGTATCACCAGGTATTCCTCGTTTCTCGAATATTCCTAGTTAAAATAATTCAAGAATTGCTTCTTTGATTTGGTTGGCGTTCACTTTGTGGTACATCTTTATAAAATAATATTAAAACACTTAACTTTGTGGTAAACTTTAATTAACATTTTACAGTGACTATTGTTTCGACTAGAAGCTATATCCCAATCTATTTCTTAATTTTGATTGCACCAAGCCAAATAATGAACGATGTCTTTTGAGTGCTACTGTTGTTACATTAACTATTAACAATTCTTGATAATATTAAAACACTTAACTTTGTTTTCCCACTTTAATTAACTTTTTACAGTGACTATAGTTTCGACTACAAGCTAGTAATTATCAAACTGAGTACCTAAAATACATTGTACATTGTTTTTATAATACAGCATCAAAGAGGGAAGTATACATTATGTCGGTCTGGTCGTTGATGAGGGGAATTCCCAGATTAGCTTTCAACTTGTGAATTTCCTTTGTCCGACAAATGGATTACGGAAAGCATGCTGTCTTCTGTGCAGGTGTGGTTTTAAACCATTTTCTAAAATAGCAAATATTATTCATAATCCAAAATCAATTATAAATAGAAACAAAAAATCAGGTATTTATAAATTAACTTGCGAAACATGTAAAGGAGCATACATTGGTCAGTCTGGTAGAAATTTTGAAATAAGAGTCCACTTTTGCAACTCACTTAATAGAAAACAACCACACCTGCACAGAAGACAGCATGCTTTCCGTAATCCATTTGTCGGACAAAGGCCGAAAAATGGATTTACTGGAAGCGCTGGAAATTTACAAGTTGAAAGCTAATCTGGGAATTCCCCCCATCAACGACCAGACCGACATAATGTATACCCCCCTCTTTGTATTATAAAAACAATGCACAATGTATTTTAGGTACTCAGTTTAATAATGACTAGCTTGTAGTCGAAATTATAGTCACTGTAAAAAGTTAATTAAAGTGGTAAAACAAAGTTAAGTGTTTTAATATTATCAAAAATTGCTAATAGTTAATGCAACAACAGTAGCACTCAAAAGACATCGTTCATCATTTGGCTTGGTGCAATTAAAATTAAGAAATAGATTGGGATATTAGAAGGCTGCCAAACTTGTACTTTTATTAAAATATTTAAATTGTGAAAATGTTCTTAAAGAATGCAAATTAAACTGAACTTGGGAAAATGCTCATATATCTGAATATATAGGCTGCAGCTTGAATGTTATGTTTTACTTTTTTTGCAGCTAACTACACCCAATTTTTTTTTAGGCATACGAAGTAAATTTTCCTACATTTATTGTTTTTTTTTTTAAGAGTTTAATTTAAAACTTTAAACGAGTGTTTTCCACTTCCAGATTAAGCACGAAGTAAAATTTCAAGCTTAGAAAAGTCGGAGCGACCAAACCAAATTTTAAGGCTTTGCTAAACTCATAATTTTATTTCATGCTTAATCTGGGAGTGGAAAACACAGGCTTCAAGCTTTCAATTGAACTCTTAAAAAAACAAATATCTGACGATTTACAGCATATATATTGTAAATTGGGATATGTATACTTAACAGAAAAATTCCTGTGTATTATGTATAAAGTTTTTTGTTTAATTAGAGATTATTAAGAATTGAATACAATTTTATATGTATAATAAAAAACTCTATGCAAAAAAACACTTGCTCAAAGTTAATAATATTTATGTTTTCAAAGTGCAGAAAGTTTGTGTATACTAAAAAAATCTGGGAATTGACATGTTTTGATAAAATGATCAGTGACTGTTATGAATTGAATAAAATATATTCTAACATTCTAAAACAAATAACTCATTGACTGACTCTGCACAAAAATACAGTTGGTCAAAGTTGATTAAAAATATTTGTGATCCAAAAGTGTAAAATTTGTATTTACTCACAAATGTCTATAAAATTATAAATAATACTTAAAATAAATTATAAGGTACAACCTGACAATTCAATTAAATCTATTAACTGCAATTTGTTGAAATAGTAATTAACAGATTTGGCATGAGATTAAATAATTAGATCTAATTTAAGCCACTCACGCTCTCACAAAAACGAAATTAAGCGAATTCGTTTGAGACATCTATAATTTTTCAATAAAAGTCAAACTAAAAGCTTTCACCGTATCCAGAATCGAATTACCCGAGTGAGAGAGGGTTCACTCGACATACCCTTTTTAATAGGGCCAACTTTGTTTCATGTGATAAAAGGCCCACCGTGAAATCCACTTATTACCATCTAAATAAATTTTTCTTTTTTTCTAATTTCAACCTACCGCCCTCTCACAATGCTCTGCCTAATCCTATTCACAGCCCTTGAAACGTGATTTATCGAAAAATAAAATTAAACACGTCCATTTAGGATGCGAGAGAGCGAGTACTTTGAACCCCGGTAATTCAATAAACTCGAATTGCATTGTGTGCGTGTGTGTGTGTGTGTGCAGATCGCGAGGGGACGAGTGTGCTTAATATTCTATTATGTAACATGTCACAGGGTGATGTCTTTTGTGATTCTGTTAGACACAGGTAGAGAAGGTTGAGTACACACATGGGTTGACAAATCGTTGCGAAGATGGGTTTAAGAGGGAATCTGGTGTTTGGGAAGAGGATTATTTTTTATTTTGGATTTAGTTAAGCGGTTTAGGCATGGAATAAAAAATAATGGTGTAGCTAGCTTGATATTTTTTTTTTTCAAGAATAAAATTGTTTAATAAGTATACATTTTTTAAACTTTCATATTTTTTTAGGAAAACAATACACAAATATAAACATAAAATTCTAACATTCAAAAAAAGTTAATTTCATTACAACTTCTGTTAATAATACATTTAGTTGATTTCTTACAAGTACAAAATAAAACGGAAATATTATATCATTCAAAAAAAGTTAATTTCATTCCAACTTCTGCTTATTAATACATTTAGTTGATTTCTTACAAGTACAAAACAAAACGGAAATATTCTTAAACTATGCAATATCGAACTGAAATTGAATAAACCGTGATAATGAAAACTTTACAATATTTTATTCTTTTATACGCCTGGCGCATGAAGTAAAATTTCGAGTTTAGAGAAGCCTGAAAATTTGCATTTGCCGGCGCGAGTCGCTTCACTCGCGCGCCGTCAAATCCAAATTATCAGTCGTTTCTAAACTCAAAATTTTACTTCATGCTTAATTTCGGAGTTTAAAACACTCGTTCCAAGTTTCAAATTGAACGAAGTTGAAAAATGACGAACGTAAAAATAAATTAATAATAGTGAAAACTAACCAAACTATAAGTTAAATAAACGAATTTGCCAATTATTACCAGGGTGTTTGAAAACAAAATGATAAATATGTTTCAAACTTGATACATCACAAAGTATTGCGATTTTTGTAATGTTTTCTAATATATTTTTGTTGATTTTTTTAAATTTTTGACCAAGTTTCTTTGTTTATTTTAGAATGTTATCAATTATCAGTTTAGTATGTCAATATAATAAAAAAATAATTATGGTCTCATAAAAAAACGTATTTAGCATGCTAAATATGCAAAAACATTTACAATTTTAAGAATATTTTCAAAAAAATTCGATTTACGGAGAGTACACTAAATAATTATGATGATTTATCTTAGACTTAGGTTTATTTAGTTTAGGCGAGTAACATATACGTATTATTCAATGTATTATTTAATGTATAGTATGTTAATGTTTTGTAGAAAAAAAAGGGTGTTATCCATTAATAAAATTAATAAATAAACCCAACATGAGATTGTTTGTCATTGTCAATCTCTATTGATTTTAGCAATCTTCGAAACATTCTTGTATAGTTTATTGAAATGAATAAAAAAAAAACAATACTTCCCTTTCTTTTACATACAGAGAGTTTTATGTAACACCGAACATTTTCATAACGAGAATATTTCTTTTAAGTATACATATGCATTTCGTTGTACATTTTCCGATGCTCGGTTTATTAAGAGAATTCAATAAGAACTATAAACGAGTGATTTCCACTCCCAGGCTAAGCATGAAGTAAAATTTCGAGTTTAGAAAAGCCTGAAAATTTGGTTTGGTCGCGTAGCGCGAAGCGCGGAGCGGCCAAACCAAATTTTCAGGCTTTTCTAAACTCGAAATTTTACTTCATGCGCCACCGGTACAAAACACTGACATATTATGAAGCTTAAAACACACTGCTAAACTTTATATTGAATCAGTGTTTTGTACCAGTGGCGCATGAAGTAAAATTTCGAGTTTAGAAAAGCCTGAAAATTTGGTTTGGCCGCTCCGCGCTTCGCGCTACGCGACCAAACCAAATTTTCAGGCTTTTCTAAACTCGAAATTTTACTTCATGCTTAGCCTGGGAGTGGAAAACACTTGTTTGAAGCTTTAAATTGAATTCTTTTAATAAACCGAGCGTCGGTAAATGTACAACGTATGCATACGTATACTTAAAAGAAATATTCTCGTTATGAAAATGTTCGGTCTTACATAAAACTCTCTGTATAGAGGAAATATAGGGGAAAGTAACATTTTATAAACATCAAAACATTATTTGTCATTCTATTGGCGAGCTTTGGCGTATTTATTTTAAATTAACGAATGATCAAAATCATTGAAATTGAATATATTTATATTGAAAACAAAACTTTAAATAATAATAAAATTATATTCAGTTGATTTCTAGTTTCAAAGTTTCAAAACAAAATACAAATATTGTAAGAGTTGGCAAAAATTTATTCGTATTTTACTATTCTCTGTATGTCAAATTTCTACAAACTAGCCAAAAAAAAAAAATATAAATAAGTATTTTTTTGGGATACTTTTGTAAAATAAAAATTGCTATATGTTTATTTTACACAAGTAGCCCAAAAAAAATGTAAGTATTTATTTTCTTTTTGGTATGATATTTACGGTATAATTAAGGATAAAAATAGAAAAAAATCTCAAATGAACAAACTAAAAAAAAATCAATTATAAAATAAGTAAATTAGCGATAAAAAACGTAATTATTATAAAAATTAGGCACTTTAACCAAACCTATGTATATTAGTAAGTTAGTATTCAGAACTTTATAACACCTTTGATGATAACATTTTTAGTCTAAGGAATAAAATAGGCATTTTGTTTTTACCAATGATCATAAAAGATAAAATTGAGTAAAAGCTAAAAATAATACTTGAAACTAATTTTTAATTATATTATTTATACCACAATAATTTAGAACATCCAGTTTATACTAAAATAATTTTAAGTCAATAAAATTAATTAATTTTATGCCAAAACAGATTTTATATGAAAATGTTGAGGTGTTTGTCAAATAATTAATTGATTAATTACTGTATATATTTTAAGTCTAAAATATAAGTAGTAATTAATCAGTCTATTTTAAGCTCAAGAAAGATTATTTTTTTTTAGTTTGATAAAATTGGTTGGATTAAACTGTTATCAACAACAAGAAATAAAAAAAAAACGTAAAACTTCAATTAAATATATTATATAGTATTTAGTCGTTTAAAACTTGTAAGCAATTTATTTTTATATATGTTATTCATTAACATTGATTTCCTTGTCGGGGGATTCCAATTTGTATGAATTCGAACCCATTTGCAAGAATTCGAATCACTAACATTTCAATCCGAATACGAGTTTCAGGTTTCTTCTTTTGATTTTCACCATGTATCAAACAAAATTCTTATTTTATCAAATGAAAATCTTACATGTCAGTTATATATCAACATACAGCGAATTTTTCTTTTAAGTATACATATGCATACACTGTTTCTAAAAGAGTTTAATTTGAAGATTTAAACGAGTACTGTCCTCCCTAGGTTAAGCATGAAATAATACTTCGAGTTTAGAATAGCCTGAAAATTTGGCATTTTACTTCATGCGCCACGCGTATTAACCACTGAAAACACTGAAATATTGTGAGCAAATGAACTTCAATTCCGAAAATTTGGTTTGGTCGCTCCACTTTGCGGAGCGACCAATCAAAATGTTCAGGCTTTTCTTAACACGAAATTTTACTTCATGCTTAATCTGGTAGTGAAAACACTAGTTAGGAGCTTTAAATTTAACGTTTTTCAAAAGCGACGAATGCCTGAACATTTAGAATGTAGAGGGATTTTTTTATTTTAGTATACAAATCCCTATGTATACCCAGATAAAAAAAACGCACCGTATTTGGTTGGTAACTAAATGTTAAGGCTTTCCTAAACTCGAAATTTTACTTCATTCTTAATCTGGGGGTGAAAGACACTCGGAAGTTTCAAATGTATCTCCTTCATGATGCATCTACTGACTGACTAATTTAACCAGACAAATTGAAAACCAACCTAACCTAATAACAGTTACATATGACCTAACCTAATTTCAAAGTTTAGCTAGTGTTAGGTTAAATGATAAACTAACCTAAACTTATCTTAATGAAGCTAGCTATTTCAAATTTTATTATCAAATAACAAAAAATTCTATATATGTGGTGACTTCAATATAGATATCTTAAAAACTTATCACATTTCAAGTCATTTTAAAATGCTAATCAAATCCTTCAATCTGGAATTACTGATTAAAGAATATACGAGAGTAACACCAACTTCACAATCATGCATTGATAATGTCATTACAAATAATACGCAGAACGTAATGCATTATGATATAATTCCGACTGGGTTCTCTGATCACATGGCTCAGATTATAGATATAAATTTAAAACATCATAACGATTCATATCAAATTAAATATCGACATTTTACAGACCAAAATATTTCTTTTTTTTCTGAATATCTTCATAATGAAGCCTGGATGGGGTTATATCATAAATCAGACGTTAACTCAAAATTTAACCATTTTATGTGTATACTCTCACAATATTTTAATACCTGTTTTCCTCTAAGGACATATAATAAAAGAGACAAAAAAATAAAAATTGCTACTTCTAATGAGACAAAAATGTGTAAAAAGCAACTTGACCTGTACGCTATCCTAGTAAATTATTTCCCAAATTGTAAAAATACTTATAAGCACTATAAACAGGAGTACAATAAATTGCTATTAAATGACAGAAAAGCATATTAGAATAATAAAATAATATTCTCCACAAATAAAAGTAAAACTTCTTGGTCCATCATAAAAGAATTAAGTGGCCCTACAAATAAACTGTCTGGTAACTGCGAGCTAAATGTTGATGATTTAAATAATTATTTTGTCAATTCTGCAAAGAGCATTTTGGGAGGTAATTCCGACCAAAATAGTAGGCTGGAATTTAATAATTATCATTCGATATTTTTTTGCCCCATAACGATAAGTGAAGTTGAGGGTATAGTTTCTGCTATGCCAAATAAAAAAAGCTCCGGTGCTGATGAATTTCCAATGTCGCTATTGAAAAAAATCATTCATTTAATTAGTGAACCATTATGTCATCTCATTAATGAATCCTTAGCTAATGGCGTTTTTCCAGAAATATTGAAATTAGCAGTAGTTAAACCAGTATACAAGAAAGGCGGCCGTGATAATATGGAAAATTATAGACCAATGAGTATTTTATCGACTTTTTCTAAACTGTTTGAATACTATGTCGCAAAACAAAGTATATCTTTTTTACAAAAATATAATATGATGTCGAAAAACCAACATGGCTTTACTAAGCATAAAAATATAAATACCGCATTATATGATTTTACCCATTTCATCCATTGTGCTTTTGAAGGGGGCCAGGTCCCTTGTGGAATAATGCTAGATTTATCTAAAGCATTTGACTGCATTGACCATAACTTGCTTCTATCGAAATTATACAATTACGGTTTCCGCGGAGTCGCGTATAATTGGTACAAATCCTATTTATCTAACAGAAAACAAATAGTAGAAATAATGAATAAAGGTGAAAAACTGCGGTCAAGTGCTCTAGACGTTGTCATGGGTGTTCCACAAGGGAGTATACTTGGCCCCTTTTTGTTTAATATATTTATAAACGATCTTTATCAATTGTCATCTCCGAAGCTAAGGATTGTCGGATATGCCGACGACACCAATCTTTGTATCGTTGGAAATACTTTTGATGATATGGTAAGAAATGGGGAACTAGCACTAATTGCTATTACACAGTGGTTTAAAAACAACAATTTATTGCTAAACGAAAATAAAACTAAATGTATTCTATTTAAAAAAAATGAAATCGGCAATATGCCTAATAACATTTCATTTGGCAATCTAAATTTTCAACTTTCTCAATCGTCTATGTTTCTGGGAATTAACATCGATTAAAAATTAAAATGGTATTCTCACATTGAGTATTTACAAGGTAAATTGGCTAAAATTAGCTTTATGCTATATACTTTAAAACCTCACCTATCTTTAGATATATTAAAAATAACTTATTATGCCAATTTCGAATCTTTGGTCAGATTTGGAATCATACACTGGAGTAGTTCGCCTAACATAAATAAAATTTTCTTAATTCAAAAATGTGTGCTCAGGATCTTATTAGGTCTCAAAAGCTCTACATCATGTAGGTCTTTGTTTGCATCGAATAACTTATTAACTGTCACAGGAATTTATATATTAGAGTGTCTAGTGTTCATATGGAAACAAAAGCACCTTTTTTCAGATGGAACTCAGATTCATATCTACAATACACGACATAAGGATAACCTTAACTACCCTATACACCGATATTCACTCACCGAAAAGGGCGTGAATTACACATGCATAAAATTATTTAATAAATTGCCGACTTACTTGAAAAATGAGCGGTGTTTCAAATCATTTAAATCATTTAAATCAAAAATAAATATTATTGTAAGAGATATTTAACCTTACTCTCTAAATGAGTTTTTAGAATTTAATCTAAATTACTTACATGTGCCTATTGCTTAAGCATGTTTTTCTCTTATGTGACGCATATTCTTATATTAAGTATTCATGTATATCTTGTATGTTTATATTTATATTAGAATAAAGATTATATTATTATTATTATTATTAACAGTTACTCAAATCCAAATGTTCAAGCTTTCCTAAACTCAAAATTTAATTTCTCACGCCAGGCGTATACAACGATAATTTGATGTGAATTTCAAAATATACTTAGGTAGATAACTATCGAAAATTGACTTTCGGCCTACAGTTTAAAAATCAATAATGTAAATGATCGATATAATAATCGATTTTTAAAATCGAATAATTCTGTTATGGTATCTCGATTATTCCCATTACAAATTAAAACATATTTTAGGATAATCGCAGGTTAATATTCTTGCACCTTGTGGTCCCTGCTAAGAACAAAAATACCGCAGCGGTCCCTCATAAAAATAAAAATATTAATAACCACTGATTGAATAGAATCACCTTTTTTTTACAAATTATCACAAAACATTTATTAGTATAGTGGAAATCGGGCAAAACGTCCTATGACTCTTTGATATAGAATGTGTGGTTACATTTTTTTTAGAGAGTATGTCGTCAGTTGTATCTGCAACGATTTTTTCTAGTTGTGTCAAATTTTGACTTTACAATGACAATGTCATACTGTTTAGGTCGCGAGTATATAAGTGTTCTTTTTTTAGAAAACCTTTAAATCATAATTTCTTGTCATTTTTTTCTTTTCAGTATACATATCCCAATTACGTGTTGTGGATTTTTAAATGTCGTTGATTTCTTAAATTCTTTAAAGTTTAAACGAGTGTTTTCCACTCCCAGGTTAAGCATGAAGTAAAATTTCGAGTTAAGAAAAGCCTGAAAATTTGGTTTGGTCGCGTAGCGCGAAGCGCGGAGCGACCAAACCAAATTTTCAGGCTTTTCTGAACTCGAAATTTTACTTCATGCGCCATGCGTATAGGACACTGATTTCAAGCGAAGTTTACTAGTTCTCAATATTTCAGTGCTTTCAGTGTTTAATACGAGTGGCGTATGAAGTAAAATTTCGAGTTTAGAAAAGCCTTAAACTTTGCTTCGCGCTACTCGAAATTTTACTTCATGCTTAGTTTGGGAGTGGAAAACACTCGTTTCAAGCTTCAAATTGAACTCTTTAAAAAAAAGCGTATACAGATGTATACCTAATAAAAAATTTCCTTTATTAACAGATTAATCCGATGACTATTTGCCAAATCTACTGAATGCGCATTCGATTCAACTAACATTTTCGTTTGAGCTTACACAAAATCAATATAAATGCATTATTTATTTCTGTAAATACTTGAACTATTTAGTTGATGTGGAAATTGGAATTATACTACTTAAACTGACATCTAAGACGATTGTGCACAATAATTAAAATGATTTGTAGCTGGGTTGTTGCAGATTAAGTTTTTCTAAGACATTGTCAAAATGTGACGTTTAACCTTAAAATTTTAAAGCTGCATACCGGAACATACCTTTTTGCATGTTCCATCTAAAAACCATAGCAGACATATTATGAAGTTTTCTGTCTCTTTTCACACACGTAATCTGATGACATTAAACTATTTTCGTATAATAAAAAGAAAAGCACTACAATTATGGAAACCATGGGACACCTCTCGTGAATCGTACCTTACAAACAATATTTTATAATAATTTTTTTTCCTAAAAAGATTAGGATTATGATTATTCAAAACAATCCATCCAGCAATAACGATTTTTTATAATAATCCTTATTCTAATCCTGTTAATGTAATTGATACCTACAATGATATTCAAAAATTTTTTGGTCATGATTTGTTAAAAAATGTGATTCTGTTAAATAAATATTGCAACGCATTTAAGTTTTACTGATATTATTATTTTTTGTTTTACATAAACGGAAACACAATTGAAAATTAATAAAACCCCCATCAATCTCCAATCCCTCAACAATCCGAATACACCCAACTTGTACAAACTGCCAGCAAACACATTCGTCGTGGAGAAAAAAAGAATTGCTCACCCACAAGCGTTTAATTCGTGATGTATCACACGTTGAGGGGAAGTTAAGTATCGGTTGGCATTGTGATCCACCCTTCCCTGTGAAAACCGGGGGAAAATTTTTCTGGGTTTCTCAGTCTTGTTAGTATATGAAGAACAGATGTCACGATGGGCTCTCCGCGTACAATCGCACCATATTGATTCCCATTGTCAAGGTTAATGTATTTTTCGGAGGGCAAACGGCCCGAGCACAATGGGAAAACATGTTAAAAGTACAATGCTTGTATTTATTTTTTTGGGTAAGTGTTCGCGGGGTGAGGCAAGTAAATTAACTTTTTTTCGGGAGAAAGAATGTTCACCAAGGGTTGATTTCTTGAATGGATAAAAAAAATAATTGTGTATGAAAATTGTATTTTTTGTATATGGATTTAATTAGTATTTATGAGAGAGATTGTAAACATTCTGAATATTAGAGGAAATATTTTTTTAACAAGGACGTTACTCCCTTTAAAGTGTATGTTTAACATTCTTACTAATATTATTATAAAGCTAAAAATATCTGAATGTGGAAACTGCGTAATTGTTTTTTTTTTTTCTAAAATCATTTTCAGGTCTTTATACCACCAATCTTGTATTTACACTGTAGCAATATTGTATCTATATATATATATATTTATATCTTGAAATTGTTAATCAATATTCATTGTAATAAATCCATGATTTCCATTAATGTTATCATTGATGAATAGTAAAATAAATAATTAAAAAATAATGTTGACTAAAATAACTCTGCTAAGAACTAAATAAACTTAAAATAATCTCGCTCAAATCACATATTCCAGTTACTTAACTAGAACAAATAAAATACTCGTATATCAAAAACTCATTTGTAATTATAATACATCTATTTTAGTACTTTTACGTGAACCATTAAATATTAACGCCCGTAATAAAATAAACTTGGACAACAAAGTTATCCCTGTGTGTAATTATTTATTTAAACATTCACGTCACTTCTAATGAATCCATACACAGGGCCTGAATTGAATGCAGGGCCCCTTTATCGCGCCGGGGCGCCATTAAGGAGGAAGGAGCGGAGTGCGCTCAATTAAACTTGTATGAAAGTTCACATGACATGTGCACGCATAAACTTTTATATTTATTATTTAATGGAAAACATATATACGTCCCTCTTATCTTACGGGCGACCTAATAAAGCCAGAGCCAGGCCAGAAGAGTAATTGTTGCGTTTTCATTTGAATTATTACCCATTAAGTGGTTTAGTGCGCGGCGCCCCCTTTTTGTATTCTTCCGAAGCGAAAAAGTCGTGAGTAAAAAAAAAATAACATAAACGGCGCATTATAGGCGGATTGTGCGATAAAATTTTTGATATCCGAGACTTCTTACGGAAATTGGTTTCTCGCCTCTGGCGGATTGATTTTTTTCTTTCTTATTTCTCGCGCTCACGAATTGGAGTTATTTGTGATCAAATACATACACACACAAGTTGCATTTTGGAAGATTGAATTTCTTAATATTAATAAATGTGTAAAGCGTTCGAATTTAATTCAGAGTGTTATCGGTTTATTTAAAAGTGCGAGCGTTTTCAGCGCAAAGCGGAAATTAGTTCTCACAAACAACGCCTACAATATGATTCTGCAATAATATTATAAAGCTTGCTTTCATGTTTTCATGCTAAATGACAGGCTATTTCTTGCTTGAAATCGCAACTGAAATCTTTTACATTTCAACCTCAATGGTACTATACCATTAAAGTTAAAAAGCACACGAGCTAAAGAGAGCTATAACTCGCGTTAGCTCGCAAAGGCTCAGAAAATCGGGCGATCCTCGCAATCCTCGGAAAATGTTCACGGGGCTTTTCTAAACTCGAAATTTTACTTCATGCTTAGTCTGGGAGTGGAAAACACTTGTTTAAAGCTTTAAATTGTACTTAAAAAAAAAACAGGAAATATCCGCAATTGATATATATATCACTTCCATGGTATGTCATTATTTTTATAAAATCACATTACTTTTTTTTAATTATTTTAGCTGTAAATTTTCTGACAGTCGTTGATTTTTAAAAGAGTTCAATTTGAAGCTTTAAATGAGTGTTTTCCACTCCCAGACTAAGCATGAAGTAAAATTTCGAGTTTAGAAAAGCCCCGTGAAAATTTGTCGAGGGTCGCGCAGCGACCCGAGACAAATTTTCTGGGCTTTTCTAAACTCGAAATTTTACTTCATGCGCCACGCGTATAAAACACTGATTTCAGGTGAGTTTCAAATATACATAGAGTTCACAATATTTTAGTGTTTTATACGTGTGGCGCATGAAGTAAAATTTCGAGTTTAGAAAAGCCCAGAAAATTTGTTTTGGGTCGCTGCGCGACCCTCGACAAATTTTCACGGGGCTGTTCTAAACTCGAAATTTTGCTTCATGCTTAGTCTGGGAGTGGAAAACACTCGTTTAGAGCTTCAAATTGAATTCTTAAAAAAAACAACGAATAACTAAAGATTTAAAGAAAATAAGCTGAATTTGGAATACGTATACTTTAAAGAAAAACTCCCTGTACATCAAAGAAATGTCATTTGGTTGTACGGTAAGCAATCAGCTGTTCAGCTGTCAGCACGTAATGTACTTGTCAAAGCTATTACGTGCATGTGTACGTAATGTTAATCATACGCGTCAAGATGACAGTGAGGTAGGGCGTAGGTAATAGTATATTACATTACAAGTGTGGTAAACAGCATATTACGTGCGAGTGTAGAGTTAAACACGAGCCGCGCAGCGGCGAGTGTGTTAACTCCACGAGCACGTAATATGCCTACCACACGCGTATTGTACATAGTTTTACCTGCAACCACCTATATAGTTTTCATGCGAACAGCAAATATAGTAATGTAGATGTAAGTAGCACCTGGCAAAAAGTTTTATTTTTATCTATTTTCATATTATTTTGTGCAAACTATTTATTATAATGATAATGATTATTTATAACTACAGAACAGTTATTAAAAGAAATGCTACCATTTCGCATTGAGTTTTGTGTATTAACTGCAATGTGTTGGTTTTCATTGCTTTCTGCATTGCTTCTGACTTCAGGTGCTTGTGAAATGTAAGGTTGTTTATCACAAATTATACCACAAGCACATTTTCAGTAAAGGATTTAATCTTTCTCGAGCTGAGCCATTCCATAAATTTGGTATAACATTTTATGTACCGCGCCCGCGATTTTTCGGGTAACTGCATATCATTAATCGCTTTGACACGTGCGGCCACATCCGGAGGCGTTAATTCACAGTCGCTTGAATCAGACATTACCTGAATAACATGTCGCACTTGTACGATGACTTTTCAAAACTGACGTTTGTCATTTTTTCGTTACAACAAACACAGTGTTTTTTTTTTGACAGTGTTTTCTTAATCAGTAAGGTGGTTAAGAGAACACTGTTTTCTTATGTGGTTGCAGGTAAAAATATATAACGCTCATCTATATTGTGAATAATATTTACCGAGATGTAGCAATAAAATGCAAGAATTACTTTTTTTGTGAATAGTTTTGGAATAATAATAATAAAAGAATAAATTTGGTTTTAGCAACTTTTCCATATTGTTAATATTTAAATAATCATATCATTAACGGGTAAAGTGCCATGATGAACACATCACCATTTTCTAGATTATTATGAAGGAAAATTAATTTTATAAATGTCTTGGGGAGAAAACTATAGGGAGTGTGGGCGATACCATGCGAGCATGACCATTATTTACATAATTAACATAAAAAATTACTTCAAATCAATTACACAACCCCTAAATTAATCCCCTAACCAATAATTCCATAGCATTTTTATTTTCCACCCATAAACAACCTCTATTAATAACAACATGCAATACATAGTAACCCACGCATAAACATGAAGATTTAAATGATATCGCTTATATAAAAAAAGGGGGGCATGTTCGACATTATTATTTTTAACATCCACCAACGCCAAAGAACTAATAATAATACCAGGGCTGCATGAATGGATTAAACACAATCAAGATTTTAATAATAAAATGGCAACGGGAATAGAACAAACGCGGAGAGTGCGGTTAAATATACCTTTGGTCGTTATTAAACTTTCATACGAGATAATGGCCGACTATTTATGTCCACTTCTAATCCGACTTTTATAGCTGCACCCACACCCCTTTTATACACACACACTTAGCTTGGAATAAATAGGAAAATAGAAGAGAAGTGAGGTTTTATTTTAGCTTTTATTTTGATTAATACGTACTTGAAAGTCAGTTCGTAGAATTAATTGATTGGAATGTAATTATGTATAACACAATTCCTATTAGAATATTGGGAAGTTAAAAAAAATAATGTTAATTCAGTGGGGTAGGAATAAAAGGCTTTGTTCGCGAAGACATAAAATGTATTACAAATAATTTAGAAATAAAACGAATACTTTTATAAATTATTGTTCTAACATAAGGCAATCTCTATAATTTCTCTCTATAATTTTTGTAAATTTTAAATAAATCGTATTTCCTTAAAAATATTTTTATTCAATTTTGTTAATTTAAATCGACATTATTAACTCCATAACAACCGTAATAAACAAGGTTTTATTCACTAGTGAACTACATTTTTTTTAGGTCACTAGTGAGTTAAAAAATTTGTTATATTATTTATTATTCAATTTTGTTAATTTAAATCGACATTATTAACTCCATAACAACCGTAATAAACAAGGTTTTATTCACTAGTGAACTAAAATTTTTTTAGGTCACTAGTGAGTTAAAAAATTTATTTAAAAATAAATGTAAAGTACATTTTCTTTACAATTTCGTCAAAATTGAATAAAAACATATATACGCCACGTGAATTAAACACCTTTATTCACTCAAAGAAATGATATCACTCGCGCCGAGGCGCTCGTGAAATCAAAAATCTTTTCGTGAATAAAATCGTGTTTAATTCACATGATGTATAATATTTATTAATGACTATTAAAGATTTACACACATTTTTTTACTACGACTTTAAATTAGGTTTTTTGTCTTCTTTTTTTTTGTACATAAATATTCTCTATTTCTATTTCACATATTCATCTCCAGTTTTAGTAATATCGGGTAATAAAAGACGACTTATCTGTTTTTGAACTTTATTTTAAATCAGTGTTTAATACGCCTAGCGCATAAAGTAAATATTTCAATTTGAGAAAAGCCTGTACATTTTGTTTACAGGCTTTTCTAAACTCGAAGTTTTACTTCATGCGCCATGCGTAGAAACCAATGATTTAAAAAAGTAAAGTTGAAAATATAATCTGCTGAGATATAATGTGTTACTAAGATGTGGTGAAAAAATATAGCGAAAAAATTCAAAAAAATATTTATTTTGTGAATATTTTGTAAATGTGATAATAATTATAAAAGTAGAACAAATTTATTTTGTGTCACTTTTCCATATTTCAACCTTCCACAGTATTACAACCCTCAAATCTTGGAAATAAATGATGCTAAACTAACTGAATTATATAATTTTACAACGCTTAATAATATGACTCAGCATAATAAAACTCTTAATGTCAACGAAAAACTTCTGGATCTAATATTAACAACGAACAATATATCTGTTACATGTCACAATGATTTAGCGATTACTAAAATTGACAATCATCATCCACCTTTAGCCTTCCAAATAAAAATGCTGTGTATTAATCAGGTTAACTTATGCGCGAGCGCAACTTGTGATGAATTTAATTTCAATTTTACAAAAGCAAATTTCTTGGCTTTGTATGCGGATGTTAATACTTGTGTGTGAAACGGTTTGTTTGAAATGACTGATGCTAATCAATGTTACGCAGAATTCTACAGGATCTTAAATTTGTTGTTCAAAAAACATGTACCTTTAAAAACGTTCAATTCGAATAGAAATAAATATCCATCCTGGTTTAGTCGAAATACAATCAAGCTTGTTAAACGTGAAGAACACTTTAGAAAACTTGCTAAAATGTATAAATATGGCATATATGAGAATAATGTAATGCGACTCAGAAAGGAAATTTGGTCTTCTATTAAAAATGATGAAGAATGTTTTATAAATGAGGCTGAACGTTCAATTTGCAGTGATCCAAAAAAACTATGGAACTATATTACACGAAAGAAGTCTCGCTCCAGAATTCCTGGTTGTATGCAATTTGAGAACCGCACTCTTAGTGATCCCACGGATATTGTGAACAGTTTCGGAGAATTTTTTTCATCAGTGTTTTCTGCAAGTAGTTCAGGTCAGTATCCAGTGGAGGTCACTATTGGTGCTGACATTATTGATATCAGCGATATCTCAAAAGAAGACATTATTGATGCTGCAAAACACCTCAGCAATAATTTAACTTCGGGTAATGACAATGTTCCATCGTTTTTGGTAAAAGATTGTGCAAGTGCACCTTTAAAGCATATTTTCAGTGTCATTTTACAAACATCAATATTCCCTACTCAATGGAAAGCAACTCGTATCACCCCAGTCTTTAAATCAGGAGATAAATTTGATATTTCGAACTACCGACCTATTTCCTTAATTAGCAACTTTGCAAAACTGTTTGAATCTATTGTAGTAAGCAAAATATATGATCAAGTTAAATCACGCATATCTGACTTCCAGCATGGCTTCATGAGGAATAGATCAACTGCAACCAACTTGATTAATTTTACTGAGTATGTGTCACATAGCCTTGACCAGCGTGTACAGGTTGATGTGATACATACAGACTTTCGGAAAGCATTTGACTCTATTGATCATGGTGTCCTATTGGGGAAGTTATATACGTGGGGTTTTAGCAACCGTACTCTTGCTTTAATAAGGTCTTACCTCTTTGAGAGAACCAATCAAGTTGAATACATGATGTACAAGTCGAACAGTTATGTTCCATTGAGCGGGGTACCTCAAGGCTCGAACCTTGGGCCGCTTCTGTTTACTTTATTTATTAATGATATTGTTTATAATATTCAGTCGCGTATTCTCATATATGCCGATGACATTAAAATCTTTAATTGTATTCGATCTTTAGACGACTGCTTAATACTACAAAATGACTTACAACAGATTTGCGCTTGGAGTATCCGAATTAAACTTGAACTCAACATTTCAAAATGTAAGGTTATGACGTATTATAAAACAATGCAGCATATTGTGTTTCCGTACATAATAGATAGTAATATCCTAGAGTGCGTTATTGAGGTGAATGATTTGGGAGTAACGTTTGATAAGGAACTATCGTTTACGCCCCATATTAATAAAATCTGTAAGCAGGCCTTGAAGATGCTAGGATTTGTTAGGCGTGCGACTGAATCATTCACTTCTGTATAGGCTATTCGCAAATTATTTCCATCTTATGTGAGATCGAAATTAGAGTATTGCGCCGCTGTATGGTCTCCTACGTTCAGCACGCATATAAATAAAATTGAAAGAATACAAAAATGTTTTGTAAAGTACCTTTATTTCAAGCAGTCCTCAGTATATCCGGATAGTAATGTCATAGACTACAATATGCTTTTAGAAATGTTTAACTTGCAACATCTGCCAATCAGAAGAAACATAATACTTCTTAAAACTATTTACAACTTATTACATAACGAGATTAATGATCCAAATCTGCTTGAATTAATAAATATTTATGTTCCGCGTTATAATAATAGAAATGCGTTAATGTTCTTTTGTAATCGCAGTCGAACGAATTTATATTTTAATTCACCACTAAATAAAATGATGCGATTATACAACACTGTTCGCAACTCAGCCGATATTTTTGATCACAGTATTGTAAAATTTATAAGAGATATTATGCCTCACTTATAATCCTCGTATGTATTGTCTACTTTTGTTAATTTTACAAAACTAGTAAATTTAAACTTTAGTTAAGTGTCATGTGTTATACATGGAAATGTTTCCTGTAATTGGATGTACTTCTGTTGGGAAATAAAAGAGTTATTATTATTATTATTATTATATTCCTAATATTTAAATCATCATCTCTATAACGAGGACAGTGTAATTAACCCATTAAGCGCCATTGATGCATACACATTATTAATTTTTTGTTAATTAAATTACTAAATAAGTTAATTTAATATATTATATTATTTGACCTGACTTGAAAATGTATGAAGAAAAATGTAAATATTTTGTTATTTAAATATTTCGATTACTACTAATTTCAATAAAACCTATATATATATCAGTGTATTTCTAACTTCACAATATTTTAGTGGCGTGGCGCATGAAGTAAAATTTCGAGTTTAGAAAAGCCCAGAAAATTTTCACGGGGGCTTTTCTAAACTTCATATTGCACGTTTTTATATACAATCGACTAATGCCTGAAAATGTACAACACAGCACATTATGCATATTTCAAAGAAAACATCACAGTATGTAATACGATAAGTCGTTCATAAAAATCATAAACATAAGTGCAGAATTTTAATCAACTTTTGTGGTTAACTCTATAATTGCTTGGCCGTTAATGGGTTAATAATGGACACATCAACATTTTTTTTAATATGGAATAAAAATATTTCAAAAATTAAAACAATCACTTGGAGCTGAATTGAAAACCAAAAACCGCAAAAATCGTTATTTTTTTCCGGAACGAAATCCGGAACCGAACCGATATTTATTTTATTAATTGAACCAGAACAATAACCGGAACGCAAAAAATAACGGCTCCAAGCTATAATACAACTAAGGTTTTATTTGTTGTAAATATATAAATATTATTTACCATAAAATGAGATTAGCTTAATGATTTACAGCGAGCTTAAGCTAAAATAAGAAATGTAAGAAAAAGGATCGTTTTATTGTCCTTTATAATGAAAAACATTCGCACAAACACGGGCCTTCCCGTAATAAATATCACTTTATTCCCAAAGAAGCGACGAAAGGCGCAAAAAAAGAGTCCCCATTTTTTCCATCCCCCCCTGTCACATATGTTTAGAATCCGCGCGCGTCGTACCCGAAATCACGGAGTTGTATAGTCACATCAGGAAAGAATCGGATATCCTCTCTTTCTCTCTTCTTTCCCAAACTGTATCTCAAATTACATCAATTTCGGATCAATATCTCTGTATGTGTGTGTGTCTGAGAGTGTAAGGAGACGCCGCCGGCCGGCCCCCCTCTTTTATGCGTCGCGACGCACACATACACGGACGCGGACGCTTCGCGTCTTAGTATATTGCGCTACTTTCTCGAGTACCACTAGAAATTTCATTCCAGCGAGCTGCAGGAGTATGCTCGAGGTTCTGATTTTTTTTTTTTTTGGAGTTGAGAAAAAATGGGGGGTCGGTCCACCTCGGCTTAGTGTTGGCGCGACGCCAACGTCATGAAGTCGGCTGTTCGTAATGTGGAGGGATTATAGAGTCCACGGAAATTCGAGCCTGACAACTTGAAACACGAGACTGCGGCTTGTTTTTATTTTATGGTTACGTTAGGCTTTTTTAATTAGGAATATTTCAAATGCCATGTCTAATTTATGACAATTTTTGACGCATGCATCACGTTTGACAAGTTTTTTTGTGAATGGCATGACTAATTTAAGAACAGATTTGACATGTATAGGGAATTATAAGATGATTTTTTTATTATTTTATGTGCTACTTTTGAAGTTGGCTATGCATCACAGAACGTGCATAAAGTAAAATTAATTCATTTATGCCCGGTATTATAAAACGTTTTATTCCCTAAATAAAATTTACTTTAGGAATAAATTAATTTATTCCAAAGATTTTGGTATTATAAACACAAAATAACTTTATTTGGCTAATAAATCTCCCCAGTAAATTATTTGTTTGTTTTTCTACCAAGTAAATTTTATTCTCTAAATAATTTGTCAGTTAAAAGTGTATTATATTATTATAATTACTTTAGATTCTACTACTTGTATTTATTAATTTCATTACGGTTATCATGTCTACCATTTCATCCATGTCAGATTTAAGTTCACTTATAGTATTTTCCCTGACAGTGATTAATTCAAACCACAAGACATTCTAAGGAGTCGAAGACCTAGAGTTTTTCAAATCAGACATAACCAGGGATTTTTATACTTATGCATACGCTTTTTTAAAATTAGTTCCATTTAAAGTTTTAAACGAGTGTTTTCCACTCCCAGACTAAGCATGAAGTAAAATTTAGAGTTTAGAAAAGCCTGAAAATTTGGTTTGATCGCGTAGCGCGAAGCGCGGAGCGACCAAAGCAAATTTTCAGGCTTTTCTAAACTCGAAATATTACTTCATGCGCCACGCGTGTTTAACACTGAATGAACTGAAATATTGTGAACAAGTGAACTTCACTTGAAATCAGTGTCTTGTACGCGTGGCGCATGAAGTAAAATTTCGAGTTTAGAAAAGCCTGAAAATTTGGTTTGGCCGCTCCGCGCTTCGCGCTACGCGACCAAACCAAATTTTCAGGCTTTTCTAAACTCGAAATTTTACTTCATGCTTAGCCTGGGAGTGGAAAACACTCGTTTAAGGTTTTTATAATTTCTAATAAGTTTTCCTTTTCTTGTTCTGTGTAATTCTGTCCTATTCCACAGCTATTCTCCATAATTATAAGGAATTATACTAAATTTCCAATTTGATTGACAATTTAATTTGAAATATTGACAATTCAATTTAACAAATTGGTGGTTCCTGCTATGGCCACAATGAAAATGTATAATTTCGGTCTGTAATCTACTAATTGAATTATTTATTTCTAGAAGTCGAAGACCTAGAGTTTTTCAAATCTGACATAACCAGGGATTTTTATACTTATGCATACGCGCTTTTAAAGTTAATTCTATTTAAAGTTTTAAACACGTGTTTTCCACTCCCAGACTAAGCATGAAGTAAAATTTCGAGTTTAGAAAAGGCTGAAAATTTGGTTTGGTCGCGTAGCGCGAAGCGCGGAGCGGCCAAACCAAATTTTCTGGCTTTTCTAAACTCGAAATTTTACTTCATGCGCCACGCGTATTCAACATGAAATCAGTGTCTTGTACATTTCGAGTTTAGAAAAGCCTGAAAATTTGGTTTGCCCGCTCCGCGCTTCGCGCTACGCGGCCAAACCAAATTTTCAGGCTTTTCTAAACTCGAAATGTTACTTCATGCTTAGTCTGGAAGTGGAAAACACTCGTTTAAGGTTTTTATAATTTCTAATAAGTTTTCTTTTTCTTGTTCTGTGTAATTCTGTCCTATTCCACAGTTATTCTCCATAATTATAAGGAATTATACTAAATTTCCAATTCGATTGACAATTTAATTTGAAATATTGACAATTCAATTTAACAAATTGGTGGTTCCTGCTATGGCCACAATGAAAATGTATACTTTCGGTCTGTAATCTACTAATTGAATTATTTATTTCTAGATGTCAAAGACCTAGAGTTTTTCAAATCCGACATAAGCAGGGATTTTTATACTTATGCATACGCGCTTTTAAATTAATTCCATTTAAAGTTTTAAACGAGTGTTTTCCACTCCCAGACTAAGCATGAAGTAAAATTTCGAGTTTAGAAAAGCCTGAAAATTTGGTTTGGTCGCGTAGCGCGAAGCGCGGAGCGGCCAAACCAAATTTTCAGGCTTTTCTAAACTCGAAATTTTACTTCATGCGCCACGCGTATTCAACACTGAAAGAACTGAAATATTGTGAACAAGTGAACTTCACTTGAAATCAGTGTCTTGTACGCGTGGCGCATGAAGTAAAATTTCGAGTTTAGAAAAGCCTGAAAATTTTACTTCATGCTTAGCCTGGGAGTGGAAAACACTCGTTTAACTCTTTTATAATTTCTAGTAAGCTTTCTTTTTCTTGTTCTGTGTAATTCTGTCCTATTCCACGGTTATTCTCCATAATTATAAGGAATTATTTATTTATTTATTTATTAACGGATGTCCATTTAATTACAATAAAATTATAAAAATAAAAATAAATGAAATATAAATACAAATACATAATAAATAAAGGTACATATAAGAGTAAAAAACAAACAACACATTTAGGTACAAACAACAGATTAAAATATGTACACTATTTACCCTGTCGGAAGATCTTCTTCAAAGCATTCCTGCTAATTGCACCAAAGTCGGGATTGATGGCGTTACAATTATTGGCGATTCTGGATATACCAACATTTTTACGATAGTCCGTCCTACAATATGGTACATGAAACAGATCGAAGGGACGCAAACTTCTAGCTGGCACATTGATTTTATTATTATACTAAATTTCCAATTTGATTGTCAATTTAATTTGAAATATTAACAATTGAATTTAACAAATTGGTGGTTCCAGCTATGGCCAGAATGAAAATGTATAATTTCGGTCATTAATCTACTAATTAAATTATTTATTTCTAGAATTGCTATTTATTTGGTAGGTTTGCTTTATAATACGCAATTTTATTCGCCTATTAGTTTACTAGGTAAATAAATGTACTTTACAAATAGTTATCCAATGATTTATTAATCGTTTATAATACCGGGCATTTGAGATTTAAAAATTGTATTCTAGTAATTTTCGATTCATTTGACGCTACAAATATTTATTTCAAAAAATATCATTTCATATACAATTTTTAACTCATGAATATGAATTTGTGTTTAAATTATTCACGGCGTTTCAGACTTCAACGCCATCATCAGTATAGTCCCGAGCCAGTGCTTAAAGAATACTAAACATCTTTGACTATTTAATATGCCCTGTGCAATTTACATCTGTGCGAAAGCGTAAACGCCATCTAATGCCTATTAGCTGAAGCTATTGACTATGCTACTTAAGCTAAGGAGCATTAGATGCCGTTTACGCTTTCGCACACATGTAAATTATTAACTCAGTAACAATATTTTTTTAAACTACTAAATTAATTAAATTTAATACATTGTATTATTTGACCTAGAGATGTTCTGGTCCCAAGCAAATATCCATATTAAGTATCGATTATATCATATATCAAAGTATCGATACGGTAAAATATCCTAATCAAACGTATCGATATTCAAAATATCCATACTTTCCGATAGTACATATTTTAGATTTAATATTATTCATTATTCAATACTGTAAATTAATTCACCTAAATAATTAACACTGTTGTATCCTTTCTTCACACTTTATTTTCTAATGGTTAGATATATATTTCAAGTGCTAAGCACTCATTTTCAATAACAGTTGTTATTGAAAATGAGTGCTTAACACTTAAAATATATATCTAACCATTAGAAAATAAAGTGTGAAGAAAGGATACAACAGTGTTAATTATTTATGATTATACTCTTCACGAAACTCAAAAACAAATATCGATAATTCACCTAAGATAATAATATTAATATGAATATAATTCTTATATACCGGTTAAGAAATTATTAAAGTTCTCCTTTTACAAACAATAAACATATAATAGGTAAATGTTTGATACGCGTGGCGCATGAAGTAAAATTTCGAGTTTAGAAAAGCGTAAAAATTTGGATTTGATGGGGCGCGACTCGCTT
Organism: Philonthus cognatus; assembly: GCA_932526585.2. Classification (NCBI taxonomy): domain Eukaryota; kingdom Metazoa; phylum Arthropoda; class Insecta; order Coleoptera; family Staphylinidae; genus Philonthus; species Philonthus cognatus. Next base: position 79,415,965 of record OW052244.1, read on the forward strand.
CGCTCGCGCGCCCCAGCAAATCCAAATTATCACGCATTTCTAAACTCGAAATTTTACTCCACGCTTAATCTGGGATAGTACAACACTCGTTAGAATTTGCCAGATTTTCATTAATTTTAATAATTTAATATTATAATATCATATGTTCATAAAAAAAACCTCTAGAGAGCCATGATTTAACCTTTTTTCAAATTTAAGTTTGCTACACACTTAAGGAATTGACATATAAAACGTCAGACGTAATACTTATAATGTATATTTTCAGAGTTGCCAACCTAGAATATTTTCCATGGTACTCTAGAGATTTTTTTTTAAATTATATATACGATACTTTTTATAGCAAAATACCATACCAATACTTTTTATGGCATTTCTTTAATTCTAAAAACCCTGGCAGTTTTTGTGCATTTCCAGAATTTTCAGGATTTTTAATATCTTGACGATTTTTATAAAATTTAAAAAAGTTTATCAAAATGTTGACGATATTAATAAAATTTCAAGATTTTTGTGAAAATGTTAACGGTTGTTTATAAACATTTCCTTAACTTAAAAATATTGATGCTTTTCATGAAAATGGTCAACTACTTTTAAAAAAACTGTTGGTAGTTTTCACGAGTTTTCAAATTTTTTGTTAATCTTAGAAATTTTGACACTTCGTGAATTTTTAATAGTTTGATGCCTTTTTTTAGTGTATTTCCAAAATGTCTGTTAATTTTCATAACAATTTTCGTAAATTTCCTAAATATTTGTTAATTTTAAGATTGTTGAAACTTTTCATAAAATTCCAAGGTTTTCATTAACTTAACTATCAAATTATAGCAAATTATGTAGGAACACATATCCTAATGTATATAACAAAGCAAGAATTTAATGAACGATGAATCAATATATAGTAAATAGAATACATAAATAAATACAGAATTACAAATTGCATACAAATAAATAATAACTTAATTATAGATACCAGAGAGACATAAAATGTGTAAATCACACTTGGTTTGTTTCACAATTTTTTACTTTCTATTTACTCGAAAAAAAAAAAGTTTCACCAAGTGTTAAGTGAGAAAATTATTCAAGAAATATGTGTAAATCATTTAAAGTGAACATTATATGCAATTTATTAATTTAAATGATAATGCAAAAATATAGTACTTCAACGATCTACGATACATACCTGAGATTTTTTTGAGAATTAAAAACGAAATGAAAAGGTCCACCCCCTAAATTAAAATGTTTGTATGTAGAATCAATACATGAACATTTTATACGCAGGTAACTAGAATTTGAATTTAAAATGTCTGTGACTCTTTTAAATGTGAAATATCATAATGAATTTGTAATATTTTCGTCAATTTTAAAAACATTGAATTTTTCCATGAATTTTCGTCAATTTTTGAAAAATCTTGTCACTTTTCGTGAATTTTCAAGATTTTTGTTAGTCTTTACAAGTTTGACACTTTTAAATATTAAAAAATCATGAAAGGCGCCAGCTTTCATGAATTTTTAAAATTTAACGTATCTCATGAATTGTTAATTGACCCCTTTCATGAATTTTTAATATTTTGACCCCTTTCGTGAGTTTTTAATATTTTGACGAATTTCATAAATTTTTAATATTTTGACGCCTTTCATGAATTTTAGTGAATTTCTAAAATCTGTTAGTTTTTGATTTCCAGTATCTTTATTATTTACAAGATTTCCTTTAATTTTTAAATTATTGACGCTTTTTATGAATTTTCAAGATTTTACTCGATTTCAAAAATGTTGTCGTTTTCGGTAAATTTCCAAGTTTTTTTGTAAAAATTCATAATTTGAATTATTAACAAATTTTATTTCTTTTCTTAATATTTATAATTTTATTACTTCTTTCATTATTATCGCATATTTTGTTTTACATAAGACAGTAAAAGACAAAATAAGCCATAGACATAGTGTCTTCCACTCCCAGGTTTAAATTGAAGTAACATTTCGAGTTTAAAAAATAACCTGAAAATTTACTTCATTCTCCACGCTCTTAATACGCTGATTTATTCGGAAGTTCAGAAACACACACGAATTCGAATAAATAATTCCAAGTTATTCCATGATTTTGTTATAAGTTTTTACAAATCTTTCAACAAACTGTCGTTTTACTCCAAGAAAAAAGATGGCCAAGAAAAAACTTAAGGAAGAAACATTATCCATTATCGACCTCTGTGGCTTATTTTTAATAACTCATTAGAAGCTGGCGTATTTCCTTCTTTCTGGAAAGACTCACTTATTACGCCTATCCATAAAAGTGGGTCTAAAAATTCGGTAAAACACTACTGGCCGATTTCGATTATATTGCACATACAAAAAATATTTGAAAAGTTAGTGACACTACAAATATCGCCAATCGTAGACCCACTTATAGTAGAGGAGCAACACGGTTTTAGACGAGGGCTGTCTACAACTACGAACCTTGTGTACGGGACTTACATTACAGACGCCTTGGAAATGGGCCACCAGGTTGACTCAGTATATACCGAATTTGCCAAGGCGTTTGATACAGTCGGCCATGGCATTTTATTAACAAAATTACTCAAACTAGGTATACACGGATCACTTTTTAACTGGATAGAATCATATCTTAGTGACAGATCACAATGAGTTCGCGTAGGCTTGTTCGTTTCAACATCTATATCTGTATCTTCTGGTGTCCCCCAAGGTTTACACCTAGATCCGCTTCTCTTCAATATCTTTATAAACGATGTCACCGCATGTTTCCAATATGCACAGTGACTTTTATTTGCCGACGATATGAAAATTTTGTATACTGTAGAGAAAAACAATACATCTAAACCATTTCAAGATGACTTGAATAGATTTAATAATTGGTGTGGATTAAATAAAATGCAATTAAATTTAGATAAATGTAATCTGATCTCATTCTATAAAAACAGGTCACATATATCTCACGATTATTTAATTAACAATAGACACCTTACTCCTTTAGACTCAGTTAAGGACCTAGGTGTGATCCTCACCAGTAATTGGAGCTTCTCTACTCATATTAGCACTATAACATCAAAAGCATTTCAAATGCTTGGATTTGTGAAAAGAAATTGCGCTGAGTTTCAGAATCCCTATACGCACATTAAACTGTATGTGGTATTGGTTCGTCCCCATTTGGAGTATTGCTCATTGTTTTGGTGCCCCCATACTGCGACTGAAATTAATGCGATTGAAAGGGTTTAGCGTAAATTTGTTAAATTTAGTTCATTTAAATTTGGTTTGGGCGATGACTACCTTAATTTATTAAGTAAATTCCGTTTACATACATTGGAACAAAAACGTTTTAATAATGATATAATGTTTGTGTATAAACTATTAAATGGTCATATTAATTCACCATTCTTATTAAAAAACATTAATATTCATGTACCATCCAGGTCTCTTAGAAGCAATTACAATTTTTTTATACCAATTAAAAAAAAAAACCAGAATATGCGAAACATTTTGCAACTTCGCGTCTGCTTCATAATTCCAATGTTGTAGATGTGGATTTATTTAATGTCATTTTAGGACAGCTCCGTAGTAAACTTTTAAAATTAAATGATTTTTAATATATTGCTACTGTGTTGGTACCTATTTAATTATATTGACGATACTCTAAAATTGTATTATTTTAATGTGTTATTGTGACTATTCTCACTTTCCTGATTTTTTACATGTAGTATTGTTTCGCTTGTGAATGCGTTTATGTCTATTTTATTGTATTTATTTCATAATTTATTTTTATAAACTATATTTTATATTATTATTGTAGAATGGTGAACCGTAAATATAGATATTATTATTATTATTATTATTATCCAAGCGACTATTCGAGCTACAGAAAAGTATAATACATGCATTTCGGGTATTTTGATGAGATCTACAAGAGATCTACAAGGAAAATGTCAAATGTTTTTTTCTGAATCAAGATGACGAGTGTTTATTAAAATTATCAATATTGTACAAAAGAATGTTTTCCAGTCCCTGATTAAGCATGAAGATGCCGAGCGATCAAACTAAATTTTAAATCATATTTTCAATCTAGGATTGGAACGGGTGCTTTCCAATCCCAGATTCATCCCAGCTTCGAATTTAAATCTTCTTTTAGAAATATGTGCTTTTGTTGTTTATATAAAAAAAACAAAAGTGAGTCAGTCGTGGCAGTGTTTTTTATATAAACAACAAAAGCACATATTTCTAAAATAAGATTTAAATTCGAAGCTTCTAAGATATTTTACTCCATGCTTAAAGTGGGAGTGGAAACAACCGTTTAAACTTCAAATTGACCTCTTTAATAAAAGCGTGTGTTATATATACCTAATGGAAAATTCCCTGTATTAATTAAAAGAAAAATTCTCTGTATTAACAGATTAATCCGATGACTATTTGCCAAATCTTCTGTAACCGCATACGATTTAACTAACATTTTCGTTTGAGCATACACATTAACATAAATACATCCTTTATTTCTCTAAATACCTGAACTATTTAGTAAATGTGGAATTTGGAATTATACCACTTAAACTCACATTTTAAACGATTGTGCACATTAATTAAAATAATTTGTGGCTGGGTTTCTCCAGATTTAGTTTTACGAAGACATTGTCAAAATGTGACGTTTAACCTTAAAATTTCACAGCTCCATACCGGAACAATCGTTTTCGCATGTTCTATCTAAAAACCATAGCAGACATATTATGAAGTTTTCTGTCTCTTTTCACACACGTAATCTGATGACATCAAACTATTTTCGTATTGGTGCAGAAAGCACTACAAATCAAGAGAACCATGGGACACCTCTCGTGAATCGTACTTTAGTATATATTTAATACTGATTTAACTGTATGTCAATCAATTTGAACAATTCTCTCTCTTTTCTCACATATTCAACGCAATTCGATAATTTTCTTTTAAGTTAGAAGTAGCAAATATTTATGAAAAAGTTTCCATACTTCGACTAACTTAATAACTTTTTGATTCCATTCAACTAAATTTTAAACATTATTGTTCTTAATCATCCCACATCAATTGCACTGAGATTTACGGTTTCAGTTTTTATTTTCGAGAAGATTTATAACTTAAATAAATTTCGCAAGCCATTCACGTTTATCCACTTCTAATAATTTTCGCAGTAGAATTTTTAGAAGGAGTAATACTGTTGGTTGTCGTTGACTGTTCTTTTTACCTCTTTATCTTCAGTTTACCAAATTTGAAACACTTAAAACATTAATCAAGCCAAAACGCGATAGAATGACAGCGATGACAATACGTCATTTATTTATAGGCGTGCGTAGTAATTTAAAAATTTGCAAAAAGTTGAAAATCCATTAACATTGTGTTTAAAAACATAATTTATCATTAATTACAATCTTATTTCAGTACATTAGTGTATATGTTATTATTATTTTTTTTTAATTAAAATAACATACAGAGAGTTTTATGTAACACCGAATATATTCATAACTAGCATTTAGCCCGATTTACCAACCGGGGAGCCGAGGGCCGAATCAAGGAAATGTAGAAATGTAAAGAGAATTGCATAATTAAAAAAAAAAATAAATGATGTTGAAGAAAAATATATGTATAATAGTAGCAAGGGTAAAGGGAGGGGGAGAGGAGTTGGTGCATGAGCCGAATGGTGGTGACTGCAAGGTAAATCGTTGTTTTGTAGTGGTTATGGAGTGGATGGATGTAAAGGTCCGTGAAAAGGTTGGAAGAGATGGTCGCTTCGCTCCAGCCGCTCGCTTCGCTCGCTTGCCTTGCTCGCTTCGCTCGCACATAGAGAGGGTAGTTGTTCCTTTATCGCCGCGAAAACAAATTTTCTCTAGCGCAATTTTTGGACCGAAAATTTGCTGAAACACCAGAAAGGCGGCCATTTGTTGGCTCGAAAATAATTTGCTGAGCACCGCGAGGTCAAACCATACCACCCTACGTTTAAACAAATCGTTTTGGAGCATTCTAAGTTGGTCAAAAAAAATAATCAAGAAAATCACGGTTTTGGACCACCCTGTATATACACGTTAAACTTAAAAATTAATTAATTTTAATTGTTTTGTTTCGTCTTGTTTCATCTTGTCGGTTGCGGATAATTATTCGAAATCGAAATGTGAAAACCAAATTCCTCTATCGCAATTTTTCGACCGAAAATTTGCTGACAGCCCGTGAAGGCGGCCAATATTAAAAAAAAAAACATGTCCCAACACCGCTAAATTTAATCCTAGCGATTTGCGTTTAAACAAAACATTTTGGAGAAAAAATAAAAACCATCGATTAAATTCGAGATTTAGACACCCGGTATATATTTTTATGAAATTTCAATTGCAAAGAAAAAATACTTTTCCTCGATAGAAAAAATTCTCGATAGATAGGTCGTGTTTCTAATGGAATTCTGAACACGATAGACGCAAAATTTTGAAAACCTATTTTTTTTTTTGCAAAATCGATTAAATGCGATATTTTTTTTTAATCGGGCGATTTGAGCTCTCGGAAGTGTCGCGTTGGAAAGCCCAGGTCAAATCCCATCGAAATTGTGCTATGCGCGACCTGAAAAAGTTCCGTGTGAAGCAAGACCAGCGTGTAAAGTATTGAGGTTAGGAAATCTTCCGCCCGGCGTAAAATTAAAAAAATGATTTAAAATAGAAAACGCGGTCGGATTTGAACGCCGCTTAGCCTAAGACACGCGGAATTTTTTTTCCGGTCCTGTGAAAATTTGAACTTTCTAAAATGAATTCTTCGATTTTTCCACTCCCGGTGACAGTCGTCTCCCATAAGAGCAATGTAAAAGTGGTTGCCATGGCGACCGAATCGCAACCTTCTCGGATCCCCGCTGCTTTAACGTTCTTTTTATGGGAGACGAGAATTTTTCTTTTAAGTATACATATGCAGACGTTGTACATTTTACCACGCTCGGTTTATTAAAAGAATACAATTTGAAGCTGTAAACGAGTGTTTTCCACTCCCAGGCTAAGCATGAAGTAAAATTTCGAGTTTAGAAAAGCCTGAAAATTTGGTTTGGTCGCGTAGCGCGAAGCGCGGAGCGGCCAAACCAAATTTTCAGGCTTTTCTAAACTCGAAATTTTACTTCATGCGCCACCGGCACAAAACACTTATTTTTTAAAGTTTAGCGGTGTGTTTTAAACTTCGTAATATGTTAGTGTTTTGTACCGGTGGCGCATGAAGTAAAATTTCGAGTTTAGAAAAGCCTGAAAATTTTGTTTGGCCGCTCCGCGCTTCGCGCTGCGCGTCCAAACCAAATTTTCAGGCTTTTCTAAACTCGAAATTTTACTTCATGCTTAGTCTGGGAGTGGAACACACTCATTTTAAGTTCAAATTGAACTCTTTTTAAAAAAATGATTATCTAAAGATTTACGCCATATACGCTGTAATTGGGACATGTATACTTGAAAGAAAACCTTCTTGTATGTACAAGGAGGCATTCATTAATTGCAATTGAATAGCTACAGTTTGTAACGGTCATATAGGCAACCCAATTTAAATATAACCTAAAAATTAAAGGTGTCAAATCGTATTTTATGAAAATGTTCGGTGTTATATAAAATTCTCTGTATAACATAAACGATTCATCACCCATTGATACGAGAATGAAACAGGGAATAGAAAGAAATAGAAACTAAAATAGCGCCTGTGTATATTTGCCCTTGATTTCAACCAATTAGAGATCAAGGCCAACTATGCCCTATCTTTTCTTTTGTCGGCTCTTATCGTTATAGCTTACATTGTTTGTTAAGTAGGTCCAATACATTTTTTTTTCTTTTAAATAAAAATGTTCACGCGAAAAAACATTACAAAATACTATTTTTTTAAAATCGAAAATAAAAATCACAAGCATTCTTATCAATGTTAGGATTAACATAGTGCGTTTATTTCTCCAGAGTTCATAGCTTACTCAGCGTTATTTTACATTTGATGTCGCGTCATAAAAACTATGAGGTGTTCAGTTAAAACCCCGATCGAGTTGGCTGTGAATTTGTCAGTCGCTCCTGTCAATGTTAATCTAACCCAGTTATATACAAGTTTTCTATTTTGTTTTATATTGCAATTGTTATTGTTCATTTAACTGTGAAAACAGCTGATTTATAAGAAGAAATAACACAATAATTGTACAAATAAGTCAAACTAACTTAATTTACGTTTTATAAATGTCAGATTGTGTTAATTAGTAGTTAACACAATCTGACATTTATAAAACGTAAATTAAATTGCGATTTCACTTTTTCATTCCATTTCCTTCTATCAAAAAAGCAACTTTATCTCTATCGGTTTTTTAAATTAAGACCTAATATATTGAATAGTTTTTTGGTTAATAACTGTATTGTTTCGAGTTTACGTGAAGTGATTAATCACAAATAGAAAGACTGTTATTCCTTACTTCACTTTTTATTTTTATGTTAGATGTACATTTCGAGACACAAGGTGCAGTTTGCAGTTTGTTATTGATAATGAGCACCTTGTGTCTCGAAATGTACATCTAACATAAAAATAAAAAGTGAAGTAAGGAATAACAGTCTTTCTAGTTTTTTGGTTACACACTAAAAACATTCGAGCACTAAATCAACCTTGTGGAGAAAGTAATCACAAAGTGCTAATATTTAACTTTTCATCTACATGTACATCATTTTATTTCACGATTATATTCATGTTTTTTTTAAGGTATAGGAAATCGTGATCTAAGGTAATATATTAAATACATAAACTTGATTAAGAAAAAGTTTAATATGAATGTAAATCACGTGATATTTTAACATTTCCCCGATCTAAGTAGAAAAATATCTCGCGATTATACGGCCATGAAAAATGGTTTGGCACAGTTTAATTCTTCCACGATATACATTTTTTTCCCTCCCGATGGCGTTAAGTTGGGTTTAATTTCGCGTGTTCGGCAGCAGTTTTGATAAGGCGGCGGTGGCGGCGGCGGCAACGGCGGCGGCGGTGGAGAGTGCAGATAGCGGGATTGGATTTGGAGTATCGAGTCGACGTTTTCGGGGGGATGCGATGCAGGTGAGGCGAGCCAGGCGACAGATAGAAAGAGGGAGGTTTGTGTAGGGAGGTGGAGTGGAGTGGGGTTGACGCGCCGGGGCGCCTGCGTCGCCCGATATCGAGTGCGCCCCGACTCCGCAGCCCCACTTCGTCTCGAACGCTCGAACAGATCGGAACTCGAGTCGATCTCGATAAGCGCGCGGATTTCAACAAAACCCAGCAGCAAGCAAGTGTTGTGTTTGTTTGTTTTGGACTCACCGGTCGTCGCGGTTGTGTTTGTTGTTTTTGTGAAGAACAAAAATCATCAGTTTGATTTATTTACATTTTTTATTTTGATTTGTGCTCGTGAGTGATCATGTGATTGTGATTGTTTAGTGAATAAATTGGACACCATCGGAAAGATGGATGGTTATGGCCCGCGGCCGCCCCCGCTCCCTCGGAGGGTCAGGAATATTTACGCGGAGCCCTTCTCACACGATCCGAGGTACAAAACATCTAAATTGCCCCGCCACAAGAAAATATAAAACGCGACACCCGGCGCCTCCACCAAATACTCAAATCAAACTGATTGCCTTTTCCTCTCGGCTAATCACACAAATTTCCCCTTTTTTTTTTATTACTTATTGATTTTTTTATTCCCGCGCGCGAATGAATTCAAAGATATTCTCTGTCACCATCCTGGATGGACTTAACTTATTGATTTTGGAAAAAGTCCTGCAAAACAGGAACGAGTTTTAACAGAAAGTGCGCGCGGAAATTTTCATCTCAGTATTAAGTGTATGTGCTTCTTTAATTAATTTTTCACTGAACTCATGGAAAAACATAAAACATAATGCACAGTTCTATTTTTTAAATAAACCACAGTTTTTAAACGATCTAATGGTGTTATTGTTTTATACCTTAGATACATAAATGCATTATTTTTAATTAAACCACTGTCATCTAGTCATAAAGTAAACTAGGTGTGTAATACAAGCAACCTATCTTTTATTTATTTTCTCTTAGAATACATTTACTTAAAACTTTTATCATACAGGGTATGAAAATAGGCATACGTGGTAAATTGTCCGACATACGTTGTCTTTTAAATGAGTTCAATTGTAAGCTTAAAACGAGTGTGTTCCACTACCAGATTAGGCATGAAATAAAATTTCAAGTTTAGAAAAGCTTGAAGATTTAGTTAAGTCGCTCTGTTTGGTCGCTCCGCGACCAAACCAAATTCTTAGGTTTTTCTAAACTCTAAATTTTATTTCATGCTTTATCTGGGAGTGAAAAAAATCATTTAAAGCTTGAAATTAAACGCTTTTAAAAAACAACAAGTATCTGAAGATTTACAGCTATAAATGTAAATGAATACCTAAAAGAAAAACTCTCTGTTTATAAAATCACAACAAATGCTAAGATTCTATATCGAGTGTTAATTAAACACCAAACCTTGCAATAGCAAAAAGGATTATTTAGAATTATTTAATTTATATATAATATAAAGTTGGCTATGAATTATAAATGTCCAGTTGCGAGAGAAAAAAACTAGTACATTTGGCTATGTGAACTGGACTTACTTTTATTTGACAATAAAAATGACATCTGCGGAAATGTCGAACGAAATTTAATTAACGTCGACATGCCTCAACTGACTGAAATGCAAAAAGCGATAATAACGACCCGTTTAGATACGGTATTAGCATTAGAGATATTGCTAATAAAGTGCATGTTAACAAAAGCACCGTCTTGTTGACCAAGAAAAAAAATGGTGATGTGTCCATCATAGTACTTTCCCCCGTAAATTGCGTATTAAATCACTTTTAAAATATTTGTAGCATTATTATTTTCAAAATGTCTTCAACTTTTTGATAACTACAACTTTTATTTGATACATTTTTCAATTGGATCAACACATACTGACACAAACCAATGACTAGATAAAAAACACTATTTATTAAATATACTAAAAACTAAGAGTGCTATGACAAAAAGTAAATCTACAAAAAATCTTTAGTTTTTCATTTCCTACAACTTTTATTTGAAACATTTTTCAATTGTATCGACACATACACTGTCACACACCAATAACTAGATAAAACACACAACTTTTGAAATATCTCAAAAACTAAGAGTGCTATGACAAAAAGTAAATAAACAATACATCTTTATTTTATTATTATTTACAACTTTTATTTAAAAGAATTTTTTGTTTGATGAACATTTATTGAAAAAATCTGAAAAAACTAAAACGCTGAGTAAAGTACCACTTCCGGTTTTCAGATTTTCACCAAAAGCTTTTCAGTTCTTCCGATTGTAACAAAAAGCTTAAGTTTGAAGTTTCATCTCGATATCTTTAGCGGTTTTTGGGGTACAGCGCACACAGCCACACACACAGACACACACACAGACACACACACAGACACACACACAGACACACACACAGACACACACACAGACACACACACAGACACACACACAGACACACACACAGACACACACACAGACACACACACAGACACACACACAGACACACACACAGACACACACACAGACACACACACAGACACACAGACAGACAGACAGACAGATATTTTTCAAAAATGGTCTGATTCGACTCAGGGGACCTCAAAACGGATATTTCCGCTAAAAGCTCCCTGCTGTACTAGTTTTTTTCTCTTGCTACTGTACATATCTACCGCCCACTTGCAACATAGCTGATTAACAATAATCAGTGATTAGTACCTACTAAAGACACAACAATGTTATTCACAAATTGTTTACACATTTGCATTTGATAAAAGCCACATGTTTGGGATATCTTGCAAATGAAAACGTTTTTATATTCTCGAATTTTTTTGACTTAATCAGAGGGTTAATCATGATTAACTTCTTAACCACGATTAAGCACCTGCAAGTAGGAAAAAGTATATTTTAAACTTTACTTTAAATTAGTGTTTTATACGCCTGGCTCATGAAGTAAATTTCGTGGTTGAATACCTGAAAACTTCACTATAATTTAGTATTTTATACGCCTGGCACATGAATTAAAATTTCGAGTTTAGAAACTATAATCAACGTCTATCATCAAACATTTGTTAAAATATAATCTGTAAGTTAGGAAAGACATCTGGTAAAAATAAATAATACAAGATGATTTTATTCTACCTCTCTAAAAAAAAAACAATATTCTCCAACAAATAAATAACAATTATTAGATTTTCGTTCAAATAACGCTTAGGGATCTGAAACTTTTGTAGATATTAATTATCTTTATAATAATATTGCTTACAATTTTTTAAAAACCCACTGTAAATTCATTCTAGAAATGATTTATACATTGCAATTCTTTAAAAATGTATTTGTATTTTATGTTTTTGAAATCAAATGCAAATATCTTGTAAATTTAATTTATATTAAAGTCTGCATTGCCCTTGACTATTTAAAGTGTTTAAGAGTTTATTAGCTAATGTATAGAAATATTAAGAAAGATGCGAAATTTAAAATCCAGCTGAAATATAAAATTAATAATAAAAAAATAAAATCTCAGATTATTTTATTTTCTTAATATTAATTTCAGACATCAAAACTGAAAGATAGAACAAAAATAAATAGTATTAAAGTACCAAATATAACATATTAACCCATATATGTATATTTGAAAAAATCCCAGTATGTAATATAACAAGTCATTCATAGAAATCACAAATTGAAGTGTAGAATGTTACCTAAAATCAATTTCTAGAGTTAACTCTATAATTGCTTAGCCGTTAATAAGTTAAAATTAAGGAAATAAAATGATTCTAGGTAAATCAAAATTGAAAGAAATAACAAAAATAAATGCTATTACATTACCAAGTATAACATAATAAACAAAGATTTACGTGATGTCCAAACCATATTTTGATACTTTAAAATTCACCATTGGATAATTTACTTTTATTAAAATCAAGCTGAAGTTAATCTAATTTCAAAATTAATTCAATGGGCCCGTTAATCGGGATTTGGGAGTTTACTGCCAACTGTTGGGGAATTCTCTGATGACCGGATTAATAATCGTGAACGTAATTGGGATTTTTGCAATCGTACGAAATAGACAGACTGGAGTACCGTTCATTAGATACCAACATACATCACAAACAAATCCAAACATGAATCGGCTCAATATAACACTGATATCTGTTGTAATAATATTCATAAAAAACCATCAAGACGTATATTTATTATAAATCAGTATTAAGTTTATGAAACTATAATTACTACATTTTTTAAAATCTACATTAATTGAAATCAAAAATATCTGCTAAATTGAGTGGCCCAGATGCAAACCAGCCATACACCTTTATTTATTTTGAAGTTCTGGTATCCCAGGATTATAATCCATAAATTTGTATTATATTAAGTTCATGAAAATTACTATAATTACCATATTTTTAAAAATACACAATAATTTAAATCAAAAATATCTGCTGAATAGAGTCGCAAACATTTACGTGATGTCCAAACCATATTTTGATACTTTAAAATTCACCATTGGATAATTTACTTTTATTAAAATCAAGCTGAAGTTAATCTAATTTCAAAATTAACTCAATGGGCCCGTTAATCGGGATTTGGGAGTTTACTGCCAACTGTTGGGGAATTCTCTGATGACTGGATTGATAATCGTGAACGTAATTGGGATTTTTGCAATCGTACGAAATAGACAGACCGGAGTACCTTTCATTAGATACCAACATACATCACAAACAAATCCAAACATGAACCGATTCAATATAACACTGATATCTTCTGTAATAATATTCATAAAAAAACCATCAAGGCGTACATTTATTATAAATCAGTATTAAGTTTATGAAACTATAATTACTACATTTTTTAAAATCTACATTAATTGAAATCAAAAATATCTGCTAAATTGAGTAGCCCAGATGCAAACCAGCCATACACCTTTATTTATTTTGAAGTTCTGGTATCCCAGAATTATAATCCATAAATTTGTATTATATTAAGTTCATGAAAATTACTATAATTACCATATTTTTAAAAATCCACAATAATTTAAATCAAAAATATCTGCTGAATAGAGTCGCAAACATTTACGTGATGTCCAAACCATATTTTGATACTTTAAAATTCACCATTGGATAATTTACTTTTATTAAAATCAAGCTGAAGTTAATCTAATTTCAAAATTAACTCAATGGGCCCGTTAATCGGGATTTGGGAGTTTACTGCCAACTGTTGGGGAATTCTCTGATGAAAATATCTGCTGAATAGAGTCGCCTAGATGCAAAACCTGCCATACACGTTATTTTTTTATTTTGAGGTTTTAGTATTCCTGAATTCTAATCGTCTCAGGCTACAATTTTTTCAACTTAGAAACTATATCGATTTTTAACATTCATCCTAAACCTTTTAAAATTAAGTTAGGAAAATCCTGTCGAATGCAAAATCTGCTACATTTTTCGGTTGCAAACGCTGTCATATTTTTTCAGTTGCAAAACCTGCCAACATTATACTCAGTTTTACATAACTTTGCTTGTCTCAACTCGATACGACACTTATTCAGCACTGTTCAAATTTATTTAAAAGACACTGCAAAATCAGTTTTTGTCATTTTGCCACAAGTTTGTCAAAACACTAATGGCTGCTTTTATATCTAGGCGACTCAATTGCAATCGGTATATATAAAGTCTCATCATTTTATTAAGAGGTGGATTATAATATAAATTTGTCGTAGTCTTATTACAGAAATAAGTTAATTAAACATTAATAGTGCGATTCTTTTCGCAATCTACAACAAGTTAGTCTTACAAAGACTATATCAAATACTCATTGAAACAACTACTTCCCAATGAGTGTTTGATATAGTCTTTGTAAGACTAACTTGTTGTAGATTGCGAAATGAATAGCACTTTTAATGTTTGAAGTATTCTGGAACTAAGAATTGGCAATTTCATTTATACATAAGTTAATTATTTTTGGTTGGTATATTCATATTCTTGACATTTATGTAGTTTTGCCGTCAGGTTGTCAAAATTACTAGTAAGGTTTTGAAGAAAGCGAGCTTTAAAAAAAATATGAGTAAAAGTTAACCAGAAAACTGTATTTTAATAGTGCCAATATTTCGTTAAATATTTGTTACCTGCTTCAGGGCAAAAATCTAATGAATACAAAGCTATGTTTCGTAGAATAGATAACAATGAAATAACGATTAAAAGAAAATATTATACCTATATTCTGTTTTTTTTTTATTATTGGCCAGATAGATTTGGGATTAGTTTTCTTACGTTCTTTGATTATTTTGGTGTCCCTACAGTTTGTCATGTAATGACATTGGTAAATGAATGCCATGTTGCAATCGATTAATTATTTGACAGAAAAGTGGAAATTAAATGCCGAAAGTAATGTTTCGCCACTTAATTAATCTATATCATAGGGTAATTTAGCACATGGCAACCATGTGGAAACATAACCTCAAATTTATTTCAAAGGCAAAAGTCAGAATTACAACCAGAGTACCCAATCAAATATCCAACACTATAAAAATATCAGCAGATCTGGTTGGTCAATAAAGAAAAACGAATAAGTTATGATCCACGAGAGGTCCCATGGTTTCCTTGATTTGTAGTGCTTTCTGCACCAATGCATGTAATACGAAAATAATTTGATGTCATTAGATTACGTGTGTGAAAAGAGACAGAAAACTTCATCATATGTCTGCTATAGTTTTTAGATGGAACATGCTGAAACATATGTTCCGGTACGCAGCTTTAAAATTTTAAGGTTAAACGTCACATTTTGACTATGTATTCGTAAAACTTTTGTAAAAACCCAGCCCCAAATCATTTTAATTAATGCGCACAATCATTTTAGATGTGAGTTTAAGTATTATTTCCAATTTCCACATCGACTGAATAGCGCTGGTATTTACAAAATAAATAATGCGTTTATGTTGATTTTGTGTAAGCTCAAACAAAAATGTTAATTGAATTAAATGCGCATTCAGTAGATTTGGCAAATAGTCATCGGATTAATCTGTTATTACAGGGAATTTTTCTTTAAAGTATACATACCGTGTACTATATTCTCTATTCTATTACGTGTACATATTCACACGCTTTTTTAAAGAGGTTACTTTGAAGCTTAAAACGAGTGTTTTCCACTCCCAGACTAAGCATGAAGTAAAATTTCGAGTTTAGAAAAGCCTGGAAATTTGGTTTGGTCGCGTAGCGCGAAGCGCTACGCGGCCAAACCAAATTTTCAGGCTTTTCTAAACTCGAAATTTTACTTCATGCGCCACGCGTTTTAATCACTAAAAGCACTGAAATATTGTGAACGAGTAAATTTCGCTTGAAATCAGTGTCTTGTACGCGTGGCGCATGAAGTAAAATTTCGAGTTTAGAAAAGCCTGAAAATTTGGTTTGGTCGCTCCGCGCTTCGCGCTACGCGACCAAACCAAATTTGCAGGCTTTTCTAAACTCGAAATTTTACTTCATGCTTACCCTGGGAGTGGAAAACACTCGTTTAAAAATAAATTGACCTCTTTTAAGAAACTAACGAATATTTAAAAATCTACAACAAATAATTGGGATATGTATACTCAAAAGAAAAAAATCACAAGAAATTATGATTTAAAGCTTTTCTAAAAGAAAGAACACTAATATACACGCGACCTGAACAGTATGACATTGTCATGTAACGTCAAAATTTGACACACACACAGGAAAAATCGTTCCAGATTCAACTGTCGATATACTCTCTAAAAAATTTGAACCACACATTCCACATCAATGAGTCATAGGACATTTCTCCCGAATTCCACTATATACATTAATTAAGAATACTGGCATATTTCTGGGATTCTTGTATTAGTATAAAATTTTTGTCAAAATACAGATGTGTACAAAATTGTATTATTATCGATTCATTTATGTCTAATTATTTATCTGGATTATTTAAATGTATATATTGCCGTTTTCTCGATTCGGAGAGATTAACATAAAGTCTGCTTGCCAGAGGGGTGATTTACTGTGTGGTTGTCGGGGAAAGTTTAAGTTTCGTAATTTGAGTTACGGCCGTAAACGTTGCCCGTAATAATTTTCGGGCCCCCCTTCTCTCGCGCGACAAGAAATGTTCCGGATCCAATCTTGAGATAAATCGTATTGCTTTATGGATTCTTAAGATCCGAATGAAATAAATTTACGCGAATGTTTTGAAAATAAAAATTAACAGGATTACAAGACAAGCATGAAAAATATGTTATTTATTTCGTTAAAAAGGTGATTATTCCACTCAAATTATTGACAACATATGAAGTCAGGTGGTAAAGTTATTCATCACTCCTTGTAAAGTTGCTCTAGGAATCGCACGAATTTCTAGCTGAATATTATCACGCAGTGTAGCCAAATTTCAAGTCTTTTCAAGGTACACTTTTCCCTTTAGGTAACTCCACAAATAAAAGTCCACCCGACTTCAGCTGTGCATCGAAAACGGAGGTCGTCATTTATTGATATTATTTTTGCTACTTGAGGTTTTTTTTTAAGTTTTTGTATACGTTATAACCCTTTCTGTCTACAAAAAATGTTTTTTAATAAAATATCTATGAAAATCGATTGAGTTGTGCTATTTTAAAAACCGCCAGGTAACGCTTACGGACCCTGTATATAATAATTAGTAGTCCTATCTACCGAGATAATAAGCGATACATTTGTTTATAATAATTAATAGTCCAGTCTATCGAGATAGTAATCAATTATTTTAGTATACTAATTAATAATTTGCCCGACAAAATAATCGCTTAAATTAGTATATACTATTATACCCGATCAAATAATCGCTTAAAATAGTATCTACTAATTTACCTAATCAAATAATCGTTTAAATTAGTATATACTAGTTCACCCGATAAAATTATTGCTTAAATTAATATATACTAATTTACCCGATCTAATAATCGCTTAAATTCGTATTACAATTTTACCCGATTAAATAATCGCGTAAATTAGTATATACTAATTTCCGCATAATAATCGATTATATCGATATGTTTTAATAATCGACTTTTTTTTTTTAATAATCGACTAATTACTAATTAGCATATCAATTATTCCCATCACTAATTGTAATCACATGGAGGATAAACTACAGTTGTTTTTTACTCGATGTGATTAAAATGTATCTTTAATCTACTTTATCAAATTTCACGAATGGTTCTTATCTTAGATAGCAAAAACAAATATCTAAATATCGATATTTAATCTGGGTTTCGCCCGAGTCTAACAACATTGTATCGAAAAGTTTGTCATTTAAGTGCGTTTATAATTAAAAATCATGGAAACTAGTGATAGTGAATTAGAACTAACACTTCTGGATGCTGGAAATACCACTAGTTTCAATTTGAGACCAAATATATCCCAGAATAGGTATGAAATTGCATAGAATTCGTTTATTTATAAACGTAAGGAGCACAAATTATCCCGATGTTCTTTTGGTTTACTTTGGATAGGTTTAAAAGACCACCAATCTTATGTAAATATACTGCTTAGGTTTTAATAATTTTACATATGTTTATATGGAATATGTGAGAGTATACTTCAAAGAAAAAATCCCTGTATATCTCTTAGGGAATGAATTTGATATTTCTTAATAGTTGAATTTTCCGCTGCGAAACGAAGCGTACAAAACACTGATTGATTGTGAAGTTCAAACCAAATGCAGTTTATATTTTATCGCAGTACAACAAAGTTTACATTCACGAGTATTTATTACTTTCCCCCGTATGTAATACAAAGGGAAAGTATTGTTTTCGTGAAAATTTTCGAATCAAAAATTTTAGCGGAAATATCCGTTTTGAGGTCCCCTAAATCGAATAAGACCATTTTTGAAAAATGTCTGTCTGTCTGTCTGTCTGTCTGTGTGTCTGTGTGCGCTGTACCGCGAAAACCGCTAAAGATATCGAGATGAAACTTGAAACTTAAGCTTTTTGTTACAATCGGAAGAACTGAAAAGCTTTTGGTGAAAATCGGAAAACCGGAAGTGGTATTTTACTCTTAGCGTTTTTCAGTTTTTTTAGATTTTTTCAATAAATGTTCATCAAACAAAAAATTCTTTAAAATAAAAGTTGTAGATAATAACAAAATGAAGATGTATTGTTCACTTACTTTTTGTCATAGCACTCTTAGTTTTTGAGATATTTCAAAAGTTGTGTGTTTTATCTAGTTATTGAGGACCACTTCGTAATATGTTATAAAAAGAACAACGTTTTTCGGGAACTTTCAAACACAATTTTCTACAGGGTGATTCATTAGCCTCTTTACAAACTTTAAAAAGTGATTTAATACGCAATTTACGGGGGAAAGTACTATGATGGACACATCACCATTTTTGAGTTTCTATTTAGTACATGGTAGAATAATAATGCCATGATTAAATAATGATAACATTAATTTCTGGATGTGCAGTTCTATTTAATAAAAAATCATACACTTACTTTTTTACATTGTAAATTTTCATTTTTGTTAAAGGTGTTGCTATGGAAATGGATTTCAAATTTGATAACCGACTGATACAGTTTAAAAAAAATTTAAAAAAAAATTTAAATTTAAGTTAATTCAGTAGTTGTTTGCTTTTTTGTCGAATAAACTGTACGTGGTTTCCAGAATAATCATTTGATAAAAAAAGGAGTGATATATAATTGTCTTCAGCTGTATTATACTATTATTAATTGACTAAATATACATTTCATAAGACTTAATAAAATATGAGGGTGCGCACAAAATAATCAAATATTTTGGATAATTTGATTACACGAAATAAACATTTCTACTATTTATTAACGTGGGCTCAAACTCAAGCGGTATATTTTGAACGACATTTAGTAGTTTTTTGCCGTCAAGTTATCAAAAGCTTCTATAAACTTTTGGGGAAAAGCGACAGAATTCAAAATTTATAGTTGTATTTTTAAGCCAGAACTTTATTTTAATTAGCCAATATTTCGCTAAACTTTTGTCAACTTACATGCCATTTATTCATACTTGTTGAAATTAAAATAAACAACATTATTTATTATTTATATCTCTTTATAGAATATCATTGTATTTATTTATTTTAGTTTTAACTTGCCCTGAAGGAGCTGACAAAAGTTTAACAAAATATTGGCTAATGAAAATAAAGTTCTGGCTAAAAAATACATTTTGAATCCAGTTTGATGATATCGATTATTTCTTTCTTATCTGGATATTTTACATAATTTGCATTTTTTTTTATTTTTACAATTTTCACGATTTAAGTTAGGCCAATTTTGATAGCTGTATCCGGAAAATATTCTTTCAAGTATTTATATCTCAACGCATACGCTATACATTTTCAGGCATTCGTAGTTTTCAATTTGAAGTTTCGAACGAATGTGTCCACTCCTTGATTAAGCATGAAGTAAAAGTTTCCATTTTTTTAAACTCGAAATGTAACTTCATGCGCCACGCGTATTAAACAATTAAATAATGTGAAGTTCAAATTATACTGCTTATATTTGATCGGACGTTGATAAATTATTATCAAGCATTCCTTGATAATAAATGATTGACAAAACTAGTGAGATTTTAAAAATTAGTGTTTATTTTTGTACTTAGATTTACAAATAATTTATAAATAGAAATATTCTCGTTAGCGTGTCATTTTAGTAAAATGTGTGGAGGCCAATAAAAATGCACGGAATAAATTAACTTGACGGATTTCTTAGAAAAGAAAATATTTTAAGAAACGGCTAAATTATAACTTTCAAAATAGGTTTCTATGAACTGAACTTGCATGACTAAGTGAAAGTCATTAATAATTCAATTTATTGCTGTGGTTTACAATGATAATAGGAGTTAATTCTGAAAAAAAATGTTTTTATGAAAAGATTACTAGTATTAGTAAATTATTAACACACCTTTCTGATTATAGATTATAAACCAGAACCTCATCATGTTTAACATAATATTTAGCTTCGAACAATACAAATTCGTTAAACCGCAAAACGCCCGTTAGACACATACACACACGCGCATATATGCGAAAATAAATATAAATTCGTCGACCCTCCCGCAGTAATATTGTCGCCGTAAACAGGAGGAAAATCGATAATAACATCAGCAGGAATTGGATAATCATCCCCTCATTCATTCGCACCCTCGACTACACACATTGCCTCGCCAAGGCTGCCGATCGGCCGCAATCTAATACATATTAAAATAAAACGGCGCATTCATTCATTATCATGTAAATGCAATCATCGACAAAACCGAAGGCGATCCACTGTGAAATTGCATTTTCATAAGCAATATCTATGCCAGGGCTCGCGTAATATTATCCCCGGCGCCGCCGCCACAATTTAATACGTTCGAATTACTAACGCTGCACTTTGGAAAATACCGTCTGTTTTATTTATACAATATGTGCTGGAATATTGGTTTTATACAATATACTATTTGTTGGATATGAAAATATAACGATACTAATATTTTCAGTTTTTAGGGAATATATAGTTATTTACAAAACAAGTACGGGAAAATAATTTTCCCGAGTGAACGCATGTTTGAAGCACGACCGACGAAGGAGCGAGTGCCTTCAAATGCGTTAACTCGGGGAAATTGTTAACGCATGAGGATTGTACAATATCCTTTAAAACGAGCAAAATCATCACAATAATGCTGTTATGGAAAATGTGTAAGATCTCTTTTATAAAAAATATTAATTTTGATAACTGTTGTCTTATGTAGTTCAATCTAAAATTATCCTCAGTGCAAACAGGTATCAAGGGTGCAAGGTGTGTCGAAATTACGACTGCAAGATGTAAATACTCACAAAAAAAAAATTCTGGGCTTTTCTAAACTCGAAATTTTACTTCATGCGCCCCGCGTATAAAACACTGATTTCAAGTGAGGTTCAAATATACATAAATTTGATAATATTTTATTGTTTTATATGCGTGGCGCATGAAGAAAAATTTCGAGTTTAGAAAAGCCCTGAAAATTTGTCTCGGGTCGCTGCGCGACCCTCGACACATTTTCACGGGGCTTTTCTAAACTCGAAATTTTACTTCATGCTTAGTCTGGGAGTGGAAAACACTCGTTAGAAGCTTCAAATTGAACTCTTTAAAAAAAACAACGAGTATCTAAAGTAACGAGTATTTTCCACTCCCAGGTTAAGCATGAAGTAAAATTTCGAGTAGTAATTTTCACGGGGCTTTTCTAAACTCGAAATTTTACTTCATGCTTAGTCTGGGAGTGGAAAACACTCGTTTAAAGCTTTAAATGAAAAAACACATCGAATATCTAAAGATAAACCAAATTTTGAGGCTTTTCTAAACTTAAAATTTTACTTTATGCTTAACCTGGGAGTGGAAAATACACGTTTAAAGCTTTGAATTGAACTTAAAAAAAAAACGAATATCTGAAAATGTTCAGTACATAATTAGGATATGTATACTTAAAAGAAAAACTTCTTATACGTATAAATATAAATCAGATCAATAATAGAATTCAGTATACAAATTAAAATCAATAAGCTTATTTGAACTCGATTTATAGGTATGTTCATCTAATTTTTATTTGAACACACTGTATGATTTTCTTAATCTGAAAACAATTTAATGAAAAAAATAAAGAAAATTCCATAAGCTTATCTGAATTCGATAAAAATTTTCGAAACATTTTACTATTTAAATTTTATTGCAGATACGAGAATTAATATATGTTGGAGGGGCCACATTGCAGCAGCATATTTTATTTATATTACGTAAGATTTTTTGTAGAAACGTGGCACTTTTATTCAGCTCGAAAGGGAAAAGAACTTATTTATACAGGGAATTGTTCTTTTTGTATAAATATCCTGATGTATACTCTGTAAATGTGCATGCATTCGTTGCTTTTATAAAACTCTTCATTTTTAAACTTCTACCGAGTGTTTCCACACCTTGATTAAGCATAAAGTAAAAGTTTAAATTATTAAAATTAACCTTAGCTAGCAGACACTCACAATCCAGGGTTTTGTTGATCAGTTTCTCCAAATAAATAGCATATGATTATAATTCCATATTGATTTTCTACAAACTTCTTTAATAACATAACTGACCTATGCTTCATGAATATGAAAGGACTTAATGACATAATGTTGGATCTGTTTCATTTTGTTTTTTATCAGAAAGTTATGCAAATTTTAACTGCGGCTATAAATAATGTTCATAAGTTAACTGAACTGGGGGTGTTATTGTCTTCATTGCTTTTCTGGCGACAAGGGAATTTGCATATTGCGTATTTTCTGGCATACATTATCCCTTTTCGTTCTTATCCTTTTATCCTTTTTGTAATTTATTTCAAGATTCGTATGTACATTCATATAAAAGAAACATTTAATTTAATTCAAGAAAATGTCAGCTTGTAAATACAGGAGATTTTTTTAAAAGTATACGTAATATGTATATGTTACGCTCAAAGATCGAAAACGCTCACTGAGCGATATAAACGATCGTAACACATTTGCGAATGGTGCTGAACGACCAAATAATAATAATAATATCCATATCTATTGGAAACGTTGACATTTTCGGTTCCCAGCAGAAGAACTCGCTTGAACCAGCCGTTTTATTTGGAAACACATAAAACTGACTACGCTTTCCAAAATTCAGCTACTCGACTAATGTCATTGGCGAATGCAAATTGCATTCTTCCCAGCATAGACTTATATAGTGGACCTTTGAATAGTTTTAAATATCGATTGAATACCAAATTTCAAATGAAATACTAATCGTACTGCTTAGACGTCAATTTTTAAAATTTTCATTTTGTATATAACTTAACTTAACTCTACTTTAACATATCGCATACTTTTGTTATTATTATGTAAAAAGGTGTTATACAGTTTAATAAATAAATAAATAAATAAATATTTATTCGCGTTGTGGCCGTTCAGCACAATCCGAAACGCGTTGCGGACAATGTTCAAACGGCCACGACACGTTCTAGATGATTGATGTTAGGTTAGGTTAGGTTAGGTAAGGTTACGTTAGGAATAAGTGAATAGTCATGTCAACCTGAGTTTCAGTTGGCTATTATTCTAAATAAAGTTTCATGTAAAATTAAGCATACAATAAAGGTTTTCAAAATTTCATTTATATTGTCTATTATTTGTTAAATATTAAAAGCACGATCGGTTTATGAGCTTTCTATATCATCCAAAACGCGCCGTGGCCGTTTAAACGTTGTCCGCAACGCGTTGCGGACTGTGATAACCGGCCACGTCGCGAAAAATAATGTTATTTCGGTATTTGGTCGTTCAGCACAGTCCGCAACGCGTTGTGGCCGTTTATTTTGCTCAGTGAGCGTTTTTGATGTTTGAGTGTAACATATATAAGGCATAATTTTTCACGGAAGCAATCTGATGACATCAAACTATTTTCGTGTTACATTTAGTGGTGCAGAAAGCACTACAAACCAAGGAAACCATGGGATACCTCTAGCGAATCGTACTTTACATGGGCGATTTTTGGCGACTACATTTGCGTTTGAGGCGACGCACAGTATACGATTTAACGAATTTAGCGGGACGAAATTCATGGACTAGTTTTTGTGGTCCATTTTGGATCAACTTTAATATAAAAATAGATAGTTTTCCAAAAATATATATAATGAGTCAATAATTGAATTTATAATGAAATTTGAGGTGTGTGATCAAGAAGACTAATCACAAGCGATTGACGTTGTCTTTTTCAAATAGTTCAATTTGAAGCTTTAAACGAGTGTTTTTACTCCCAGAATAAGTATGAAGTAATAGTTTATCCTATTAAACTTTCGAGTTTAGAAAAGCCCCGCGTAGAAAATTTGTCGAGGGTCGCGCAGCGACACGAGACAAATTTTCACGGGGCTTTTCTAAACTCGAAATTTTACTTCGTGCGCCACGAGTATAAATCACTGAAATATTGTGTAACTAAAAATACACTGTTAAATCAGTATTCAAAAAATACTGTTATAGCAGAATTAAAAATATGCCGCTCAACAAGAATATTTTAAACTTCAATTGAAAGCAGTGGTTTATACGCGGGCGCACGAAGTAAAATTTGGAGTTTAGAAAAGCCCCGCATAGAAAATTTGTCGAGGGTCCCAGAATAAGTATGAAGTAATAGTTTATCCTGTAAATCTTCAGATTATTTTTTTTTCGAGAGTTCGATATGAAGCTTTAAACTGCTTTTTTTAAATTTTTAGTTTGAAGCTATAAACGAGTGTCGTCCACTCCCCGACTAAATATGAAGTAAACTTTCGAGTTTAGAAAAGCCCCGCGTAGAAAATTTGTCTCGGGTCGCGCAGCGACCCGAGACAAATTTTCACGGGGCTTTTCTAAACTCGAAATTTTACTTCGTGCGCCACGAGTATAAATCACTGAAATATTGTGTAACTAAAAATACACTGTTAAATCAGTATTCAAAAAATACTGTTATAGCAGAATTAAAAATATGCTGCTCAACAAGAATATTTTAATCTTCAATTGAAAGCAGTGGTTTATACGCGTGGCGCATGAAGTAAAATTTGGAGTTTAGAAAAGCCCCGTGAAAATTTGTCTCGGGTCGCTGCGCGCCCCGAGACAAATTTTCTACGCGGGGCTTTTCTAAACTCCAAATTTTACTTCATACTTAGTCTGGGAGTGGACGACACTCGTTTATAGCTTCAAACTAAAAATTAAAAAAAAGGAATATCTGAATATTTACAGCATCTACGCAGTAATTGATATATTTTATTTGACACCTTTAATTTTAAAATAATGTGTAAATTGGGTTGCCTATATGACCATTACAAATTGTAGCCAAACAATCGCAATTATTGCCTTAACTTGTACATACAAGGAGTTTTTCTTTCAAGTACACATGTCCCGATTACAGCGTATATGCTGTAAACCTTTAAGATACTAGTTTTTTTTTAAAGAGTTCAATTCTAAACTTAAAATGAGTGTGTTCCACTCCCAGACTAAGCATGAAGTAAAATTTCGAGTTTAGAATAGCATGAAAATTTGGTTTGGTCGCGTAGCGCGAAGCGCGGAGCGACCAAACCAAATTTTCAGGCTTTTCTAAACTCGAAATTTAACTTCATGCGCCACCGGTAAAAACACTGACATTACGAAGTTTAAAACACACCACCAAACTTTACATTGCATCAGTGTTTTGTACCGGTGGCGCATGAAGTAAAATTTCGAGTTTAGAAAAGCCTGAAAATTTGGGGCTTTTCTAAACTCGAAATTTTACTTCATGCTTAGCCTGGGAGTGGAAAACACTCGTTTAAAGCTTCAAATTACATTCTTTTAATAAACCGAGCGTCGGCAAATGTACAACGTATGCTAATGTATACTTGAACGAAAAATTCTCATTATGAAAATGTTCGGTGTTACATAAAACTCTCTGTATATATACTTAAAACAACTCTCTAAGTTGATTTGAACTTACGTACATATTTCTAACTTTGAAAAAAAAACTGCATAAGTTTACAGTTCATAGAGCTATATTATACATTTTATAGATTTTTATAAAACCTGCAATCTTTATTTCAAGATTTTTTTTAATGAACAGTATTTTAAAAATTATTGACAATAAACAAAGCGTGTTCACTTAATTTTTACACCTAAAAAAATGTTAAATGACTTAGTAATCGCAAAATGTCGCACAATTTAACAAGATTTATTGTAAATAACACATCTTGGGGATCATTAGAAAACAGGTAGTAGTTTAGGACGATGGATGACACAAAACCTATCAATGTTTTTATCAGCTGTTTATATTTGTTTTTTGTTAATTGAATAACCTATTATGCTTCTGTTATATTATATTATATTTATACAAATAATACATGATATTGTATCTACACTTTTGCAGATAAAGAAACCAAAGAGAAAATATTGTTCAGCTTTGAATTAATGATTCAATTTTAAAATAATTGATAATATCATTAATCAACAACAAATGAAATTAGTTGTTTGCTTCAATTTTGATACTTGCTATCACAGAGAATTGAAAGTAAACTAAAATAGTTCTGTATCAGGATTCTTTTTCTGATGTATATGAATAATTTGTAGTACTGCATTTGTAATTTTTATATTTTAATAATTTGTATACTGTGCGACATTTTAATTTATATTATACAGGGCTATTTAAAATAAAGGAACAGATTTTAAACATTTATTTCTTGTAAACTACATAAGATAGAAACACAATTCCAACGTTCCTGGAAAGAAAAAAGTTCATTTTTTTATGCATTCAATATGAGCATCATGTGTTCCCCGACAAATATTAAAACAGTGGCTCATTACTTGCCACACACAAACCAGCTGGTCTCTAGTTATCGAATTCACAGCGTCAACAATTCGATGTCGCAGATTTTCAAGAGTGTTAGGCATAAGGGGAAAAAACCCAGTCTTTTACGTAACCCCACAGATTAAAATCACAAAGAGATGCTTTTTCTTGTTGTGTTGCCATTTTACTACAGACAATCAACATGACAAACCACAGCGCCAATGCGGCCATGGTTGCAACTTCTACCTGGGCTGTTCAAATTTTAAACTTTTGCCTGTCCAGGAACGTTGGAATTATGGTTCTACCTTTGTAGTTTGGAAGAAATCAATCTTTGAAATATATATTAAAACATAATACGTTAAATAAGAAAATCGTGTCTTGTTCCCACAGAGCTGTAAAATATTCGAACAGATTGAGCATTTGAACTTAACGATACAATAATATTACTGGTATTCTAACAATACCACAAGTAGTGAGCGAATAAATTCAGTTTTTAAATTAGGGCCATTTTTTTTTATTAAACATGTGATTTCATTCCTCGATTAACCCATTAACGGCCGAGCAATTATAGAGTTAACTCTAAAAGTTGGTTTTAGGTAGAATTCTGCACTCCTTTTTATGATTTCTATGAATGACTTATTGTATTACCTACTGTGAAGTTTTCTTTTAAATAAACATAATGCATACGCTATAAATGTTTAGGTAATCGTCGATTTTATATAAAAACGTGCAATATGAAGTTTAAAATGAGAGTTTCCACTCCCAAACTAAGCATGAAGTAAAATTTCGAGTTTAGAAAAGCCCCGCGTAGAAAATTTGTCGAGGGTCGCGCAGCGACCCGAGACAAATTTTCACGGGGCTTTTCTAAACTCGAAATTTTACTTCATGCGCCACGCGTATAAAACACTGACATATTGTGGAGTTAAAAATACACTAACATTTTTTTTAATGAGTAATGATCGAAATATTTAAATAACAAAATTTGTACATTCTTCTTCGTACATTTTTAAGTCAGCTCAAATAATATAATATATTAAAGTAACTTATTTAGTAATTTGTTTAAAATAATTAATAATGTTGCGTGTATGCATCAACGGCGGATAATGGGTTAAGCATAAAGTAAATACACCTGAAAAATGTAAATTATTTCTTTATAAGTATTTATCAAATTAGCATTTTATTATATTGAATCAAAGTTCACGCGCATTTTTATGTCCACGATTCCAAACACCAACTACCGATTTTCTGTTAAACTTTACCCATTATCCCCTCCCTCTGACCCCTCGCCTCCTTTGAAAACTTGACGATTTGCATTTTATTCAAATTGAAAATCCCTTATCGCGAGTTTCGTCCCCGCGACCCGTGCGCCAATTATATCTCTTCGTTGTTATATTATTATAAAAATTTCGCGATCTTCTCCAGAATTATCAAGAGCCGAAACTTTTCGACTTAATCCCTATCAGGAAGCCATTAGGGAGAGACTAATCATCCCGAAGCGGGACATTATCCCGGCCAGATTATTCATCCGAACGGAAATTGATAATTTTGTTTTAGAAAATGTATTTAAGGATGTTTATATTTGAGGGGGATTAATTTTGTTGAGTCCTCAATGAACATATTTTTAGGAAATGATTTGTGTTTTCAAATTGAACACTTTAAAAAAAAAAACGGATGCCTTAACAGGAATTTTGTTTTATTGTTTAATATACGCAGGAAATATTAGATAAATATCTCCAATTTTTTTTTCTTATCAAAGTTTGGATTATTTTTATTTTATAAAAAAATAGCAGAAAATAGTATATAAATAATTAACACTGATTACTTTTTTGTATTCACTTTTTATTTAAAACTGTGACTAATTTCGGCTCAACAGTGAGCCATTATCAAATTAACTACTTAAACTAACATTAGGATCTTATATATACTTAAAATTATTTATCAGGTAAAAAAGTGTCGAAAAGAGAAGTATATATGGGTTCCGTCTAGTCATTTATTATGTTTCACAAAGTAACCGCCACCACCACAAGATAGAATATATTCTTTCTGTAACTTTTAATAACAATTTGCTTTTAAAATATCGTTTTTTTTTAAATTTATTTGTAAAAGGACATATATACAATATGTATTACAATGGTCATCGAATAGTAGTGGTAAATCATCAATTAAAATAAATAAATATATAAGCAAAGCTACAGATAACAGTAAAACAAGGTAGTACTAAACAGTGCAGGCAGAGAAATGCCTGCAGATGTCTTGTGAATAGAGGAAGAATGTTACTGGTAAAATTTCTACTGGTTTAAGTTTCTGTCTTGGAGATACTCGCTGACTGAGTAGTATGCCTTTTCTATTAGCATATCTTTGAGCAAATGTTTAAATTTGTTGAAATGTGTCAGCATTTTTATATTGCAAGGCAGGTGGTTGTAAAGGGTCAGGCACATGTAATAGGGACTTTGATTGTATAGTGTGGTGCGATGCGTGGGTACCGCAATATCACTTTGATAACGAGTAGCAGAGCTCCTGTTGTATGTTTGATTGGTTGCAAATTTATTCTTGTGTAGAAAGACATATAAGCAGCAATTATATATGTATAATGAATAAAATGTAAGTAAATTCAGTGCTTTGAATAGAGGTTTACAGCTTGCTCTACCTTTTGAGAATGTAATTCTCCGGATAATTTGTTTTTGGAGTCTAAACAGTCTAATAGCGTCAGTCGAGACACCCCATATGATTATGCCATACGTTAGGTGGCTACAGACGTATGCATGACAGCATAGCTGGCGGATCTTAGTTTTGAGCTTATTTTTTCGATTTGCTCTTGCCAGGATAAGGTTGGTGTTATAACTATGCCCAGGAAACTTTCTCTTTCTAGCCCTCTGATATTAGTGTTATGCGCTGTAAGATTAGGAACTTGATCCAGAGAGCGGCTTCTAGGATTTCTAAACTGAATGAATCCTGATTTGTCGGGATTCAAAAGTATTCAAAAGTATTTAAAACTTCAAATAAGTGTTTCAACTCCCAGATTAAGTATGAAGTAAAATGTCAAGTTGAGAAAAGCCTTAAAATTTGGTATGGTCGCCTAACGCGACTAACCAAAATTTTCATGCTTTTCTAAACTTGAAATTTTACCTCTTGCACCAAGCGTATTAAACATTGAAATATTGTTAAATTCAAAAAATATTGCTTATTTTTGATCTAACGTTAATCGATTTTCTAAATATTTATTTCAGAATCAAATGCGCACACAAGGTCGGAAATTCACATGTTATTTGGCCATAAGGACGAACAACGATTAATCTCCCACAGTCATGAAAATAGAGCTTTGAAACGTATTCATATTGTTCATTAAAGTTTTCGAATAAATTGACACTATTTTTTTTAAATGTTTCTTAGATTAAATATAAATCAAATAATGGAACACCGTCAAATGATCACATAAATCCGTTAAATACTTCCATACGAAACATTATTTCTTTTTCATATTGCTTTAATTTATTGAAGTAATTATTATAAACATGTTGTATTAAATAGATTCATCTAAAATAAATGATAAATAAAATTAATCGTTGCTTAGAAATCTCCATAAGAGCAATATAAATGTTGATTATGCTTTTAATAAATAGGGGGCAGCATCGTGTCATTTTAGTAATATCTGGAAAATATACTGTGATTTCTAAAAATAAGTGAAAAGAAATTGGGTTTGATATGTAGAGGCTCTCGGCGCCCGGCCTTGAATTGCGAATTCATTTTTTCTGCCGCAGATCATTCATTCATTATGTTAGTGATACACAACAAAGAAAGACATCATTAAAATATTTCCCAATACATTTTATAAATATGAGTGCATTTCTAGATTCATGTTTTAAATAGGAATGTGGAATGCCGGTGAATGTTGATTCAAGTGATGAGCCGAAGAAAATCCTTTTTTCTTTATTTAGCTAATTGAATGTGCGGCATTCGGCGATTTAATTACTGAGGCATAGTCAGTTTGGCGCCCAAAGTTTCAATTGGGTTATTTTAATTTCCTATTTTTTTGTACGGCGCGTGGCGGCTTAGCCTACTCCGCTTGGAGTGACGTCTACTCAGCTTAGAGTGGGGAGGTCTCGTCGTCTCGTGTTCGCATCTATTCTTTTCGTGTGCTTCATTGCAATTTACCAAATTAAGTAATGCAGCATGCGACAATTTACGTTTATGTTAGCCGCTAAATTTGAATTTTAGGTCATGTATGATTATATTTGATATTTAATAGTAATCATTTAAATCACTTACGTAGTTGCAAATAACATGAATATATATTTTATGTTGCCAAAATATTATGTTCAATGTTTATTTACGGAGATTCCATTTAATTTACCAAAATTCTACAATATCATAAATATATACTAATATCGAATTTCAAACTAAAATCATTATTGGTGAAGGCATCTATTTCATTATACACACTTTAAATATTTGAAAATTAACCCATAATGGATTGTAGTATATTATACAACAAAAATTATAGTGTTTTATTTATGTATATATATCTGTATTTTTACATGATAGATCTACCACATTAGTAGGTTGCAGAGCTGGGAAAAATCCTCGTATAAAGGATTCGAATCGCGAATCCGAATCAAAGATTCGAATCCTGTTTTTTCGAATTGCGAATACAAATCCTTTAAGAATAAATTTGATGTTGTTATTTTTTTGCAACCATTAATATATAAATACCCTTACCAGTTGTTTTAACAAAAATATTCAAAACCTAATTATTTATTAACACTGAACATCGTTGATAACTGACTAAATATCTGACTCCCTGTTACTCTGATTAAAGATGTATTTGTGTGTTTCTGAACTTCACTTCAAATCAGTGTTTTTTACGCGTGGCGCATGAAGTAAAATTTCGAGTTTAGAAAAGCCCGAAAATTTGTCTCGGGTCGCTGCGCGACCCTCGACAAATTTTCACGGGGCTTTTCTAAACTCGAAATTTTACTTCATGCTTAGCCTGGGAGTGGAAAACACTCGTTTAAAGCTTCAAATTGAACTCTATTATAAAATCGACGAATGCCTGAAAATTACGTAAATAAAAAATTCACTGAATATTATTAAAATAGGGAAAGTGGAATTATATTCAAACTGACCAAAACACTAACAAAAAAGCCATATGATGTTATTAAATTTGTCAAAATCACGTAAAAATTTATGAAATTAACTTAAATATTGACAAAAACAAAGAAAACAATTTAACAAAATAGGGATTTCCCACAGAAAAAAGTTATATTAAAAGGCCAGGGAAAAAAATCTTCAATCAGGAAATGTCGGAAAAATTTAACATTTCAGATTGTGACTATCATGTCAGTTATACTTCAAATAATATTAAACAAAATTTTGAAAACTAGATTATATTCTGTAAAAACATGTTCAGTCATTTAATGTTCTTATCAAAGCATTCGGTTTGAAGTTTCGAACGAGCGTTTCCACTCCCAGACTAAGCATGAAGTAACATTTCGAGTTTAGAAAAGCCCCGTGAAAATTTGTCGAGGGTCGCGCAGCGACCCGAGACAAATTTTCGGGCTTTTCTAAACTCGAAATTTTACTTCATGCGCCACCCGTACAAAACACTGATTTGAAGTGAAGTTCAGAAACACACAAATACATCTTTAATCAGAGTAACAGGGAGTCAGATATATAGTCTGTTATCAACGAAGTTCAGTGTTAATAAATAATTAGGTTTTGAATATTTTTGTTAAAACAACTGATGAGGGTATTTATATATTAATGGTTGCAAAAAATTAATAACATCAAATTTATTACTTTCTGGGCTTTTCTAAACTCTAAATTTTACTTCATGCACCACGCGTATAAAACAGTGATTTAACGAGACATTTAAAAACACACAAAAGACATTTTTCATGTTAATCCTCACAATTAATTCGAATTATTTTGGACGATTCAAATCCTTTTGTAAGTATTCGAATCCTTTTATAAATATTCTAATCCTTTTATAAGTATTCGAATCCTTTTATAAGGATTCGAATCACACACATTTGGATTCGAATACGAATCCTCTTAAAAAAATGTAACGAATCCGAATCACGAATCCAGTTGAACTAAAGTATTCGAATGCCTCCTTGAATCCTCTAAAACAGTGGTCTCCAAACTACGGCCCGCGGGCCAAATCCGGCCCGCGACTTGCATGAATAAGGCCCGCCATTGTTTGTAATTTTTTTTGTAAATGTCATATTTTGAAATATTGTAACAATTGTTTCTTAAATTTTTCATAATTTTATAAAATTAATCGGATCTGGGCCGACTTTATTATGTAGAATTGTATTTGTGGCCCGCGAAGAAGATAGTTTGGAGACCCAGGCTCTAAAAGGATCCTGAGGGATTTGAATCCTGCCCAGCTCTGGTAGGTTGTATTTAACAAGTTGCTATACTTATCAAAACGGTAAGTAGAACTTATGTTTTACTTACGGTTCAGTCAGTGGCATACCGAGGTAATAGCGGGCATAGGTTTGAAATATTCTCACGGGCCATCCAAGGTTTGTATTGGAAATGTGCTTTACATTGCGAATCTTGTAGCGCAAAAGGTCCACGTGATTAAAGATTCTACATTTATTTAATTAGCGGTAACTCGGTAAATTTGTGAACCAAAACTATCGGTAAGTCACAGTATCGTAGTTTTAGGCGTAAAAATAATTAAGTACGTAAACAACTAATAGCATCTAATGAACCCAAAAAATCATTGTAGACAAAATAAATTTAGTATTTATTAATTTGTAATAATTTGATAGCAACACTTTAGTCAGATTTTCTTCTTCTAGAATGTGGTCGGCATTAATATACATAAATTATATTTTCTTTATTTGTATACTCATGAAGAAATATGTATATGCAATATGTATTTATAATAATTGCAATTCATAATTATATAATAAAAATAAGTATTAGAAATGAAACAAGTAACATTAACTGTATGTATGTCAATAGAAATTAAAATCGTGAATATTTATCCAGTTTTCTTGTGTCTACTGTAATTCAATACCCATTCATTCATTCTCTCGGCGCTATGTAAACAAACAAACAGCGCGCTCTGCACTCATAATTTTTATTATTCGTTGTGATAAAATTCGGCAGGCACTATAAACCAGTACATAGCCAAAACTACCTTCTGCAATTTTGCTATCTTTGCGCCATCTCGTATCCCAGAAACACACAACAAGCAAAAATTGGCCCTCTTAAAATAAGTAATTATACTTTAAATTAAAAATCCCTGTATGTTTTATGTTTCAAATAGAACCTCAAATTTTAGAAATATAAAAATACAATATTAATTTAATTGTCGCCTATTTTTTTGAAATTAAATTCTATAAAATTGCTGAATTTCACCTAAGGAACAATAAATGATAATATATACTGTAATGCCCGTAATTGCAACTAAAGCTTGTATTAGATGACACTGTGGCGTACCCTCGAGGAATGTACAGGCGAGAGCGTGGCAAACAAGGAGCTCCAGGCATCAGTGAGGCGGATGACAAATCCAGGGCAACCAATAAATTAATATTCTAGACATATAGAGAATTTTGCATGTAAAACGTTAGTTTACATTCTTTGCATTAGAATAAAGAAATAATCTCTATTTTGACAATTTCCTGAGTAATTAATAACAAACCTCACGCATCAGTACATGAGTGGAAGTTTGTTAAAACAAACCAAAACTCAACATTGGTGACCCCGACGTGATTTGAACACGCATACATCTTATACAAGAAAATAGTATACTATTTTCTATCATGGTGTAAGAACTAGAACTTAAGCTTGTATTAGACGACACTATTGTACAAGAAAATAGTATTCTATTTTCTATCATGGTATAATACACAAAATATGACCAAACGCGAATCTTGTACAGTTTTGTATAATGGAAATAGGACATCCTATTTCCATTATACAAAACTGTACAAGATTCGCGTTTGGTCATATTTTGTGTATTACACCATGATAGAAAATAGTATACTATTTTCTTGTACAAGAAAATAGTGTCGTCTAATACAAGCTTAAGACAATTTGTGATAATGCTAATATTATTTTTATGAAAATTGCTTGCACCAAGAATCAAGCATAACTCTTGAGGCTTTCCTAAACTCGAAATTTTAATCGATGCTCTAGACGTATAAACCACTGATTTAACGTGAAGTTCAAAATATGCTGTTTTAGTATAATGCTTTAGCGGTATATTTTAAACTTCTCAATATTACAGAGTTCTTCACGCGTGCTGCATGAAGTAAATTTTCGATTTTAGAAAGGCCCGAAAATTTGGTTTGATCGCTACGCGACTAAACCAAATTTTCAGGCTTTTCTAAACTCGAAATGCTACTTCATGTTTAATCAAGGAGTGGACATCCACGTTAAAAATTTAAAATTAAACACTTTTATGAAAACAAAGAATTCCTGTACATTTACAAAGCAGGGTTGTTAAAAAAAACGTTTTATTTCATTTTAATTAAAGCAAACAGTTTACAATAAGTGTTTTTTTTTTTCATTGAAACAGCGTTTAAAACATTAACAATTGAAAATATGATTAAAACGTATTTTAAACATGTTTAAAATGTGTTTAAAACAGAAGATAAAGGGCAGTTATCTTTTGAGTATACATATCCCGATAATTACAGAGTTTTTTAAATTTGCGGGAATTTGTTTCAAAGCGGTTAATTTGAGGCTTTTACCGAGTGTTTTCCACTCCCAGACTAAGCATGAAGTAAAATTTCGAGTTTAGAAAAGCCTAAGATTTTGGATTGGCCGCGTAGCGAAGCGGAGCGGCCAATCCAAATTAGGCTTTTCTAAACTCGAAATTTTACTTCATGCGCCACGCGTATCAAACACTGTTTTCTAGTTAAGTTCACTTGTTAACAATATTTCAATGTTTCCAGTGTTTAATACACGTAGCGCATGAAGTAAAATTTTGAGTTTAGAAAAGCCAGTAAATTACACCAAACCGAATTTTTAGTCTATTCTAAACTCGAAATTTTACTTCATGCGCCACACTAATTTACAGTGCAAAAAACAGACACTTACAATGACGATTATAGCCAACCTAATATACATTAGAGTTATTGGTTTGCCTATAATCAGTGTTTTAAACAATTTTTTCAGCGCAGAATTTATTTATTTACGGAAAAAAATCATTTGTATACATTTAAATATACAAAATACTTAAAGCTATTACAAAATGTAAAATGTGTATAAAATTTGATTCACGTTTTATTCACATCTACATATTAGATTGCTGAAGCCATATATTTTAAACTTTACGATATTTCAGTGTTTTATACGTTTGGCGCATGAAGTAAAATTTCGAGTTTAGAAAAGCCTAATTTGGATTGGCCGCTCCGCTTCGCTACGCGGCCAATCCAAATTTTTAGGCTTTTCTAAACTCGAAATTTTACTTCATGCTTAGTCTGGGAGTGGGAAACCCTCGTTTAAAGATTCAAATTGAAATCTTAAAAAAGAAAAACAACGAATGTCGTAAAATTTACAGTGTATGCACATGTACACCTGAAAGACAAATTGTCTGTATTTAAAAATCACATTTATGCACACACAGTTGTGATATTTTATTGTAATAAAATGTGTTTCATAATGTAATTTGAAATATCTTCAACAATTTAGCAAACATTTAAAAACGCAAAGAAAAAATCTTAATGTTTTAAACGTTAAATTTGTTTAAAACGTTTTTTTTTTATCTTAAATTTGCTATATTATAATACTACTTATTATAATATAGCAAATTTAAGATAATAAAAAAAACGTTTTAAACAAATTTAACGTTTAAAACATGTTTTAAACAAATTCAAGGTTTAAAACATGGTTAAAACAAAACCGTTTATAACACGACGGCTGTTTTTAAACATGTTTAAAACACTGTTTTAAAACAAAACATAACAACCCTGTTGCAGAGTAAGCATCGGGAATGTTACATACAAAAAAACTCGCTGTATGCACTTGTATGTATACAATATTTTCTGCATACTAATGCAGCCATTTTTTGTTTGTTTAGTATTTCGTGCATATAAGTAAGAACATTAGCTATTCAAGTAATAATAGAAAATCTATTCAAGTATTTTGGAAATTAGAAATAATATTCAACAAATTGAATATTAGCGTTACGTGGCTGTTTTCGATTTCGATCCGATTACCATAAAACGTGGCCCCAGGGCGGTGATTTAGTGGCTCGGGAAAGTTTTCTAATTTGAGTTACGGCCGTAAATGTTGCTGTAATAATTTTCAGGCTGATGCGTAAGCGACGGGAAATTTTCAGGAGTTACACGAAACCAATCTACGGATAAGCCTTAACGCATAAATTCCTAACTCGACTGAAGTTTTATTTCACTAATTTAACCGGAAAAAATAAAAAAAAAGAACAATATATTTAATTTACCAATAGTTATGAAACAAATATTTTTTTTAACAGCAAAAGAAAAGTATTTATTTTATTTAGTAATTGGTTTCGAGTTATGTGAAGTTGTAAACTTAAATTAAAACACTTATTTGTTCCTTTCTTCACTTATTTTATTTTACTTGTTAGATGTACATTTCGAGTACTACGTACTCATTTTCAATAACAGAATGCCTTAAAACTAATTTACAATCGTTTATATATGGTTTGAGGATTAGTGGAAAAACCTTAATCTAATTATGTCGGTTACCTGTTTGGGGTGGATTGGTGTTAATGAGTGTCGGTGATTTACAATTTTCCGAAAGGAGGGTTAAAAGAGGATTATCTAAGGGACTCAGGTCAAAATTAAGTAGTTTGTTTTTGTTTTTATACATTTCTATTGATTCCAACATATTTAATCGATAACTGTTTGATTCTTTGAGTAATTTTACATTTTTTATTGGGAATTGATGGCCGGTTTCATAATTATGGTATGCTATCGCGGATTTTTCGGGGTTTCTATTTTTTATATGATACGTGTGTTCTTTGAATCTTTTTGATAAATTCCGTTGAGTCTGACCTATATAAAAAATACAATACCTGGCTTTCCGAAAGTTTGGTTTAGATACGTAGACGACATAATAGCTGTTATAGATAACAAAACAGAAATAACCAGCTTGTTGTCGGATTTGAACGGATTGTCTCCGAGCATTTCATTTACATACGAAATTGAAAATAACAATCAAATCCCGTTTCTAGATTTATTAATTATTAAAAATACAGATACAAAAACAATAAACTTTAATATATATCGCAAACCAACACACACATACAACTACATTCACTCTTCATCAACAACGCCCATCAGGCATAAACTCGCAGCATTCAATAGTATGATTTATAACGCAATAAACTTACCGATTTCAAAAGAAAACAGACAAAACGAATTAAAATTCATTAAAAACATTGCAACTTCATTAGGATATAAAAGGAACATAATTGAAAAACTCATTAATAGGCATATGAAAAGACATTTGATTAAAAATACCACAAAGCTGAATACCTCAAAAGAAACCAGCGACATTAAGAATAACAAATTTGTTAAATTCATTTTCAACCCTCTAGTTCACCACCAAATCAACAAAATATTCAAAAAATTCAAATTAACAACTGCTAACTACAGCAACACAAAATTAAACATATTATTAAACAAAAAATCGAATAACAGGGATAATTTAAATAAATCAGGAATTTACATGATAGAATGTAACAATTGTGAAAAAGTTTATATAGGTCAGACTCAACGGAATTTATCAAAAAGATTCAAAGAACACACGTATCATATAAAAAATAGAAACCCCGAAAAATCCGCGATAGCATACCATAATTATGAAACCGGCCATCAATTCCCAATAAAAAATGTAAAATTACTCAAAGAATCAAACAGTTATCGATTAAATATGTTGGAATCAATAGAAATGTATAAAAACAAAAACAAACTACTTAATTTTGACCTGAGTCCCTTAGATAATCCTCTTTTAACCCTCCTTTCGGAAAATTGTAAATCACCGACACTCATTAACACCAATCCACCCCAAACAGGTAACCGACATAATTAGATTAAGGTTTTTCCACTAATCCTCAAACCATATATAAACGATTGTAAATTAGTTTTAAGGCATTCTGTTATTGAAAATGAGTACGTAGTACTCGAAATGTACATCTAACAAGTAAAATAAAATAAGTGAAGAAAGGAACAAATAAGTGTTTTAATTTAAAAGTATTTATATTCAAATTTTAAAAGCTCCTAGAATTCTATAAAATAGTGTCTTTTTAGAAGTAATATGAAGTTGTGACGACAAATGCGATATAATTCCTGTATTTTTGAATAAAATCCCAGCTACAAAAAACAACATTGAATGAAATGTTCATTAAAAATGAAAATTAAGAAGCGTTT
Organism: Philonthus cognatus; assembly: GCA_932526585.2. Taxonomy (NCBI): domain Eukaryota; kingdom Metazoa; phylum Arthropoda; class Insecta; order Coleoptera; family Staphylinidae; genus Philonthus; species Philonthus cognatus. The sequence continues at coordinate 79,455,655 of OW052244.1, forward strand.
AGATTTAGATTTTTGAAATCTAGCGTTTACGACAACAAACTGCAAACCTTGCAAGTTTTCAAAGTCAACATTGAAGAAGAAATCGCCGATTTGTAGCTAGATTTTTAACGAGCATAGTTCGAGTATTATTTAAGTAAATTATATCAATCATTAACCATTTTATAAACAAATGTCATTGTGCAAACGGTAAAAATATCAAAAATATATTTTTTTTCTTTAAATTGGGGTTGGTGCAAAAATTGTTACTAACACGAAAGTGGATTATTAGTGCATTATTTAGGCATATTTTTTTGATTTAGTTAATATATACTAGGTGAGGGGGGAGGGGGCTGGCTATCCGTACCGCCAGCCTCCTCCAAAATAGTCGTTTTTGTCGCTAAACAAAAGGGGTGAAAAAAAAGTTTGTTACCGTAATAAGAAGTGCATAAAGAGTGCAACAATGCAACATTGTTTTTTTTAAGTTTTTTTGAATTGGGGGGGGAGGCTAAGTAAATGTAGGTGTATATTTTTTGAGAATCAAATTCTTAGTCAAATTATTCAAGCTTAAGCAGTATATTTTGAACTTTACATTAATCAGTGTTTTATAGGTGTGGCGCATGAAGTTAAATTTCGAGTTTAGAAAATCCTGAAAATTTGGATTGGTCGCTTCGCTACGTTAAATACGAATTTTATTTCATGCTTAATTAAAAAGTGGAAACACTAGTTAGAATCATTAAATTGAACGCATTTATGAAATCATTGATTGCTTAAAAATTTACAACGAATACGTCCGGATATGTGGATATACTTAAAAGAGAAATTCCTTGCATAAATAATTCAACCTAAAAAAAACACGTCCCCAAATAAACCGTACTTTCTCCCAAATTACGAAACACAGAGAAATTACTCCCGTTTTAATTTCAGCCCGAGTTATTCAGCTTTTGAGTCACGTTTTGTATTTTTTTTATCCATAATAATATTCTCTGTATTTCAGTCGCGTTGTTTTTGTGTATTACATTTTTTCGCGCTGCGAGAGAGAAAAATTATATGAGACAATATGAAAATCCACCCTCGTCAACGCTGACCTTTAACACGACCCGGTTCGAAGGACCCTTCGCTTTTCGGGGCGGTGAGAGCGGGGGGACAATTAATTCGGGACGTGCCGGCGCCCATAATTCTCAATTTAAAATTTTGGCGGATGCCGACACCCTCGTAATCTTATTTCGGAATGATGTATAGGATGAAAGTTTTACGAGGGTATGTTTATATATAAAATTATATTTGTGTAATGTTATATAAAAATGTATGGAGTGAGTTTAAAACGATTTTATCTTTATTAAAAAAAAAACATAGGGTAGTGTATTGACAAGTTTCTGAGTTAAATATTAAAATACAGAAATATACATGTTTACATATAAAGTTGATTACATTTAATATTAAAACATATCATACATTTTTTGAGCATTTGGTTGTAAACGTTATTTTGTTTCCTATATAATAATAATAATAAAAATAATAACAATCTTTATTTTCCAACAAAGATACCATAAAAGGACAAATAACAAATGTATATACAATTCATAAACTAAATTACAATAATTAATAAGTACATATAGTTAATAAAATTATTACAAAATATATATTACCGTAAATAAAAACAAAATCTTTTCACAAAAAAGCCGTTACAGAAAAATATCCTTAGATATAATACCGGGTCTTCGATATAAAAACGCCCAACGCCATAACTCTGTTATTTATTGTTCGATTTCAATGAAATAAAAAACAAAGCCAATCGCAATTTCAATACCATAAATTGACACTAATTATATATTTTTTCAAAATTAACTTCATTGCTAAATAATAGTGAACACATTATAAACAAAGTAGTAGCAGCTAGTGAGGAGAAAGGTCTATCACTGAATGAGAAGAAAACGCAATTCATGATTATTTCAAAGACACATAGAGATCACGGGAACATCTACATCCACGGCCACCCCATAGATCGTGTACACAAATATAACTACTTAGGAACTAATGTAAGTAACAACAACGACCTAACGCAAGAAATAAGAATAAGGATCGAAAAAGCTCGCGCAGCCTTCGTGAGCATGAAACGTGTATTCTGTACCCATGACATCAATTTAAACCTTAAAATGCGATTAGTTAGATGCTACGTTTTCTCCATATTGCTCTATGGTATGGAGTCATGGACACTAAATAAGAAAGATACCAATAAACTAGAAGCCTTCGAGATGTGGGTTTATCGCAGGATACTTGGGGTGTCATGGACCGACAAAGTTAGCAATGTCAAGATTCTCAGAAGAATGGATAAACAACGAGAAATTCTAATAACCATCAAAAGACGAAAGCTTGAATACTTGGGCCACGTAATGAGAGGCTCGAAATACCAACTGCTGCAGCTGATCATGCAAGGAAAGATCCAAGGAGGGAGAAGTATTGGACGCCGACGTACATCTTGGCTCCGAAATCTGAGACAATGGTTCCATTGCACATCTACCGAATTATTCAGAACAGCTATTTCAAAGATAAGAATAGCATTGATGATTGCCAAACTTCGCAACGGAGAGGGCACTTAGAGAAGAAGAAGTGAACTTTAAATTTGTAAATGGCTGCATATACTTTTTTTATTGTATTATATTAAACATTGTTTTTCTGACAAGAATAATTCAAATTCAAAACTATTTGAATTCAAGAAAATAAGCTTACGCTTCTTATAGTTTGCACACTTTAAACATAATATATAAAATTACGTAAATGTTATTCGCGAAAATGCAAACAATGTTTTAATTAATAAGACAAGTCTTAAGTTGTCTTATTAATTAAGACATTGTTTGCATTTTTACGAATAACATTTTCGTAATTTTATATATTATCGTTTTTCTGAATCGAATTATGCTCGATATGTTGATTTTAATTTAATATTTATGCTAGCAAAAAATTATTATGAATCCTGTTCACATATTTTTTTTGGAATAAATGTAGTGTGCCTTGAAACAAATTGGACTTTTAATACTGATCCAAATTAATAAATAGAATTAGTATGTATTATCAACTTAAAAGATTCAACACAATTTGTCAACCAATCGAACAAACTAAAGGCTAGCATTTTTAAAACTTTACAATATTTCAGTGTTTTATACGCGTGGCGCATGAAGTAAAATTTCGAGTTTAGAAAAGCCCCGTGAAAATTTGTCTCGGGTCGCTGCGCGACCCTCGACACATTTTCTACGCGGGGCTTTTCTAAACTCGAAATTTTACTTCATGCTTAGTCTGGGATTGGACCGTCAAGATTTTCAACATGTCGAGATTTTCGATATATCTAGATTTTCTTCGATTTATTCACAGTTTGTTATTATGTAAATGCAACTTTAATATTTAATAAATACTGTTTTTATTAGGAATAGAATATTAACCTATTAAGAGCCGAGCAAATTATAAAGTTAACTCTAAAAGTTGATTTTAGGTAAAATTTTACATCTTTTTTTATGATTTTATTGAATGATTTATTATATTACAAACGTCAATTTTATAAAGTGGTAAATTTAGAGTTCGAACGAGTGTTTCCACTCCCAGACTAAGCATGAAGTAAAATTTCGAGTTTATAAAAGCCTTAAAATTTGGTTTGGTCGCGTAGCGCGTAGCGCTACGCGACCAAACTAAATTTTCAGGCTTCTCTAAACTCGAAATTTTACTTCATGCGCCACGCGTATAAAACACTGAAATGTTGTGAAGTTATTAATACACTTAAACAATGAGTAATAATCGAAATATTGAAATATAAAAATATTTACATTTTTCTTTTAGTTTTATTCTACATTAAGTTGTAACGTAGGTACTTATTTGTTGTTTCGTTATTAATTATGGCATAACCTCACAGTAAATGACATTTGTCACATTTTTTACAAGGCACACTAATTATAATTTTTAAAAAATATGTTTTAAATAGATGATTTAAAAAAAATCGACCAAAACATTGAACAAAAACAAGAAATTGGGCGTTATTGGATTCAGAAAAACAATGCCTAATGTAATAAAATTAAAAAATTAAAAGCAACCATTTAAAAATTCATAGTTGGCTATTATTTTGAAATGAAGTTATTATTGAAAAAGAAAAACAATATTCATTTTTTTTTTAATATCTAAACGGCCATTGACTTTGGTTTTTAGTTCAATAAAATCGGTTAATAAATACAAGAGTTATGGCGTTGGGCGTTTTTTATCGAACACCCGGTATATAGTTTGAACATGTTTATATATTGATCCTAAGCGTCAACCCAAGATCACTCATTTAGTGTAATTTTTATATTTTCTTAAGTGCACACACAATATATTTATAGATAACTCACTTTCGATTTGGATATTGTCTTGAGAGTGAGTATCTCTTAATGGAATCATTTTAACTAGTCTCACACCTCGTTCATTATGTTTTCTAGAATGACTTCTTGTTTTTTTTTTCACACTGTGAATCTCTTTGTATTTTTGTTTGATAATTGCCCACACTGCTTTTTGTTAAAATTTATATCGTTTTGCAATTTTTATGTGACGTTGACCATACATAAATTGTATAATAATTTATGTTTCATTAGCAAAGGGGATTTCAAGACCACGATATAAATATAGACACAAAATATTAATCATAAATTGTATGTCTATATTTTATTTAAATTTATTTGTAGTAGAACATGATTCACACATGTATTTCAATTGTTATTATGGTAATAGAATTGAAATATAATAATGAACAATAATTATTTTAGCTACATATAAATTTGAAGAATATGAATTTGTGATAATATTAAAGGATAAATTAAAAAACACTTGGTTTGTTTCACTATTTGAATCGTGAAAACAAACCAAGTGTTTTTTAATTTATCCTTTAATATTATTTTAAAATGTTTCACCAAGTGATACATGAGAAATATGAATTTGTGTTTTGTACTCATTCATTCACTGGATAACTGTATATTGACGATGCTATTTAAGCTAATGGGTATTAGATGGCGTTAAACGCTTTCGAACATGCATATAAATTTACTTAATTACTAATAGAAAATTATAGCACTAAAATCAATGTTGAAAGTCGTTGAACTGGTCATGCAGAAAATCATTGATTGTATAAAATGCAAATAGCACTTTTTTAATATATCGGGTGTGTATAAATTGACGGATAATCTTCACGTGACGATATTCTCCATAATATTCTGAATAGAAAATGTCGACGCAAAAATATTGTATCGTGTTTCATGTACTAACAGAAGACATTTAAAAGAAATAGACATTTGGCAACGTCGCATTTGCGGGCTGCTATGTTTTTTTACATTAATCTCATGATTAGTTATGTGAGTTGGATTACAAGAGTAATAATGGTAGAATGGGGCTTAGTAAATGCGTCAAAAAGAGTCTCTTTTGGGAGTAGTCTAGAAGGTATTGCCGTCTGGATTGTCGTAGTTGTGTGATTTATGTTAACTGCAGTAATGCGGCGTTTTTTTCCTTTTCTAATGATAAAGCATAATTAATTTATTTTGTTCAAAATGAAACTCATATGCATCTAAGCACAGTTACAATATGTTTTGTATCATATTCATTACTCGCTACAGTATTTCTGGTGGTGTAATTTCCAGTACCGCCGCGTCAATTCTGTTTCTAACTTAATCAGAATTTTTTGGAGGCGTAGCGTAAACTTTTTCTTTAATGAAGCCCCAAACAAAAAAAAATCTAATGAATCGAGATCGAGTGATCTCGGAGGCCAAATGATAGGACCAGCGCGACCAATCCAATTGTATTAATACTGATCAGTATTCTTACAATACGGGCAAACTATGCATGTATATTATATTAACTCGTAAATTTCACGGCAACTCGTCAATAATTTGTTCCAGAACATTGATGTTATCATTAGCACAAAGACGATGTGGTAAGTAATTTGGTCCTACAACAAACTGCTGTATTTGTTAAAGAATACGTTTCGCGAATCCGCCGTCGCCACAAATTCTATTTAAAATGGTGTTGCAGAAATGTATTCAGTATATATTATCATTATTATAGATGGGTTGTACCTTCGTGAGATGATATGGATATAGAAGGTTTTCTTGTAGGACCAAATTAACGGTCTTGTTACTGGGGATATCTAATGTGGCAGCAAATTGTCGGGTACTCACGGTGGGATCTTCTCCTATTGTACCTAGAACTTACTCTTCAAATTGTAATGTGCGCCTCTGCCGTGGACGACCACTAGCAAGTTTAAATGAATTCGTAACAAGAAGTGTCAAAATTTGTCACTGACGAAAGCGGGAGTCGACGTTGCCGGCTGTACTTTATATGAAAATAAGCTAATGAAGAAGTGTTAAAAACGGACGTTTGAGATAGAAAGATTGCACTCACTGGCAAATAATCTTCAAACTAGTCATTGTACCGAAATTGCAGGGTTTTCTGTAAATTAATATCGAATCAGTGGCATAGCCAGGATTTTTACATGGGTGGGGGGGTAAATGAAGCGCAGAAAGAAAAAACAGTTTCGACAGAATAATATAATTTGCATAAAAAACAACTATTTATAATATAATTTCGCGTTAAATCAGGGCGTGTGCACATGCTTACTAACGCACAATTTTTCAATGATTTTAAACACGCGGCGATTTTTAATTGACAAAATAAAATTGATAACAGCACTGTCAACTGTCATTATAGTCCAAATGTCGGCTGACGCCGACTTATGCCAAGTTGACACGATGGACTAAATGTCGGCTAGCGCCGACTTATGTCAACTGTCGTTATAGTCCAAATGTCGTCTAACGCCGACTTATGTCAAGTTGACACGATGCACTAAATGTCGGCTGGCGCCGACTTATGTCAACTGTCATTATAGTTCAAATTTAAAGATTCAAAATGTAACAAGTCGCATGGGCGTAGCCAGGGTGGTCGGGTGTGGGGGTGTGCCCGGGCCCCCTCTAGATACAAAAAATCATACATTTTAAAATTGTTACATGCAAGTTTTCACCAAAATTAAAATAAATAATTAATTATCTAACGATTAGAAATTTAAATTTTCTTAACTAAAAAAAATTATATACTTTAAAATTGACAAAAAGCTGTCGAAATTGATCAAAATTATTAATAGAATTAGTATGTATATTCAGCTCAGAAGATTCAACACAATTTGGCAATGAACCGAACAAAATAAAGGCTAGTATTTTTTAAACTTTATAAAATTTCAGTGTTTTATACGCGTTGTGCATGAAGTAAAATTTCGAGTTTAGAAAAGCCCCGCGAAAATTTGTCTCGGGTCGCTGACGCGACCCTCGGCAAATTTTCTACGCGGGGCTTTTCTAAACTCGAAATTTTACTTCATGCTTAGTCTGGGATTGGAAACACTCGTTCGAACTTTAAATTGAACTTTTTTATAAAATCAACGAATTTCTGCAAATGTACAGAGTATACGAATACATAGGGAAATGATATATGAAAATGGTAAATTATTATGTCGTATATTATTGATTTTTGTTGATTTTTGAAGTTCGTTTTTTTTTGTTTTCTAAATGATAATATCACATATTCAATAAAAAAAAACCTCTAGAGTGCTATGATTTTATCTATTTTTAAATTTATGTTGGCTATACGCTTTAGGAATTGTCATATAGAACGTTAGACATAATAATTATAATGTATAATTTCCTACAATATATTCCATAGCACTCTAGAGGTTTTATTTTATTGAACATACGATACATATTCTTGCTATTTGTATTATTTTACTATTTATTTGTAGTTTTTTGTCAATACTTCTGTTGAAATAGAAAATAGATTTTTTTATTTGGTAAATAATGTTAGTTTCACAATTTAGTAGAGTATTGTTAATTTTTATATTTGTATATTTTATTTAAAATAAAAATTATAATTTAAATTACAATTCAATTTCAATATAATTCAGTATCAGTATTTTTTAAATAGAAAGAAAAAGGAAAGAAATAATTAAATATCAAAAATGTTTATTTTAATCAATTTTTTTGAGGTTTTTTTGTTGTGTGGAAAGGTAACGCGCTACGCAACCAAACCAAATTTGGAGGCTTTTCTAAATTCGAAATTTCACTTTATGCTTAATCAGGAAGTGAAAACACTCGTTAGAAAATTAAAATTAAACGAAATTAAAATCAATCATTTTACTTATAATTTACCACATTAACAAAAATGTAAAAATTGATAGTTTAAACAGAAATATAAAGGGAAAAAATAGTAAAACTTATTTTTTTGTTGTTGTTTCATATTGCTTTAAAAGCAGTATTATTTGTTTCCTGTAATATTTATGTTATTCTGTTTACTAAAATGATTTTTTTGTCGTCAATAAAGAAATTTGAATAAATTTAACAAACATATAATTTAATTAATTAAACGATATTAAATGTAAGACCTCTTACACGTAAAAATTAAACAAAACCGAATATCACATTTGATTAAATTCTTAAAAATCAACAAAAATCAACAACAAAAATATAAAAATTGGCAGTTTCAATATTAAAAAGATATAATGGCCCAACTTAACAATTGTTTTGCCGATGACCGATGTTTCCGATCTTCAAGAAACCGTATAAATATTACATTATTCGTAAAAATTAACAAAATCACCAAAAATTCAAACTGACAACGTCAAATATACCCACATGCAAATCGTCAAAATTGCCGATAACTTGAAAATCGCCAAAATGTACAAATTCAACAAAATTTGTCGTAACTGATGAACTCTATATAAAATGATAAAAATCTTTAAAATAAAAAAACCTACTAAAACAGCCATAGAAGACGTAAATATTTTTTACTGGTAATTTCTTGCAGTCTTTTTCTTTCGGTTTTTTTTTAATATTGTTTTAAAATTGTAAATTTTTCGAATTAATTACTCTGCATAACCTAACTAATGAAACGATTGAATGTTCAAACTTTGAGGACCTCGTGAAGGCTCAGGAAGCATAGTACAACATTTTAAAAATAAGATATTTTTCTTAAAATTTTACGAAGAATATCACCACGTGCAGATTATCCGCCAATTTATACACACCCGATATATATTTTTGTCGTAATATAAATTAGGTTTTTGCCTTTATATCTTTGTGTGTAGTTTCTAAATGTGAAACATACATCTTATTGATGCTATTTACTGGCGAAAAGAATAAAATTATAACAAAATTTACAGACGTTTAATTATTTGTCTATCACTGTATCGTGATTGTGCGGGTCTAGAAGAAATTAACTAGCAATAAACTATAACGATATTAATGGCAATTCTATTATTAAAGCTGTTTAAGTTTATGATATAATCAATTCAAGAAGTACAATATGTCTCTTACTTAGATGTATCTTTCTCTCTCTCTCTCTCTTTCTCCCTTTATCGCTTCCTCTCTATCTTTCTCAAATTTTAAATATTAAAATAAATCAAATTTGACATGCAAACAAATGTTTTTTTCATTATTTCTCCTCTCGATTATAATAAAATACATCTGAAAAAAAAGATAACGATAAATCAAGTCATCAGCATAATCCAGTCGCGCAGCGGCATCTATTCGAGGATTTACAGGATCAGAGAGGACGTGGAGAGAGGAAAAAATGGTCGAAGGTAAATACGGCTTTCGTTGCTCCTCCTCGCTCCAGTTTCTCTTCTTCCTTTTTTTTTGCTTTCGTCGGGAGCGGCTACAGCGGGATTACGTTCCGATCGAATTCCTGGAAAGCAGGAACGTGAGGGATGCGCCTACGCGTAACCCAGAATCGGGAGCGATAACTTTGTTTGCGCTAATTAAGTTCCTCCGATGCTAAATTGACAACGAAACAATCGATAATCGATTGGAAAAATATTTGGGGAGGGGTTTAATTTGATTTTTTGTTCGTTTGAAGGAGAAAATGTTTATTTTGAGAACGTGGATGGTATTATTATCGTTAATTCCTCTTTTTCATTCCATCCAATATTTTTCTTCCATTCAACTTAATCGCCCTGGAATTTTATTTTAGTATTATTTCCTTATTTTAATGCTATCCAATAAAACAAAACTAACGATTTAATTGAAGTTTTTAGAAACATTCGAACGAGTTCCTTGACTAAGCATGAAGTAAAATTTCGAGTTTAGAAAAGCGTGAAAATTTGGTTTGGTCGCTCCGCGTTGTATACATTTGGTAATTTAAATAAAGGTTAGGGCCCGCCGTGGCCGAGCGGTTGAGCCGCTGGTTTCGCCAATCGTTCGGCGGGGGCGAGTAATTTTTCTAACGAAAAATACTCGTCTCCGGTTCCATGGATGTGTGTGAATGTGTTGTGATGTCCAAATATTAGATATAGTTAAATAACTGAACAAGTTAATAAATTAATTAGTTAAAAAATTGAATGATGTTGGCTAATAGTCATGAAACTAAGGCCAGGCAAAAGCCACAAAAAAAATAAAGGTTATCAGTATTTTTTTGTCAATTTAATATTAATTTTCTGTTTTGTATTTTAATTATGTTTATTATACGTATTTTTTTATAATTTTTGTATTTTCGTTTATAAAAATGTTTTATTTATTTCAATACATTCTTAACGGCTTGAACTTACTTAATTAAAAATGACCATACGAAGAAAATGATTACCTGTTAATTAGGCAACTACTTAATGTATTTAATATTTACTCGTACAATATTTATCGTTAATGTTTGTGGTGTGTTTATTAAGTAACCGTGTCGATTTTTTCTGGATGTATTTATATACCGTCTATTTATAGAATTTATAAATACAAAATAGTAATAATGGAACGATCGATTGGTTTGAATATTTAATGTCGCTATTTTAATAATAGCTTGCTTGTTGCATGCTGGATTTATCTATGCAAGAATATCTAAACAAGGCGTTTATTACATTAACTTACTTTTGTTTATTTTTAATCTACGAGCGACAAATATAACTTTCAGAATTTTAATAATTAAAGAAAAAAAAACATTGTTGGATTATACAGGGAGTTTTACTTTGAAGTCCAATTTACAGTGTATAAACAACACTGACATATTGTGAAATTAGGAATATACTGCTAAATAAGTATTAAAAATAGGCTGTTAAAGCAGGATTAAAAATATTCTGGCAACCGGCACATTTTGAGTTTCAAAATGTTTTAGTGTTTTATACGCGTGGCGCATAAATTATAATTTTGAGTTTATAAGGGTGCTCTTATATGGACGTTTTGAACGCGAGGCGGAACGGGAGTGGGCACAAGCGTTTGCGTTTAAACACATGGGTTTATATGATAGTTCCTAGACGGACGGGTGCTGGCGTTTTCTCCGCCTCGCACCCGTCCGTTTAGGAACTCTCATATAAACCCATGTGTTAAAACCCAAATGCTTGCGCCCGCTCCCGTTCCGCCTCGCGTTTAAAACATCCATATAAGAGCGCCCTAAAAGCCTGAACATTTAGTTTGGCGACAGTTTCAAAATTTATGTTAAATTCCACTAATCAAAATTGTTACTTTTGTAAGGTTAATATTAACTTATGATCTTTTTTGCTTACAGGCTTGGTTCTGGTTTACAACAAAGTCAACTGTCACAACAGATACCTGGCAGCGGTACCACGTTACAGGGTGGACCCCAGCAGAGCCCTCTGGTGATGCCGGTGTTCCCCCTAAGGGCGGCACCCTCAGCGCACACACCCCACTACTCACCTTACTCCCCGTCCAGATTTCACATAGACAAAAGGTGTCAGCACAGGTGCACGTGGAAATGCCTCAGCATAGGGCTCATACTTTTGGCGGTGGCTTTAACCGCAATGCTCGCATATTTTGCAGGTGAGTCACAAAATACGATTTCAAAAAAAAGAGAAAGAAACGTCAGAGGTTAGATTTAAAAAATCTAGTCTGGTGAAGATAAAATATTGTCCTTTGTTTACTATTTATAATTGACAATTCTTGCTTATTGTCATCATTTAATTTCTTTATGTACGCCCTATCTAGTAACCGCATCATACCTCACTATCATCTTTACAAGTACGATTGACATTACGTACACATGCACGTAATAGCTTTGACAAGTACATTACGTGCTGACAGCTGAACAGCTGATTGCTTACTGTACAACCAAATGACATTTCTTTGATGTACAGGGAGTTTTTCTTTGAAGTATACGTATTCCAAATTCAGCTTCTTTTCTTTAAATCTTTAGTTATTTGTTGTTTTTTTTTAAGAGTTCAATTTGAAGCTTTAACCGAGTGTTTTCCACTCCCAGACTAAGCATGAAGTAAAATTTCGAGTTTTGAAAAGCCCCGTGAAAATTTGTCGAGGGTCGCGCAGCGACCCGAGACAAATTTTCTGGGCTTTTCTAAACTCGAAATTTTACTTCATGCGCCACGCGTATGAAACACTGATTTCAAGTGTTGTTCAAATATATATAAACTCGCAATATTTTTGTTTTGTGCGCGTGACGCAAATTTTCACGGGGCTTTTCTAAACTCGAAATTTTACTTCATGCTTAGTCTGGGAGTGGAAAACACTCGTTTAAAGCTTTAAATTGAACTCATTTAAAAATCAACGAATGTCGGAAAATTCACAGCTAAAATAATTAAGAAAAAGTAATGTGATTTTATAAAGATAATGACATACCATGGAATTGATACAACAATTGCAGATATTCCCTGCATTTTTTTTTAAGTTTAATCTGAAGCTTTAAACAAGTGTTTTCTACTCCCAGACTAAGCATGAAGTAAAATTTCGAGTTTAGAAAAGCCCCGTGAAAATTTGTCGAGGGTCGCGCAGCGACCCGAGACAAATTTTCTGGGCTTTTCTAAACTCGAAATTTTACTTCATGCGCCCCGCGTATAAAACACTAAAATATTGTGAACTCTATATATTTTTGAACCTCACTTGAAATCAGTGTTTTATACGCGTGGCGCATGAAGTAAAATTTCGAGTTTAGAAAAGCCCAGAAAATTTGTCTCGGGTCGCTGCGCGACCCTCGACAAATTTTCACGGGGCTTTTCTAAACTCGAAATTTTACTTCATGCTTAGTCTGGGAGTGGAAAACACTTGTTTAAAGCTTCAGATTACACTTTAAAAAAAACAGGGAATATCCGCAATTGTTGTATCAATTCCATGGTATGTCATTTTTTTATAAAATCACATTCCTTTTTCTTAATTATTTTAGCTGTGAATTTTCTGACGTTCATTGATTTTTATATGAGTTCAATTTGAAGCTTTAAACGAGTGTTTTCCACTCCCAGACTAAGCATGAAGTAAAATTTCAAGTTTAGAAAAGCCCCGTGAGATTTTCTGGGCTTTTCTAAACTCGAAATTTTACTTCATGCGTCACACGTACAAAACAAAAATATTGCGAGTTTATATATATTTGAACAACACTTGAAATCAGTGTTTCATACGCGTGGCGCATGAAGTAAAATTTCGAGTTTAGAAAAGCCCAGAAAATTTGTCTCGGGTCGCTGCGCGACCCTCGACAAATTTTCGCGGGGCTTTTCTAAACTCGAAATTTTACTTCATGCTTAGTCTGGGAGTGGAAAACACTCGGTTTAAGCTTCAAATTGAACTCTTAAAAAAAACAACAAATAACTAAAGATTTAAAGAAAAGAAGCTGAAATTTTCACGGGGCTTTTCTAAACTCAAAATTTTACTTCATGCTTAGTCTGGGAGTGGATAACACTCGTTTAAAGCTTCAAATTGAACTCTTTTAAAAAACAATGAATGTCGGAAAATGTATAGCTTTATTCCCTGTTCAAGTAGTCATTAGTTTTCATCATTGTCATGGTACTATTTAAAAATTATTACAATAAATAAGTTGTTCTTTCATGCTCATTGTTTATTTTGTTAGGGTGTAGGTAAAGTATCGTACGTTTCTCGAGTGGTATGGCAATTACATACTCACGGAATACTGCACTTGCCGCTGCGCTCATATGTAATATGCTGCATACCACTCTCGTTACGTAATATGCTATTATTTAGCATATGTAGTACATATTATGTTACATACAATTTTTTGTTGAAGTATGCATATCCTGATGATTACTGTGTTTAATAAATGTTCAAAAATTCGTTGTTTTTACAATAACTTTCAATTTAAAGTTTCTAACGAGTGTTTGCATTCCTTGGTTAAACATGAAGTCAAATTTTGAGTTTAGAAAAGCCCGAAAATTTGACTTGGTCACATAGCAAAACGGAGTGACGAATCCAAATTTTTTGGCTTTTCTAAACTCGAAATTTTACTCCATGCGCCACGCGTATAAAACGCGGAGTTAACGTGAAGTTTAAAATATACTATTTTACATAGCTTTTAAAGTATATTTTAAACTTTTAAACAATACATCAGCGTTGTATTCGCGTGGCGCATGAAGTAAAATTTCGAGTAAGCCTGAAAATTTGGTTTGGTCGCTTCGCTTCGCTACGCGACCAAATCAAATTTTCAGGCTTTTCTAAACACGAAATTTTACTTCATGCTCAGTCTGCGAGTAGAAAGCGCTTAATGAAGGTTTATCATTAAATACTATTAATTTTCGATGTATTTAATTACTTTTACCCGAAAAACAAACTTATGTCGTTTGCCGGAAAATTATCGTTTAGAATTAAATTTACGGATAAATCGGTTTTTGAAAAAGTCAGTAAATGTAATAAGAAAAGTATATGTATGAAAGCTCAAAGTTGACAAAGATGCAAGAGCTAATAATTAGGTTTATTATATTTATTAGCTTTTGCCGCGTTAATTTTTGACAAAACTGCTGAAAAGATCAAAGTGTTTTCGTTTTTGGAATATGGAATACTCACAATGAAAAAAAAAATTGAGTTCAGTTATGAAATTGGTATACAACATTATATAATTTAACTTCAAATTTTAATTTAACTGTCAAGAAATGAATTATCATATTTTAATTGGAGATAAAATAAGGTCGACAAATTCTAAATAAAATGACTGTAAAACATAAATTAATTTTTGTTTTTATTTAATTATTTTAGTTTCGATATTAAGGTCTAGAGAGTGCAATTGAGATAGTCAACATCTTTTCTTAATTTTCTTTAAATTTTTAAATTAGATGGTATCCTTTAGATACGATAATTAATTTAAATGAGAAATAGTGTGAAAACTTACAAACATTTGGCAGAATGGGGTATTTGTGTGTAAAGTTGAAGTAATGAAACGATTAAGAAATTATACAAAATTTCTCAATTAATCTGTTTGTTCTAAAAAAAATATACCGTTCGTTTGCTTTATCGTGCTCACCTTTGGGATTTTGTAAACTATTAAAGATACGAAAACAGTTAAATTAGACAAAGGTTTCTATTTTTATTACAAAATAAAAAAACAGGTTAATAAATTTGATCTAGCGTCATTTGCTTTTAAGATAGAGGGAAAAAACTTAAAATCAACAAACATTTCTTTTTAGTATAACTTTGTTAATTAGATAGATAATAAGCTAAAATTTGAAATATACCCTAAATAACATCCGAGAACACAAGTAAATTCACCGATTGTATTACAGGGTGTCTTATTTTCAAGATACGACATCAAAGTTCATTTTTTCTAATGGCAGCTATATTGGATTTTTATACCATTAAATGAAGCAGGTAAATGTAGTTTAAAATCATATATCATATGTCAAAAAAATAACTGCAATATCTAAAAAATTAAATGGGGACCCTGCATAAAATCTGTCAATTCTAATGTATTGCTAAAGACTAATTTAGGTAATATATAAAATCCTTATTCTATATTTCTTTAATTAACAAATGGATAATAAAATAATAATCAGTATTAATTAAAATTGATACATTTTTAATTTTTTTTTAAACTAATGTCTACAATGAAAGTAAATATTAATATTTAATTAATTTTTTTGATTTCTTGAATTAATTTCTCATCTGGCACTTGGTGAAACATATTACACTATGTAAAGTTAATTACCAAGTGCATTTCCTTTAATTAACTTTACATAATTTGTTTGATTTAAACTCCTTAAAATAGGGCGTTTTATGTAGTTTAAAAGTAACTATGTTCGTTATAATTTAAACAAAAATATCTTTAGTTTAATAAACTTTAATTTCAGATATGAATGTTTGCTTTCTACATTGGATAATCAAAAATTGCCAATTCAAAAATAATGCTGAGGAGTTTAAATAGCTTTAAATGTAGATAATGAATAATTAATTTTTGTATTAATAACTACAAATAGATAAATTATTTTTTACAATATTATGTTTTGATTCTAGGATTTTACAACTATGACAATTTGAAGATTTATTTGAATTTTTGTATTAAACAGTAAAAAAATGCTTATTTAAAAACAGATACTGATAATATTAAATGTTCACCTTCGATACATTTCTGGTAAATCTCTAATTAAAAATGTGTATTTATTTTAGAAAAATTGCTCTTTGCTCTGCATTGAATCCTATATAAACCTTAGGATGTTTATTTAAATAATGTAAATTCATTAAATATGTTTAAGAGTACCTTCTAAGGTCTGTAATTCAATAAATCAAAACAAAACTTGTGTTTGCTCCAATATTGAATACAAAAAGTAAGATTTTAAGAAAGAATTAAATGTTATATTGAAGTTTTTCTTACTGTAAAATTCATCAATTAAAATAAATATGATTCATGATATTTCTACAAAAATATACTTTTAAATAAATATCTAAAGAGGGTTTGCAATCCTTGAATAAGCAAATCTTTAGATATTCGTTGTTTTTTTAGAGTTCAATTTTAAGTTTTAAATGAGTGCTTTTCACTCCCAGGTTAAGCATGAAGTAAAATTTCGATTTCGCTTGACCAAACCAAATTTTCACGCTTTTTTAAACTCGAAATTTTATTTCATGCGCCACTCGTTTAGGACACCGATTTTAGTTAAAGTTCGCTTGTTCACATTATTTTAGTGTTTAATACGCGTGGCGTATGCATACAGAGAGTTTTTATGTAACACCGAACATTTTCAATGTTAATTTTCGTATGTTCTATTTATCAAACCAAAACATCCAATACGATTTGACACCTTTAATTTTTAGGTTATGTGTAAATTGGGCCATTGACCATTAGAAATTCCAGCCAACCAAACGCAATTAATGCCTCAACTTGAAATACAGGGAGTTTTTCTTTCAAATATACATGTCCCAATTACAGCGTATATGCGGTAAATCTTTAGATAATCGTTGTTTATTTTAAATTTGAAACCTAAAATGAGTGTGTTTCACTCCCAGGCTAAGCATGAAGTAAAATTTCGAGTTTAGAAAAGCCTGAAAATTTGGTTTGGTCGCGTAGCGCGAAGCGCGGAGCGGCCAAACCAAATTTTCAGGCTTTTCTAAACTCGAAATTTTACTTCATGCGCCACCGGTACAAAACACTGACATATTACGAAGTTTAAAACTAAAATTTACATTGAATCAGTGTTTTGTACCGGTGGCGCATGAAGTAAAATTTCGAGTTTAGAAAAGCCCCGTGAAAATTTGTTTCGGGTCGATGCGCGACCCACGACAAATTTTCTACGCGGGGCTTTTCTAAACTCGAATTTTTACTTCATGCTTAGTTTGGGAGTGGAAAACGCTCGCTTAGAGCTTCAAATTGAATTATTTTAATAAACCTAAGGTCGGAAAGTGAACAAAGTATGCATATAGATACTTAAAAAAAAATTATCGTTGTGAAAATGGTTGGTGTTACATAAAACTCTCTGTATGTATACTTCAAAGAAAAATTCCCTGTATATTAGTGTTTATTTATGACACGTATTGATTCTGTCAGTCTACTACTGATAATGTAATAAATACTATATCCATTTCTATTATCATCAGCAATGGCTTGGTGAGGCGCTGCCCCACATGCCTCCCCTGACCATCCTTCACTGATTTCCACTCTCAATAAGTGAACAGCAAAAAAATACGGCTGACATATATTCTCTTACATTGAATTGAGCAATTCGCACTTGGGCCGCATTCATACTCGCTTTTGGGGTTGGTCTAAAATTTAACAGTAATTTATTTCTATTTAGAGTAATTATTAATGTTACAAATTAAATAAAAACAGTCATGGTTTAATTATAAAAAGTGATAAGAGAACTGCTGATGTTTAGATTAAAAATCAATACTTACATAGAATTCACTGATGAACTGTAAATTAAATATTTATACAATTTTATTAGCCTTAACAAAAAATTCACATGTCATAGAGAAGTAATAGCAGAGATGAACTAAGTAATAAAAAAATTATATCTGAAGTTAATGGAGGGATATTATGTAAATTCTAACAATTCTTTACAAATTGTGTGTATTATCAGCACACATAAAAATATTACAAATTCTTAATGTAAGCCTGTACCGCCCCCGATAAAAAAAAATAAATCCGACACAAGTCTGAATTACGTTATCTCCGGAACACACCTACTACCTACAGCTTTCCGGAATCTAATTACGGAATCAGCGGAGATAAGCCTGACAAATTCTTACGGGCGGCTAATCAAAAAGCCGACCCCCGCGGGCTGCTTAATCCACCCCTCCTTAAGGCCATATCTACGAACTTTAATAATGATTTATACCGCGCTACGATAAAGTCACGTAAGAATCCATTTAACAATGCGAGGCCCGCATTTGTCCGAAGGGGGGCACTTCCTTATTACTATGAAAAGCCCGAAAACAGCGGGGGTGGGAATTTTCTCTCTCGCTCGTTACCCCGCTGGTTTTTTTTTGCTTTCGCGGGGTTATTAATGATGCAGGGGGTGATTTTCGCGGCACGTGGCTGGCAAAAGGGAAAAAAGAGACGACATTCAATTGTCTGAATTTGAATAATCGACGGTGGGGATTGTCATATTTGTCGGTCTTTTTTAATTGAAGTTGTGTGCGCTTTGTAACCGGGGGTTATTAGTTTTTCTTTTTTATCATTTTTGGTGCGATGGGGTTTTGAATTGATTAAATTTCAGTCAATATTTTGTGCAGAGATCATCAACAAATTTAATTAAGCTGTATGAATATTATACAAGCTAATGATTTTCAGTCAATTATCAACAAGATTTTAATATCTTTGAAATTTGACAAATTGAAGAATGTCGATAGAAAATTGACGCAATGGAATTTGATTTGATATAAAAACTCACCAAATGTTTAAGCTATTCATGAAAAACAAACAATTAAGCATGCTATTTTACCTATCGCCTCCCTTTCCGAAGAGGCACAAGAAAGTCGGAATAAAGATTACACCAGCAAAACATCTCGTTTAGCTACAAACGAAGATTTTTTTAATGCGATGATGATTCTTCAGATTCGTATATAAGTCATTAAAGACCAGAACCAAAGTTAAAAGCTTTCCATTTAGTGATTCAGCAAATAGTTTGGTAAAATGAGTGATTGCTTTTGTACAAAATTCCAAAATTCAATTTTGTATCCCCGTTTTTATTGTGTTGTTTTCATTATTTTAACTATATACCGTTTGTTTGCTTATTTGTGCTCACCATTAGGATCTCATAAGCTATTAGAGATGAATACGGTTAAATGAGACGTTTCTATTTTTGTTACAAAATAAAAATACGTTATAAAACTAATCTTCCAAAAAAATCGTTTTGCAAATACTTTTTTATTTAGAAAGATATCAAGCTAAAATTTGAAATGTACTCGAAGTAAGATATCAAGCAAACATTTTTTTGTACATAAAGTAACATCCAAAAATCACAACAAAATTAAAAAATGTTGGTGTCCCAATGTTTAAGATACGACCTCAAGAATCAACTTCACTTCTGGGAGCTTTGTTTGATTTTTGCACCATTGAAAAGAGCAACAAATTTGAGCTAGAACTCTTGTGCTATATGTCAAATACACCCTGTATAAAATATGTCAGTGTTAGCACTTCTTCTTCAAGTTATAGCAAGAATGATATTTAATGGATATTCACTTGTTCGCCATATCTTTAAAACAAATGATGCCTGATCAAAGTTGATGACAGATTTTTTTACTCAAAGTCAGATGTAGAAATTTTAATATAATTTAACCAATTTGGTATTAGCTTATTATTTTTATCGGGTCAAATTATTTACTGGCAATCTATAGACTTATTTCGAGGTTTATCTCTCAAAGGCAAAGCTATACCAATGAGATATAAATCTCGAAAGGCGTCTGTAAATGGCCAGTAAATAATTTGACCTAATTTGTTACATTCGTCTTTGTAATGCAAATCAGTTGTATTATAGATTTGCGAAAATAATCGCGCACTTAAGATTTTATAAGTTTGTTCCTACAACTACACATTTAAATACAAAACAGTCAGTATACTGAAAACAGGTAAAGCTATTGACTTGATTTTTATTTCATCGATTCAGAATACAAAAACGCATTTGTTTAGGTTTAGGTATAGCGACCCGAGACAAATTTTCTGGGCTTTTCTAAACTCGAAATTTTACTTCATGCGCTACGCGTATAAAACAGTGATATAACGAGATATTTGAAAACACACAAAATACATTTTTCATGGTTATCCTCGTAATTAATTCGAATTATTTTTCACGATTCAAATCTTTTTGTAAGTATTCAAATCTTTTTATAAATATTCGAATTCTTTAATAAATATTCGATTCCTTTTATAAATATTCGAATCCTTTCATAAGGCTTCGAATCCACCACATTTAGATTCGAATACGAAACCTCTTTATGTGAGATGTGTAAAGCAGGTGTTTTGCACCGCTGTGCGCCCCTAGGCGCCAAATAGAAGAGTCGGCCCTGATTTGTGCACCTAAAACCAAAAGTCCTTGGATCTCGCTTGGTTAATTGAATCGAGCTCTACCACTTACAAATATCCGTCTAAATATTGTGACTGTAGTAAATACTGTAGTCAAACAACTGAATGTGTAAATAATAACAAAATTATTGATGCAGATTATACTGAACACATATTCTGCAATAATAATTCCAGTACGAATGAATAACCCGCAGACAAATTTCCGATATTTTCATTCTCGTCAGTTTTGATCTGATCCTGTGCAATGAGCTGTATGGCTTACCGAACTGCTCTTCTATATGGCTATTTATACTTGTGCATAATATTAATAGTTTGAGGACAATTATCGGTGATAATGCATCTCTCTAATAACCAAAGTATGGCGGCAATGGTCATTGAATAATTATGATTATACATAGGGATATTAACCCGGGAATTAGTTGTTTCAATTGAAGTTTCAATAAGAGAAAATATTTCTTTATAAAGCAAGATAAATCGCATTTTTATCTGTCTTTAAATAGACATAAAATAGTTCAGTAAGCCATACTTATTCATATTCATATTTATTGATGTTTTAACATAAGTACATGTTTTACATAAGTCAACATAATAGCTATAGTGTATAAGATAAAAGCAGAATAATAATATACAGAGAGTTTTATGTAACACCGAATATGCTAGAATGTACTCAATGTAAATTTTCCTATGTTCGATATGTACTGGGACGCATCAAAGCATTGAGTACGATGTGATTGGCTACGATTTCTAATGGTAATATAGTCAACCCAATGTACACTCTTGCTGTCAAAAATAAATTCAGTTCGTCAGTTATTACATCAACCACAATATGTTGTATTCTGAATATTTTAGTTCAACGAAATGCTTATCAACTTTTGTTATATTTTTAATCAGTAAAATACTAATTAAAGAAGGTAAGAAGATATAAACGCTTTATTAGTAAACACAATCTTTCGCAACATTTCGTTGTTTAATTTAACATATTAAATATAATTTTACATACGGCCACTAATAATGTTGGAATTTGTAAGACCTAAACTTACATTTTTGTAGAACTCTTATGTACAGACAATTTTTAAATATTAAATGATTTTGCAATAGTTAGGATATTATTGGACACTCTTCGACATAACATAGATTGTTTAATTTCATCTCTTCCAATAATATCAACGGACTTCTAACTCCTCGCTAATGAAATTTATCCAAACAAACTGTTTTATAAAGTTCCAAATGGTTGAAATAAATGGTATTAGTCATTCAGAAAATTTTACAGTAAATGATTTATGGGAATTTCTTGAACTGTTTTCTCCATAGTATAAATTTACCAGAAAAATCTTTTCCTCCTTTGTAAATATTATTGATCTGTTCAACTTTCCGTTCTTCGTCTACGTCTGTTTCAAGTGCTAGAACAGTAAATATCTGTTTGCGATAACTGACAGGGTACATTTATTTTTGAAGGGAAGGTGTAAATTGGTTTGACGTTATTACAATTAGAAATCGTAGCCAATCACATCGCACTCAATGCTTTGATGCATCCCAGTACACATCGAACATAGGAAAATTAACATTGAGTACATTTTAGCATGTTCACTGTTACATAAAACTCTCCGTATAAATACTATAACACGTTATAATCTAGTGTATTGTGTAATTAAAGGAAATAGGTTAAATTCAAAAATATGTTTACTCGGGAAATAAAATTATTATTTTCAGTAAATATTATATTTACAGTGGGGATTTGCTATTTATCCTCACTGCCAAACAAATATTTGTTGAAAATAATCATTCATCCGTTGGTGTGCGTGTGTATTTCGCTGTTGTTTTCCTGAAAAGGAAAAATGCGAAATGTGAAATATTTGAGCGACACGATCCCGTCGTATTTGCTTAATGGAAAATGCCAAACAAGTCGATATTTGAAAAACAGACAGGATGCCGCGGCTGTACATATATTACGAATACATTTAGTTCCGGGGGGCGCCGTAATCCACCCCTTTCCCCCGTTTGGATGTTTAGATATTTCGTTGCTCCAGCGTTATATACGGCGCGTTTTATTGCCCAATATTTATATCTCGACATATTGTGGAATATCTGTTATTCGTCGCCTCTTATAAATATATATTTGTATTATATTGAACAGGCATATTTCCTCATATACCCACCGAAAAATATCAGGTTTGAAATGTTTAGAATTATGTGTTTTTTTGTTTGTTTTGTTTTATGAAGATTCAGTTTGAATTTTATATCTGCAGGAATAACAATAAAACTTTACTGAACACAGTTTTTAGAATTACAAATAGTAAAATCTTTTAGTGTTATTGGCAGGAAATTGATCGCAACATTTGTATTATACATATATAATTTCTACTTCTTTCTTTATAAAGTTTTTAATTTTTATTAACAACAAACGGATTAATAGCAATAGTACCCTAAAGTCGGCATAACTGATGATATTTTTTATTAAAAACCTGAAACCTAATATAAAATATCATCAGTTATGCCAAATTTATTGTGGTAACACTCGGTAGCACTACATGACAATCTGACAAATGACACGTACGTCAATTTTTAGGTTAGATTTAGGATCACGTACCTAAATCTAACCTAAAAATTGACGTACGTGTCATTCAAGTAGTTTATTTATTAATTTATTTATTATTTGTGTAACGCACTTTAAATGTTTGTACAAATCGTGCAATAGAGTATGACCATTCATCACATTGTTGCATTTCAGCATTTCTAAAGTAACTTTCAGTTAAGAAAATCGTATGTTCTAAATCAAACATTTTGAATACGAAGACGTTAATTTGACAAATCAAATAATTTAATTTAATTACGTCACAGCCTTTGAGCACTGCCGACTACAAAAAAATCTGAGCCTACACCAATTACAAATGTATTTGATCGCCCGGTATTAACTAGTGCTGCATCATCACTCTTGATTTCAAAATATATCACTTTGATTTTATTCGCTTCGCTACGCGACTAATCCAAATTTTCAGGCTAGTCTAAACTCGAAATTTCACTTATTTCATTTCACTAGCGATAGACGGTCAAATAGAAATGATTCCTAAAACACATAAAAAACCGGCTAAATCTAATACTGGTCAGAAATTAAAAAATTGTCAAACCAATAACCCAAAAGACGATAACTGATAAAGACATAAACATAATTGCGGACAAATTTGCAAATTATTTTGACACTACATGCAGACTAACAGAATACCCTTCATTTGACAACAACATGTATGACACTGTAAATGACAGGTACAAGGACTATATACGTCGCCAGACTATTACGAGATCCTACATATACGAATACATCCTAGAAATCCTAAATTATTGCTACCAATCCCAATACTTTCCCCTTGAGTGGACATTTGGAATCATCATATGTATTCCCAAACAAGACTACAAACCTTCCCTAGTCTCCAGATACAGGCCCATCACCCTTCTCCCCGTATTAGGCAAACTTTATAAATCCCTCGTTAAACATAAAATCCTCTCTTACACCTCTCACCGAATACCTAATTAGCAATTTAGATTCTTATCAGAAAAGTCCACTACCCTCCCGCTTACTATTGTCGCATCCAACTTGCAAACGGTACACCGCACAGTGGCCCATTTCACGAAAAACGCGGACAAAAGTCGAAAAAATGAAAATCGTAATTTCATGTTTAGTACCCCGGAACCTTGTAGAGGAGGCGCCACTGTATACAGGTGCGGGTCCACAATGAGTTAGGCCCTCATGAATAACGTGTAACACCGGCTCAAAGTCAGTCAGCTGTGCAGCGCGCTCGCCTCGTAAAAATCACGGAAAATCAAGCGGTTTTTGAACACGTATATCGCGGTGCACCGCGAAGGTCAAGCATCTGCAGCTGTCTTTCTAGACATACAAAAAGCGTTCGACTCTGTATGGCACCGAGGTTTGCTATTTAAGTGTCAGTTCCTAAATATTTCTAAACATTTCATCCTACTTCTTAACAATTTCCTATTCCATAGAAACTTAAAAGTAAAAGTTAATAATTATTTCTCCACAACATTCTGCCCTGAGTAAGAAGTTCCACAAGAATCACCCCTCTCTCCCATATTATACAATGAAAATACTGTATAATATAGGAGAGATGTTCCGAAATGTATGATTCTGACCCCGACGGGATGTTCCGACATGTATGACTCTGACCCTAAATACTTTAATCCCTCATCATATATCCTCCAATACGCCGACGATACCGCTCTTATAACTCACGAACCTTCCCTTTCGAAATAATTACTTTATGTCCAATCAGGGATTGGAAACAATATTTATAAGCTTCTAATTGATAGCGTTTACAACAAAAACGAATGTCTGAAAATGTTATAGCAATAAATCGTGATTTGTATACCTAAAAGAAAAATTCCGTGTATGCAATATAATAAAAAATTAAACATGTTTTTTTTGAGTTCCATGAAGATTTCAACTAACTTGGAATGAAAACACTAACACTTTCTTTACAATACTTTTTATTTTTGTTAGATGTACATTTCGAGTACTATGTAGTCATTATCGGTAGCTTACTCAATACTCAGTACACTCCTTCGTTTTCCACGCACAGCCCGACCTCACCCGCCAATGATTTGTAGTATTAACTAGCGGAAGCATAACTCTGCATTACTAACTTGGGACCACCTCACCTGTTAATTGTGATCAGGCAATTAACTAGCGGGTACACTCCTTCGTGTTCCATGCACAGCTCAACCTCACCCGTCAATTGTTTTGTGATATTAACTAGCGGGAACAGAATTTTGCAGTACTGACCCAGGACGACCTCACCCGTTAATTTCTTTTAGGCAATTAAGTAGCGGGAAAACTCCTTCGTTTTCCACGAACAGCTCGACCTCACCCGTCAATTATTTTGTTTTCTTTTTGTTGTATAATTTTTGTTATTGTTGTGTAATTTTTGTTTTAGTTGTATAACTTTTCTATTAGTTGTATAATTTTATATCTTCCATTGAGATTGAAGTGATATTGAAGATTGTTTCACCATTTCTTTGAATTTACCTGATTTCTATTTTCTCCTTTGATTTGGTGCTGTTCCCTCAACCGTTCTTCTACCGAACTGTCTCTTGACTCCCCTTGTTTTTAGCTTAACGCTCTTTTATAACTTAGGTGTCCCACCCGGTCTTGGAGATGGAAAATTTCGCGTAGACCATATATGGTCATAAAACGAAGTGTAACCCTGACGTCATGGCCATTCCCACGATTTCGCGGCTCTGGCTGTGTTTGCGCCAAAGCTGAGACCAATTCTCGTAAAAAGGATTCGAATTACGAATCCAAATCACCTAATATGATTCGAATCACGAATACTCGAATAAAGGATTCGTAAGAAATAAATATGATTCGAATCAAAGATTCGCATCCTGTTTTTTCGAATCACGAATTCAAATCCTTTAAGAATAAATTTGATTTTATTATTTTTTTGCAACCATTAATATATAAATACCGTTACCAGTTGTTTTAACAAAAATAATCAAAACCTAATTATTTATTATCAACACTGAACATCGTTGATATCAGACTAAATATCTGATTCCCTGTTACTCTGATTAAGGATGTATTTATGTGTTTCTGAACATTTCAAATCAGTGTTTTGTACGCGTGGCGCATGAAGTAAAATTTCGAGTTTAGAAAAGCCCGAAAATTTGTCTCGGGTCGCTGCGCGACCCTCGACAAATTTTCACGGGGCTTTTCTAAACTCGAAATTTTACTTCATGCTTAGCCTGGGAGTGGAAACACTCGTTTAAAACTTCGAATTGATCTCTATTATAATATCGAAGAATGCCTGAAAACTACGCAAATAAAACAATCACTGAATATCATTAAAACCGGGAAAGTCAGCAAAAATTCATAGAATTATTTTCAAATTGACCAAAACACTAACAAATAAGCTATATGATGTTATTAAATTTGTAAAATCAGCAGGCAAATTACAAAACACGTAAAAATTTATAAAATTAACTTAAATATTGACAAAAATAATTTAACAAAGTGGGGGTTTACCACAAAAAAAAGTAATATTAAAAGGCCAGGGAAAAAAATCTTGAATCAAGAAAATTTTATTTCAAACAATATTAAACAAAATTTTGAAAAGTAGATTATTATCTTTAAAAACATTTTCAGTCATTTAATGTTCTTATCAAAGCATTTAATTTGAAGTTTTGAACGAGCGTTTCCACTCCCAGACTAGGCATGAAGTAAAATTTCGAGTTTAGAAAAGCCCCGTGAAAATTTGTCGAGCGTCGCGCAGCGACCCGAGACAAATTTTCGAGCTTTTCTAAACTCGAAATTTTACTTCATGCGCCACGCGTACAAAACACTGATTTGAAGTGAAGTCCAGAAACACACAAATACATCTTTAATCAGAGTAACAGGGAATCAGATATTTAGTCTGTTATCAACGATGTTCAGTGTTAATTTTCTGGCCTTTCTAAACTCGAAATATTACTTTATGCGCCACGCGTATAAAACAGTGATTTAACGAGAAATTTAAAAACACACAAAATACATTTTTCATGTTAATCCTCACAAATAATTCGAATTATTTTTGACGATTCAAATCTTTTTGTAAGTATTCGAATCCTTTTATAAATATTCAAATTCTCTTATAAATATTTGATTCCTTTTATAAATATTCGAATCCTTTCATAAGGGTTCGAATCCACCACATTTAGATTGGAATACGAAACCTCTTAGAAAAATGTAACGAATCCGGATCACGAATCCAGTTGAACTAAAGTATTCGAATGCCTCTTTTAAATCCTATAAAAGGATTCGAATCCAGGATTGGTACTGTTTCTAAGGAATGTTATAAAATTCTGGGTTATATCCTAAGGAATACAAAATTGATCAAAAATACAGATTGTATGATAATGTTCTATAAAGCATTTATTAGAAGTAAACTTAAATATGCTGTAATGTACCTATCACTTGTATAAATTTATTGTTTTCATGAATCACTCTGTATATTATTATCATTATAGTGTAATTATCTCATTGTACAGATAATTTTGGAATAGCAAATAATTCTTAAATCAAATAGTTTTCACATTCCGAAATCGATTCTTAGGAATTATAATCTTGTTTTGTTATTCCATTTTATCTTATCTTATCACTGAAGAAATAAAATTGTTCTGGTGTTAATGAGGACACTTCTATTTCGACGGTTGAGCAAGACAGCTAATTCAATTACAAATTCTAAACTCTGAATCTTTCACTTCTAATTCTTATTCTGTTTCAAACTGTAAATTGATGTATTAAGTAGCAAATTAAATATCAAGTAAAAGGTTTATCTTTGAATCTCTTTATTTGGACCCCAGTTGACTAAATCGCGTCTTCGACGACAAACCCAGGAAATCTAAATATAAACAAAAGAACCGTAACGATAAACAACAACTTCGTACGTTACAATGCTTCTATAATATGGAATCCTCTATACTCGCGTTATGAGGAAGAAATAGAATCGGTTCAAAGGAAATTCTTCTTTTCGCAAATATGGTATTTACCCAATTCGCGGATATCCTTACATTGAACTTCTAAATGAATTTGATGTTCCTGCTCTGTATCATCGTCGTAAAATTGCGCAAATTACATTCATTTTTAAGTTAGTTTCTGGCAATATTCATGACGGAAATTTATTTCAAAAGTTAAATTTCTACGTTTCTCGTATAAATAGCAGATTGAAATATCCATTTTATTTAAGTAAATGTAATACTAATCATCGTTTGTATTCCCTATTATTCTCGATGTGCGAATGTGTTAATCAATATTGTATTAATATAGATATCTTTAATGTATCACAAAAACAATTAATGAACTATTTATCTGAATGTATTTAATAGACTACTACTTTCACCAATTAATACTTTTTCAATATTATATCGTTGCGCTTTCTACTGTGTACAGACACTTTAATTTGTGTGCAGATGTAGCATTTATTTTTAGTATAGTCTTAGAATTAATTATATATTTTTCTTAAAATTATCCTGTAAAATAGTTCTTGTAACTGTTGGATAATAAACTATTATTATTATTATAAATCTTGAACCAAATTTTCTTTGAATGTCAGCATATCTAGAGACGCGCCCGAACCTGTTTGTTATTTTAAGGCGATGCTGCATTCGTTATTTATTCTTTTCACGCAAAAAAATCTGGTTTACAAATTTTATTTTCGTATTTACTGGATGTTTATTTTTCTTTATTATTATCTTGGCGAATTTTTAAATTAGTATTGTAAATTATTTTTGTCAAAAAAAAATATTTGCACAAGGGGTCATGTGCAAAAATGTGTTTTGACCCATTGACCCATTACAACATACATAATAATTAAACAGCACTTAATTAATTTTACCTTTAACCTAACGAAATTCACTTTCGAAATAGGTGTGACTTTGTAACTTAATCCATTTTTATATGCGAGTAACCCATCCAAGCGTGACGCACTAAAAATAATCCGTTGTGGTTTGGCTTAATCTTCAAACACACTTAAAATTAACTACTTTTATAAGCTCCTTTACGTAAACAAATATCAAAGTAACCTCAGCCCAATAAATCTCCGCACACAGCTCTCAAAAATCAAAGCACTGTCGACGTAAATTTATCTCTTCCGTTTTAAGTCTAAAAAAATATAATTCTGTGTTTGAAAACAAACAAAAAATATTAATAACACACATTAGTCGAGATTTAGTATGCCACTAAGCCATAATATACTTAGTAGATTTAATAAATATGATTTACTAACGTGTATTAGGAAAGAAACCTAATTAGTATTAATGCAGCTGTAGGAAACATTAAATATACCGTAGAATCATTTAAATCAGGATTTAGAGAATTCGGAATTTTTTCGTTCGATATATTTTGAATTGTGGAGGCTTCTACTTCGTTATACATGTTAATTTAACACAATAAAACACTTTTAACTTTGTATAACACAATTTATTTTTATGTGACTGCAGTTTCGGCAAATTCAGCTTGCCATTATCAAACATGAAGTGTCTAAAACTGGAAACAATACGGGTATATATACAAAAGGTGATTAAATGAAAACGGATTACAAAACGGCTTTAAAAATGGAGGTATACAGTAGGTCAACCTGGTCGTTAATTAGGGGGATTTGCGCTAGCTTTATGTATTTCTAGGGATTCAAGGAGATTCATCTTCCGACCCTTTTCGGCACAATGAATAATAGTAAGTACATCTTTTCCAAAAGTATGGTTTTCATCTAAAAGATGTTTTGCAAAAGATGACTTATCACATTGTCGCAACCGAAAAGCCCGGTTATGCTCCTTTAGTCTAGTATTGAAATTACGACCAGATTGACCAATGTATACTCCTTGACAATCTGTGCATGTTAATTTATATACTCCTGATCTATTACCTTTATCAATTTTGGTTTTACTATTAAAAATATAATTATTAATTTTACAAAATGGTTTGAATGCAATTTCTATATTATGTTTTTTCAAAATATTTTTAATTTTTTCGTTCGAATTTGGCCTACGCCCCGGGCGACTTAAGCCCATGCTACGCCTCTGGTACATTGCAGGTGCATAATTTTGGAAAATAAAACTGATAACTCTGTACACAGATTATTAACATATACAGAGAGTTTTATGTAACACCGAACATTTTCAATGTTTATTTTCGTTTGTTCGATAAATTAGGTTGCCGTGATATAGGTAACCCAATTACACATAACCTAAAAATTAAAGGTGTCACAAATTGTAGCTAATCAATCGCAATCAACGCCTCACGCCTTATTTCAGTACAAATTGTACATACAGGGAGTTTTTCTTTCTAGTATACATGTCCTAATTACAGCGGATATGCCGTAATCTTTAGATAATCCTTGTTTTTTTTTTAAGAGTTCAATCCGAAACTTAAAACGAGTGTTTTCTTCTCCCAGACTAAGCATGAAGTAAAATTTCGAGTTTAGAAAAGCCTGTAAATTTGGTTTGGTCGCGTAGCGCGAAGCGCGGAGCGACCAAACCAAATTTACAGGCTTTTCTAAACTCGAAATTTTACTTCATGCGCCACCGGTACAAACCACTGACATATTACGAAGTTTAAAACACACCGCTAAACTTCACATTGAATCAGTGTTTTGTACCGGTGGCGCATGAAGTAAAATTTCGAGTTTAGAAAAGCCTGAAAATTTGGTTTGGTCGCTCCGCGCTTCGCGCTACGCGACCAAACCAAATTTTCAGGCTTTTCTAAACTCGAAATTTTACTTCATGCTTAACCTAGGAGTGGAAAACACTCGTTTAAAGTTTCAAATTGTATTATTTTAATAAACCGAGTGTCGGAAAATGTACAACCTATGCATATGTATATTTAAAAGAAAAATTCTCTGTATGAAAATTAACATTGAAAATGTTCGGTGTTACATAAAACACTCTGTATATAGTATGTAAGAGGTAATATTAAGTAGTATACTTAAAATGTAACTAGATTAGTATGACCCCTTGACTTCACTCTGTAGTGCTCTAATTTGAAAATAAAGATATTGTATTATACTTATTATTATAATAAAAAAAAACAAACAAAAAATATTTTCAAATGTTGAAGAAAACAAATTGTTCACTCTATTATCTATTATTTGCTTAGTGGGGTTGTAACGTACGAAGGTGTTGTTTGTCGTTACGGTTCTTTTGTTTATATTTAGATTTCCTGGATTTGTCGCCGAAGACGCGATTTAGTCAACTTGGGTCCAAACAAAGAGATTCAAAGATAAACCTTTTACTTGATATTTAATTTGCTACTTAATACATCAATTTACAGTTTGAAACAGAATAAGAATTAGAAGTCAAAGATTCAGAGTTTAGAATTTGTAATCGAATTAGCTGTCTTGCTCAACTGTCGAAATAGAAGTGTGCTCCTTAACACCAGAACAATTTTATTTCTTCAGTGATAAGATAAGATAAAATGGAATAACAAAACAAGATTATAATTCCTAAGAATCGATTTCGGAATGTGAAAACTATTTGATTTACGAATTATTTGCTATTCCAAAATTATCTGTACAATGAGATGTGTAATTATCATTACAATGATAATAATATACAGAGTGATTCATGAAAACATTAAATTTATACAAGTGAGAAGTACATTACAGGGTTTTAAAACCAAATTCTATTTATATCATCTTCGTGTTTAATATACAATGAAATATATGTTTTACTTTTCTATTCGTCGCAGCATAAATGATATGTTTTCCTCTACAAATCTCCAAAAATAAATAAAAACCCGGAGTAAATTACTTGTTTACCTTTTTAGAATCTCTTAAAAAACCGGATTGATTTTTTTTACATTCCCCGAAAATAGACTTCACTTCCGCCTGGCGCGCGCGCGCGTTTCCCCTCACAATTTCAGTTTCTCTAGTCCCAGTGAACCGAAAAGCAACTTTTAATACATTTCACAGCCGTGAATCTTTTACGAGGCTCTCCCGGAAAGAGATAAAACTCGCTAAGTCGGAACTTAATTAAGTATTAATGAGGCCTGCGTGATCAATACCGGCCGAACCAACTTTTAAAATTTTATCAAAGTCGAAGGAGGATCAAAGCGAATCTGGAGGTTCACCTTAATTAGCGAAAAGGAAAAAAAAAACACAACACGGTTTCATTGTTTAGTCATGGTGTGTACGCAGAGAAGTGCAGTTTGTTTGGTAGTAATTTTCGAAACGGCGGAGTTTCGTTTGATGTTTGAAATTTTAATTCGGTCCTTTTTGCCAGAATGAAACAAACTGGGGAATGTAAACTAGGATGCAAATTCAAACTCGCATGTTTTTTAAACTTGGGTTTGTTTTTAAGTTTGATTAGTTTTCACTATACAGAACAAGAGTACAAAAAACATCCGATTTTCATTAATTATTAAATTTAAACTACAGAAATAACGAATAATTGGAATTACTAAATATAAATTAACTATTTGAACAAAACACGAAATAAACATTTGTAGTACGTGCGATCGCTTAAAACATGATTTAGAGTAAGCTTTGGGTTTTAAATTAGATTGGCACTACTGACTATTAACACATAGTTTAGCATAACCTCAAATTTATTCCACCATTCAATTAGCTGTGAAATGTATTATCATATTTTAAACGATCGCTCGGTATTTATTAACGTGGGATCAAATTTAAGCAGTATATTTTTAACTTCACCTTAAATCAGTGATTTGCACGGGTGGCGCGTGAAGTAAAATTTCGAGTTTAGAAAAGCCTGAAAATTTGGTTTGGTCGCTCCGCTTCGCGGAGCGACCAAACCAAATTTTCAGGCTTTTCTAAACTCGAAATTTTACTTCACGCGCCACCAAACCAAATTTTCAGGCTTTTCTAAACTCGAAATTTTACTTCATGCTTAATCTGGGAGTGGAAGACACTCGTTAGTTTAAAATATATTACTGTCAAAATGTGTGTTAAACTGTCAAAAAAATGATAGACAATAGCATGACCATCATTATAGTTTAATTCAAACTTGTGTCAAGTTGACACGATAAACTAAATGTCGGCTGAAGCCGGCTTGTGTCAAAATTATCAAATTGTAAATGGCAATGTAGATAACCGTAAAAATGAGACATTATGTCAAGATATGTAAAAAAATGTGAAAATCGCTGGAGAAGAAAAAACGACTTTGTCTTAAATCGGTATTTATTAACGTGCGATTAAATTTCGGCAGCATATTTTTAACTTCGCCTTAAATCAGTGTTTTGTACGCGTGGCGCATGAAGTAAAATTTCGAGTTTAGAAAAGCCCAAAAAATTTGTCTCGGGTCTCTACGCGACCCACGACAAATTTTCACAGGGCTTTTCTAAACTCGAAATTTTACTTCATGCTTAGTCTGGGAGTGGAAGATACTCGTTAGTTTAAAATATATTACTGTCAAATTGTGTGATATAACTGTCAAAAAAAAAAGATAAATAATAACATAACCATCATTATAGCTTAATTCAAACTTGTGTCAAGTTAACACGATGAACTAAATGTTGGCTGATGCCGGCTTGTGTCAAAATTGTCAAATTGTAAATGGCAATGTAGATAACCATAAAGAATGACACATTATGTCAAGATATGTAAAAAAAAAAATGAAAATCGCTGGAGAAGAAAAAACGACTTTGTCTAAGATCGGGATTTATTAACGTGGGATGAAATTTAAACAGTATATTTTAAACTTCGCCTTAAATCAGTGTTTTGTACGCGTGGCGCATGAAGTAAAATTTCGAGTTTAGAAAAGCCCCGTGAAAATTTGTCGAGGGTCGCGTAGCGACCCGAGACAAATTTTCTGGTTAGGTCGCTCCGCGAAGCGGAGCGACCAAACCAAATTTTCAGGCTTTTCTAAACTCGAAATTTTACTTCACGCGCCACCCGTGCAAATCACTGATTTAAGGTGAAGTTAAAAATATACTGCTTAAATTTGATCCCACGTTAATAAATACCGAGCGATCGTTTAAAATATGATAATACATTTCACAGCTAATTGAATGGTGGAATAAATTTGAGGTTATGCTAAACTATGTGTTAATAGTCAGTAGTGCCAATCTAATTTAAAACCCAAAGCTTACTCTAAATCATGTTTTAAGCGATCGCACGTACTACAAATGTTTATTTCGTGTTTTGTTCAAATAGTTAATTTATATTTAGTAATTCCAATTATTCGTTATTTCTGTAGTTTAAATTTAATAATTAATGAAAATCGGATGTTTTTTGTACTCTTGTTCTGTATAGTGAAAACTAATCAAACTTAAAAACAAACCCAAGTTTAAAAAACATGCGAGTTTGAATTTGCATCCTAGTTTACATTCCCCAGTTTGTTTCATTCTGGCAAAAAGGACCGAATTAAAATTTCAAACATCAAACGAAACTCCGCCGTTTCGAAAATTACTACCAAACAAACTGCACTTCTCTGCGTACACACCATGACTAAACAATGAAACCGTGTTGTGTTTTTTTTTTCCTTTTCGCTAATTAAGGTGAACCTCCAGATTCGCTTTGATCCTCCTTCGACTTTGATAAAATTTTAAAAGTTGGTTCGGCCGGTATTGATCACGCAGGCCTCATTAATACTTAATTAAGTTCCGACTTAGCGAGTTTTATCTCTTTCCGGGAGAGCCTCGTAAAAGATTCACGGCTGTGAAATGTATTAAAAGTTGCTTTTCGGTTCACTGGGACTAGAGAAACTGAAATTGTGAGGGGAAACGCGCGCGCGCGCCAGGCGGAAGTGAAGTCTATTTTCGGGGAATGTAAAAAAAATCAATCCGGTTTTTTAAGAGATTCTAAAAAGGTAAACAAGTAATTTACTCCGGGTTTTTATTTATTTTTGGAGATTTGTAGAGGAAAACATATCATTTATGCTGCGACGAATAGAAAAGTAAAACATATATTTCATTGTATATTAAACACGAAGATGATATAAATAGAATTTGGTTTTAAAACCCTGTAATGTACTTCTCACTTGTATAAATTTAATGTTTTCATGAATCACTCTGTATATTATTATCATTGTAATGATAATTACACATCTCATTGTACAGATAATTTTGGAATAGCAAATAATTCGTAAATCAAATAGTTTTCACATTCCGAAATCGATTCTTAGGAATTATAATCTTGTTTTGTTATTCCATTTTATCTTATCTTATCACTGAAGAAATAAAATTGTTCTGGTGTTAAGGAGCACACTTCTATTTCGACAGTTGAGCAAGACAGCTAATTCGATTACAAATTCTAAACTCTGAATCTTTGACTTCTAATTCTTATTCTGTTTCAAACTGTAAATTGATGTATTAAGTAGCAAATTAAATATCAAGTAAAAGGTTTATCTTTGAATCTCTTTGTTTGGACCCAAGTTGACTAAATCGCGTCTTCGGCGACAAATCCAGGAAATCTAAATATAAACAAAAGAACCGTAACGACAAACAACACCTTCGTACGTTACAACCCCACTAAGCAAATAATAGATAATAGAGTGAACAATTTGTTTTCTTCAACATTTGAAAATATTTTTTGTTTGTTTTTTTTTATTATAATAATAAGTATAATACAATATCTTTATTTTCAAATTAGAGCACTACAGAGTGAAGTCAAGGGGTCATACTAATCTAGTTACATTTTAAGTATACTACTTAATATTACCTCTTACATACTATATACAGAGTGTTTTATGTAACACCGAACATTTTCAATGTTAATTTTCATACAGAGAATTTTTCTTTTAAATATACATATGCATAGGTTGTACATTTTCCGACACTCGGTTTATTAAAATAATACAATTTGAAACTTTAAACGAGTGTTTTCCACTCCTAGGTTAAGCATGAAGTAAAATTTCGAGTTTAGAAAAGCCTGAAAATTTGGTTTGGTCGCGTAGCGCGAAGCGCGGAGCGACCAAACCAAATTTTCAGGCTTTTCTAAACTCGAAATTTTACTTCATGCGCCACCGGTACAAAACACTGATTCAATGTGAAGTTTAGCGGTGTGTTTTAAACTTCGTAATATGTCAGTGGTTTGTACCGGTGGCGCATGAAGTAAAATTTCGAGTTTAGAAAAGCCTGTAAATTTGGTTTGGTCGCTCCGCGCTTCGCGCTACGCGACCAAACCAAATTTTCAGGCTTTTCTAAACTCGAAATTTTACTTCATGCTTAGTCTGGGAGAAGAAAACACTCGTTTTAAGTTTCGGATTGAACTCTTAAAAAAAAAACAAGGATTATCTAAAGATTACGGCATATCCGCTGTAATTAGGACATGTATACTAGAAAGAAAAACTCCCTGTATGTACAATTTGTACTGAAATAAGGCGTGAGGCGTTGATTGCGATTGATTAGCTACAATTTGTGACACCTTTAATTTTTAGGTTATGTGTAATTGGGTTACCTATATCACGGCAACCTAATTTATCGAACAAACGAAAATAAACATTGAAAATGTTCGGTGTTACATAAAACTCTCTGTATATGTTAATAATCTGTGTACAGAGTTATCAGTTTTATTTTCCAAAATTATGCACCTGCAATGTACCAGAGGCGTAGCATGGGCTTAAGTCGCCCGGGGCGTAGGCCAAATTCGAACGAAAAAATTAAAAATATTTTGAAAAAACATAATATAGAAATTGCATTCAAACCATTTTGTAAAATTAATAATTATATTTTTAATAGTAAAACCAAAATTGATAAAGGTAATAGATCAGGAGTATATAAATTAACATGCACAGATTGTCAAGGAGTATACATTGGTCAATCTGGTCGTAATTTCAATACTAGACTAAAGGAGCATAACCGGGCTTTTCGGTTGCGACAATGTGATAAGTCATCTTTTGCAAAACATCTTTTAGATGAAAACCATACTTTTGGAAAAGATGTACTTACTATTATTCATTGTGCCGAAAAGGGTCGGAAGATGAATCTCCTTGAATCCCTAGAAATACATAAAGCTAGCGCAAATCCCCCTAATTAACGACCAGGTTGACCTACTGTATACCTCCATTTTTAAAGCCGTTTTGTAATCCGTTTTCATTTAATCACCTTTTGTATATATACCCGTATTGTTTAGCTGTGAAATGTATTATCATATTTTAAACGATCGCTCGGTATTTATTAACGTGGGATCAAATTTAAGCAGTATATTTTTAACTTCACCTTAAATCAGTGATTTGCACGGGTGGCGCGTGAAGTAAAATTTCGAGTTTAGAAAAGCCTGAAAATTTGGTTTGGTCGCTCCGCTTCGCGGAGCGACCTAACCAAATTTTCAGGCTTTTCTAAACTCGAAATTTTACTTCACGCGCGACCAAACCAAATTTTCAGGCTTTTCTAAACTCGAAATTTTACTTCATGCTTAATCTGGGAGTGGAAGACACTCGTTAGTTTAAAATATATTACTGTCAAAATGTGTGTTAAACTGTCAAAAAAATGATAGA
This sequence comes from Philonthus cognatus, assembly GCA_932526585.2. Classification (NCBI taxonomy): domain Eukaryota; kingdom Metazoa; phylum Arthropoda; class Insecta; order Coleoptera; family Staphylinidae; genus Philonthus; species Philonthus cognatus. The sequence goes on from OW052244.1 coordinate 79,493,287, forward strand.
CAATAGCATGACCATCATTATAGTTTAATTCAAACTTGTGTCAAGTTGACACGATAAACTAAATGTCGGCTGAAGCCGGCTTGTGTCAAAATTATCAAATTGTAAATGGCAATGTAGATAACCGTAAAAATGAGACATTATGTCAAGATATGTAAAAAAATGTGAAAATCGCTGGAGAAGAAAAAACGACTTTGTCTTAAATCGGTATTTATTAACGTGCGATTAAATTTCGGCAGCATATTTTTAACTTCGCCTTAAATCAGTGTTTTGTACGCGTGGCGCATGAAGTAAAATTTCGAGTTTAGAAAAGCCCAAAAAATTTGTCTCGGGTCTCTACGCGACCCACGACAAATTTTCACAGGGCTTTTCTAAACTCGAAATTTTACTTCATGCTTAGTCTGGGAGTGGAAGATACTCGTTAGTTTAAAATATATTACTGTCAAATTGTGTGATATAACTGTCAAAAAAAAAAGATAAATAATAACATAACCATCATTATAGCTTAATTCAAACTTGTGTCAAGTTAACACGATGAACTAAATGTTGGCTGATGCCGGCTTGTGTCAAAATTGTCAAATTGTAAATGGCAATGTAGATAACCATAAAGAATGACACATTATGTCAAGATATGTAAAAAAAAAAATGAAAATCGCTGGAGAAGAAAAAACGACTTTGTCTAAGATCGGGATTTATTAACGTGGGATGAAATTTAAACAGTATATTTTAAACTTCGCCTTAAATCAGTGTTTTGTACGCGTGGCGCATGAAGTAAAATTTCGAGTTTAGAAAAGCCCAGAAAATTTGTCTCGGGTCGCTACGCGACCCTCGACAAATTTTCACGGGGCTTTTCTAAACTCGAAATTTTACTTCATGCTTAGTCTGGGAGTGGAAGACACTCGTTAGTTTAAAATATATTACTGTCAAATTGTGTGTCATAACTGTCAAAAAAAAGATAAACAATAACATAACCATCAATATAGTTTAATTCAAACTTGTGACAAGTTGACACGATCAACTAAATGTCGGCTGAAGCCGGCTTGTGTCAAAATTATCAAATTATAAATGGCAATGTAGATAACCGTAAAAAATGACACATTATGTCAAGATATGTTAAATAATTTAAAATTCGCTGGAGAAGAAAAAACGACTTTGTCTTAAATCGATATTTATTAACGTGGGATTAAATTTAAGCAGTATATTTTTAACTTCGCCTTAAATCAGTGTTTTGTACGCGTGGCGCATGAAGTAAAATTTTGAGTTTAGAAAAGCCCAGAAAATTTGTCTCGGGTCGCTACGCGACCCTCGACAAATTTTCACGGGGCTTTTCTAAACTCGAAATTTTACTTCATGCTTAGTCTGGGAGTAGAAGACACTAGTTAGTTTAAAATATATTACTGTCAAATTGTGTGTCATAACTGTTAAAAAAAGGATAAACAATAACATAACCATCAATATAGTTTAATTCAAACTTGTGACAAGTTGACACGATCAACTAAATGTCGGCTGAAGCCGGCTTGTGTCAAAATTATCAAATTATAAATGGCAATGTAGATAACCGTAAAAAAATTACACATTATTTCAAGATATGTTAAAAAATTTATAATTCGCTGGAGAAGAAAAAACGACTTTGTCTTAAATCGATATTTATTAACGTGGGATTAAATTTAAGCAGTAAATTTTTAACTTTACCTTAAATCAGTGTTTTGTACGCGTGGCGCATGAAGTAAAATTTTGAGTTTAGAAAAGCCTGAAAATTTGGTCTGATCGCTCCGCTTCGCGGAGCGACTAAACCAAATTTTCAGGCTTTTCTAAACTCGAAATTTTACTTCATGCTCAATCTGGGAGTGGAAGACACTCGTTAGTTTAAAATATATTACTGTCAAAATGTGTGTTATATTGTTAAAAAGAGATAAACAATAACAAGACTATCATTAATGTTTAATTCAAACTTGTGTCAAGTTGACACGATGAACTAAACTTTAGCTGAAGCCGGCTTGTGTCAAAACTATTATAAATAAATAAATAAATTTATTGTGTTAACAGCAAGAAGCTTTACACTTGTCAATACATAATTTTACTTAATACTAACATAAAAGTTGAATATTTGAGACAAAAACCTACGAAATTACTGGAATTACGCTTAGAGTTAAAAATAAAATGAATAAATAAACAAATAGATAAACAAGTAAATAAACAAATAATTAGGCAACTAAAATATGAATAAATATATAAATATATTAATAGATATATAAGTAAATTATAACTAATATATAGATACATTCACACACACGTTAAAAATACATATAGGTAAATACGACTACATTCATTCATGTTAAAAATTTGTAAAATTAAAATGTTGGTATTCGTCCGAACTGTAGAATGCATTTCCAATCAAAAACTCTTTAATGACTTTTCGAAATTTTGAAATGACCAAGTCCCTGATTTTTTGTGGTAGTGCATTATAAAATTTAATTGCGTGGTACCTTACGCCTGTTCGGGATTTAGAAAGTCCTATAAATTGTTGGTAAACGTTCAAGTTTTGTCTAGTGTGGCGTGTATTGGTACTTGAATAAGTACTGTACGATTCAATATTGGTTTTGACGTGCAACAGGCATTCATAGACATTCAGACATGGTAACGTTAAAATGCATGTCCATGAAAGCCTGCCTACAATCCTCGGAATAACCGTAGTTACCTAGAATTCGTACAGCCTTCCGTTGCAATCCAAACATCCTATGCCATATTACAGAGTGACCCCAAACAAGTAGTCCGTACGCGAGATGTGATTGGAAATTGGCAAAGTATACAACTCGCAAAACACGACGCGATACCTGTTTATATAGGGAACGAAGGGCAAATATACTAGTAGCGAGTTTACTTGCTAGGGCTTCACCATGAGTATTCCACGATAGATTTGTCGTTATACGCATTTCAAGAATTTTTGTTGTTTCCACCTGATAATAAGTTGTTCCGAGGGAAAACGTTAGACTTGCCGATTTTGCTTCATTTAGTTTAAGGCGATTGCTACAAAACCATCTGGAGGCGCTCGATTGTGCCCCCGAGTGCAGCGCTATGACCCCATCCAAGTGTGTTGACTTGCTTATCTGAGTAGTATCATCCGCATATAACACAACGCTTGTTTGATCTATTGTACTAGGAAGATCATTGATATATATCAAAAATAGAAGTGGCCCTAGGATAGATCCTTGGGGCACACCTCGTACATAGTAGAGGTAGTATTTTGGGCTAGTACACTCTGCCTTCGATCACTAAGGTATGATACTATTAGTCTGCAGCTATCCGGATGCAGGTTATAGAAATATAGCTTTTTTAATAGAATCTTATCTGAGACACAGACGAACGCCTTCGAGAGGTCGAGAAAGGTAGATTTGCAAGTATTTTTCCCCTCAAAACAATCAACAGTCATTTCAACGAAATTACATATAGCTTCGGTGGTTGGACGCCCTTTTCTGAACCCATATTGCTCCTTACAAAATATCTCATAATGTTCAAAGTACTTGGTTAACTGAGATTGCAAAATACGTTCGAACACTTTGCCAATTAAGGGTAAGAGTGAGATTGGCCAATAATTATCCGGACCCGAAGAGTCGCCTTTTTTATAGATAGGTATAACTAATCCAACCTTAAGACAAGCAGAGAAAACTTTGTCTCTGATACATTTATTTATAAATTTTGCGAGAAGTATTAGAATGACCGTAAGGATTGATTTTAAAACGTCAGTTCGGAACCCATAAAAGTCCCTACTTTTACTTGGTTTTAAGCTGTTGATAGCACCACTCACTACACTAGTAGAGACTTCATTAAATTGGAAATACATTCCACAGGCTGGTGGGTTACGACACATTAAAATGATAGGATCAACGTCAGATTCAGTTACAGAATTAACTAGACTGGTGGATACATTCGAAAAGAAATCATTAAATTCGTTTGCTGTTATATTTGAAGTAGTTCTTGGCGAACTTGAGGTTCTGTCACAATTTATGATTTTCCACATAGCTTTAGGTTTAGTGTAAATGGCAATGTAGATAACCGTAAATAATGACACATTATGTCAAATAATGTGAAAAAATTTGAAAATCGCTGGAGAAGAAAAAACGACTTCGTCTTAAATCGGTCGAGGCGATCTTCATGTAAACTTTTCATTTGCGTATAATGTGAGGTTTATTTATGAGTTTCCGACGAACAAAAAAAACGTGTTTTTTTGACGTAAAGTATGTTTTTCATTTTAGTCAGATACGGATCAATATAAAAATTGAAGTATAACGTCAACTATTGTCATCTGAGTTAATATAGTCAATTTTGTCGAAAGATAGTCAACAAATAGTAGTAAAGATAATCGATGTAGTCAATGTTGCAAAAGACAGTCAGTATAGTTTCAGTGTAGTAAGACATTCACTGTTTAAATCAATATGTAACCTTTAAAGTCTAATGACAGTTACATTGACTATCACGACATTTTTACTATAAATCACTGTGTCGTTTGTTTGTTACCGCTATAAAATTTTGACTTGAAATTACTTGGTCGGCTGTCTTTCGACTTTGATAGTATTTTGTCATGTAATTTCTCTATCCACCGTATTATGACTATATTTCGCTTAATTGACGGGTTTTTTAATTTATCGACAGTATTTTGACTATTACAACATTAACTGTTAGTCTATAAGTATGATAGGATTTTGCCATTAACTCATTATGTGCCATTGCTGCATATACGCAACATTATTATTTTTATGTTAATTAAATGACTAAATAACTTAATTTGATATATTATATTATTTAACTTAACTTAAAAATGTATGAAGAGAAACGTAAATATATTTTTTTTTTTAAATATCTTGATTATTACTCATTTAAATAAAATGTTTTTAGTGTATTTCTAACTTCACAATATTTCAGTGTTTTATACGCGTGGCGCATGAAGTAAAATTTTGAGTTTAGAAAAGCCCCGTGAAAATTTGTCGAGGGTCGCTGCGCGACCCTCGACAAATTTTCTACGCAGGGCTTTTCTAAACTCGAAATTTTACTTCATGCTTAGTCTGGGAGTGGAAATACACGTTCTAAACTTTATATTGCGCGTTTTTATACAAAATCGACGAATACCTTACATTTACAGCGTATACATTATTTATATTTAAAACAAAAAATCATAGAATGTAATACAATAAGTCATTCGTAGAAATCATATAAAGAAGTGTAGAATTTTACGTAATATCCACTTTTAGAGTTAACTCTATAATTCCTCGGCTCCTAAAGGGTTGACTGAATTTTGATTATTGCGACATTTCGACTGTAACCATTTTACAAAAATAAAAATACGTAATTATCACAATTTATCAAAAAAAACAATTTAATTATTGTTTACTAAAATAACTAAAGCCCGTAATTATTGATAGAAATAAATTTAAAATATCTAAAAACAGTTTTTTGCTGAGATTCCTCATTATAACAAATATAGAGAGTTTTATGTAACACCGAACATTTTCATAACGAACATTTTTCTTTGAAGTATCTATATACATACACGTTGCACATTTTTCGATGCTCGGTTTATTAAAAGAATTTAATTTGAAGCTTTAAGCGAGTGTTTTCCACTCCCAGGCTAAGCATGAAGTAAAATTTCGAGTTTAGAAAAGCCTGAAAATTTGGTTTGGTCGCTCCGCGCTTCGCGCTACGCGACCAAACCAAATTATCAGGCTTTTCTATACTCGAAATTTTACTTCATGCTTAGCCTGGGAGTGGAAAACACTCGCTTAAAGCTTCAAATTGGATTCTTGTAATAAACCGAGCATTGGAAAATGTGCAACGTATGCATATGGATACTTTAAAGAAAAATTCTCGTTATGAAAATATTCGGTGTTACATAAAAGTCTCTGTATATTTTTCTTATTTTAATAAAATTTTGTGCGGATTTTGAACATATGTTTACCTATCCAAATATATACAACTCTCAACAGTACACCATTAATAGTTTTTGAGTAATTACTAACTGAACGTAAAATTAGACTAATTTTATGCGATTTTGAAGAAGACACAAATTTTAACATTTTATATCTTGATAATTTTTTTAAATTTCTCCGTGACAATATATGCGTATATTGAATTGAGTATAAAAGACTTTTTGAAAATTAGAAAAATCTAACAATATCCTATTAACTGTTTTTAAGTTATTTTCAAATGAATGTAAAGTAGTCAACGTTTATGCAAATTTCATACAATTGTAACATAAAAAAAACGTATTATGAAAATATTTTGATATACCTTTATGAAATTTTGTGTGGATACCAAGCAACACATATTACCCTTACAAAATAAAATATCTTCTAACAAGTGTTTCCACTCCTTAATTAGACATGAAGTAAAATTTGGAGTTTAGATAAGCCTGAAAATTTATATTGATCTCGTAACCAATCCAAGATTTTCCTAAATTCGAAATTTGACTTTATTCGCCAAGCGTATAAATTACTAAAGTATTGTGAAGTTTAAAATATACTGTTAAGGCTTTGAATTTTTTTAAATCATTCATAAACATATTCGAATTATACGAATAAATCAAATTATTGGAATATTTAAATTATTCGAATATCAAATATTTGAATATTCGAATATTAAAACGTTGGAATTATTAAAATATGTGAATAAATTAGTGATTCAAATATAAATATATAAATATTCAAATACACAGTAAAATAATATATTATTTAATGAGATTTTACGTTTACTCATATCTTATCTAACCAAATTTAACCTAAATTAAGCTGTCATACAAAATTTAAACAAATAGTTTATTAGGAAACTAGTGTATGAAGTAAGGCTTTTGGATATGATTTGCGAGTTTAGGGCACGAATCGTTAGGCGAATGACCTAATCGCAAAGAGATTATATAAACTGTTTAAAAATGTAAGTCCTAGTTAAATTGCATTGGCCATTTAAACCCTAGTGCAAAAAAGTAGAGCTTCACGCATATTAATCGATGCATAAATAAAGCTTTTTGGTGAGGTCGTAGATAAAAGTGTTTAAAAAAGTAACTACCATTTAAAATGCATTGATCATTTAAGGTTGCAGTTTCTAGAGAGACAGACTATGCCCAGCCATTTGTTAGAGTGAGATAGACTTATACATCTATTTCTAGCATAAAAAGGTAAACGTAATATATCATGGACATTTTTTTTAATAAATGTTGAGCTAATTTAATACAGAATGTACGGACACCCTTGAATTTTACGTAGTACAAGTTTTTGTTGTCTAAAAAGGAGTGATCTTGCTCTGTGAAACGACAGTTTTATCACAATTCACCTACTGCTCTTCTCTAATCAATTCATGTCTTGACCAAGCTACTAAGTCACGGATTCAAAGAGTTCAAAACGCGTGTATCAGACTGATTTATGGATTGCGCAGGCGTGATAGAATATGTCATAAACTCGGGGATTTAACATGGAGAACCGCCAAAAACTGCAAAGCTATTGTTTATATTATAATATAGTCAAACAAAAAACACCTATTTATTTATCTGAAAAACTGTGTTATAGAATTGATGTTTATAATATTAACATTAGAATTCGAGGAAGATTATCGCCACCAGCACACAAAACAACATTATACAGTGTGGGCCTGAAAGGCGTACGATTTTAAAAACACTTTTGCGTTTGAAGCTTCAGAGAGGGGACTGCGCGGGTGGTGGGGTTAAGTAGCCCGGTTCTCGGAAATTTAGTCGCGATGGATCACTTCACCGGAGCGCAACGTGCATTCTGCGTTAAACATTATTACAAAAATGGCGATTCGTGCGTTATTGTTCGGCGTTTATTTCGGCGTGAGTTTGGATTACATGACCTAAATCAGTGTCCGAACGAAAGTGTGATTCGATCGTGGGCCAGAAAGTTCGAAGCTACTGGTTCGACTCTCAAACAGAAGCCTGCGGGACGTCCAAGGTCAACGAGAACAGAAGACGCAATTGAACAAGTTAGAGCTTCAGTTCAACGTAATCCTGCTAAATCGACTCGAAAGCGTTCAGCCGAACTTGCGGTATCCAGAACATCTTTGCGTCGCATTTTGTTGAAAGATCTGAAATTGCACCCGTATAAAATTTAAGTTGTGCAGGAATTACAGCCAAATGATCCAATTTTACGACGAGCCTTTGTTCAAACAATGTTGGAACGCTTTCGGAGTGTCAACAATATTCTGTTCTCCGACGAAGCACATTTTCACATAAATGGGCATGTGAATAAACAGAATTGCCGTTACTGGGCTGCAGAGAACCCACGTGCAAAACTCCAAAAGCCTCTGCATTCGCCAAAAGTAACCGTTTGGGCGGCCATGTCAGCACACGAAATTATCGGACCCTACTTCTTCGAAAATCGACAAGGCCAATCTGTCACTGTAAATTCTGACCGATACATAACCATGTTAAGGGATTTTTTCTTTCCACAACTGCAACAATTTGAAGCCTATAATCGTGCGACATGGTTTCAACAAGATGGCGCGACATGCCATACAGCTAATGCCTCTTTGACGGTCGTATTCGAGATGTTTGCTGGGAAACTGATATCGCGCCGAGGTGACATTGCATGGCCTCCTAAAAGTCCAGATCTAACGTCACTGGACTTTTTTTGTGGGGATATCTAAAAAGTAAAGTCTACTCCAATAACCCAGCCACGATTAACCAGTTGAAGACCAATATCCGGGAAGAAATGGCAGCTATTCCCCGTGCAATGTGACTTTTTACCAATTTGAGGTTCAGATTCGAAGAATGTTTGCAGCGCGATGGTGCACACCTGGATGACGTTATTTTTAAGAAATGAATTTCCCAGATGTAAATTTTTATAGAAATAAAAATTTGTATGTGAATTGTACTTAGTTTTTTTTTTAATGATTTTTTCAAACTCGTAATTATTTCTGGCCCACCTTGTATGAGAGATCGTTCCATTTTACAATTGTCAACTTCTTAAATAAATAGCCTTTATTCTGGACTAATATCGATTCCAGAGTTTATTTTAAAATGCGTTTATTTAATATGTTATTTTTAGAACAGTCCAATTAAGTTTAATATATTAAATATTGTTTTTTTTTTTTTAGTAATACATGTGTGTTCGTTGTATTATTTGGTAGTATTATTTAGTAGTATATGTAATATTTCAAGGTGTAATGGAAGATCAGTGTGTACATTTTGTTCACATCTGAATTACATCTTATTTTTTTTTTAACAAAATGTTATAATCATGTATAATTTATATTGTATAATGTATCTTCTGTTGGAAAAATAAAATTTATTATTATTATTATTATTATTAAATAAATGACTCAAGAAATTGCTACTTTTAGAATTTTTTTCAAAAAAACTTAATATCTTAATCGTTTTAAAATGGTGACATTAAAAGTTCCCAAGTTTTAGGATTATTGTGATGTGTCATGTAAGATTGTCCTATAATCAGAACATAAATAGTGCTGGAACTAGTGACTACCAAAAACGTTGGATTTTACCCAAAATAAATCCCAACCTTAAGCACTAGTGTTGAAAGGTAGAGCATTGCGCATATTAATCGATGCATAGATGATGCTTTTTTGGCGAGGTCGCAGATAAATATTATCGTTTAACTAAAAATAATTTGGAAGAGGAAATACATTTTATGCACACAAAATCAGTTGTTCATGCGCAAAAAAAGGAAATCAATCAAAAATTATTTCATTCAACGAATAATAAACGTAATTTATAACGTAATAAAAATAATCGTAAATATTCATTGAAACTTGCACAGCACACAACAAATTCGTACATAATAAAGCCCCTTACACACACACACACACCAACACACATTTATCTATAAATATTCGATTCGTATAATTTACAATTTATTTAAAAATCGCTTTTTAATTACCCGATATTTGATCGAGTGTGCAGAGGAGGGGAAATATAAAATATTCCAATCAAAAGCTAATTAATTTTTCATACACCTGTACGATCGGTGTTTGCACGCACTCGACCTCATCTCCTGAATATTTTATTTGCGTTCGTTATTGTTAATACATATGTACTGATATATGTAAATATTAGTTGTGCGGGAATTTTAAATAAAAAATAATGGGAAATAATCGTTTTTCTTGTTTGAATAATCGAAAAAATTAAAACCGGTCTGCCTCGCGCGGTTTTATGAATATTTATTTAAAGAGATGAAATATTTATAAGGGTGGGTTTTATTTATAGTTCGATTTTATGTTAATATGTTTTGTATCATATTCCCTTCCTAATGGTGACATAGCCAACTATGCTTTCCATTTAAAAAATGCAAATTCGTGTTATAACTAGAAAAATTATGTCGATAGAAATAATTTGATAAAATGTTATTATTTAGTGTAAAGTTATCTAAAACTTTGCCATTTATAGTTTTTTCTATCTCTTTTAATAACCGAGAAAAATTGACACTTTTTACATTTTTTAAAATATCGAGTTACCCCTGACTTTTTCGAAAATTTGACAAACGGCTTTTTATTGAGCCCGCAAAACTGCACTACTTTGCCCATTTAACTGTTTTTCTATATCTTATAGTTTCCGAAATCCCCATACAAAACATGAAAAAAACTGTTCCTGTATGTAAATAAAAATGGTGACGTGTCTATCATAGTACTTTCCCCATTAAACGTCTAGTCTTAATCAGTAGGGTCTGATGAAATTTGATTAGATACTTGAAATCAATGCCTTTCAGAAATCGTACCTTATTTAACATATTTTTCTTATTCCTGGATGACCTTTTGTTAACTTTTGATCGTACGTCTCATTTATGTGTTCCCTTTTTCACAAAATATTAATCATGTCAAAGTCAAAATACCGCCACAAATATCAATGGTTACTGATTTAAGGCAAAAATAATAAAAAATTCTTGTTAAAAAAATATATTAACAAAATATACACCACAAGGTTTAAAAGGAAAAGAAGAGAAAATAAATGAAAGAGGATGAGTTGCATAAATAATTAAAATTGCATGTTTCAGCAATATATAAAAAATTATTATAATAATAATATACCTACCAAAATTGTTAGATTGTTTTCTTTGTGACCGATGAGAAGTTGGCCATAAATTCTCCAGCCACGGATTTAACCCAGCACCTCCACAATCTGACATTTCATTATTACATGTTTAAACATTTATAAATCCTTTTTGACGATCTATCCAATTAATTTTATAAATATTACAGTATTCCAAAAGATATTAAATAACAAACATTTAAAAAAAAATGTCTATACCACACATATTAACTAGACACAATTCTTGATTTAACAATTTTCAAAAATTCATATTTTCTATTTGTCCTTATATAGAAACACATTTTTTATGTCAATTGTTTCTATGGGGTATTGTTAACAATCTTCACCGATCAAAACACCGTAAAAATGACTTTGTGATTTTTTTGTTGTCCAGCCACGATTATTCATCCCGAAATTTTCAAAAATTCATAATTTTTGGATGAATAATCGTGGCTGGAAATAAAAAAAATCACAAAGTCATTTTCACGGTGTTTTGATTATTTAAGATTGTTGACAATACCTCATAGAAACAATTGACGCGAAAAAATTGTTTCTATATGGGGACAAATAAAAGTTATGAATTTTTGAAAATTTCTGAATAAATAATCGTGGCTGGAAATTAAAAAAATCAAAAAGGTATTTTCGCGGTGTATTGATTGATGAAGATTGTTAACAATACCCCATAGAAACAATTGACACGAAAAAATTGTTTCTATATGGGGACAAATAAAAGTTATGAATTTTTGAAAATTTCTGGATAAATAATCGTGGCTTCAAATTAAAAAAATCACAAAGTCATTTTCACAGTGTTTTGGTTGATTAAGATTGTTGACAATGCCCCATAGAAACAATTGACATGAAAAAATTGTTACTATATGGGGACAAATAGAAGTTATTAATTTTTGAAAATTTCTGAATGAATAATCGTGGCTGGAAATTAAAAAAAATCACAAAGTCATTTTCACGGTGTTTTGATTATTTAAGATTGTTGACAATACCCCATAGAAACAATTGACACGAAAAAATTGTTTCTATATGGGGACAAATAGAAGTTATGAATTTTTGAAAATTTCTGGATGAATAATCGTGGCTGGAAATAAAAAAATTACACAGTTATTTTTACAGTTTTGATTGGTTAAGATTGTTAACAATACCCCATAGAAACAATTGACACAAAAAAAATTGTTTCTATATGGGGACAAATAGAAGTTATAAATTTTTGAAAATTTTTGGATGAATTATCGTGGCTGGAAATAAAAAAAATCACAAAGTCATTTTCACGGTGTTTTGATTGTTTAAGATTGTTGACAATACCTCATAGAAACAATTGACGCGAAAAAATTATTTCTATATGGGGACAAATAGAAGTTATTAATTTTTGAAAATTTCTGAATGAATAATCGTGGCCGGAAATAAAAAAAAATCACAAAGTCATTTTCACGGTGTTTTGATTATTTAAGATTGTTGACAATACCCCATAGAAACAATTGACACGAAAAAATTGTTTCTGTATGGGGACAAATAAAAGTTATGAATTTTTGAAAATTTCTGGATAAATAATCGTGGCTTCAAATTAAAAAAATCAAAAAGTCATTTTCACGGTGTTTTGATTGGTTAGGATTGTTAACAATACCTCATAGAAATTATTGACACGAATAAATTGTTTGTATGTGGGGACAAATAGAAGTTATGAATTTTTGAAAATTTCTGAATGAATAATCGTGGCTAGAAATAGAAAAAATTAAAAAGTCATTTTTACGGTGTTTTGATTGGTTAATATTGTTAACAATACCCGATAGAAACAGTTGACACGAAAAAATTGTTTTTATATGGGGACAAATAAAAGTTATGAATTTTTGAAAATTTTTAAATCAAGAATTGTGCCTAGTTAATATGTGTGGCATAGACATTTTTTTTAAATGTTTGTTATTTAATATCTTTTGGAATACTGTAATATTTGTAAAATTAATTGGATAGATCGTCAAAAGGATTTATAAATGTTTAAACATGTAATAATGAAATGTCCGATTGTGGAGGCGCCGGGTTAAATCCGTGGCTGGAGAATTTATGGCCAACTTCTCATCGGTTTCTTTATGTACATTTTAAGGGCTTGAAATACAAAATTCTGACCTAAATATAATTTAACAATTAACCTTATTTGTATGGCATACTAAATCCATTTCACTCTAATCCAATTGGTTGAAGATTTCACTTGAAGTCAGTGTTTTATACGCGTGGCACATGAAGTAAAATTTCTAGTTTGGAAAAGCCTGAGATTTTACTTCATGCTTAACCTGGGAGTAGAAAATCTTGTGAGATCAATCAGAAGCCAATTTCCAGTTTCCTTTTTTGTAAAGTTTACCACAAAATAAATTTGTTGTTCAAGTTTAGGACAAACACAAATTCGTGTACATTGAATCAAAGTTTTATATTAACATGAAACTTACAGAATTTGCTTAGCATTTGCATTGCAGAAAATTGAATTATGCCGACGCATTTTTTCAAAATATTAAGCCAAATGCAATAATTTGAACGATTTTAGAAGAATGTTTATTTTGACAGCATTGCAAAAACTGATTATCAAATCAACCTAAAATTTATAGAATCTACACAAAATCCAATTAATTTTAATTGGCTATAATGGAAATTTAAATATCTTCACTAGATTTTCCAAAATATGAAATCAAACTTGAAATTTCGTAAAAAAAACGTGAATAACGGATTTATTTATTTATTTTGTTTAAAAAAATTGTAAATATTTACAGTTTTATGTGATTAACATGAAATTCGGAGAATTTACTTAAAATTTATTTCACTTACATTCTATAAAAAGAAAAGAAAATTATCTTGACGCGTTTTCCCAAAGTATTCAGCCAAAGTTGAAATTATGCAATATAATTAACAGTTTTGGGAACATGTTTTCTTTGAAAAAATTGTAAAAAATAATATAGTGTACCATCAACATGAAATTCACAGAATGAGAATTGATTTTACTTACATCTTATAGGGAGAACAATAAATTCTTACCACATTTTCTTGAAATATTCAGCCAACGTTGAAATTTTGCAATAAAATCAACGATTAAGGAGAATATTTCCTTTGAAACAATTGTAAAACAGAATTTGAAATCAATATTAATACTAATAATTTACACAGAAATGAATACACTTTGATTGGTTGTATTTTAATTTTAAATATCAGATCTGGATATTCCAAAATAACAAATCAAAGTTAAACTTTGATATGATTCATATTTATTTTATTAAATTAAATTCCATTCATTCCGAATAATGTCTGCTCATTTTGAACTTTTGCAATTTTGTTTCTGATTGATTGTCTAACGAGGGTTTCCACTCCCAGGTTAAGCATGAAGTAAAATTTCGAGTTTAGAAAAGCCTGAAAGTTTGGATTTGCCGGGGCGCGCGAGCGCCCCGGCAAATCCAAACTTTCAGGCTTTTCTAAACTCGAAATTTTACTTCATGCGCCACGCGTATTCAACGCTGACTTTCAGTAGAATCTTCAAACAATTGGTTAGAGTAAAATAAATTTAGTTTGTTGATTATCAATTGTTTATATGACGGATAAAAACACATCACCATCATTTTTATGTTTGGGTTGAATGAATATTTACGTTTAAATTTTATTTATGTCAAAATTCGATATGTAAATTTGGACCAGAATTTTCTTTTCACAGCTTAAAATAAAAACGACGTTTATCTTTCCATTAAACATTTCTTAGAAAGTAATTGAAAACATTGCGTTTTTACATCCATTAAACATTACTTAAAATGAAATTGAATACACTGCGTTTGGGGCCTCGGTGGCCGAGTGGGTAGAGACCCTGCCCATAGACCAAGAGGTCGCGGGTTCGAATCCCGTCCGGTAGAATGATTTATGAACAATAAATTATTCCATCCGGGTCCATGGATGTAGTATGAATGTATTGTGGCGTCCAAACGAATTAAATCTGTGTGAGAATCAGTTAATTAATTAAATGAAAATAATACAATGGCAGATGGCTGTTTGGCGAAAGCCGAGGCCAATGATACAATAAAAAAATATACACTGCGTTTTTCCTCTCATTAAAAACAAAATAATAGGAAACTTTCTATATTTCTGTTTATTTTTTTTATACTAATATACACCCATACATACGTATTCGATAGTTGAAACAAACAAAAAATTGCTATTTTTTAGACCGTATAATTAATTGTGTAATTAAATATACATAAAATGCGAATTTTTTATTTTTCTGCCACATTTATTGACAAGATTTTTTTATATGATCATCATTAAAGAAAAATCGAAAAACTACTAAGAGTAAGAGTACTTCCGGTTTCCGCATTTTCACGAAAAGCTTTTCCCATCCTAGGATTGCAATAAAAAGCTTAAGTTTATAGTATCAACTTAACATCTCGATTAGTTTAGGCTGTACAATGGTGACGGGCAGACGGACAGAACTTTTTCAAAAATGGTCTTAGTCAACTCGAGGGACCTCAAAATGGATGATATATCCACTAACATTTTTGATTTGAAAGTGTTTGCAAAAACAATACTTTTCCTTTGTTTTACTCGTACATATGGAGGAAAGTGGAAATATTTTACTATTTTGTATTATTCATTAAATATTTTGTGTATTTATTAAAAATCCCGCAAATTTTACGTAATTTGTAACTTATATTGAGTTTAATTATGTGTATTAAACTCAATATATGTTACAAATTACGTTAAATTTGCGGGATTTCTTACCTGAAATAAAATTCTCATAGAATTAGATAATTAATTAACAAAGATATTCTTGTTGGAGTTACGTGTTAGTTAGTAGTTAAATTCCTTTATCTTCACTGTTTTAGTTTATTTCTAGATTTACATTTTAGGCACGATGTGCCCTTCTTAATAGTTTAACGTATTAGAAAAATTAGTAAATAAACATTAAAATAAAAATTATTTCCGCAAACAAGTGCAATTGATTTATAATCAGATAAAGACCGGCTAGTTTATAAGATTAACTTTAAGAGTGGGTTATTTATTTAAATAGGAGTAACCTTCTAAATTTCGATTTAAGTCCGTTAAATAACCTACTCTTTAAGTTAATCCCTTAAACTAGTCGGCTCTATCTGATTTCAAATCAATCGCACTTGTTTGCGCAAATAATTTTTGTTTTAATGTTTATTTACTAATTTGTCAAATACGTTAAACTATTCAAACGGGGCACATTGTGCTTGAAATGTACATCTTGAATTAAATTAAAACAGTGAAAATAAAGGAATTTAACTACTTACATTTCTATAATTATTTTACAATTTTATTATTGAAAACGATGTTGGTGTCGAGTAGTATATCCAGCATTAATTAATCTATTCATTTACCAGTTTGAATATCCATTTTATTTTTCACATGATCAACTTTAACATTTCAATTTCATGCCTATTAATAAATAATATTGGAAATTCCCAACTCCTTGTTTATTCAATCGCGAAACGAGCGTCAGTTTGCAGAAAATAGCGCTCATTATTAATTCACCTGGAAAACTTTACACGGATTGACAATAATTTCATGTTATTGTGTTACACTCGCCGTGCATTTTCCAACGTGACAATGGGAATGTTTTATTGTTGTTTAACCCACATAACAGCCAATATCGCGTAATGTGTGGCGTTTTGATTGTGGTTATTAAATATTTTCCTCTGAGCATATTGATTTTATTTACCCAACAATTTCAAACGCGAGACTCCACAAAGTCATTTCGTAGCACTTTGTCGAGTGCTTTTGTTCAATTTTAAAATATTCTGAAAATTGAATGTTGGAACGTGATACCAGAGTACGGGTAATAATATATCGTAAGTTTATGCGAAATAGTCATATGCACTTAATAAGATTTACCTGTAATCTGGCGATAAGTGCTTTATTGATGTTTTTATTTTATTTATTTATAATAAACGGAAAAATCATTTTATACCTTCAAATTCAAGTGTTGAAAATAATTTAGACTCGTCTACTTTTCAAAATCAGATAGAAATTTGTGTATACACTTCTTAACAAGCACAAAGTAAACAATTCCAGTTTAGAAATGCCTGAAAATTTGTATTTGCTGGCGCGAAATTTTATTCTACGGATTATTTTGCGATTTAATTCACATTGGCTATACCAGGGATGATTTTATATGCAATTTTTAATAATTCATCTTAAATCATAAAAACAATCTAATGCGATTAATTTTATATTACTGAAGCCGAAGATGCAGTGTTTCCAATACTTTCAAAATTTTTCGTATTAAAAAAAAGGAAATGTAATCTAATCTAACCTAGAATACCAAGTGTTAAGCCATTAAGCGCCATAGATGCAATAACGCAACATTGTTAATTTTTTGTTAATTGAATTACAAAATATATTAATTTGATTCATTGTCATATTTGACATGACTTGAGAATGTGTAAGGAAAAATAAAAATATATTGTTATTTAATTATTTGTATTATTACTCATTATAAATAAATATTTCTAAGTGTATTTCTAACTTCACAATATTTCAGTGTCTTATACGCGTGGCGCATGAAGTAAAATTTCGAGTTTAGAAAAGCCTGAAAATTTGGTTTGGCCGCTCCGCTCCGCGGAGCGACCAAACCAAATTTTAAGGCTTTTCTAAACTCGAAATTTTACTTCATGCTTAATCTGGGAATGGAAACACTCGTTCGAAAATTCAAATTGAACGCTTTAAAAAAACCGACGAATACCAGAAAATTTACAGCATATACATTAGTATATTTTATAGGAAAATTCCCAGTACGTAATATATTAAGTCATTCATAGAATTCATAAAAAGACGTACAGAATTTGATCTAAAATCATTTTTTAGACTTAACTCTATAATTGTTCGGCCGTTAATGGATTATCCACCAAACATAGCTATAGCAAAATAGGTTAACTCATTCATATCTAAGGTGGAAAAACACTTGTTAGAAGTATAAATAAAATTTAAATAAACATATTGGCGAGATTTGAGTTTTATCACGCAATGTAATATTTTTAAAGATGTATAAATACATACCCGTAAAGGATTTTTTTCCCAATTTTTTTTTAGGATATTTAATTATCGAAAATTAAAATTATGTGTATAATTTACTACCGATATAATTTATGTAATATTTATTATGTGATGTGGTGTAAGTTGTACGTTCTAATGAAGAATTATGCGTTTCAGCTGTCAGCTCGATGAAACCGAACATGGATTCCTCGAATTGCATCCTGGTGCAGGACGTGAAGGATGTGACACACGACCAGATGACGCAGGGTTCCGTTTCAACGCAGTTACCCACAGAAGGTAATTTATCGAAGTTAACATTTGCTATTTTAACGAGGGAATCAATAAATATCAGCAAACGTTTCATGCATGTTGACATATTTCATATAGAATTACTCTTGATCACATATAAAATAATAGACATCCGAATAATATTTTATATTCTGTGAAATATGAAAATAATAGAAATTTAATCATTTTATAAATTAATTGAATTTATGTTCAGTATTCCGACATTTGCAATAAAAAAAATATTTCTTCCGTTTTTTTACCACTTTTAAAAATTGTAAAAAATAAATCGATCCAACAAAATGTAACTTTGAGCGCTAGTATTAAACAAAATTTTTAAGCATCGAAAAAGTAGTTTAAGATAAATTATATATATTTCGAAATACTCAAATTAAGTGGACCTCTTAGAAACTAGAGATATTCTGAAGATATTAAAATTCGTGAAATTTCTGAAACGACCATTTATATAAAAATACTCATATAGTGCATTCGATTTTTGTCTACGTCATTACTCAAATTATTAAATGAGTTTTAATTTAAGCTTTTAATGTAAGCGTTTAAATTACATAAATGTGCTGAGTTTTAATTTTAGCTTTTAATTCAGGCGTTTAAATGACAGAAATGTGCTTTTCTGTAATTTAAAGATTAAGTTCTGTGCATACCCTCAATGATGACCATTTTAGAATTAACTTTTTTTAAATCGTTTAATTAGACAAAAAGGTCAGCATTAAGTTATTTAATTGATGAGGCGGATACATGATAAAACTCCATAATACTATTTTAAATAAAACAACACAGTCGGAAGCGTTTAATTTTTATTGTTAAACACTGCAACATGTTTTACCAGGCAGTGGCTTTATCAGGCAGATTATATTTAATAATTTTTGATTCTGACAAATTTAGTTTACGACTTTAGTTACATTCTTGCAAAATTTTAAAATTTGGGTTGAAGTTATGTTGGTATTCGATAAAATTATTGGCATTACATTTGCAGTAAGTTACTGTATGTAACAGCAAACACTTGTATAATTCAATGTCCGTCGGGGTATTAGCCCGGGAAGTAGTTGTTTCAATGAGTGTTTGATATAGTCTTTGTAAGACTAACTTGTTGTAGATTGCGAAAGGAATCGCACTTTTAATGTTTTTATTGGCATAAGTTGAGGAAGTTTTCTTAAATTGAAAGCATTTTTTTTGTTCAGAAATACGGTTTGGGAAGCTACGTCCAGTTTAACGTATACCTTGGGACAACTCCCACATTTAATTCAATTCAATTCAATTTATTAATTTCCAGAAAGAACAATCATTACATTCATGGGTTAGTCAAAATACATATAATAGTTTAGGTAAAACCTTACTGACTATATATACTTATTAAATTTCAAATTCAAAACTATTTGAATTCGAGAAAATAAGCTTACGCTTCTTGTAGTTTGCACACTTTAAACATAATATATAAAATTACGAAAAAACTATTCGTGAAAATGCAAACAGTGTCTTAATTAATAAGACAATTTAAGACGATCGTCTTAAATTGTCTTATTAATTAAGACACTGTTTGCATTTTCACGAATAGTTTTTGCGTAATTTTATATATTTTTATCGTCTTAAATTGTCTTATTAATTAAGACACTGTTTGCATTTTCACGAATAGTTTTTTCGTAATTTTATATATTAAAACTTATTGCAATGCAATAAATGCATTAAAAGTACATTAAAATACAATAGACTACAATAAAATAATGGTTTTACACCTTAAAAACATTATATCAGTTATTATAATACGAGATTATTACAGTAATTGTTAAATTCGTCTACAGTGTAGATTCCTTGCTCTTCTAGTATTCTCTTCGTTGTTGTTAGACATTTTTTCTGTGGCAGATTTCGAATATTTGCTGGCAGTTTATTATACACCTTTAAGGTTTGGACCATGCACGAGTTATGATAAAAGCTGTGGTGGTGTTTGGGAAGTTTTAGTTCATTGGTCCGGGTATCGTGATTGTAATGTGTTTGATGAATTATGAAGAGGTGCATGTTACTCTTTACAAACTTAATGGACTCATAGATGTATAGGCTAATAATTGGCATAATTTGTTGTCTCCTAAATAATTCTCTACAGCTGTGGCCCCGTTTTTTGTTACATATAGCACGTATAAGTTTTTTCTGTGTGACGAATACTTTTTGAATATTAATTTGTGTTGCACAGCCTCAAAATAATAATCCATATGTTAAAAGAGGTTGACAGTAGGCCATGTATACTGTTCGTGCGGCATTTTCGTGAACGTCCTCTCTCGTCGCATATATAAGATAGAAGTATTTTGCTAATTTTGAGCAAATCTCCTGTATATGGAAATTTCACTTAAGGTCCTTTTGCACCGTAAGGCCCAAAACCGTGCTTTCTCCGTTTCAGTGATGTCTTCTTCCTTGAGTTGTATATTCATTTGCCCCATTGGTGCTCTAAAGTTTATAGCATTTGTTTTAGCTGCATTCATTTGTAAATAATTCTAGGTAAGCCATGTGTTCAGATCTTGAATTGTTTGATTTGGGTTCAGATTTTGTATGGTGTTCCAACAAATATACGCCAGAGCTCGTGGTTTTATCAGATTTTTCTTTTGTATTATTGATGAATTTATTGACTGAATTATTCGTGCTGAAGGAAGCAATTACATTAAACGATTTGAGTTTTTTGCTGATGGCAATCGAAGGAGACCATTAAATGTTAATGAGCAATATTTATTATTCCGGTTTTTCAACTGGTGGAATATACTAATTTTAGGGCTTGTTGTTTTTGTTTTTTAAAAAGGATGTCTAAGATTAGCTTTTGAGGAAAGCCGTGTTATTAGCTGTTATTAAAATTCTATTTAGCTCATTATTCAAACTAGGACTTGATCGTGGGACAGTGGTTAGCCCATGCAACATGGAATGTTATGCTGCAAGTTTATGTTACATAGGATGGAATGATGCTTTAGATCCTGGGTCTCCAAACTATCTTCTTCGCGGGCCACAAATACAATTCTGCATAATAAAGTCGGCCAAGATCCGATTAATTTTATAAAGTTATGAAAAATTTAAGGAACAATTGTTACAATATTTCAAAATATCACATTTACAAAAAAAATTACAAACAATCGCGGGCCGGATTCATGTAAGTCGCGGGCCGGATTTGGCCCGCGGGCCGTAGTTTGGAGACCACTGCTTTAGATTGTGGTGTCTATATTTGTCGGTTTGTGAAAGATTCATGTTTATGATCTGGATGTGAAATTTTTAAATCTAAAAAATTAATGGATCTGCTTGATTCGATCTCCGTAGTGAATACAATGTCCTTATGAATTGAGTTAACGCAGTTTTGATCTAACTGTTTGTCAGTTTCTCTGAAATAGGTACGTAGACGACAGGTATCTGAACCTTTGTTTTAAATGATGATAGAATTATTGAATCGGAAGTAGTTTTGTCGTATAGCTTTATTAGGAAGATCCGAATTGACAATCGGATTAGTACCCCGGGAGGTTAGCAATCCCTCAATAATGTTTACCACCTCTTGATGCGGCACAATAGGGAAGAGATTACTAGCATAAAATGACAGTAACCTACTATTCTACGGAACTTTGACGTTTTTTTATTTCTAGTGATTAGTTCTAATGTGTTTTAAACGGCAAATGTTGATTTGAATTTAGTGTGTTGGCAAATCTCACTGGTTACAAATTTAAAAAAATGTCATCACTGAGCTGACACATAGGATACTATTGGTCTAATACAGTTATGGGGGTTTTTGATTCATTGGGAATAGGCGTTGTGACTGGAATTCGGAGAGGATATCATTGCAGTTTTTAGTAATTGATTTAATATCCTTTGTGAAGTTTATGGTGGGATCGACCTAATTTGAACGAAGTTCTTGGAATTGAGAAAGTTTAATACTCTCTCAATGTAGATCGGTTTAGAGATAGCAATGATTGAACTTTCTTTATCTGCTTTTGATAATACATATAATGTTATTTTTAATTGACTTATCCTTAACTAAATTCGCTGTTGGTAGTTCTGATTTTTAAAGATCGACCTTGAAACTTAATGATGATGACTGCTTAAATTTGAAATTGACGAGTTTTTGAAGTTTATGAGATTGTGAAATGAACTTTTTATAGATAATTGGCTTCGTCTTTGAAAAAAATGTTATGTGGAAATACATCGAACTCAACGTTATTCGTCGAAAAGTGAGTTTCGAGCGGATTACCTTAAGGTACACGGATATGATCGCGTTGGAAAAGGCACTTTTTATAAATCTTCCTTTAAACATACTATTTCTGCTGACTTGACTGCTAAACACTAGGAAAAAAACACCAACTTGCATACATTTATGTAAAAAAAAACAGGGTACAGCATACGATTTAACCATTTTACCGGGACAAAATTCATGAACATGATTGCATGGCTCATTTTAGATTAAATTTTATATAAAAGTAGATAGTTTTACAAGAATTGATGTAAATGTGTCAATAAGTAAATTACGGATGCGATTTGAGATGTATTATTAACAAAAACAAGTTTTTCTTAAAATTACATTTAAATAAATTTAACATTATTTACGTCGCTCATGTGGTCAAGTTTCATATACAAAAGCTGTTTTCAAATAAAATTTGACATACAGATTTATAAAAAGTGGAAATTATCATCAACACTTACGGAATTGAATTATACACATTTTATAGGATTCTTATATGGAAAATAGTTATCTTCAATTTATATCAGAAACATTGGCCAACATTTATCTTGATTAAGCATGAAGTAAAATTTCGAGTTTAGAAAAGCCTGAAAAATTGGATTTGCCGGAGCGCCCGAGCGAAGCGAGTCGTGCCCCGGCAAATCCAAATTTTCAGGCTTTTCTAAACTCGAAATTTTGCTTCATGCGCCACGCGTATAAAAAAATGATTACAATTAAAGTCCAAACGGTCGTTCACATTCAGCAAAATAAAAATAATATTGCTCTGACACGTAAATTAGTAGTGACATTTTTGTTAAATTAAACTAAACGATTTAAAAAAAGTTAATCCTAATATGATCATCTTTGAGCTTATCTACAGAATATCAGGTTTAAATTACAGAAATGTGCATAAGCTCAAATTAAAGCTCGTTTAAGCTCGTTCCAATCCGCTTACTTAAAGTATACGACAAAACTTGAATGCACTATGAGAGTATTTTTATATAAATAGTCGTTTCGAAATATTCATACTCCCCCTGATATGAGGGTGGTTTAAGCAATTTAAAACAAGCGCTCAAAGTCGAATTTTGTTAGATTGATTTATTTACCGCGTGTCTTAAAAGTGGTAAAAAAAATCTAATACGCCACTGTTGGATACTCGGAAAGTCGCGTTTTAATGACAATCCTCATAACTTACTATAATAGTTTACAGTTTCTGGTTCGTTAAAATTCATATTAGTTTATATACATTAAACTTAGTTGTATGAGTATGTATGAGATATATTGTTTGTTTTAATTGCTGTTGTTAAATTTAATTACAGAATCATTACCGACGAGTACGGCGGAACATTCGAGCGTGACGACGCACGTATCACTCCAACAACCCCAACAGCAGAGTCAGTCGCAACCCCAATGGCCGCCCTTGCTCGAACTCCGGGAACTGAACACGCTGCACACGGCGACGATACCACCGTACCAGTTCTGGAACTCGGAATTCCGGAACAAACAACCGGCGTTCATCCGGTTCAACTTCACCCTTCCGTGGGGGGCGAACTTCGCCGTCTACGGCAGGCGAAACGTCGCGCCCAGCGTCACGCAATACGACTTTGTGGAATTCGTCAAGGGAGGCCGGGTAGATCACAGATTGCGAAAACGCGAGACGAGTCGGGATGACGAGTACAGTAGGAAGTTCGCGTATAACGGGAGGAATTTCCATAAAACCGATGTTCTGGACAGTATTTCGAGTTCTTACGAAGGGACCAAGAAGATCTTAGCCGATTCTGAACCGAGGGGGCCGTTTTACGTCGCGCATAACATAAAAATTGATTACAACAGCGAGGATGGATCGACGGATCTGCCGCATCCCACGCTGGACCTGGGTCTGCAGTTGGACGAGCACGTTATCGCGAAACGTGACGCCGAAATCGAATCCATGCTGGTGAACGTTAGTTTACTGCAATATTTGGACACGGGTCGGTGGTTTCTTTCTGTTTACAACGACGAGCTACAGCCGCACAGCGTTTCTTTGGTGATATCGGAGGCCGAGGGGGTGAGCACGACTTGTCCGAACGACTGTTCCGGCAGGGGATCTTGCTACCTGGGAAAGTGCGATTGCATAGACGGCTTCCAGGGGATAGACTGTTCTAAGAGTAAGTGTATTTACTTTTATATCCCGGGGCTTTTCTTCCAATAACACTAACGCGGACACCGCAATCCCACCTTTATATCGCAATGATACACCCTCTCGGTTAAGGGTTACGTACAAACGGCGGGGGTTTTATCCACTTATTGGGATGGGGGACGGGATTGTTCGCTTACACTTCTAACCCTTTCTATCTCTCAAATGAAATTGCTTTTTTATATAACAATATTCAAGTTTACACCTTTGGACAAATCCTCTTATTATAAAAGTGCTCATAGCCGGACTGCCCTAGCATGGACGCAAGGGGGCAGGGGCTGACCGGGCTCTAGCTCTGGGGCCCACGATTAGAGGGGCAAAGCGCGGTCAAAGAGTGTTATTCAGTTATGCACTAAATATTAATGCACAACAAAGAACCCGAAGATAAAAAAGATTTAAAAAAATGGTAATGTGTCCATCATAGCCAGGTACGCCCGCACATATGGGCCAAGGGGGGAACTTGCAATGATTTTTTTTTAAACAATAGTTTATTTTAGATTGCTACATTTTATATGTACATTATTTATAGTTTATAATATATATATATATATATATATATATATATATATGTTTTTCTTTGTGTAGCTATCTTGTTTGAATCCATCCCTCAAAATTCTTAACCAACATCAATAATATCTAATGAAAATGGTTATTACATAATATAATATCTTCTTTAGGTATATGTCCTGTACTGTGTTCCGGTCATGGGCAATATGGAGGTGGTCTCTGCCATTGCGAAGAAGGTTGGAAAGGACCGGAATGCGACATCCCTGAAACCGAGTGTCGCGTGGCGGACTGTTCCAGCCATGGACAATGCATCAGGGGTTCCTGCCGCTGCAAGCCCGGATGGAAGGGCGAGTCCTGCGAAGAAAGCGACTGCGAAGATCCGACCTGCTCCGACCACGGTGCCTGTGTCCAGGGCCAGTGCTACTGCAAAGCCGGCTGGCAGGGCGACAGGTGCCATTTGATAGACGAACAAGTGCACAAGTGTCTGCCCAGCTGTTCGGATCACGGCGTTTACGACTTGGAGTCGGCGAAGTGCATCTGCAATCGGCACTGGACCGGCCCGGATTGCTCGCAAGGTATGTGCGCCCCGAATATCAATCTTGTTTGCGGTAATCAGTTAAGTTCACAGACAAGCTTAAAGCTTACGACCCCACCCCCGCGCTCGCTCACCTCCTGTAAATTGAATTGGATGGATTGAAATATCACCGTAACGTTTTATTTGCGTTTTCGATTTGCTAAATTGGATAGAAAAAGGTTGGCAATAAGAATGGTCTTGTTTCGCTAAATTCATCTTTGATACCTAGTAATAGAAATTCCTAATTGGATGTTTGCAACACCTCACATTTAGATTTGTTACACAAATGTTTGAAACCCCTGTACAAGATTAAGAAACGTAACAGAATTACGAAGTTAACAGATTTTTAAGAAATTACTAAACATGTGATGAAAAACTAATTCGTATAATGAAAAAGTATACATATCGAAATATGCTGTCAATTTTCAGGCAGTTGTCGTTTTTGAAAATCGTTTATTTGAAGCTTTTGACGACTCGTTTTACTTTATCTTGTCTGAACTAGAAATTTTAATTTATGCCTAATCAAACCTAAGACGAAATCCCAGGGCTGCAGCCCTTATGAATGAGCAGCAACTGCTTCTAACTTAGAAGTTCTAAATAAGAAACCAGTATGAAGTTTACGTACCTATAGTGGAATTCGGCAGAGATGTCCTATTGATGTGGAATGTGTGGTTCAAATTTTTTAGAGAGTATGTTGGCAGTTGTAGTCAAATATTTACGTTACATGACAATGTCATACTGTTTAGGTCGCGAGTATATTAGTGTTCTTTCTTTTGGAAAAGCTTTGAATCATAATTGCTTGTGAATATTTTCTTTTGAATATACATATCCCAATTACGTGTTGTAGATTTTTTAATATTCGTTGTTTTCTTAAAAGGGGTCAATTTGAAGTTTAAACGAGTGTTTTCCACTCCCAGGTTAAGCATGAAGTAAAATTTCGAGTTTAGAAAAGCCTGAAAATTTGGTTTGGTCGCGTAGCGCGAAGCGCGGAGCGACCAAACCAAATTTTCAGGCTTTTCTAAACTCGAAATTTTACTTCATGCGCCACGCGTATAAGACATTGATTTCAAGCGAAGTTTATTCGTTTACAATATTTCAGTGCTTTTAGTGTTTAACACGCGTGGCGCATGAAGTAAAATTTCGAGTTTAGAAAAGCCTGAAAATTTGGTTTGGCCGCTCCGCGCTTCGCGCTACGCGACCAAACCAAATTTACAGGCTTTTCTAAACTCGAAATTTTACTTCATGCTTAGTCTGGGAGTGGAAAACACTCGTTTAAAGTTTCAAATTGAACTCTTTAAAAAAAAGCGTATGCATATGTATACCTAATAGAAAATTCCCTGTATGTATACTTAAAAGAAAAATTCCCTGTATTAACAGATTAATTCAATGACTATTTGCCAACATTAACATTTTCGTTAAAGCTTACACAAAATCAACATAAATGCATTATTTGTTTTTGTAAATACTTGAACTATTTAGTAGATGTAGAAATTGGAATTAAATCACTTAAACTCACATTTAAAACGATTGTGCACATTAATTAAAATGATTTGTTGCTGGGTTTTTGCAGATTTAGTTTTACGAAGACATTGTCAAAATGTGCCGTTTAACCCAAAAATTTTAAAGCAGACATATTATGAAGTTTTCTGTCTCTTTTCACACACGTAATCGAATGACATCAAACTATTTACACTACAAATCAAGTTAACCATGGAACACCGCTCGTGAATCTTACCTTGCTCAATTTTATGTTGAAAAGGTGATTTCATGTAAAAATTAATTTTAAAAAAGTCCCGTTTTATTGCAGTTTTTTTTATTTATCATTTAGTAAATCGAATTGCTGACAATCCCAGCACCGAACATAAAAGTAAATGTCTGGCGGAAGCTTCATTCCAACAATTCACCGCTTAACGCTGAACACACAGCAACAGCAGCAACAACGTAAAAGTTACGACGTGGCGAAAAATTTCATTCCGACAATTTCCTACGTACTCGAAATGCGCATCGTACAGGGTCTGTCAACTTGGCCCCCCCAACTCAAAATTTTCAAATAAAAAATATTGCGCCCGAAAGGTCTTAACTTGCGCTCACTTGCGCCCAAATATTAAAACTTGCGCTGTTAAGGGTAGAAAGTTATAGCGATTTGAAAACAGGGGGGGCTAAGTTGACGCCAGCCCCCCCATCTCGGAATTTTTAACTTTTTCTTTCATAAATACATTCTATGGAACTTGCGCTGTCGATACCACCTAATTTTACAAGTTGCGCTGCAAAAATACACCCCCTATAAACGAAATAAAGGAGGGTGCCAGCCCCCCCACTTTACATTTTTTAAGTTTTATTGCATTGTACACAAAGCTTAGAAGTTGCGCTCACTTGCGCCATCGAAATTTCTTCAATATCACTTCTCATGAAAAAGTTATGGCATATTTTATATATACTCGAATCCAGTGCGCGTATTCCCATAATCTCCATGCAACTACAGAAGAGCAATACAATAAACATACTTAACTCACAACCACTGTCCTTCTTCGTCGAAAAGCATACATTATACAACCAAAACAGTAATTTTCTATAATATTTGCATATATATTCCAGTGCCGTATCATGGTGGAAATATACATTTTTATTATTACTTAAATAATTTTATTTCCAAAACAAATAACAATAATTCGATTCAATTAATAAATATAACTTTAACAATGTATTTAAAATGCATTTCTGCTGATTAGAAAAGTTGCGCTGTTTTCCCAGTAACGTTACAAATAATTTATTATTTAATTTAATTAAATATTTCCAAAACCAAACGTGAAAATTTAAATATTTTAAGTGATTTTACTTAAACAATGCATAAGAAATGCATCTATGCCAATGAGAAAAGTTGCGCTGTTTTCCCAGTGGTGTCACAATTAATTTATTATTATTTAATTAAATTAAATATTTTTCTAACCAAACGGAACATTTTGAATTTTCTAAGTGATATTACTTTAACAATGCATAGGAAATACATTTATGCTAATGAGAAAAGTTGCGTTGTTTTCCCAGTGGCGTCACAATTAATTTATTATTATTGAATTAAATTAAATATTTTCAAAACCAAACTAAAAAGTTTGAATTTTCTAAGTGATATTACTTTAACAATGCATAGGAAATGCATTTATGCTAATTAGAAAAGTTGCGCTGTTTTCCCAGTGGCGTCACAATTAATTTATAATTATTGAATTAAATTAAATATTTTCAAAACCAAACGGGAAACTTTGAATTTTCTAAGTGATATTACTTTAACAATGAATAGGAAATGCATTTATGTTAATGAGAAAAGTTGCGCTGTTTTCCCAGTGGCGTCACAATTAATTTATTATTATTGAATTAAATTAAATATTTTCAAAACCAAACAGAAAATTTTGAATTTTCTAAGTGATATTACTTTAACATTGCATAGGAAATGCATTTATGCTAATGAGAAAAGTTGCGCTGTTTTCCCAGTGGCGTCACAATTAATTTATTATTATTGAATTAAATTAAATATTTTTAAAACCAAACGGGAAACTTTGAATTTTCTAAGTGATATTGCTTTAACAATGAATAGGAAATGCATTTATGCTAATGAGAAATGTTTCGCTGTTATCTCAGTGGCGTCACAGTTAATTTATTATTATTGAATTAAATTAAATATTTTCAAAACCAAACGGAAAATTTTGAATTTTCTAAGTGATATTACTTTAACAATGCATAGAAAATGCATTTATGGTAATGAGAAAAGTTTCGCTGTTTTCCCAGTGGCGTCACAATTAATTTATTATTATTGAATTAAATTAAATATTTTCAAAACCAAACGGGAAACTTTGAATTTTCTAAGTGATATTACTTTAACAATGAATAGGCAATGCATTTATGCTAATGAGAAAAGTTGCGCTGTTTTCCCAGTGGCGTCACAATTAATTTATAATTATTGAATTAAATTAAATATTTTCAAAACCAAACGGGAAACTTTGAATTTTCTAAGTGATATTACTTTAACAATGAATAGGAAATGCATTTATGTTAATGAGAAAAGTTGCGCTGTTTTCCCAGTGGCGTCACAATTAATTTATTATTATTGAATTAAATTAAATATTTTCAAAACCAAACAGAAAATTTTGAATTTTCTAAGTGATATTACTTTAACATTGCATAGGAAATGCATTTATGCTAATGAGAAAAGTTGCGCTGTTTTCCCAGTGGCGTCACAATTAATTTATTATTATTGAATTAAATTAAATATTTTTAAAACCAAACGGGAAACTTTGAATTTTCTAAGTGATATTGCTTTAACAATGAATAGGAAATGCATTTATGCTAATGAGAAATGTTTCGCTGTTATCTCAGTGGCGTCACAGTTAATTTATTATTATTGAATTAAATTAAATATTTTCAAAACCAAACGGAAAATTTTGAATTTTCTAAGTGATATTACTTTAACAATGCATAGAAAATGCATTTATGGTAATGAGAAAAGTTTCGCTGTTTTCCCAGTGGCGTCACAATTAATTTATTATTATTGAATTAAATTAAATATTTTCAAAACCAAACGGGAAACTTTGAATTTTCTAAGTGATATTACTTTAACAATGAATAGGCAATGCATTTATGCTAATGAGAAAAGTTGCGCTGTTTTCCCAGTGGCGTCACAATTAATTTATTATTATTGAATTAAATTAAATATTTTCAAAACCAAACGGGAAACTTTGAATTTTCTAAGTGATATTACTTTAACAATGAATAGGAAATGCATTTATGCTAATGAGAAAAGGTGCGCTGTTTTCCCAGTGGCGTCACAATTAATTGATTATTATTGAATTATATTAAATATTTTCAAAACCAAACGGAAAACTTTGAATTTTCTAAGTGATATTACTTTAACAATGCATAGGAAATGCATTTATGCTAATGAGAAGAGTTGCGCTGTTTTCTCAGTGGCGTCACAATAAATTTATTATTATTGAATTAAATTAAATATTTTCAAAACCAAACGGAAAATTTTGAATTTTCTAAGTGATATTACTTTAACAATGCATAGGAAATGCATTTATGCTAATAAGAAAAGTTGCGCTGTTTTCCCAGTGGCGTCAGTGATGATTCCCAAAAACAGATGGTTCCCGTCGGTCACCCTACATTGTATATAGCAACATATTAACCTCCCATAAGCCATTATGTCTTCTGCAAAATGCTATTAAATGACCTGGTATAAAACCCACAACACCACGTAAAATAAACAGTTTGTTCTGTACATTTAGTTTAAACGGAATATTTTTTTAAATTAGTTACTAAGTTCAATGTTTTACTGTCCGTGTTAACGGGTTCTATGAATATGAAATTGTTTAAATGTGTTTCAAATAATAATTTATTATTACACAAACTGCAATTTTGTTTAAATTCCGTGCTTAAATTATGTTGTAAAATGTTTTCTAAGTTATGAATGTTGTAATTTGAAAATTCTACAGAAATAAAATGTTCATTCTTTATTTTTATTTGCGAACATATATCACATCTATAGATATTTGTTTGATATGAAGGTAAACATGTATTTAATAATTTAGTTAAAAACGTAAATGCATTTAAGCATATTATGTTTTCTGGAAGAATTGATTTATGAATTGAATTATGCAGTGTTAAAGTAATATCACTTAAAAAAATCAAAATTTTCCGTTTGGATTTGAAAATATTTAATTTAATTAAATGATTATAAATTAATTGTGACGCCACAGGGAAAACAGCGCAACATTTCTCTTTAGCATTAATGCATTTCCTATGCATTGTTAAAGTAATATCACTTAGAAAATTCAAAATTTTTCGTTTATTTAGAAAACATTTAATTTAATTACATGATAATAAATTAATTGTGACGCCACTAGGAAAACAGCGCAACTTTTTTTATTATCTTAAATGCTTTTCCTTTGCATTGTTAAAGTAATATCGCTTAGAAAATTCAAAATTTCTCTTTTGGTTTTGAAAATAATTAATTTAATTAAATAATAATAAATTAATTGTGACGCCACTGGAAAAACAGCGCAACTTTTCTCATTAGCATAAATGCATTTTCTATGCATTGTTAAAGTAATATCACTTAGAAAATTCAAAGTTTCCCGTTTGGTTTTGAAAATATTTAATTTAGTTCAATAATTATAAATTAATTGTGACGCCACTGGGAAAACAGCGCAACTTTTCTTATTAGCATAAATGCATTTCCTATGCATTGTTAAAGTAATATCACTTAGAAAATTCAAAATTTTCTGTTTGGTTTTGAAAATATTTAATTTAATTCAATAATAATAAATTAATTGTGACGCCACTGGGAAAACAGCGCAACTTTTCTCATTAGCATAAATGCATTTCCTATGCATTGTTAAAGTAATATCACTTAAAAAATTCAAAGTTTCCGGTTTGGTTTTGAAAATATTTAATTTAATTCAATAATAATAAATTAATTATGACGCCACTGGGAAAACAGAGCAACTTTTCTCATTAGCATAAATGCATTTCCTATGCATTGTTAAAGTAATATCACTTAGAAAATTCAAAATTTTTTGTTTGGTTTTGAAAATATTTAATTTAATTCAATAATAATAAATTTATTGTGACGCCACTGGGAAAATAGCGCAACTTTTCTCATTAGTATAAATGCATTTCCTATGCATTGTTGAAGTAATATCACTTAGAAAATTTTAAATTTTCCGTTTGGTTTTGAAAACATTTAATTTAATTCAATAATTATAAATTAATTGTGACGCTACTGGGGAAACAGCGCGACCTTTTTTATTAGCATAAATGCATTTCCTATGCATTGTTAAAGTAATATCGCTTAGAAAATTCAAAATTTTCTGTTTGGTTTGAAAAATATTTAATTTAATTAAATAATAATAAATTAATTGTGACGCCACTGGGAAAACAGCGCAGCTTTTCTCATTAGCATAAATGCATTTCCTATTCATTGTTAAAGTAATATCACTTAGAAAATTCAAAGTTTCCCGTTTGGTTTTGAAAATATTTAATGTAATTCAATAATAATAAATTAATTGTGACGCCACTGGGAAAACAGCGCAACTTTTCTTATTAGCATAAATGCATTTCCTATGCATTGTTAAAGTAATATCACTTAGAAAATTCAAAATTTTCTATTTGGTTTTGAAAATATTTAATTTAATTCAATAATAATAAATTAATTGTGACGCCACTGGGAAAACAGCGCAACTTTTCTCATTAGCATAAATGCATTTCCTATGCATTGTTAAAGTAATATCACTTAGAAAATTCAAAATTTTCTATTTGGTTTTGAAAATATTTAATTTAATTCAATAATAATAAATTAATTATGACGCCACTGGGAAAACAGCGCAACTTTTCTCATTAGCATAAATGCATTTTTTATGCATTGTTAAAGTAATATCACTTAGAAAATTCAAAATTCTCCCTTTGGTTTTGAAAATATTTAATTTAATTAAATAATAATAAATTAACTGTGACGCCACTGGGAAAACAGCGCAACTTTTCTCATTAGCATAAATGCATTTCTTATTCATTGTTAAAGTAATATCACTTAAAAAATTGAAAGTTTCCCGTTTGGTTTTGAAAATATTTAATTTAATTGAATAATAATAAATTAATTGCGACGCCACTGGAAAAACAGCGCAACTTTTCTAATTAGCATAAATGCATTTCCTATGCATTGTTAAAGTAATATCACTTAGAAAATTTAAAATTTTCCGTTTGGTTTTGAAAACATTTAATTTAATTCAATAATAATAAATTAATTGTGACGCTACTGGGGAAACAGCGCAACCTTTCTCATTATCATAAATGCATTTTCTATGCATTGTTAAAGTAGTATCATTTAGAAAATTCAAAATTTTCCGTTTTTTTTTTTAAATATTTAATTTAATTAAATAATAATAACTTAATTGTGACGCCACTGGGAAAATAGCGAAACTTTTCTCATTAGAATAAATGCATTTCTTATTCATTGTTAAAGTAATGTCACTTGGAAAATTCAAAGTTTCCCGTTTGGTTTTGAAAATATTTAATTTAATTCAATAATAATAAATTAATTGTGACGCCACTGGGAAAACAGCGCAACTTTTCTCATTAGCATAACTGCATTTCCTATGCATTGCTAAAGTAATATCACTTAGAAAATTCATAATTTTCTGTTTGGTTTTGAAAATATTTAATTTCATTCAATAAAAATAAATTAATTGTGACGCCACTGGGAAAACAGCGCAACTCTTTTCATTAGCATAAATGCATTTCCTATTCATTGTTTAAGTAATATCACTTAGAAAATTTAAAGTTTCCCGTTTGGTTTTGAAAATATTTAATTTATTTCAATAATAATAAATTAATTGTGACGCCACTGGGAAAACAGCGCAGCTTTGATCATTAGCATAAATGCATTTTCTATTCATTGTTAAAGTAATATCACTTAGAAAATTCAAAGTTTCCCGTTTGGTTTTGAAAATATTTAATTTAATTCAATAATAATAAATTAATTGTGACGCCACTGGGAAAACAGCGCAACTTTTCTCATTAGCATAAATGCATTTCCTATGCATTGTTAAAGTTATATCACTTAGAAAATTCAAAATTTTCCGTTTGGTTTTGAAAATATTTAATTTAATTCAATAATAATAAATTAATTGTGACGCCACTGGGAAAACAGCGCAACTTTTCTCATTAGCATAAATGCATTTCCTATGCATTGTTTAAGTAATATCACTTAGAAAATTCAAAATTTTCCGTTTGGTTTAAAAAATATTTAATTTAATTAAATAATAATAAATTAAATGTGACGCCACTGGGAAAAGAGCGCAACTTTTCTTATTGGCATAGATGCATTTCTTATGCATTGTTTAATAAAATCACTTAAAAAATTTAAATTTTCACGTTGGTTTTAAAAATATTTAATTAAATTAAATATTAAATTATTTGTAACGCTACTGGGAAAACAACGCAACTTTTCTAATCAGCAGAAATGCATTTTAAATACATTGTTAAAGTTATATTTATTACTTGAATCGAATTATTCTTATTTGTTTTGGAAATAAAATTATTTAAGTAATAATAAAAATATATATTTCCACCATGATACGGCACTGAAATAAATATGCAAATATTATAGAAAATTACTGTTTTGGTTGTATAATGTATGCTTTTCGACGAAGAAGGACAGTGGTTGTGAGTTAAGTATGTTTATTGTATTACTCTTCTGTAGTTGCATGGAGATTATGGGAATACGCGCACTGGATTAGAGTATATATAAAATATGCCATAACTTTTTCATGAGAAGTGATATTGAAGAAATTTCGATGGCGCAAGTGAGCGCAACTTCTAAGCTTTGTGTACAATGCAATAAAACTTAAAAAATGTAAAGTGGGGGGGCTGGCACCCTCCTTTATTTCGTTTATAGGGGGTGTATTTTTGCAGCGCAACTTGTAAAATTAGGTGGTATCGACAGCGCAAGTTCCATAGAATGTATTTATGAAAGAAAAAGTTAAAAATTCCGAGATGGGGGGGCTGGCGTCAACTTAGCCCCCCCTGTTTTCAAATCGCTATAACTTTCTACCCTTAACAGCGCAAGTTTTAATATTTGGGCGCAAGTGAGCGCAAGTTAAGACCTTTCGGGCGCAATATTTTTTATTTGAAAATTTTGAGTTGGGGGGGCCAAGTTGATAGACCCCATCGTACATAACATCGGAATTTTATGTTTCAGCTCTGTGCAATTTGGACTGCGGCCCGCACGGCCGCTGCGACTCCGGGAAGTGCCGCTGCGAACCGGGCTGGACCGGCCTCAGATGCGAACAGTTGCCGTGCGACACCCGTTGCCAGGAGCACGGCCAGTGCAGGAACGGCACGTGCGTCTGCTCCCAGGGCTGGAACGGACGCCACTGCACTCTGCGTAAGTCTACGCCACCCGCCTTCTCAACTCCGCACAAGTTCTTACAACTTGTGCAATTTCACATCCATTATAAACTAATTACGGGATTTATCAAATTTCGATGGACGGCCGGGGCGACATCTTGACGGAAACTTTGTAGACTCTCTGTAATATTGCGTCCGTAAGTTGTGAGGCTTAGGGAATGTATTATCGTCGGTAATAATAATAAATCGTGTTGCTGGTGAGGCAATATCGGTCCATCAGCGTGGACGGTCGTATTTTAATACAGGGGATCTAGGTGTTATGGACCGGAAGTGGGTTTTATTTATAGCACGTGGGGATTCCGGTAATGTTTTTTATTGGTGCATCTGGATGACGTATAAGGACTATTCGTATTAATCAACATAATTGATCTTGTAATGGGTATTACAAATGATACATATTACACAAAATAGATTATAGCTATTAGGAGACATTTGGTAATATTTCAGACAGCTTTGAGAAATTACAGTATCTTCCCAATTATAGTCTCCCTTTGTAAATGATATTGAAAATCTTAGTTTTTCACATTACTAAATATCCTTTCATCTTTAGGAATGTTTGTCTTAAATGTAACAATTCTTGTTTACATCAGTTATAACCTAGGATATTTAATTAGTGCAATATCTATTTATTGAAGTTCTGTGTCCACTCGAATCCTTCCAAGTTGTTTCTTTGTTGTTGATCGCATTATCACGAGCGGAATTGTTATATATTGCTACATTCGGAGAAAATTGCTCAACACGTCATAGATACTAAGATTAATGACAGTGTAATGTATTACGGTATTGAATTGTCTCGGAAGTGCGGCTATTGATTTGTTAATGGTCCCTCTTTAGCCGGCTGCGAGAACGGATGTTCCGGTCACGGTCAGTGCACGATGGAGGAGGGCTCGTATTTGTGCGTGTGCATCCAAGGATGGGCAGGTTCCGATTGCAGTATCCCGCTGGAGATGAATTGCAACGACGACATCGATAACGACCACGGTGAGTACCCCATTTCCAGAAGCAAAAAATCCCCTTTCCTCGCACCACTCTGGCGGTCATTTAACAAAAGAGAGCAGTGGGGGCGAGCACTTTATTAATTGGAATCTCGTGTCTTCTATTTCGATCAGACGGCATGACCGATTGTTCGGACAGCGAGTGCTGTTCGCACTCTAGCTGTGCGGACCATATCATGTGCTTAGCGAGCAACGACCCGGTGGAGGTGCTGCTGAGGAAGCAGCCGCCTTCGGTGACCGCCTCGTTCTACCAGAGAGTCAAGTTCCTCATCGAAGAGAATTCGGTGCAGTCGTATGCCCACATGGATGAGTACACGGAGAGGTAAGTACGATTATGCCGTGTAGTTAAGTGGTAGAGCTTAAGTGCAGTCTCGTCCCCAATTCAGTTGATTTTTTTGGGGATGGACCGTAGAAACACGCAGACTGTGCGGGCTATGGAACAAAAATACTATTACCTTTTATCAAATACACATACCTACTCACGGCGGTGATCTGGGTTCGATTCCCAGCCGGGGCGAGTAATTTTTCTAACGAAAAATATTCGTCCCGGAGTCCATGGGTGTGTGTGAATGTGTTGTGACGTCCAAATATATAGTTATAGGTAATTAGCAATAAGTTAAAGAAATAAAACAAATACAAATATAAATAAAATTATGTTGGCTAATGGGCAAGTTCCCAAGGCCAGGCAAAAGCCAAACCCAATAAAAAAAAAACATACCTACTCAAAAAAATGAAAAAAAAGACATTTACTTCAGTATCAGTTACGGCATTTTCCCATTGTTTAAGTATCCCCATCATCAGACTACTTGTAAATTATTGATTTAATTTGGATTTCTGAGTGTTTCCCTTCATCATATTTCTACAAGTACTTGCTAATGATTTCTGTTAATATCTTCCAAATACAGCAAGTCTTAATTAAACAAACAACATTACAACCAGAATCAGATCATTCTCAACGTACTGACAATTCTTTAGAAATGATTCCCTAATCGTAAGCTACAACTTCTTGTAGAAACTATACTGGCCAATACTTTCCAGAGCTGGGCAGGATTAAAATAATTGTAGATGATTTAACAAAGGTATTCGAATATATCAAAGAAAAAGGATTCGTTATCAAAATTCATTACATTTTTTATTGGGATTTGTATTCCAATTCAAATGTAAATAGTTCGAATTCTTATAAAAGAATTTAAAAACTTACTAAAAGATTGAAAATTTCCAAAGGAATTCGAATCGTTAAAAATGACTCGATTCATTTAAAATTTGTTTTTTGTGTTTCACATTAATTCCGTGGTTTATACGCCTGGCGCATGAAGTAAAATTTCGAGTTTAGAAAAGCCTGAAAATTTGGATTTGGATCCCAATTTTCAGGCTTTCCTAAACTCAAAATTTTTCAATAATACATACCCACACCATTAAAATAATAATTTTTGCAAAAAAAATAATAATAATTTTAAATTTATGTTTAAAGGATTTGTATTCGTAATTCGAGAATTACGAAGGATTAGAATAGTAAAACTTTAAATTAAACACTTGGTTTGCTTCACTGATTTAAATCAGTAAAACAAACCAAGTGTTTTAATCAAAGTTCTACTATTAATTAAATATGTTCCATCACGGGTTAAGTAAGAAAATAATTCATCATACAGGATTAGAATCTTTAGTACGAAACGAATCCTTTTTCGAGTATCTTGTTTTGAATCATATTAGGTGATTCATATTCGTGATTTATCCCAGCTCTGATAAAAGCTTTCGCTTATTATTTGTCTATCAAAAAACTTGTATTAACTTCGGTAGGTTAAATAGTCAATCCCAGGATATACATATCATTTCAGTCATTTTTGCGTTGATCTGAAATAGGTTTAAAGCAATATGTAGATGAAGCGATAATGTTTCTACATCTACCAAATACAGTTCATGCAACTTATGATAACATTCAATGTTTGTTCAGTATTCCATTCTCGTTAGATCCAGTACAATATATGAAAGGGAATTCTAAATACATTTTTTAGTTCCTCTTTTTATAATTTGAGCCCTGAGACTAAACCATTTAGGCCCAGTTGCATCAAAAACGTTGACCTCAAGTTCAACCTGAACTTAAGTTTATGATTTCAGTTCATATTTTAATGTCAGTTTTAACTCGAGTTTAGTTGAACTAGTTCAACGTGTTTAATGCAACTGGCCCTTACTTCGATGGTCTTTGTACTGGTGGTGTACAAAGATTGGTCATTAATCAGCATCTTGGTCTTTGTCTGACTATTTAATCCTTTGTGTAATTATATTGAAATTTGATAGCGGTACGCTATCTATCATCCAAGATTTTTATTTGTATAAACGAAGTGGGCTAGATGTTAGTACATTGGTACTGTATCTATAAGATTCTTGAACTTATAGTCTCTGGATTGGAAGAGAGGGCTGAAATATGTGTGTATGTAAATATTTGGCGGGTTTAGAAATATAAGTAGAACGATAAAATCAAGTGAAGTGATTTCGTCGACTAATCACAGAATTTCGATAAAGAGTACGAATGATTTCTCAATGTAATATAAACAAAAACATTCTTTCTTGATTTTTGGTATCAGTTATGACTAAAACCCCTACTACGAGAGCCGTTTTTTTTCAACCTCCGATGGGCCATAAAAAAGACAAGTGTATACATTGATCTTATTACTAAAAGTTATGTACTCTTATGGTTGGTTACTTTTCTACGTAATTACCTTAGAGATTGAGGTATTTATCTTCTGGACAAGCTTTCTATATTCGATACTTGTTCTGCTACTTTCTTGATGGAACCAAATTTTCAAATTGGGTAAAGTACTACACTTGTTATGTTCCATATTTTTATTTTCAGTTGCCTGACACGTGTTTCGATCCGTTACGATCATTTTCAAAGTTAAAACAGTTTTAACTTTGAAAATGATCGTAACGGATCGAAACACGTGTCAGGCAACTGAAAATAAAAATATGGAACATAACAAGTGTAGCACTTTACCCAATTTTCAAGTTTTCTAATATTCTATGCATAAAATGTTGCTCCCAATAAATTAAAATAAGTCTTGATATTGTCTTGAAGCTCTTCGTTATATTGGAAGGGCTGCCCTCCTAGCTACTTCTTTAGTTGGGGGAAAACATGTAATATTTGCTCTTCGTTATTTTGGAAGCTCTGCTCTCCTAGCCATTTCTTCAGTTGAGGAAAAACATGGCAATCACTGGGAGCTAGGTCAAGGCTAGGGCTCCTCCAAGGCAGCGCTTCCAAAATAACGAGGAACTTCAAGCAACGTCAAGATTCAGTTTAATTCATTGGCGGCAACATTTTATGCAGAGGGTGTTAGAACGGTTATCCACAAGTACGATAGATGCCTGAATCTCCAAGTGGATTATGTCGAAAAGTAACCGCAAGTGTACACAACTTTTAATAATAAAATCATTGTTTTATAAACAGTTTTCTTTAATCATGGCCAATCGGAGGTAAAAAGAAACGGCCTTGTATTTATATAGCACATATTTCATATTCTCGACTCAAGTATTTTGGTCCTATAGCTACAAGATTGATAAAATCTCCTTTAATTCTATATTTGCCAATTCATAGTTTTTCAACTGAGTATTTACGTGAGATCAAAGGTTAAATCAAGCTGACTTGACCTATGCCCTAGTTAACTCAGGCAATCATATTTCAAGCGAAGCAGTAGCATTCGCCGGCACATCCGAAAGTTCAGGCTTTACCTAAGTTGAAATATTTAACTGTTTTGTGTTGTAGGTGTTCACTTTGTAGTACATCTTGAATACACTAGTAAATAAAACACTTTTATCTTCAATATTTGTTCTGCTACTTTCTTGATGGAAGCAAATTTTTAAATTGGGTAAAGTAAAACACTTGCTTTGTTTCATATTTTTATTTTCAGTTGCCTTTAAAAATGATCGAAACACGTATCTTTCGATCATTTTTAAAGTTTATACTGATCGTAACGGATCAAAACACGTGTCAGGCAACTGAAAACAAAAATATGAAACAAAACAAGTGTATTACTTTACCTAACTTTTAAGTTTGTGTAACCACTGTATTTGCACTTAATTATGTAACTATAGTTTAGACTATCTAGTAGTCATTTCAAACAAAACTTTAAACTTTAATTTGATAATGACTACTAGATAGTCGAAATTATAGTCACATATAAGCAAAGTTAAGGGCAAATACAGCAAAGTTAAATGTGTTTTATTTACAAGTGGATATATTTATTTTATGTGACTTGACGTATTTTGAATTTATAATTCATACTTACTTTTACACATTTATGTTTCAGTTTAATTTGAACTTTTATCTTATTCATATTATTAGTGCTATTACTTCAGTATGAAATTTTGTTGAAGCGATATTACTTAGGAAAATATATGTCATTAGTATTTTAATTTTAATTACCTCGAGGTATAAAAGGTAACAACAAGTATCTACAATTTTTGACACATTAATGACATTCTTTAAGTATACATGCTAGGATGTATACCCTGTATATTTTCAGGCATTCGTTCTTTGTTTCAATAGCGTTCAATTTAAATCTTCGAACGACCGTGGAAACAGTTATTAAGCATGAAGTTAACTTTCGAGTTTATAAAAGCCTAAAAATTTGGATTTGCCGGCGCAAAGCAAATCGTAGCGCTCCACCATATCTAAATTTTTAGACTTTTCTAAACTTGAAATTTTACTTTATGCGCCACGTGTTAATTACTTAAATATTGTGAAGTGCAAAATATACTACTAAAGCAGTATGCGACAGCAGTATAATTTCGAACTTTACGTTGAAACAGTATTTTAGACGCATGGCCCATGAAGCAAAATTTCGGGTTTAGAAAAGCCTGAAAATTTGGTTTGGTCACTCCTCTTCACTACGCGACCAAATTAAATTTGCAGGCTTTTCTAAACTCGAAGTTTTACTTCATACTTAATCAAGAAGTGGAAACACTCTTTAGAAGCTTCAAATTTAACGTACTTTAAAAACAACGAAGGCCTGGAAATACTTATAATAAATTCTCTGGCAGATGCGGCATATTTTTACGTATTTATACTACAATGTAGCATCAATATACCAAAAATATTTGAACATATTGGTACCGCATATAGCACACATTTGGTACCAGATTTTGACAAGTTTATACTACAAGTGTAGCATCAATATGCCAACACAAGTATTATTTGTCAGAAAAATCTGGTACTTTATTTAGATTTTGGCATATGTATCCAATAAGTAGCATCAACGTGTCAAAGTCTTTCATGTTACATCTGTAGGACAAATCTGGCAGCTTCGGCATATTTTTACATATGTGTAAATTCATGTCAAAGAGAGCACACACGATTTCAAACATGCTTGAATGCACATATCTTCAAAACGGGATTACCTATAATTCTAAAATTTGTCTTTTTTCTAAAGTGCATAAAATTTTATTAAAATTTGAGGA
This sequence comes from Philonthus cognatus, assembly GCA_932526585.2. NCBI lineage: Eukaryota > Metazoa > Arthropoda > Insecta > Coleoptera > Staphylinidae > Philonthus > Philonthus cognatus. The sequence goes on from OW052244.1 coordinate 79,535,476, forward strand.
TGTTTGGTGAAACTACTGTGTTGATTTGACATAGAATTGCCCAAATTTTTACTACAAATGTAGTATTAATATACTAAACTAACTGTTTAGTATATTAATACTACATTTATAGTATCTATCTACAGATTTGAACACATTGAAACTGTATTTATAAATAAATTTAGTACCAGATTTTATTTAACGTATAAACTTTTACAATTTTACAAAATTATAACACTTATAGACAAATAACAATTTTGGCATGTTTGTACTACAAGTGTAGCATCAATGTGCCAATATAGGTATCTATATATTTGAATCAATTGATACTATATCTGTAGCATAATTATTTGTCCAAAATAAGGTACCTTCGCTTGATTTTGGCATATATGTACTACAGATATAACATCAATGTGTCAAAATCTGTAGAATGTCATGTTGTTTCAGTGAATATACCTGAAGCCATAAATAAACATTGCCTTTATATACTGAGTGTTAACCACTAAACCTGGCTATTGCAAATTAGGGAATTTATACACATTATCTAAGCTATATATTTTGAACTTCATAATATTTAAGTGTTTTTTTTATACGCCTGGGGCATGAAGTAATATTTCGAGTTTAGAAAAGCCTGAAAATTTGAATTTGGGCGCAGAGCTTCGCTCCGCACCCAAACCCAAACTTGCAGGCTTTTCTAAACTCAAAATGTTACATCATGCCTAATCAAGGAGGGGAAACACTCGCTCGCAATATAATTAAAACCGATTTAACACAATGGCCAAGTTTGCTAGTTAACACTCGGTGTTAGCACTTGATCATTTTTTTTTTGGGCCTAAAAATAAAGGATATTTTGTAAAAACAACAAAAGGTAATAGTATTAACTGTTCTCACCGGACTAGCTCTGCACGTTGAGCGGAGGCTCGACCTGGCCGCTTTGCTCGGGCACCGCACACTCCTTTGCGGAGTTCCGTCTAACCTGACCATCCTCCCCCCTGACGCGCTGCACTTTCTTTCGATCTCAACCTAAAGTACTCTGAAACACCCCTAACAAAAAAATCCGGCAGTCATTCCTCAAAGGTGCACCCACTGAAACCCCGAAAGAGCAAAGCCCTTGAGCCCGACCGGAAAAAAACTTAGGGGTTCTGCAGCGCGTTCAGGAAGTCACTGTGTCTTGTCTATAAAACCCTTTGTGTGCGTCTACCCGCCTCTAAAGCCCGAGTCTGTCGCTCATATAAAAATGAAATCCAAAAAAATATAAACAACAAATCTTTGAAAGAGAAAAGAAAGAGTGTAAAAAAAAGTCTGCACGTTAATTCCCATCAATTTTTTGAGAAAATAAAAGAAAATTAAGAAAGGAAATGATATAACGACGATTTTATTTTGGTTTTTTGTAATTTTATTATTTTTGTGAACGTTTATTAAAATAAAAAAGAAACTGTTGTATAATCCGCCCTCCTTAATTATAGAACTAAAACTTAGGTACGTATAACGATGGTGGACACAAGTTGAGCAGCCCAATGTTGTTTCATTACCATACTTTTATTAATCAACATACCTTTTTGCTTACCTTAATCATATAGGTACTTTTTATATTTATCATGTTTGCGCTCGTCCGGTTCCGTTCGTTTTCTATGTTTTTGTTTGTGCTAGTAGACCTTTGCTAACTTGTGTCTGTCATTGTCTGTAGCTAAGAGTACAATGTTTGTTGATTGTGTGTGTTCCGTCACATTTGTCTTGTCACTATTTTGAACTAAGAGAAAAAAAACTCGTGAGAGGATTAGGTGCGATTGGAAGGAGTGGACGTTGTTTTTTACTTTTATTTTGTTTTTTGATTAAATATTTGTTCGCGCTGGCGCTGATGCTCCTAAAACATCCGCCCCGGCGCGATCTTGCTTAAGTAGTACATGCGTGCGAAGACCTCTAAATTAACTAATACTAATACTTAACCAAACTAAATAAATTAGTACTAGTTACTACCACTTGTGTTTTCTGAGTTGAAACAAAAACAGTTTGAGGTGTATCGTACCGCAGAGTATTGCGTGTGATTAGTAATTGTCCTGTCTTCTGTGTCCCCTATGTCGCTGCTGCAACCTTCACTTGTAGCGAGTTCTGGAATTCCTTTACACCGCGGTAAGTGGCAGCATCTCCCCATGTTCTGTCTGTCTGTTCGTCTGTCCGTGTGCTGCCTGTAGCCTGCCAATACCCAACATTTTGCGTCCTCTTCCTTTGAACAAACTATACAAAAATTAAAAAGTTTGTCCGCTCTTATATTATACTATATGTGTTGTTCGTTAGTCATGCTTCTTATTCATCCCCCCATTACCACCCTTTGGGCTGGTGCAAAATCTGCTACGTTGGTAAGTTTTTGTTGTTCAAGTAATTTGTTAGCGGGTTTTGCGCTTGTCTCTCACAGTTTCTTCTTATTTTGCAATGAATGTATTTACAATTAAAACAAACTAAATCTGAGGGTGGTTGTACGGAAATTCTATGTTCGTTTTGTTTTAGTTATTTTTACGGCGGAACAGAGATAATTTCAATATTGTTTTAATAGTCAAAAATATAATTAAAAGAAAAACATTATTAACACGACTTCTAAGAAAATAATATCAAAGATTTTTCTTTCTACAGACAATTTAAAAATTCTACACACAGGTAATAAGGGATTAACGCTTAACTATCGGGAAGGTTTAGAAACTTCAAAAGCGTTAAAGGCGGGTAAAAATGTGGTCAACGAAGACCTTTAGAATTCTCCGATGCATCATTCTTGATAATGGCATAAGGACGAAACTATAAATTTTCACATTCAAGTTGACACAGCAAATTCAAGTTCGCACTAATTATATTCAAGTTGACACTAATCAAAATCAAGTTGCCAGTAAGCAAATTCAAGTTGTTGTCGTTAAACAAATTCAAGTTGACCATAAACAAAATCAACTGGTCCATAAACAATATCAAGTTGTCCTTATTTATTCTTTCTATACTAAAGTGTGTCTTATCTGTTGATTCGTATTCTGCAAAATAATGTTGAATTATAGCATGAACAATGCCGAATATAAATATGATCAAATAAAATAATGCAGAATATGGCAAATACCGAGGGTTCGATAAAATACGCCCAACGCCATAACTCTGTTATTAATTGACCGATTTTATTGAACTAAAAACCAAAGTCAATGGCCGTTTGTTTAAATGCTAAGAAATGACATGAATACTCATTTTTTTCAATAATAACTTAATTTCCAAATAATAGCCAACTTGACATTTTTAAATGGTTGCCTATTTTTTTTAAATTTCATTATATTAGAGATATATTTGTATATTTTCGTCGAAATAGAAAATGTAAATAAATCTTCTATTTAAAATTACATGTTTCAAAAATTATAGCTATTGTGCCTTATAAAAAAAGTGTCAAATGCCATTTATTGTGAGATTATGTCAATCATGAATGACAACGACCCAGCTAATAAGTACCTACGTTACAATTTAATGTTGAATAAAATAAATAAGTAGTGCCAGTATTAATTTAATACAATAACCGCCATTGATTCAATATTTTTTTAATACTAACTAAAATAGTTAATTTGATGTATTGTATTATTTGACCTGACTTCAGAATATGTGAAAAAAAATTTATTATTATTATTATTTAAATATTTCGATTATTGCTCATTTTTAAAGTGTATTTTTAACTTCACAATATTTCAGTGGTTAATACGCGTGGCGCATGAAGTAAAATTTCGAGTTTAGAAAAGCCTGAAAATTTGGTTTGGTCGCGTAGCGCTACGCGCTACGCGACCAAACCAAATTTTCAGGCTTTTCTAAACTCGAAATTTTACTTCATGCTTAGACCGGGACTGGACACACTCGTTCGAACTTTAAATTAACCTCTTTAAAAAAATTTATGAATGCCTGAAAATATACAGCGTATACATTAATTATATTTGAAACAAAAAGAAGTATTTATTATATATTAAAGTTGCATTTAAGATAATAACAAACTGTGGATATATAATAAATTAGTTAATGGAACACATGGATTAAATATAAACCGATAAACAATTTAAACAGTATTAAAATAAGTAATAAATCTATTGTGCCTTGAAAAGAATGGCCTTTTCAAGACACAATACATTTATTGCTAAAAAAACATGTGAACAAGAGTTATTGTATTTTGTTCTGGCATAAATATTAAACTAAAATTAACATATCGGGCATAATTGGATTCAGAAAAACAAGGTCTAATATAATAACATAAGAAAAGTATATGCAGTCATTTAAAAACTTAAAGTTGGCCACTATTTGGCAATGAAGATAATTTTGGAAAAATATATAGTAACTATCAATTTATAGTATTGAAACAGCCATTGACTTTGTTTTGTTAGTTCATTCAAATCAGTCAATAACTAACATAGTTATGGCGTTTTTTTATGGAACACCCGGTATATTATACCTATTCAAAACATAGTCCAGCAGCATGAAATTTACAGCCAATACACTTTTAATTCGTTCATTCGATATATATTCTAATATTAGTACATGTATTTTAAGTCTAATTAACTACATTTATTCTTATTATATTTTTAATTTCAGTTACCAAAATGTATTTTTTATTAAAATAATAAAAAAATAATTATTGACAATTTGAATTTGTTTATTGTCAGCTTGAACTTGTTTAGTGCCAACTTAAATTTGATTAAGGACATATTAATTTTGATTAGTACCAACTTGATTTTTATTAAGTGCAACTTGAATTTAATTACTGCCAACTTCAATTGGTTTAGGACGAACTTGAACTTAGAAAGGTATAATAAAACAATAAAATGCAAAAACAAAGTGAATTCAATTTACAAAACCAATATATCAAAGATCTTTACTAAGACATTGTCTAAGAATACAACACAAGAAACGAAATTCGACTGTATGGTCAATATAAACCTAACCTAGCTTTAGTCTGTCTGATCTAAACAAATTCATTGGCTTTATTGCACCAATTTAAATTACTTAACACGTTTTCTGTCGTGTATATCACTTAATGACAATCTCTACGTGTTCTATTTTTAAATTAGTCAACGTGTCCATTTAAATTAAATTAGCAAAGATGTTCATTAAAACCTTTTTTTAAGAAAATAATGAGAAGAAAATAAATTTTAAAAATAATTACAGGGAGATTTTTTACGTATACATGATGTAATATTACCGGTCATTAAAATGTAGGTAATATCCTCGGTAATATTACCGGTCATTAAAATGTAGGTAATATCCTCGGTAATATTACCAGTAACATGGTAATAGCGGGTAATTTAACATTAAGAGCATAACAAAAAATGTATACAAATTGGTAAAGTTGCAATATTTATACTTAATTAAAGAGCCGTAAGATTCTCATAATATCAGCAGAAATTGAATAGAAATTAATAAATTGTGTTTATTAAAAAAAATACTAAATTTGAATAAAATAAGACATTCTTCTTGTATTGTATAATTAATACACAAAAATAAAATTAACGTAGAATTTTAATAAAATAAACAGTATTATAAAAATTTAATTTTAGATAATACTGTTAAGTTTCTCAAAATTCGACGCTTGTTTGAATTTTTCGTATTCATTTTGTTGCTAAACAGAGTGATTTATTTGTACTTTTTAAGAATTGCGAGATTTTCAAACCCCAGTTTAACTAAGTTAATTTTACAACTCATTTAAACTGGGTTTTGAAAATCTCTCAATTCTTACAATAAAAATAAAAGGTACAAATAAATCATTCTTTTTCGCAATGCATAAAATTTAGTTTTAGATAATACTGTTAAGTTTCTCAAAATTCAACGCTTGTTTGAATTTTTCGTATTCATTTTGTTGCTATTTTTTAAAAATAAAATGCATTGCGAAAAAGAGTGATTCATTTGTACTTGTTATTTTTATTGTAAGAGTTGAGAGAATTTCTAAACCCAGTTTAACTGAGTTGTAAAATTAACTTAGTTAAACTGGGCTTTGATAATCTCGCAATTCTTAAAAAGTACAAATAAATCACCCTTTCTTTCGTCTTTGCAAATTAAATTTAAGAAAATCAAATCAAATTAACAAGGATTATTGAGAAATTAATAAGCTTAGTTTTTATGTTGGTTAGAAATTGAGTGATTAAAAAGTAATTACAGATATTCAAAGTTCACTAGATTGATGCCAAAACTATATGGCATTTTTAATTTATTTCGACACTAGTAAAAACGAATAGATTTTAATAAAATCAAGAGAAATTGGCAAGGACTCATTGGATGTAGGCGCAGTTTTGGATAAAAAAAACCAAAATAAAAGGGCGATAATTGAAATTATGAATGAGAATTGAAAAAAATGAGATTTTAATAAAATCAAGAGAAATTGGTAAGGACGGATTGGATGTAGGCGCAGTTTTGGATAAGAAAAAACAAAATAAAAGGACAATAATTAAAATTATAAATGAGAATTTAAAAAAATGATTCTAGTCATTGAAAAAAATTGATGTTTATTATATAATCAAATATAGAAATCGTTGAGAAATGATTCAATTTTGTTATGATTTTAGAAAAATAATATTTCATCAATTAGAAAGAAAATAACTTGAATGAATATCAATAAATTTCATTGAAATTAAAATCATCTTCATTCATGATTTAAAAACGATATTACAGGCACTCAAACTAGAATAAATATCGTTAAATTTAATTGAAATTAAATTAATTATTTTGTAAAAATAAAAATACATTAATTGAAAACGGCATTACAGACACTCAAACTTGAATAAATATCATTAAATTTAATTTCAATATTCAAACATTCTTTATTTTTTATTTTATTATAAAAAAATAATGGAATATGAAATTTTAATGAAATCGATATAAGTTGTTAAGAATTGAATGAACTTTGTTGAAATGTAAATGACGATCTAATTCGAGTAATTTTCAACATTCAAATTTATTTGTAATTATTAGAAAATTTAATGGCTTCTTTATTTAATCATAAAAGTCAATTCAATATAATTTTTTATTAAATTAACTAATATTGCTGAGAAGGGAATAAACTGTGTTTTCATCTGGAAACGTCGAAATTAAGTTATTGTAAAAAACATTTTAGGCATCTGAAATTTTGTTTACAATAGGTCAATTTTATTGGATAATAATAAAACTTTGTCTTTGAATTGGAATTTGAGGTCTACAATTTGATATTGACATAATTAACTTACGATGGAATAATACTTCATTCATAAAGGAAGTAAGATTCCCTACGGTATAAGCATTAAGTTAGTAATTTTGATTAAGCTAATATTACACAAACCTAGAATTTAATTTTAAATTCCATTAATTTTAACATATATTTAAAAATTCTTTATCGCTGTAACAGTGTTTGTGAGTTTTAACTTTAAATAGAACTTCTCGTTTATTTTGCAAAAAGCCATAAATCGAAAACACATTTTTACTTCAAATTTGTATATTACGTAACGAGAGTGGTATGCAGCATATTACATATGAGCGGACATGTTGCGCACGAGCCGCGCAGCGGCGAGTGCATTATTCCACGAGTATGTAATTGCCATACCACTCGAGAAACGTTCGATACTTTACCTACGCCCTAACAAAATAAACAATGAGCATGAAAGAACAACTTATTTATTGTAATAATTTTTAATAGTACCATGACAATGATGAAAACTAAATTACTACTTGATCTATATATAAGGAATAAAGCTGTACATTTTCCGACATTCGTTGTTTTTTAAAAGAGTTCAATTTGAAGCTTTTAACGAGTGTTTTCCACTCCCAGACTAAGCATGAAGTAAAATTTCGAGTTTAGAATAGCCCCGTGAAAATTTGTCGAGAGTCGCGCAGCGACTCGAGACAAATTTTCTGGGCTTTTCGAAACTCAAAATTTTACTTCATGCGCCACGCGTATAAAACAGTGATTTAACAAGAAATTTAAAAACACACAAAAGACATTTTCCATGTTATATTGAAACCTCACTTGAAATCAGTGCTTTATACGCGTGGCGCATGAAGTAAAATTTCGAGTTTAGAAAAGCCCAGAAAATTAAATCTTACTTCCTTTTTTTTTCACGGGACTTTTCTAAACTCGAAATTTTACTTCATGCTTAATCTGGGAGTGGAAAACACTTGTTTAAAGCTTTAAATTGAACTTAAAAAAAACAGGGAATATCCGCAATTGTTGTATCAATTCCATGGTATGTCATTATTTTTATAAAATCACATTACTTTTTCTTAATTATTTTAGCTGTAAATTTTCTGACATTCGTTGATTTTTAAAATAGTACAATTTGAAGCTTTAAACAAGTGTTTTCCACTCCCAGACTAAGCGTGAAGTAAAATTTCGAGTTTAGAAAAGCCCCGTGAACATTTGTCGAGGGTCGCGCAGCGACCCGAGACAAATTTTCTGGGCTTTTCTAAACTCGAAATTTTACTTCATGCGCCACGCGTATAAAACAGTGATTTAACGAGAAATTTAAAAACACACAAAAGACATTTTTCATGTTATATTGAAACCTCACTTGAAATCAGTGTTTTATACGCGTGGCGCATGAAGTAAAATTTCGAGTTTAGAAAAGCCCAGAAAATTAAATCTTACTTCCTTTTTTTTTTCGCGGGGCTTTTCTAAACTCGAAATTTTACTTCATGCTTAGTCTGGGAGTGGAAAACACTCGTTTAAAGCTTTAAATTGAACTTAAAAAAAAACAACGAATAACTAAAGATTTAAAGAAAATGAGCTGAATTTGGAATACGTATACTTTAAAGAAAAACTCCCTGTACATCAAAGAAATGTCATTTGGTTGTACGGTAATCAATCAGGTGTTCAACTGTCAGCATGTAATATACTTGTCAAAGCTATTACGTGCATGTGTAGGTAATGTCAATCATACTTGTCAAGATGACAGTGTGGTATGATGCGGTTACTAAATAGGGCGTAGGTAAAATATCAAAGTAAACTCGACTATTTAAAAACCATAATGATAATAAATGTCAAATTACAATACGTAGATTTTTTATACATGCTGGCTATTTGCGTATGTGCAATAAATTTATATTACAATGTTACCTGATCCGTTTGGTAATATACTGTCATTTACGGTAAATTGCCAGTAGTAATTACCACCTAAATTGATTGAAATGATGAATTTAAGATTTCAATTTGAAGCTTTAAACACTCTTTGTTTTAAATTCCCAGGTAAAGCACGAAGAAATAATTCGAGTTTAGAAAAGCCTACTCAGACTTTTTTTAAATCAAAATTTTACTCCATGCGGCACGCGTTTAAGAGATTGATTTTTAGTGAAATTCACTTGTTCACAATATTTGAGTGGTTTCTGTGTTGATCATGCGTGGCGCAAGAAAGTAAAATTTCGGGTTTAGCCTGAAAATTTGGTTAATAAACCAAGTTTTTAGAGTTAAAATGTTACTTCATGTTTATTCTGGAAGTGGAAAAGACTCGTTTACAACTTTAAATTGAACTCTTTTAAAAGAAGCGTGTGCATACTTAAAGAAGAACTTAAACTGTGGTTTTGTCACTTAATTTTCAGTCTTTCCTAAACTCGAAATTATACTTCAAGCGACACAGAAAACACTGAAATATTGTGAACAAGCGAACTTCACTTGAAATCAGTGTCTTATATGCGTTACGCATGAAGTAATATTTCGAAATGTAGATCTAACAGTGAGAAATAAATTAGTGAAGAAAGAAAATCAATCCGTGTTTTATTAGTGATCGATTACTTCACATAACTCAAAAAAAACAGTGAATATATTCTATATTACATTTAAATGACAAACACCTAGAGAAACAATTACACCTTCATAAGTTAAAGACCCAACAAAATGGTGTATTTATAAATAGAAAAACGTATTTTTCTTTTTCTAAAAAGAAAAACATATACAATGAACAATAATCGTCCCCGCCCCACCCTTCATGTAAAAAAAGTACAGGTTTTATTTTAATACCATTGTTTTTATTTTTATATAATCCTGTACAAATATGTATCCGTTTAATTAATTCATTCAACGAGTATGTTTAAATTTTCATCTGCATATGGAATGTTAGCGCATTATTTATAACAGCACATTTATATTATGAATATTTTATTCGTATTAATATTGATGATATTATAATGAGAATAAATATATAAGCTACATAAAAAATTGATGGGAAACTTCTTTCAGCAGATTATTTTGTAAATGTTATAATGAATAAGAAAAATACCTGAAATATATTAGTTTTTTCAATTTTAATATTTTATAATAAACGTTAATTAAATTTTACGTGAACTTTTTAGTAATTTTTTATATAAACTACACGTTTATTCCCTCGCTAATATTATTTGGGCGTTATCCTTTTCTTATACCGCATAAAATTATCATAATGATCGTATATACTGAAAACAATTAGTCTTCAGCAGATTATTCTGTAAATATTTAATAAATAAAAAAAATACAGGAAATATATTAGTTTCTTCAATTTTAATATTTTATAATAAACGTTAATTAAATTTTACGTGAGCTTTTTAGTAATATTTTATATAAACTACACGTTTATTCCCTTGCTATTATTATTTGGGCATTATTCTTTTCTTATACCACAGAAAATTATCATTATGTTCGTATATACTGAACACAATAAGTCTTAATTACTAAGACCATTAAGACAATAAATATCCATATAGATATTTATTTATTTATTTATTTATTAACGGAAACTCCATTTTATTACATAAGTGTACATATACATGTATATATATTTATTGTCTTAATAGTCTTATTAGTCCTATTATATAAACTAACATCAAAGTTATTAATTAAGACTTATTATATACAGTTTTTACAAACATTATCATAATTTATATATTATGTTTAGAGTATTGAAAACTAAAAAAAGCGTAAACTTAATCTCTCAAATTTAAATAGTTTTGAATGTGAAATATTCATGTTTATTCTTTTCCCCATTAACATATTTATATTGTTATATTTTAAAATAGTTTCTAAATAGCGTGCAATTATCATAATTCAAGTATTTAAAGTAGACTGTTTCATAATCTTACTGTAAATCTTACTGTTTTATTTTATCTGTCTAATTTAAAACTACATCTTACATTTCACAAGAATTATACATGGATTAAAGATGTATATTTTTCGTGAAATGTAAAATGTCGACTTGAGTTAAAAATCCTTTATACAATTAATGTGAATACTTAGAAAATTGTAAAGTAAAATTGAATTTGCAAGTTGTTTGTAAAATATAAAAACGAATTAAAATTAACATAGACTTTCTGATATTCGAAATGTACATATAGTAAATAAAACTAATCAGTAAAGAAAGGAATTACAACAATAATTATAAGACTTTCTGCATTAGTAAATTGTTCCTCACAATTTAAAACTACCTTCAATTTTTCTAAATATAGTATTTTTTGTACAATATCTAATTTAAAGCTCCATTATTAATCAGTTTAGTCTTAATGTCGACTTTCTTTTAAAGAAGTTTTATCTTGAGTAAGTTTACAAATAGGTTTGTAATCTTATGAATCAAAATAAAACAAGAAATGATTAAAATTTGATTGTCATTTAAGTTCATAATATTGAATCAAAATAAATCAATAAATTATAACAATAGTATTGTTATTTTAGTTCATAATAGTGTATGTACCTATAATTTCTAATCCATGCATTAACCCATTAATTGATACGCCATTGATACAATAACGCAACATTATTAATTTTTTGTTATTTAAAATACTAAATAAGTTAAATAAATTGATTTTGAGTTACATGAAGACCAAATTAATCTGAGAAATAAAGCACTAATAACCTTTCTTCACCCTTCACACAAAAGTGTAAAGAATGGTTATTAGTGCTTTATTCGTCAAACTAAATGAGTTAATTTGATATATTGTATGACCAGACTTGAGAATGTGTAAAGAAAAATGTAAAAATTTGGTATTTAAGTATTAATATTGTTACTCATTTAAAATAAAAACATTTTCAATGTATTTCTAACTACATAATATCTCAGTGTTTTATACGTGTGGTGCATGAAGTAAAATCTCGAGTTTAGAAAAGCCTGAAAATTTGGTTTGGTCGCTCCGCTACGCGGAGCGACCAAACCAAATTTTAAAGCTTTTCTAAACTCGAAATTTTACTTCATGCTTAATCTGGGAGTGGAAACACTCGTTCAAAACTTAAAATTGAACGTTTTTATTAAATCGACAAGTACATGAAAATTTACAACCTATACATTATGTAAATAAACTTAATAAAACACTAACACTCTCCTCTTCAATCTTTTGGTGAAAAAAGTGATAGGGTTTTATTAAGTTTAATTACACGTATATTAATCTCTTTACGTAATTCAATCCAAATATTAAAGGATACATTAAAAACACTCGGTTTGTTTCACTATTTGTTTCTATTTACTCGGCTAGTTTCGCTTTTTACGGCATTATCAAGAGTCTCTTACTCTTGATAATGCCGTAAAAAGCGAAACTAGTCGAGTAAATAGAAACAAATAGTGAAACAAACCGAGTGTTTTTAATTTATCCTTTAATATTATTTCAAAATATTTCACCAAGTGATAAATGAGAAAGTTATTCAAGAAATATCAATCCAAATACATATACAATATGTATATGTAATAGAAACATTCCCAGTATATAATACAATAAGTCATTTATAGAAATCATAAAAAGAAGTACAGAATTTTACCTCAAGTCAACTTTTAGAGTTTGCTCTATAATTGCTCGGCCGTTAATGGGTTAATTATGCAAGAATTAAAAGAAAGAAAAGCATAATTTTTAGTACATGAATTAATTAAGAAGATATAAAAAAACAGTCATAATCAAGTTAAAGCTGTTTAAAATATTTGAAGTAACATCTAACGTCCAACTGTTTTATAATCTCCATTGAAATCTGACATTTTATAAGAAATATACAGACATTTATAGCCTATTTTTTAAATTGAAGTTTACTTTAGTTAAGCTACTTTAGAGAATGTTTATGGAAATTGTCGTAAATCTTGTCAGCATAACTAAATTTGCCAATTTGTAGACATGTTTTTGTATTTATATATATTTTGTATTATGAAATTTGAATTGTATTACTATAACATATTATGTATAATGGATTTTTCCGTAAATAAATAAATAGATAAATAAATAAATGCTAAGAAATAGTGAATTTATTGAAAGGTTCAAATGAATAAGTTTACTTTTCAATACTAAATGTAATGAATAAAGCCTGAGTTCTTAATGCAGTTATTATTTTCAGACATTTTCTGAAGATTTTATTAAAATAACTTATCTCAGAATTTTTCTTTCAAGTATCCATATCCTGAAGTAAAGACTATGAATGTTCAGACATTTATTGATTTTAAAAATTATTCAATTTGATTCTTATGACGATTGTTTCCACTCCTTAATTAAGCATGAAGTAAAATTTTGAGTTTAGAAATGTGTGAAAATTGGTTTGGTTTGGAGTGGGGCGACCCACTTCGTTTCGCGACCATACCAAATTTTCAGGCTATTCTAAACTCGAAATTTTACTTTATGCTTAACCCATTAGGCGCCATTGATGCATATACGCAAGATTATTAATTTTATGTGAATTAACTTACAAAATAAGTTAATTTGATATAATATATTGACTTTACTTGAAAATGGATGAAGAATAATGTAAATATTTTGTTATTTAAACATCTCGATTATTACTTATTCAAAAAAACGTTTTCAGTGTATTTCAAACTTCACAATATTTTAGTGTTTTATACGCGTGGCGCATGAAGTAAAATTTCGAGTTTAGAAAAGCCCCGTGAAAATTTGTCTCGGGTCGCTAGCGCGACCCTCGACAAATTTTCTACGCGGGGCTTTTCTAAACTCGAAATTTTACTTCATGCTTAGTCTGGGAGTGGAAATACTCGTTCTAAACTTCATATTGTACATTTTTATACAAAATCGACGAATGCCTTACATTTACAGCGCATACATTATGTATGTTTAAAAGAAAAATTCACAGTATGTAATACAATAAGTCATTCGTAGAAATCGAAAAAATAAGTGTAGAATTTTACCTAAAATCAACTTTTAGAGTTAACTTTATAATTGCTCGGCTGTTGATAGGTTAATCAAGGACTGGAAAAACTCGTTAGAAGCTTTAAATTAAACGATTATCAAAAACAATGATAGCCTAAATATGTACAATGCACCAGAATATCTCAACAGAAATATGTTGATTTTTGATTTTTCAGTTTCAGTTTTATTTATTTACAGATATTTGGTAGTGATTTTTATATTGTTCCTCGACGATTTCAATAAAAGTACACTGTTTTTAGTTTACATTTATTAAACTTTACTGATAATCTCTACTTTATTGAAAGGCTCTAATTTATTAAAAAGCTCTACTTTACTAAAAAGCTCTACTTTACTAATAAGCTCTACTTTACTAAAAAGCTCTACTTTACTAAAAAGCTCAACTTTGCTAAAAAGCTCTACTTTACTAAAAAGCTCAACTTTACTGAAATGCTCTACTTTGTTGAGTAGGAAATTAAAACTGATTGTTTGAAAACACTTTTTGATTTAAGTTTGAAAAAAATATGATTTGCGTTAATATCTTATTTAAATGTTCACTCACATATTTATTACTGCTGTTTTAATAGATGTTAATATATAGTTTTAAAACTACTTACTAAAGTGTTGCCTGTTCACAAAGCTTTTAAAACTATAATAAAGTGTTTCACAGTACTATAAAACACTACTTTCTACTAATGTCTATTAAAAATGTATTTCTTTTAAGTTTAAGTGTCTTATTTGTGTTTCTATTATTTCAAAGCAATACCAATCTTTTAAAAAAGAAAATAAAAAGAAGAAAAACATACTTGAAATAGTACTATAAAACACTACTTTCTACTAATGTCTATTAAAAAAAGTATTTCTTTTAAGTTTAAGTGTCTTATTTGTGTTTCTATTATTTCAAAGCAATACCAATCTTTTAAAAAAGAAAATAAAAAGAAGATAAACATACTTGAAATAGTACTATAAAACACTACTTTCTACTAATGTCTATTAAAAAAAGTATTTCTTTTAAGTTTAAGTGTCTTATTTGTGTTTCTATTATTTCAAAGCAATAACAATCTTCTAAAAAAGAAAATAAAAAGAAGAAAAACATACTTGAAATAGTCTTTGACTTTGATAAATATATTTTGAAATAAAAAGAATTAATTTAAAAATTGTTTGTAGTAGATATCAAAAAAAAAATATGCGTATAAGTTAAACAGAACTCCATTATTAATTGTGCCAATATTTCGCTAAATAATTCGTAGCTTCTTTAGGGGAAACATCTAAAATAAATAAATACTTATATATTTGTTGTAGAGAATATAACATGAATAAAAACGATTAAGAGAAAATGTTATTCCCTAATCATTTTTTAATCATGTCTATTAAAAAAAAAATTAAAATGTCTATTAAATTAAATTAAATTAATTAAAATTACTTAAAATGTCTATTAAAAATACTTTTGTATCTTTAAGATTTTTTAAAGTTTCTATGGTTAAGTTAAAAAAACAGCAAATATTTTATGTAATGCCGAACTTTGCCATATTGAATAATAATGTTATTGTAAAATAGAAATTGGAATTTTTGTTTGTTTATAATTTATTATTGAATAAAATAAAATACATTTATGCCCCGTATTCTAAACGATTAATAAATTATTAGATAACTATTTGTGGAGTAAATTTATTAACCTAGTAAACCAATAGGCAAATAAAATTGCTTATTATAAAGCAAACCTACCAAATAAATAGCAATTCTAGAAATAAATCATTTATTTGGTAGATTACAGACCGAAATTATACATTCTCATTGTGAGCATAGCTGGAACCCCCAATTTTTAAATTGAATTGGTAATATTTCAAATTAAATTGTCAATCAAATTGGAAATTTAGTATAATTCCTTATAATTATGGAGAATAACCGTGTAATAGGACAGAATTACACAGAACAAGAAAAAGAAAGCTTATTAGAAATTATAAAAGACTTAAACGATTGTTTTCCACTCCCAGGCTAAGCATGAAGTAAAATTTCGATTTTAGAAAAGCCTGAAAATTTGGTTTGGTCGCGTAGCGCGAAGCGCGGAGCGGCCAAACCAAATTTTCAGGCTTTTCTAAACTCGAAATTTTACTTCATGCGCCACGCGTACAAGACACTGATTTCAAGTGAAGTTCACTTGTTCACAATATTTCAGTGTTTAATACGCGTGGCGCATGAAGTGAAATTTCGGGTTTAGAAAAGTCTGAAAATTTGGTTTGGTCGCTCCGCGCTTCGCGCTACGCGACCAAACCAAATTTTCAGGCTTTTCTAAACACAAAATGTTACTTCATGCTTAGTCTGGGAGTGAAAAACACTCGTTTAAAACTTTAAATATTTTATGTAATGCTGAGTCTTTTTACACTTCCTAGTAAACTAATAGGCAAATAAAATTGCGTATTATAAAACAAACCTACCTAATAGATAGCAATTCTAGAAATAAATAATTTATTTGTTAGATTACAGACCGAAATTATACATGTTCATTGTGGGCATAGCTGGAATCACCAATTTTTTAAATGGAATTGTTAATATTTCAAATTAAATTGTAAATCAAATTGGAAATTCAGTATGATTCCTTATAATTATGGAGACCAACCGTGGAATAGGACAAAATTACACAGAACAAGAAAAATAAAGCTTATTATAAATTATAAAACACTTAAACGAGTGTTTTCCCCTCCCAGGCTAAGCATGAAGTAAAATTTCGAGTTTAGAAAAGCCTGCAAATTTGGTTTGGTCGCGTAGCGCGGAGCGACCAAACCAAATTTTCAGGCTTTTCTAAACTCGAAATTTTACTTCATGCGCCACGCGTACAAGACACTGGTTTCAAGTGAAGTTCACTTGTTCACTATATTTCAGTGTTTTCAGTGTTTAATACGCGTGGCACATGAAGTAAAATTTCGAGTTTAGAAAAGCCTAAAAATTTGGTTTGGTCGCTCCGCGCTTCGCGCTACGCGACCAAACCAAATTTGCAGGACTTCATGCGCCACGCTTACAAGACACTGGTTTCAAGTGAAGTTCACTTGTTCACTATATTTCAGTGTTTTCAGTGTTTAATACGCGTGGCGCATGAAGTAAAATGTCGAGTTTAGAAAAGCCTGAAAATTTGGTTTGGTCGCTCCGCGCTTCACGCTACGCGACCAAACCAAATTTGCAGGACTTCATGCGCCACGCGTACAAGACACTGGTTTCAAGTGAAGTTCACTTGTTCACTATATTTCAGTGTTTTCAGTGTTTAATACGCGTGGCGCATGAAGTAAAATTTCGAGTTTAGAAAAGCCTGAAAATTTGGTTTGGTCGCTCCGCGCTTCGCGCTACGCGACCAAACCAAATTTGCAGGCTTTTCTAAACTCGAAATTTTACTTCATGCTTAGTCTGGGAGTGGAAAACACTCGTTTAAAACTTTAAATTGAACTAATTTAAAAAAAGCGTATACATAAGAATAAAAATCCCTGGTTATGTCTGACTTGAAAAACTCTAGGTATTCGACTTTTTAGAATACCTTGTGGTTCAAATTAATCACTGTCAGGGAAGATACTATAAGCGAACTTAAATCTGACACGGATAATATGGTAGACATAATAATAATATAATTAATAAATACAAGCAATAGAATCTAAACTAATTATAGTAATATAATACACTTCTAACTGTCAAATTATTTAGAGAATAAAATATACTTGGTAGAAAAACAAACAAATAATTTACTGAGGAGATTTATTAGCTATTTTGTGTTTATAATACCGAAATCTTTGAAAAATTTAAAATTAATAATTAATAAGACTAATGCCTAGTATTATAAAACGTTTAATTACCTAAATAAAATTAATTTTAGGAATAAATTAATTTAATTTATTGCTAAAATTGATTTTATTTAGGGAATAAAACGTTTATTAATACCAGGCAGTAGTATTATTAATTATTAATTTAAAATGTTTGCCTTAAGGAAGCTACGAAGTATATAAAAAAAATGTTGGCACAATTAATAATAAGGTTCTGATTAACATATACGCACATTTTTTTTAAACTGCCGCTTTCTCTAAAACCCTGCTAACAGTTTTGACAAACATGATGATACAAAAACTAAAAAAATGTTATTAATTCTAAAATAACTAGAGATAGGTTTTAACATAATTACAGATTTTGTTTAAAGTTAATTTATTCGAAAAAAAAGTATAGAAATTATCTCTTCCGATTTATGAAATATCATAATATATATTTTTGGATAGCCATAAAATATTTGTTTTGTAAGTAATTGATGATGAAAAAAGGAATTTTCGTGCAATAACCCTCTTTCCCCCATTAACGTACTCTAATCGCTTACATGATATGCCAGTACGACCATGTCATCAAACCCCGGCGCTTACACACTTAAAATTAATACATAAACATTCAAAAACAACAACAAAAAACGTCCCGTAAACAAGCAGAATTTTCAAGATTTACACAAAAAAAAGTTCACTGAAAACACACACGAAACAAAAGCTGTGCTTTACAGGACGTCCCCCCGTTCTACAGATTGATGGATAAGTACGAAATCAATAATAAACAAATTAATAATTTTTTTCAAAGAAAAAATAAGACTTTAAGATGAGGATCGAAAAGTTGAAACAACATTGTACACCTTTTTTACTAAAAAAAAGAAGATATATAAAAACAAAATGGAATATTTTAGACGGCTCGGCCGATGTTCCTTCCTCTGTCTTCGTGTCATTGTCAGAAAACCCTCGCGACCTCTGTGCTACCTTTCCTGTCTACCTCTTTGACCCCCTTTGGCCCTTTTTAACTGCATCGTTGCATTTTGACCGACCACCATATTACACTTGTGTCACTCCGATTGCTCACAATCAATCGATGTGGAAAAATGACGAATGGCGAAATGATTTTTTTCATGTCACGATCAGTTGTGAACGCAATCGAGCAGTATTATAAATAAATTTATTTTTAAGAATCCACTCGATCTTTTGGTGCTATGAGAATTCTTGATGTTGCAAATTTATTATTACTGAGTTATTTTCATATGTAGTGGTGGTAAAATGCCTGCACATTGAGATCTAAACCGATGCAATAACGATCCGGTGAATTCGATTTTTTTTGTTTGTTTTGTTTTCCAGGATCTTTATTGGATTGGAAGCTTATACAATTTACTGTGGGTTTTAAAAGTATTTGCAATTTACACGGTTTTATTATGTGTCTGTATGTGTATTTTCTTACAGGTGGATTTAATTTAATGTTGCAACACGTTAAATGTGGAAATAAATAAGCTGGGAAATTTAATGAGTTAAATTCCGCATTTATTAAATTTTGTGTTTTATAATTACAGCTAATCTGGATTTTGACAAGAATTTAATTCTACTGTTTTCAATTGCTTGCATATTTGTCTGTTTTAATTTTAATTAATCTAATTAGATTACTTATATTTCATGCATTTAATAATCCATTTAATTTGGTTCGTATTGATCACTTGATGAAACATTTTAACTAATATTGAAATTCAGCACAATAAGTATTCCTTCAGAATGACGATAGGTCGAAACTAGTTCAAAGAAATAAAGATTTAAATGAAACGAACCAAGTGACTTTAAGAGGAAGTCGACCGCTCTCTAAACGTATAAAACTATGCATACTGCCGTCTTAATAACATCCTTGTTTAGGGATGAAATATTTTGAAAAAATAGGCATACTTTAAGGAAAGTGGAATCTTAATGCCTGTCTTAATAAAATATTTCCCACTTTGACCGTTCTTTTATTAAAAAAATATCAAACATTGTTAAACTAGCGTAATCGCAACTTCAATATAATTTTTTTCTGCAACATTTATAAAAAATATTGGGAAACTAAATCAGTCACATTGTAGAAGAATTATTTTCGATGAATTTTAATTTTTTCCAATTATTTCGATCGTACAATAAATTCACTGGGATGTCGCGCGATATTGAAGTTTCAGAAAATTTGAAAAACTGTCGCTCCACCCAACTCCCCTTGGCTATCCTAACATCCAACCTCCAAACGTCCCATCTGGAAAATAGGCACTCAGCGGTGGCATTCCTCGATGTCAGAAAAGCCTTTGATTCGGTGTGGCATCGAGGCATATTATATAAATGTCACCGGCTGAACCTTCCCGCATACATAATCCAACTACTCGACCAATTCCTATCCAATAGATCCCTACAGGCAAAATTTAAATCTAAACTGTCATACACATTTCATCCTTGCCAAGGGGTCCCACAGGGCTCTCCACTTTCCCCTCTCCTATACAACCTATTCACCCACGATCTGTATAATGAGGACCCCAAATACTTTAATTCCTCCCAATATGTCCTACAGTTTGCAGATGATACGGCCCTTGTCTCCCATGCTACCAATCTCAACTCCGCAATAGCAT
Organism: Philonthus cognatus; assembly: GCA_932526585.2. Classification (NCBI taxonomy): domain Eukaryota; kingdom Metazoa; phylum Arthropoda; class Insecta; order Coleoptera; family Staphylinidae; genus Philonthus; species Philonthus cognatus. The sequence continues at coordinate 79,555,943 of OW052244.1, forward strand.
CCTTACAGGCACTACTTGACCCAATCCAATCCTGGTTCCTAAAATGGAGAATATCCATTAATCCAAACAAATCTCAAATCCTTATCCCACACCACAGAATATCTGAAAATTCTCCCACAGTCCTCATAAATAACATGCCCATCCCACCCTCACCTCTATGTAAATACCTAGGTATCTCCTTCGACCAGAAACTCTCCTTCCAACAACATGCCAAAAAAACAAAATCCAGCATCATAGCAAGGGCTAAACATTTTAGATGCCTCACCTTCAAAAACAGAGGCATTTCAACTAAAACGGCCACTAAAATTTACAAAACCATATGCCGCCCGATGCTGGATTATGGTTTCATTTTACTATCCTCTCACCCACGCACCCTACAAAATATCCTCGTTGCAGAGCGATCCTCCCTACGTACCCTGACCAAAATACGAAATCCACGCAATCCACTATTTAATCCCTCAAATGAATCCCTATATGATCAGACACAAATCATCCCCATCGACGAACGCTATCCATATTTGTTGGAAAAATTCTCAAAGTCACCCTATAATTTTTCAATAATTAAACGTTTTTGTATTTCCAGAAATCCCCGTATCCCATCCAAATACAAATTTCCCACTAACACAATATTTGAAATCATTATAGCATCACGTCGATAACTCACTAACACCAAAATATCTGCAAAAAAGAAGAATGAAGAAACAAAATAGGTGGAAAGACCTAAGGTCGATAACCTGTTTGACAAACAAAATAACATATATATATATATATATATATATATATATATATATATATATATATATATATATTGTATAACATGTATATTCTATTTTGTCAAATAAAGATGATGATGATGATGATGAAAAACTGTTTTACGCGCGACATCCTAGTGACTATATTTAACCAAATAAATAAATGAAAAAATATTACATATCTTTGCAAAGAAATTATCTACAATGTGACTGATTTAGTTTTTCAATATTTTTTATAGATACTGCAGACAAAAATAAAATTTGGAACGCGATTTCGCTAGTTTACCAATGTTTGATATTATTTTATAAAATAACGGTAAAAGTATAAAATATTTTATTGATACGGGCTTAAAGATTGCACTTACCTTGAAGTATACCTATTTTTTCAAAATATTTCATCCCTAAACAAGGATGTAATTAAGACGGCATTATGCTTAGTTTTATACGTTTAGAGAGCGGTCGACTTCCTCTTAATACAATTTAAATACTTGTTGTTGTTGTTACTCTGTAATTGGGTTTTTGCCTGTTGGGTAATAAAGATTATTATTATTATTATTATTATTAAATACCATTTAACAATTATGTGTGATTATACATTTTAAAAAAAAATCTAAGCCAGTGTAATATATTGATATATTAATGTTTCTTTATTAGTACTAAATATTACAAAATAAAATTGCGTTAAAAAATATTTAGCAAAAAAGTGAAATTCGACAAAGTTATCTTTTCATAGTGCAAGAAATTTAAGTTTGAAATCATAATATGGAACACCCTCTATAAAATTTAACAATTTATTTGCATACCTTGCGAGTTTTTTAAGTTATGTACAATTTGTAAAAGGAATGTCAAACTATTATTACTAAAACTAACAAATATATTATAAAAAATTGAATTACATGAATATCTTGAACAAGTTTCTCATCTTTCACGTGGTGAAACATATTTAACTATGATTTAATAAAGAAAACACCTAAGATCAAATGAAAATCAAATTAAATTGACGAATAAAGCACTAATACTATTATTATAATTTATGATAATAGCGTCAATAATTTCAATTAATGTGAAAACTATTTGAGTTTTTTGTTCTTTTCACGTCCAAATATAAAAACTGCATTATTTTGTAAAATATTGATTTATTTATTATAGTATATTACGTAACGAGAGTGGTATGTAGCATCTTACATATGAGCGGACGTATTGTGCACGAGCCGCGCAGCGACAAGTGCAGTATTCCGCGAGTATGTAATTGCCATACCACTTGAAAAACGTACGATACTTTACCTACGCCCTAATTAAATAAACAATGAGCATTAAAGATCAACTTATTTATTGTAATCATTTTTAATAGTACCATGACAATGATAAAAGCTAAATTACTACTTTATCAATATACATGGAATTTTTCTTTTAGGTAAACATATGCATAAAGCTGTACACTTTCCGACATTCGCTGTTTTTTAAAAGAGTTCAATTCGAAGCTTTAAGCGAGTGTTTTCCACTCCCAGACTAAGCATGAAGTAAAATTTCGAGTTTAGAAAAGCCCCGTGAAAATTTGTCGAGGGTCGCGCAGCGACCCGAGACAAATTTTCGAGTTTAGAGTTTAGAAAAGCCCCGTGAAAATTTGTCGAGGGTCGCGCAGCGACCCGAGACAAATTTTCTGGGCTTTTCTAAACTCGAAATTTTACTTCATGCGCCACGCGTACAAAACAAAAATATTGCGAATTTATGTATATTTGAACCACACTTGAAATCAGTGTTTTATACGCGTGGCGCATGAAGTAAAATTTCGAGTTTAGAAAAGCCCAGAAAATTTGTCTCGGGTCGCTGCGCGACCCTCGACAAATTTTCACGGGGCTTTACTTAACTCGAAATTTTACTTCATGCTTAGTCTGGGAGTGGAAAACACTTGTTTAAAGCTTCAAATTGAATTTAAAAAAAACAGGGAATATCCGCAATTGTTGTATCAATTCCAATGTATGTCACTATTTTATAAAATCACATTTCTATTTCTTAATTATTTTAGCTGTAAATTTGCTGACATTCGTTGATTTTTAAAAGAGTTTAATTTGAAGCTTTAAACGACGGTTTTCCACTCCCAGACTAAGCATGAAGTAAAATTTCGAGTTTAGAAAAGCCCCGTGAAAATTTGACGAGGGTCGCGCAGCGACCCGAGACAAATTTTCTGGGCTTTTCTAAACTCGAAATTTTACTTCATGCGCCACGCGTACAAAACAAAAATACTGCGAATTTATGTATATTTGAACCATACTTGAAATCAGTGTTTTATACGCGTGGCGCATGAAGAAAAATTTCGAGTTTAGAAAAGCCCAGAAAATTTGTCTCGGGTCGCTGCGCGACCCTCGACAAATTTTCACGGGGCTTTTCTGAACTCGAAATTTTACTTCATGCTTAGTCTGGGAATGGAAAACACTTGTTTAAAACTTCAAATTGAACTTAAAAAAAAACAGGGAATATCCGTAGTTGTTGTATCAATTCCAATGTATGTCATTATTTTTATAAAATCACATTACTATTTCTTAATTATTTTAGCTGTAAATTTGCTGACATTCGTTGATTTTTAAAATAGTTTAATTTGAAGCTTTAAACGACTGTTTTCCACTCCCAGACTAAGCATGAAGTAAAATTTCGAGTTTAGAAAAGCCCCGTGAAAATTTGTCGAGGGTCGCGCAGCGACCCGAGACAAATTTTCTGGGCTTTTCTAAACTCGAAATTTTACTTCATGCGCCACGCGTATATAACAAAAATATTGCGAATTTATGTATATTTGAACCACACTTGAAATCAGTGTTTTATACGCGTGGCGCATGAAGTAAAATTTCGAGTTTAGAAAAGCCCAGAAAATTTGTCTCGGGTCGCTGCGCGACCCTCGACAAATTTTCACGGGGCTTTTCTAAACTCGAAATTTTACTTCATGCTTAGTCTGGGAATGGAAAACACTCATTTAAGGCTTTAAATTGAACTTCAAAAAGAAAACAACGAATAACTAAAGATTTGAAGAAATTTGGCTGAATTTGGAATACCTATACTTTAAAGAAAAAAATCAAAGAAATGTCATTTGGTTGTACGGTAAGCAATCAGCTGTTCAGCTGTCAGCACGTAATGTACTTGTCAAAGCTATTATATTCATGTGTACGTAATGTCAATCATACCTGTCAAGATGACAGTATAGTATGATGCGGTTACTAGATAGGGCGTAGGTAAACACGTAAATCTTGAATACTTATAAATCTGGTCTTCAGTTATTGTAACTCAAGTTGATCTGTGGGTGTGTGATTTTAAACATTCCAATAAATCAGTGTTATATACACGTGGCGCATGAAGTGAAATTGCAAGTGTGGCAAAGCCTGAAATTATAGATTTTCATCTATATTTTCAGGCTTTGCTAAACTCGAAATTCTATTTATTGCTTAGCCTAACCAAAGTAATCGCGAATTAATCTAAACTAAAAATAGTTGCACATCTCAAAAAACTTATTTTACAATCTGGACTTTAGGAAAGTCAACAGAATTAAAAATCAATAATACAGTTACGAGAAATATAAAAGACATATCTTCAAGTTATCTTAATTAATGGATATTAAATAAACACTGCTCTTTGTTGATATATAGCGCAAGATATGATATTGTGACTTGTATAATGGCTGTGCTAACTAACATGAATAAATTATTATTATTACTATTATTATTATTATTTGAAAATGTGTTAAAATCTGAAAATACCCTATCAATAGTTTTTGAGTTGTTCCTAATTGAACGCAAAATAAATTATTTTTTACGCGATTTTTCGGGAAGATAAAAAATTCAAAGATTCATATCTTGACAAAATAAATCATGACAAACTAATATGTTTTGTTTTTGCATCATAGGCTTACAAAATACAAAAATAATTACGTTTATTCCATAGTTTGTCTAACTTGGACTATAAATTATTATTATATTAACACATTTTGTTTTAAATTTCTTTTCCAGTAATCTTACACATTGTTTTCATAATAACAGCTTTCTCGTTATTGTTCTCCAAAACAATTTTGCTTTAAGTTGTAACTTATCGAGCTCCAGATTTCCACAAAAAGAGAAAAAGTTTTAATGGGTATAAAATCACATGCTCCAATATATTGTAAAATTTATATCCCTTATGTAAGTTTGTAAATATATTTCCAAGAGTTAAAGTTTGCTGGAAAGTTTTTCTTCCTTGTAAATTACTTCAAAGGTATTGATTTCAAAACTTGTCTTAAATTTCATCTTATTAAGGGACAACTAAATACATACGAAACCTCTTCATGAGACAATGTACAATTAAATTCGTCTTCTAATTTTATCCCCTTGGTAACTAGGCCCTTATGATCAGGTACAGTAGTTTATGAAATTGTACACGAATTGAATTTAAGTAGAGTCAGAATAAAGATAATCTAATTAATTTGAATCAGTATTTTTTCTAATAAGACGATAATTTGTCAATGTTATAAAAACGAGTTATGAAATGCAAAATCCATCTGATTTTGTTGTGTAGTGTTAAAAATGCAAATTACTTATTGTCAATGTCGCTTCGTTTATTAGAAGTGACAAAATAATGCAGACAAAATATATAAAATTACGAAAAAACTATTCGTGAAAATGCAAACAATGTCTTAATTAATAAGACAACTTAAGACGATAAATATCCATTGAAACAACTACTTCCCGTGCAAATACACCTCCGGATATTGAATTATACAATGAAATATTTAAAATCTTATTTAATTTGATTTGCTACAACGCATTTCACGAATAGTTTTTTTCGTAATTTTATATATTATGTTTAAAGTGTGCAAACCATAAGAAGCGTAAGCTTATTTTCTCAAATTCAAATAGTTTTAAATTTGAATTTATCTTAATAGAGACAAGTTGAATATTTTTGTTATCTTTTGCTTGCGTACATTGACGCAAGCAAACAATAAGAATTATTCAACTTGTCTCTATTATTTTGTCACTTCTAATAAACGAAGCGACATGTTTCTTATTTTTAGATCAAATCTATTTGTCGCTTTGAATCAAGAGTGTCCAACCTAATTTGCTTCAAAGGCCAAAATTAACAACTAACCTTATGGAGCAAATACTTCTATGGCGCAACTTGCTGTTGCTCAATTATTAAATAGCAAACTTTATTCACAAACAAAATACAATCAATTTACAGATCGATTTAAGTGACTTAAAACTGACATTTTAGTGTTTGTAAATGGAACTTGCTATTAAAAAACTGCGCAGCCAAATATCGCAGCTGAATATGTACAAGTGTAAAACTTAAGTTTCTTTTTTTTATATCAAAATTTTTGTTCAGAAATTTCAAAGGCTGTTTTAGTATATTTTACATGTTTCCAAAAGTTTAGAAATTCCGTTTTAATTATATTTTTTATAAAGTTTTACAATTACAAGTATTTTTTTCTTGAATTTATTTCTCATCTGGCACTTGGTGAAGCATATTAGAATATGTATAAATGAAATTGCCAATTCTTAGTTGCAGAATACTTCAAACATTAAAAGTGCGATTCTTTTCGCAATCTACAACAAGTTAGTCTTACAAAGACTATATCAAACAGTTTTACAATATATTGGAGCATGTGATTTTATACCCATTAAAACTTTTTCTCTTTTTGTGAAAATCTGGAGCTCGATAAGTTACAACTTAAAGCAAAATTGTTTTGAAGAACAATAACGAGAAAGCTGTTATTATGAAAACAATGTGTAAGATTACTGGAAAAGAAATTTAAAAAAAATGTGTTAATATAATAATAATTTATAGTTGTTTCAATGAGTGTGTGATATAGTCTTTGTAAGACTAACTTGTTGTAGATTGCGAAAAGAATCGCACTTTTAATGTAAAGTAGTTAAAGTAATTTAAATTAAAAACACTTGGTATTGTTTCACAAGTTAATTTGTGAAAGAATATCAAGTGTTTTTAATTTAAATAACTTTACAAATTACAAGTATTTATTTTCACAAAGAAGAAGATAGCAAGTGTGAAAAAAATGTAAACTCTTGATGTTCCGATGCATATGCATTTTGAGGCATTCGTTGTTTTTTTATAAGTTCAATTTGAAGTTACTAACGAGTGTTTCCAATCCTTGATTAAGCATGAAGAAACATTTCGAGTTAAGAAAAGCTTAAAAATTTGTTACCAACCAAATTTTCAGGCTTTTCTAAACTTTAGATTTTAATTTATGAGCCAGGCGTATAAAACATTGAAATATGAAATTCAAAATATTTTTGTTTAGCAGTATCTTTATAATCCTGCTTCAGCAATTTTTCTTTTAAGACTGATGTAGTAGTATATTTTTAATTATTTAAATTCAAATTATTCTTTAGCAGTACATTTTTAATCCTGCTTTAGCAATTATTTTTTTTAATACTGATTCAGTAGTATATTTTTAATTTTACCAAACCAAATTTTGGGAGTTTTCTTAACTCGAAATTTTATTTCATGCTTAATCTGGCAGTGGAAACACTCTGTCGAAACTTCAAATTAAACGCTTTTAAAAAAAGCAATGAATGCCTGAAATTTTAAAGTGCATGAATCATTATTATTATTTAATTGTTATTTAAAGTCGACTAAAAAAACCGCTAGTCTAGTAAAATGCAGATATTTGTGTTTTTCATTCATTTCACCCAGTTTTTATAAACATTTAGTTAAACTTAGAAATTGTATTTTCTTTATAAAATAAAAGTTATTTAAGCTTCAGATTTTGTTGAAATTTACAGATTACAGATTAATTAATAAAACAAAATTCATATTTAAATCAATTTGGATTGCAGTAATAGTGGTTTATACATTTTGCAATTTGCGATTTTGACTCATATTTCTGAAATTTAAATGCGTATACCTTCAAACCGGTTTGACATTTAATCGTAAACCTTGATATTTTTTATTTTCTATACAGGATGGTCGTAAGTATCCGAGATACTTCGTGTATGAATTTTTTTGAATTCCTAATGATTTTTGAAATATCGGAGTTTTAAGCTGAAGTAAATTATTAGAGGGCTTATGAAAAAATGCGGTTTATTTTAATAAAAGGGTAATGACAGTACAAACTAATGGGTTGAGATTAGAGCACTGCACGGCCAGGGCTTTGACCCGGCCGGGCCCGAGCGTCGATTTTTTTCAAACGGACTGGGCTGGGCCGAGCCTGACTGTTTTTTTTTAAGTTTGTTTTTATTATTAATTGCAAACTATATCTATAAACAAGTAAATATATATTTACTAGAAGGATAAACCTTTATTAGCTGAAACTCCAAGAAAATTTGGAATTATTCAGACTAAAAGATTGGCCGGGCCGGGTCGGGCCTGTTCTATTATTTACCTTGGCCGGACCGGGCCAGGCTCAAGTCAATTATTTTATTGCTAGCGAGTCGGAACGGGCCGGGCCCAAAAAAAGTCGGTCCGGGCAGAGCTCTAGTTGAGATGCGGAGATCTCGGTAGCCAAACAATGGAACCCACCACGACCTCTCTATCGATTTGGATACTGTTCATTAAAAAATTAATGATATATATTCCATAATGGGCCGGAGGAGCATCATCATGTAAAAACAATTTCGTCCTGAGTTCAGTTCTTGAATTGACATCATTGGCAGTTGTTTATTTTTGATTGTGTAATGTGTGTTAAAATCATGCCTGTAATTTATTCAAATGAAGAATACGCAAACATGATTTTGGGCAGGAATAATGGGCTTATTAATGAACGAATCGTTAAACACCGAAATGTACCAGGCTTTTTTGGAGAACGAACTACCTCTACTGAACTGTCCTTAAGTAGTAGAGGTAGTTCGTTCTCCAAAAAGCCCGAACATTTCGCTGTTTAAAGTTCCGTTCATTTATAATTATTCCAGCCCAAAATCATGTTTGCGTATTCTGCATTTGAATAAATTACAGGCATGATTTTAAGACACCTTAGGCAATTAAAAATAAATAACTGTCAATGATGACAATTCACGAACTGACAATCAACATATTTTCCTAAGCCCTTTGGTAATTTACTCCAGCTTCAAACTTGGATATTTCACGAACCTTTAGAAATTCGGGAAAAGTGAATAGAATTATTTTTGCTTAAAATGAGTCATTGAATCATTGGAATTTTTAATAAAATCTCTATTTTAGCTTAGGTTTATTCCATGTCAAATCAACAGTCTTTACCATATCCGATTATTTTTTAATTTTGTTCACTTGTTGCAATTATGTTACCCGAGATACATCGTATATGAATATTTCCAATGATTCTTAAAAACATTATGTTTGAGAAATTATAAAAAAAACAACAAATTATTCAATCAACCTTCTTTAGAGAAAATATAAATATTTCGATTCTTTCTTAAAAATATCGAATTAAATCAATATTTTGTACAAATTTACAATTTTAATTTTTGTTTAAGTTTTTTTTAAAATAAGGGACTAATGAATCAACATAATATCCACTTAATTGAAAAGCAATAAGCATGTATGTAATATTACATTTAAAAAATATTTCATAATTTAGACCAGGGTCGTTATGTTTAAAACACTTTGTTTTAAAACAGTGTTTAAAACATATTTAAAAGCAGCCGTCGTGCAACACGTTTAAATCATGTTTAAAACGTTAATTTTGTTTAAAACTTTTTTTGTTATTGCATTAAATTAGTTAAACTGTATTTTATACTACTTTATTAAACATTTTTTGTTTACGTTTTCAAATTTTAGTTAAATTGTTGAAGATATTTTGAATTATATTATTAAAAATAAAATGTTATCATAATAAAATATCACAATTATGTATGCATAAATGTGATTTAAAACGTCTTTTGAACATGTTAAGCCTTATTAATAGAATTGCCGTTAATATCATTATAGTTTAATGCTAATTAATCTCTACTAGGCGCATACAAACACGTTCTAACATTTTGTATTAATAAAGCAAAATCTACATGGTATTAGTTAGTTTTAAAATAATAATAGAATAAACGTAGCAACACTTTCATGTGTTCTAACTTCATTGTAATCAAGTAATTTAGAAGGTATGTTACACAATTTTTTTTTATGTTTGTAAAAATGTATATCTTCTAATACATCATTAGCATGAAATTTACTTTTAATGAGTGTCTCCACTCCCAGACTAAGCATGAAGTAAAATTTCGAGTTTAGAAAAGCCCCGTGAAAATTTGTCGAGGGTCGCGCAGCGACCCGAGACAAATTTTCGGGCTTTTCTAAACTCGAAATTTTACTTCATGCGCCACGCGTATAAAACAGTGATTTCAAGTGAAGTTCAAAACATACTGATAAGGTTTATACAATTATGATTTATCGCATTATAAATAAATTCTAAATAACCCTATTTTGTTATTACAGTTGGTTATGTATAAGACCTAAACTATTAAATTATTAGTTGTAAACTAACAATAGTAATCTACTAAAACGTTTTATTAATCCAAAAATATTAATATTCATCTTTAAAACTGTGTTATAGCTGTATGCTAAGGTCTATTAATAAGGCTAGTTATGTTTAAAACACGTTTTAAATATGTTTTTAATTGTTAGTGTTTTAAACACTGTTACATTGAAAAAAAACATGTTTTCTAGAAAAGCTGTTTGTTTTAATTAAAATGAAAAAAAACATGTTTTTTTAACAACCCTGATTTAAACTAAACGAGTTTACTTTTATTATATGATCCCATCATGATTCCACTATTATATATATTATTTTAAGTAGTTTTGAAGATGCGATTTTTGAGAAATTCAAAATCAATATTTAGATTTTTAATAAAATTAAAAAAAAGCAATGTATTGTGTTACATATCATAAAAAAGTTCATAAAAGATGCTACAAAATAAGACCTTTACTATATACCTTGCTTAATTTGGAGAGTTATAATGCTAATTTAAATATGTAGTGATTTGCAATTTTGAACCAATTTTCTAAAATATAAATGCGTATATCTTCAAAACGGCTTGACATTTAAACCTGAAATTAGATATGTTTCTTTTTCTTCAAAACGACTTGACATTTAATTCTAAAACTAGATATTTTTCTTTTTCTATGCAAAATTTAAAAAAATATATAATTGCTTAGAATTGCCAACGTAGAATATTTTCCATGGCATTCTAGAGGTTTTTTTTAATTGAACATATGATACAATCAAAATCGTGTGTTGATTAGCATGGAATTACCCTGTATTATAAAACTATTAAAAATTATTAGAATATTCATTTAACATCAAATTTATTGCATTTATAAAATTTGGTAAACTGGATTTTTTAAATTTAATATTCTTGAACCAAAAAATTTATTAAGGAGTACAAACTGGCAGCTCAATTTATTTTTTAAAGTAGCTTACTAAAATACAGCTTGTTTGCCTTTTATTTCCTAAATATTTTAATAAATTCTTTTAATTCAGAATCAATTTAAATATACGTCAATTTTTTTAAATATATGAAATATAAACGGGCGAAGATTTAATAATAAATAATATTGATATATGAATATATTCAATATTTATAGTCTGTCTGGAATTTTTATGTCTCGTTGCTACTTTCTCTCCGAATAGAATAAAAAAAAACTAACTCCGCAACACAAAAAAACCATTCTTTATTGATGCACAAAAAACCGTACAAAGAAATAAACGTGTATCATGCAAATACTTAAAACCCACTGTACAGCTTTATGACCAAACGCTAAGAATAATGCATGTCTTTTGGCGGGCGCGCTTTAAAAGGCCGCGCCCCCGACACACACGATAATACTCTTGTTACATTTTTTAGGGTGTATCTCTTTCTGATACATCCCCGTATATCTATACATTATTTACTTCTAAATATAATATAAACATATACTTAAATATGAAATGAAGTTTGCTTTGTAAGCTTTTGATAATATTTCTCGAGCCGGTGGGCTCTTGCGGTGGCGATTTAAAGCAAAATTAGGGTGCCGCAAGGGCTCACTGATGTCGGCTCATTTAGGTGTCTTTTGAGGTTTAGGATGTTTGTTGATGAGTGTCTGTTAACAGCCGAGTTGCTGTTATGCGAGGACAGGTGGTTACGCCCCAAGGTTTAGGGATCGTCGGCATCCGAGTGTCCGTCGACAGGGAGTCTAGATTTGGATTTACACTCACCAGGCAAGGTGGTTGGTAAGTTGACAATTTTATATTTACTTATATTATAATATTGATTGGTCTACATATTAAAATAATCAACGTTTCCTATACGTCATTGTATGTGAATGGGTTAAATGAAGTAAAGAAACTGTTTAATCTAAAACTAAGCGTGTAAAATAATATTTTTGCTTCGACCGGATAAATGAAAACAAGAATTCAAAATCTATTGTGGAGTGAAAAGATAAATGTCATAGGTCAACTCTGTTATTTTTTTTAAAGGCCCAAACTTAGGGTGCATTTACTGCGAACAGTTGCAATCCTGCTTTAACAGTATTTTAAACATCAAATTTTGAGATGTTGGTAAATGATTATCAATGTGACAAATAAATCATAATTTTTCAAATAAATTGTCACGATGCCGAGATTTAGCAAAAAAACGCTACAACTTTTAAGACTACCATTTAAAGGCCAAGGACTGCGCCTCTTCATCTAAGCTAACTGCAGTTTCGAGATGTTTGGCAGTCCTCATAATTATTGTGTCGTCGGCATATAAAATTATTTTATGACTTGATAGGTAGTCAGGAAGATCGTTTACGAAAATAAGGAATAACATAGGCCCAAGTATTTAACCTTGGGGTACCCCAAGTGTAATAGGCAACTGGTCTGATATCCCATTTTCACTCATAACTCGTTGATATCTTCCAGACAAGTATGATTAAAGTAATTTCTTCTTTTAAGTATACTTTCACAAATCCCAGATAAACATTTGTAAAATTAATGAACATGTGATCAGAACTAAGCAGTATATATTGAACTTCACTTTAAATCAGTATTTTATACGCGTGGCGCATGAAGTAAAATTTCGAGTTTAGAAAAGCCTGATTTGGCTTGGTCGCTCCGCTGCGCTACGCGACCAAGCCAAATTTTCAGGCTTTTCTAAACTCGAAATTTTACTTCATGCTTAGTCTGGAAGTGGAAAACACTCGTTAGAGTTTTTAAATTAAAAGTTTTTAGTAAGATCACGAATGTCTGAAATTTACATTGAAAAATCGTAACATGTATACCTAAAAGAAAAATGCCTAGTATTCAGAACTTTTTTAAAATTTTAACATATAAATGGGCCAATACTAAAGAAGGCAGATATTCCTGAGCAAGGGATATTACCTGATTCTCCTATTCTACCTGATCCTCAAAGACACTTTATTAAATTGGTAGTAGATACAAATAATTTGAGGCGGTGATTGGTAAATACATTTGTAGTCGTAATCTTTGTAAGTTAATTGAATTGTCATATTAATGTCAGATTTTCCTTCACATAACCTACATATTAAAAGTTTATTTACAACATAACATGTAATTAATCTTATCCTAACCTAAAACACACAACCTGCATCACATTACTAAATTCTTGAAATCAAATTAAATTTAAAAAACGGATTATATTTACTGATACCAAAGTATTTAAAAAAATTATAATATATATTTTACGACATTTTCAAATTATTTGTATGGTAATAAGTAATCTATAACCTTTTAAAAATACTGGTGATATACCGGGTGTTCGATAAAAAAACACCCAACGGGATAACTCTGTTGTATATTGACCAATTTTATTGAACTAAAAACTAATGTCAATGACACTTTAAATACTAAGAAATTATATTAATATTTATTTTGCCAAATAATAGGCAACTTAAAATTTTAAAACGGCTCCCTATAGTTTTTTTTATTTTTATTACAGTTTAATACGTTATTGTTCTGAATCTTATAATGCCCAATATGTTGTTTTTCAAAAATATTGTAATCGAAAATAGCATGAAATAAATTTTCTATTGCAAATTGTATTTTTTTAAAATTAAATTAGTGTGCCTTTGAAAAAATAATCGAATACACTAATTTTAAAAATTCGGACTTCACTTTGAACCAGTGTTTAATGCCCGTGGCTCGTAAAATTTCGATTTTAGAAAAGCTTGAACGTTTGGGTTTAAACGTCAAGCGATTAAATACAAATTAATTCTTTTACTCCATGCTTAGTCTGGGAAAACACTCGTTTTATCATTAGAAATTATTTTTCTTAACCCAATACTGCGCAATATGTTGTTTTTAAATAAAACTCGAAAATAAATTCAAATAAATCTCCTATTTAAAATATATTTTTTAAATATTAAGTTAGTGTGCCTTTTAAAAACTATTCAAATACATCAATTTAAAAAATTCGAACTTCACTTTGGACCAGTGTTTTGTACCTCTGACGCATGAAATAAAATTTCGAGTTTGAAAGGCCTGAATTTGGATTTGGACGCTTCCCATCCAAATTCAAACAAACGTTCAGGCATTTCTAAACTCGTAATTTTACTTCATGCCATGTCTAGGGATGGAAATACTCGTTTTATCATTAGACATTATTTTTCTGAATTTGACGAATAAAGCACTAATAATCAATTTATTATTTTCCTGAATTCAATAATGCCCAAAACCACTTTTGAGGGGTCTTCCTCGTAAATCACTTAAGAAAAAGCGACTTTGTTATTATTATTATTCTTTTTTTTAAATCCTTTTATTGGTCATAACAAAATTATTGCATATGAAAGAACACATCTTCGACTATCTCTCGAATTTTTGTTTTTTCTTTTTTTTATATTGACATGCGTACTTCAAGAAGGGAGCCAAGTCGAGTCCTCATTTCGAAAACGCAAATTCGCTGCCACTGTAGCTTTTGTCCTGTTGAAGATATCGACAGAAAACAAAATTCAGAATTAAGTAGACACTTAAACTTAGGGAATGAACCAGTGTTGAGATAAGCCTAACATTTCTTTACTTGAAATGAAAGTGGCTTCTTTAAACTCGAAATTTTATTTCATGCACTACGCGTAAAAACTCTAAAATATTGTGAAGTTTGAAATATACTATAGCTAAAGTAATATCGTAAAGCAGTATATTTTGAACTTCATAATATATTAGTATTAGAAAAGTTTAGAAAACCCCGAAAATTTGGACAAGATAAAAAAAAAAACGGATGACATATTTTCTTAAACAGAGAATTTGGCAAGTTGCGGTGAGGGTGAATGCGGCACCTTGGGCTGCGGGTTTGACACCCCTGGTGTAGATATTTTAAAATCTACTAAACTGGTAGCATTTCTTACTGTGCTTTTGGCGATTTTGTCCGTCAAGCAGACCGGGAAATGCGAATTTTCGATTGTCAAGAGATCGCACTCTCTAAACGTCACTGCAGAAGCGGTGAGCTAAAAATATATTTTATTTTTTATATTATAATAAATTTTAAATGATAAAACCAAAAACATCCAAACACGAGAGACCGCGTCCGTAACACATCCGATGAGTAATCATTCCGCGGTTTCCGCGCAATAAATTAAACAGCACCCGAGTTTTAATATTTAAACTAATGACCGACACGGCAGGGCAAAATTCCGCGCCATTAATAAATTAATCCGTCATTAAAAATTAATTAAACTCGAGGGCGGGTGCCCACGCAACACATCCAAACATTTCCATGTTTGTCCGCGCGATTTTCCAAAATTAATAGCGAAAAGTGTTAATTTACTCTTGTAATTCCGGAGGGGATCGATTTGGGCGCTATTTCCACCGTAATCATGTGTATTTTCCGGCCCTAATTAATGTAATTATCGGAGTTTAATTAAATTTCGGAGGCCAATGCAAAAACTCGCTTTATATGTATATATGTGTGTGCATGTGGGAAAGGGGGGTCCTTTAAAATAATTGTGCCTCGGTTTTGGATTTGTTTTTTGCGTGCGATGGGCTTGATAAACAATTATGGGAATAATGATGGGGGATACGGGATTGGGCGGAATAATGTTTTTACGCGACAACCGTGAGTTAAATTAATTTAATTATTTACACGGGTATTTGTACACAATTTATATAAATATGAATTCTGACACGTACGTCGAATATATTTATTAATATTATGGATTCTGATAAACGCGCCGGGTTGAGCTTTTATCAAATTTATTGAAAATTGCTATTTCATATATTAAATATTTTCTCAATAAATTCATTCATTTTATAATCCTGCTTAAGCTGGTTTTATATTATACAGCATGATACGGATCGTTTCCGGTAATACAAACATTGTTACGTTTGATTTTAATTAATATATTTATACCAACCGTTCAGATACGCCACGTATCTGAACGGCTTATGCGTTGGACACATTTCGTAATTTTCTAAAAGAATATCTCAATGAAAGCACATTACCTAGGCTTAAGTCTGACCTTGTAGCATTTTTAGACTATATCGATTTTTTTGGTATTAGAATGTGTGTCGAAAAATTATAGTATTAAATTAAGTTTTTGTCGAAACGTCAACATTACGTTTCTGCGACGCACAGTATACGATTTAACCAATCTAAAGGGACAAAATTCATGGACTAGTTTTTATGGTCCATTTTTGATTTCCTTTAATATAAAAATAGATAGTTTTCAATAAAATTATTTAAACGAGTCAATAATTAGATTCAATAAGAGATTTAAGGTGTATTATCAACAAAACAAATATTTTTTCTTGTAGTTCATTTTGCATACATTTAGTATCATGTTTGTAGCTCAATTCATGTTTTGGAGGTTTTCTTATTCGTAATGTGTATGTATCACTCTGTATGCTTTTAGACTAATCACAAGCGATTGACTTTTATTAAACATTTCTTGTACAGGGAATTTTTATTTTAAGTAATATCCTCGATAATCATTGTCATTTTGAAATAGTTCAATCTGAAGCTTTAAACGAGTGTTTCTACTCCCAGATTAAGAATAAAGTAATAGTATATGCTGTAAATCTTTAGATATTCAATTTTTAAGAGTTAAATTTGAAGCTTTATACGAGTGTCGTTCACTCCCAGACTAAACATGAAGTAAAATTTCGAAGTTAGAATAGCCTGAGCATTTGAATTTGGACCAAATCCAAACTCAGGCTTTTCTAAACTCGAAATTTAACTTCATGCGCCATTAGTATAAATCACTGAAATATTGTAAAATTAAAAATACACTGTTATATCAGTACTTAAAAAAATACTGCTAAGGCAGGATTAAAAATATACAACTAAACAAGAATATTTTAAACTTCACTGGAAATCAGTTTTTTATACTCGTGGCGCATGAAGTAAAATTTCGAGTTTAAAAAAGCACGACCCTCGACAAATCTTCTACGCAGGGCTTTTCTAAACTCAAAATTTTACTTTATGCTTAGTCTGTGAGTAGATGACACTCGCTTATAGCTTCAAACTGAACTCTTATAAAAAAAACCGAATATCTGAAGATTTACAGCATATACGCAGTAATTGACATATACAGGGTGTCTGTATTTTGATAGAATGTATGGAGATCTCAGTTATTTGAAGATAGAAGATAGAGATAGAGAGTCGGTTAAATTGGGGCAAAGTTGCGTAGTTTAGAGCCTAACAATAACCTGAAAACAATATAATATAAAATTACGAAAATGTTATTCGTGAATTCAAATAGTTTTGAATTTGAATTTATCTTGTATTACCTGAAAACAATTTTGAAATATCTTTTGTCGTTTTCGAGATATCAACAAAAAAAATGCTTTTATTTTTTTATTCAAAAACTAATGAATCTGGACATTTAGAACTTTGACAATATAATAAGAAATGAGGAATCTAGTAGCATATTTTTTTTGAGATAGCTATAAAATTTACCCGGGGACTATAGCCAACTTTTGTTTATCTTATGGGCGCCAATTTGGATTTTCATATTTTTGGAAAGAATATTTTTTTTCAGAACTCAGTGATGTATCACACTCATAATTTATTTTAGATTTGATATTTAAAATTATGATATTTTCCTTTTTGCAAAGAGTGCCTTGGAAACAATGACGTCATATCTATTAATCAATAAAATCTTGACAGCAATCAATCATTGTTAGCAGTCAAAATTATTTAATAGCTGTCAATCTTTTGTAATAATAATAATAAGTATAGATTATCACACAAAACATAAATTAAAAAAATGGAGATGTGTCCTTCATAGCACTTTCCCCGTTAAAGATATGATCACCTAAATATCAACAGTATGGAAAAGTTGCACAAACTAAATGTATTCTACTTTTATTATTATTATTCCAAAACTATTCACAAAAAAAGTATCCATCTTCACTACATCTCAATAAATGATAAATATTGATCACTATCATATTTAAGCGTTTTATATTTTTACATTTACTGTAAATCAGTGGTTTATACGCGTGGCGCATGAAGTAAAATTTCGAGTTTAGAAAAGCCCCGTGAAAATTTGTCTCGGGTCGCTGCGCGACCCTCGACAAATTTTCTACGCGGCGCTTTTCTAAACTCGAAATTTTACTTCATGCTTAGTCTGGGAGTGGAAGACACTCGTTAGTTTAAAATCCATCACAACTGGTGATGTATTTTAACAACAATTATGGGTCCTAGGAGTTGTCAAATTAGTGAGTTACTCAACTGTTTCCAAGGCACTCTTTACCAAAAAAAAAGAATAAAATTTTACATATAAAATGTACATTAACTACAAGTATAATACATCACTGAATTCAGAAAAAAAGTTGGCTATGGTCCCGTCCCTGGGTAAATGTTATAGTTGTCTTAAAATAAAATATGTTACTAGATTTCTCGTCAAAAAGTGCCTGTATAATGTCAAAGTTTTAAATGTCTGGATTCAATGGTTTTTGAATAAAAAAATAAAAACGAAATTTCAAAAAATCCGTTTTTCAACAATATCTCAAAAATGAAAGAAGATATTTCAAATTGATTTTTAGATTATTATTGGACCCCAAAATACGCAACTATGCCCAAATTTAACCGACTCTCTATCACTTCAAATAACCAAGACCCCTATACATTCTGTTGAAATACGGGCACCTTGTATACAGTTATAATAAATCCCTATATAAAATAAATACATAGGAAGTTAGAAAATATTATTTGAGTTATTTAAAATAGTAGCGGATAAGATGATTTGAACCAACGTACATATTTATAACTTTGAAAAAAAAACGGCATAAGTTTGCAATTGATAGAGCTAAATTATACATTTTGTAGATTGGTATGATGTTATTATACAATTTTGATTTGAATATTTGTAACGTCGCGCACTTACCTGCCCTTTCCGAAATCTAATTTGATAATCGTCGACCCAATAACTCAGTGAAGATGGGAGTGGGTGATTTTATGTTTATTTATTTAGGGCGCTACGTCATTTAAATGTTTAACAACGATCACCACAGGACATTAATTAAAATGACGAAAATATTTATTAAACCAAATAAACTAACGTAGCAAAATCTATGAACAAAAGTATGAAGGTAATCTTTATAATTAATACTCAGAGTTTCCCAAAATCAAATATAAATTATATTTCCTCAAATTATATTTCCTCAAATAAAACAAAATATTCTTCATAAATTAAATAATAATAACGAATGTGAAAATGGAAAGAACATCTGTAAATACGAAATAATTTACTAACTCGCAAAATTAATTGAATACAAGAAAAAAAAAAAATACGAATCTGCAAATATAGAACACGCCAATTATAAAAGATACGATTCAAAATTTGTGACTAAAATACGCGAATTCGAAATTAACTTACTAATTCGTAAACCGATCACCGTTAGCGCTAACAGTACCGTATCGACGAACAGAATGCGTTACGTAATAACCAAAATATTAAAACCGACGTTCTCTAAATACGCTGTTTTACAAATTGTAGATATATGAATTAACAAAAGTTTATATACCAAATAAATGACATAATTATTTGTAATTAGCTTCAACACCAAAAAGATAATAATCAATAGATTGTATTAATAATTAGCACTTTAAACACACACAAAAAAATACCGTTGTGATTACTAAATGCACTTCTTATTAATTTCATCTGCTTCCCAATATTGAAGCATTTACTATTTCTTACGACAACTATTACTAACAGATAAAATTAATTAAAGATCATTTAATCACAATTCTCTATGTTCGAGACGAATTATTCGATAATAGTTAATCAATCCAACAGTGAAGAGATTACTATTTAGAAGCTTATCTGTTTTTGAAATGTGGCTCCTTCCTACGCCACTGGAAAATATACGCCACTGCTCCGCTTCTACTACCTGCTACTGCCACCACTGCTAACACGGATCAGCACGAACATTCCACTCCTCCCAGAACTTCTCCAACAGGATTCAAGGTTGATAAGCGGCTCGAACAGATTTCTCCCGGTGATGATAAGGACGACAATGGGTGACCGAATCGAGTACCGATTTGAAGAATAATTCCTTTTCAAACTAATCTTATCTTCCAAATGAACGAAGAAATAAAAGAAAGAAATAAGTAAACTAGAAAGAACCTAAAAGAACTAGTTTTAGTTATTTTGTTCATATTAATTCACTTAGTTAACACTGCTCAACAACAACAACAACAAAAATACGACGAGAAATATGTAACGATGTATGCACTTTGGATACCTTAGTTCTTGTGCGGTTCTTAAAGCGACTTGGATGATTCCTAAATATGGACGAATAATCGCCAAGATTTAAGATGTGTGTTCCCGGATGATGATGGAACAATTCCTCCTCCCGTGATGTCTGATTAAATCCGACAAAGTCGAGGAATGAAATTTCCAAAATTTCCAACAAAACTTGCAACGTATGACCACCAATAATCCGACAAATACGCCGTATTTAATTAATTCGATAAATCCAATAACTCCAATAAAAATTATGGCACACGTGCACGCAACACATAACAGGAAAAGTAAAATGTCCTCGCGGAACATAAAAACACCCTACGCGGCGAGTGAACATGCGCGCGTGGATTTCGAAGAACCCAAATTGCTTGCATACAAGGTTGCAGATAATAAATCATTAAAAATGAATTAAAATATTCGCAGCGCGAAAATTAACCGTTACAGATTTTTCTAATTAACAGTATTTTAAGAAATATTGACAATAAACAAGGTGTGTTCACTTATTTTTTTAAATTAGAAGTGAAAGTAATTCAATATTATGTTTGGTTTGATATTATTTAAAGTAAAAATAATGGCTCTAATTATTAATTAGTCAATTAATAATTAATGAAAAAACCTATAATTGCAAAGATAACATTCATGTAATTATGTAAAAAAAACAATTCATTTAAAACATTTCATTCAATGTCAATGTGGCTCAAATTGGATGTTACTATAGGGAATCTCGGTTATTAGAAGAGATAGAAAGAAATCGATGGCGCATCCTCGAGCCCTTTTTTCAAAGAAAACATTTTCCATATTCGATTTTTATTAATATCTCAGTCATTTATTATTTTATTTTATCAAAAACTATTTGGACTATTTGCCCTTAGTTCACGGAGAACATTTGTATTTTCATTGAAATCCCCATAATTGCAGAGAAGTGACAAATTTATTAAATATTAATTTTGGAGCAAATGGTTACGCACAAATGGACCAGTAAAACGGCCTGCGCGAACTCGAAATTTTACTTCATGCGCCACGCGTATAAAACATAGATTTCAAGTGAAGATCGAATATACATAAATTTCACAATGTTTTAGTGTTTTATACGCGTGACGCATAAAGTAAAATTTCGAGTTTAGAAAAGCCCAGAAAAATGTTTCATGGAGCTTTTCTAAACTCGAAATTTTACTTCATACTTAGTCTGGGAGTGGAAAACACTCGTTTAAAGCTTTAAATTGAACTCTTTTAAAAATCAACAAATTTCAGAAAATTAACAGCTAAAAAAAATTAAGAAAATGTAATGTGATTTTATAAAAATAATGACATTTTTGTTGTATAGTGTAAATCATTTCGAAAACATTTACTTTAATCAAGTGACTACGATATCTTTTGCCATTTTGACATCCGCAGTTGTTGTTTGAATTCCATGGCATGTCATTATTTTTATAAAATCACATTACTTTTTCCTAATTATTTTAACTTAGAGAAACGTAAAGTGATAAACGTTAACACGAATGAATTCTGAATTTTTCCCTCTACAAAAAAGGTAAATACATTTTGTTTCTAAAATAAATAGGGGAGCCAAAATTTCAACATTTCAAAATTTACCTGGGATTTCCTATGTTGCGTCCGTTAAGTTAACACCCGGTATATCAATGAAAAGGAAAAAAAAAACCAATTTATTAATATCATAAGTTCATTAAAAAAAACCTCTAGAGTGCCATGGAAAATATTGTAAGTTGGCAACTCTGAAATTTTATATTATAATTGTCATGTTTGACGTTTTATATGTCAGTTCCTAAGGCGTGTAGCCAACTTAAATTTAAAAATAATTAAAATCAGAGGTTTTTTTTATTGAACATACTATAGCATAGCCAACTATGACATCTATTTTAAAAATTATAACTTAGATGATCGATCGAATAATGATATTCCTATTCCGTAGAAATGTTGTCAACCTAAAAAATAAATCAAAGTGTCAAAATCTTTGGATTTTTAAAGGGAAATATATGTCGATAGTAGTATCATAGGAAGGGTCTTTGAAAAATAAGGAACTTTTATAACAAACATATTGATACTTCGTACTATTTGAAAATCCAAAAATCTTGATATTTTGTTTAATATTCTATAGGTTGGCAACATTTTTAGAGAAAAGAAATAGCACCATTCGATTCTTTAAGACAGCTTTTGTGATAACATTTGTTGGCCCAACTTTCTACGATCAGCCGTTTAGTCAAAATATGATTGATACGGGTGGATTGAATCACCCGGTATATATTCAATTATAATAATGTCCAATATTTACAATTAATATTTCCGCTTGTCAATACAGAATTACTCAAATTTTAAATTTATGAACTTATTTAATGTAAACATACTCTACATTAAATGAATTTATTAATTTCAAATTTTAGTAACAGAAAGTATAAATATAATATAAGATTCTACGTGTAGTAGGTAAAATAAATCAATGAATATATATCAAGTTGGCATTCGATTAAATTTTGCAAAAAATATACATGACTGCCAATTCAGCAAAATTTGTCACAATCAAAAAGTGAAACCAGTACTGAACTGTAAAAAAGTTGAAAACAATAAATTTGCAATTTTTCATCTTGATAAATTTACAAATATTTTAATTCGTTACAAAAATCAGACTACTTTCTTTCTTATACAGGATACAGTATATAAAATTACGAAAAAACTATTCGTGAAAATGCAAACAATGTCGTAATTAACAAGACAACTTAAGACGATAAATATCCATTGAAACAACTACTTTCCGTGAAAATACACCTCCGGATATTGAATATACAATGAAATATTTAAAATCTTATTTCATTTGATTTGTTACAACGCTCTATTAAAGTATATGTAACGTTTAGGTCAATTTTTCTTCAAACCAACTAACAAATACAAATTTAAAATAAAAGGAGAGATAACTTGTTTGAACAGGATACAGGATGATTCAGAATAGGATAAACAATTTAAAGACATAAACATACATAGATCCGCTTTTCATTATTTAGAAAACTACAACTAAATTTTGCAAAATAAATAATTGTTATTGATACAATTCAAGCATTTAATCAAAACTAAATAATAACATAACAACAAAAAGTAGAAATCAAGCAAATTTGAACTTCACATTAAATCACTGTCTTATACGCCCACCGTAGGAAGTAAAATTTCGAGTTGAGAAAAGCTGGAAATATTACTTACCTTTTTTAACGCGTATAAAACACTGATGTAAAGCGAATTTCAAAATATACTGTTTATATTTGATTACACTTTTATAAATATTACAAATGTTTACTGCGTGTTTCGTTTAAATTGTTAAATTGTAACTAATATTAATTCTTTGTGTTTTGCATATTCTAATATAAATTCAACCAAATGTACCAAAGCAAACAAAATATTTATCGGCCATTCCATAAATAAGTGCACACTTTTTATCGGTACATCAAGGATTTCAGCGAATTTCACATATATTATAAAGGCTATCAAGACATCTCTTTTGGTTGTTATTAGAGGTTAAACAAATTATTGTGTCAAAAGTTATAACAATATAAACTTTTGGCACACTTTTATTTTGAACTCAAAAATATCGTAAATATATAAATATTCCAATACAAATTACTTTGACTTTACTAAAGCAACTAAAAACTAATTTAATTAAGCTATTCTCCTTTATTATCCTTTCAACTATTGATTGAATAGATTTCATGGGCAGGGTTTTGCCATCTCCGAAGGTGGTTTTAGTGAAATTGGGACATTCGAAATTAAGGGTTGGGTCGTTCGCTGGTGGTGGTGAAACGAAAGGGCGGAAAGGGAGCGAAAAAAAATCTCGAGAGGAGAGAGCTGAGTAGGCTCTGGAAGGAAAATGGGAAATCGAGTAACAGGATACTCATTAAAAGAAAAACGTCTGCACCGGGGGAAACTTTTAGCGGATAAGGGACGTAAATTGGCACTAAAAAAATGGAAAGAGGAAAAGTGGGAAAAGCGAGTGCAGGAGACGAATGGTGATGATGTTCTCGAGACTATAATAGTCGAGAACATGTTTATCCCGGCGCATTCACCACAAAAAAATGTCTTTAATAAACATTAAAAAAATTGGTTATATATATATATATATATATATATATATATATATATATATATATATATATATATATATATATATATATATATATATATACAGGGTGTCAATTTGTAAACAAGCCAGCCAGAATATCTTTGGAACCGTAATAGTTAGAGAATATTTTTCAAAACCATTTCTAGGATATAGAGGGGAAACCATTTTGACCCACATAACAATCTTCTGTAGCCACCGTTGCCCATTTTTTTTAAATGGCACGGCCCTACTTGTGATATATCATTGAAATAGTCTTTCAAAATGCTAATCAGTGGTACCAACTAAAATGTTTATTGTTGCATAAAAAATGCACAAAAAAAATTAATTCAATTTAATCGAGTTTAGAAAAGCCTGTAAATTTAGTTTGGTCGTTCCGCTTCGCGAAACAACCAAACCAAGTGTTTAGGCTTTTCTAAACTCGAAATTTTACTTCATGCTTAATTTGGGAGTGGAAACACTAGTTCCAAACTTCAAATTGAAGGCATTTATAAAATCGACGGATGTCTGAAAATTGACAGCATATACGTTATGTATATTTAAAAGAAACAATCCCAGTATGTAATATAGTCATTTATAGAAATTATAAACATTAGTACAGAATCTTACCTAAAATCAACTTTAGAGTTAACTCAAAATTGCTCGCCCGTTAATGGGTTAAAAATAAGAATCATTGTGTACTGAATAAGTTTTACTCAATAAACAACGTTGAAAGTTGAGAAACTTATTAAAGATATTATTTTTTATACTATACAGGAATTGTTTTCTGCTAAGTATACATATTCCGCGTCGCGACCAATCCAAATTTTCAGGCTTTTCTAAACTCAAAATATTTACAGTATGCTTAACCAAGAAATGGAAAACACTTGTTGGGTAAAAATAGCGACCAGTAAATATCCAGGTGTTTAAAAATAATCAAACAGCCGATTTAGACAATTTAATTAATTATTGCGATTGTTACTTACTATGATGATTAATCGTAGTTATTATATTTAATTAAATTTTGACATTTTTTCACCACTATCATTAAAATCATCATCAATTCCGTTAATTAAATTTGCAATTAATTCGTTTTGCGGCGCGCGTAAACGGGTTATTGTTGTTATTTTAATGTGTGTTGTTCGGATAAACCTCCGGATTAATTTTAAATTGTTTGTTTTTAATTTGCGATATGGCGGAATTGTGTAATTGTTTATAGTTCTAGATAATACGGTGCTAATTAATTTCCAAATTAATTTACATTGCCGTATTTTTACTAAGCCCAGCCCCCAGCACACGGACGCTGGACAATTAAAATTATTACGCAAAAAGTAACAAAATAAACCAAATTATTCGGAGTGTAGTTTTACACACAATACGGCTTATAGGATTTTTATATAACTGCAATTATGTTGATATAAAAAAAAGCAAACAAATTTTATCGGACGGAAATTAGGTTAATACTAGTGGAGTTTTTTTTATAATTACAATTATGTTGATTTAAATAAACAGATAACGAAATATTTATTTATTTAACGGAATAGACCATTTTTACAACAATAATATGTACATGTAAAATACAATACATTTATGTATACTACTGAGTTTAAAATACAACAATAAAAAAACACTTTGTAGCAAAAACTAAACAATAGTGAAATAATGTTAATAATAGTAGGTATATTGTATATTGTGACCCAAATTTGAAAATCTAAAAACACCAATAAATTGGTATAATATACAATATTGACTAAAAATATCTATATTTTTTATTTTTACTATGCATTTTGTACCCCCCTTGTTTTCAAACATAATTTTTAAAACTTAAAATATTCCTTTTCATAGATTCATAAATATACACTTGCATAAACATTTCGAAAGTGCGTACTTAAAAGAAATAAAAATCTTGTGTACAATTAAATTATTAAATGCACTACTTAAAATCAAAACAATTGAAAAAATCGATATTTTTATTGGGTATCTCGGTAGCCCGAATAGTCAGATAAAATTTTATATACACGTCATGACCTCTTTTTCTGAGAAAATAACAATGGCATTAACAGATCATAGCTAACTTGACGTGTTTGGGAGATATCGGGCGTTTTTCAACTGTTGGCTATTTTAAAATACACCTATATCTCAATAACTATAAGATATAGAAATAAAACAGTTCAACGATTATTTATATAGTTCTCAACGAAGAGTTCAATAACGTACTTATTTTTTTATTTTGACTTTAAACTTCCGAGTTATGTCACAAAGTTGCATTTTTTTTAAATAGAACACCCTGTATACTTTTATGTCATTGAATAGCACTTTAAATTAGCTTTGTATGTATGTGACATGGTTAATAAACATTCTTAAGAATTAACGAATAAAAAATCACATTAATAATATAGCTACATAAACCAAAAGTGTTTGTCCATTAACAAATTACCAGCTTTATCAGACCACATCGGCATTTGTTTTTCTATAGTTATACTTAAATATTTATTTATTATTTATACATATAGACGGTCAAGCCTTTTTGAAGATAAAATACAGATTTTTAAAATATTACAATTAAAACAAATACAATCATAAAATAAAAACACCTGCATACTAAATACAATAAATAACATACTATATTTCTTTTATAACGAGAACAGCTTAAATTAAATTAAATTAAGTGCATTAAGTGTGCCTTGAAAGTGTTGAGGGAGTTTCCAAAAAAAAGAATTTAAAACTAGACCAGAAAGATGTCAGCTAATAACTGAATAACTGGAAAATACTCACTATTCCATTACTTACAAAATTAAACATGGGACTGTATGAACAGCTGTGATGATGCTGTTTTAAATTTTAATACATTTTTTAGAACTTTTAAAAACAAATTTGAGGATACGTTCCCACTAAACATTTTCAGAAAGAGAGCAAGACAAATGTTTAAATAAATCGGTTTAATGATAATTTTCGAAATATGCGTTCAACTCTACAATTAATGACCGAAGCATATAACCAAACACAATGTCCTGAAATCTTAGCAATTAAAAATAAACACAAAAAGAGATACAAATTTGCTTTGAAACAACAAGGTATACATCGCAACAGTGAGTACATTTTCAATGCAACAAATAAAACAAGAGCCATGCGGAATGTAATTAACAAATGCAAACGATCTACTGTAAATAGAAAATCCTCAACAATATCGGCGACAGAATTCAATAACGTTTTTGTTAATGTGGCTGAAAACATAGTTAGTAGTGTACATAAATCTAGCGTTGACCCAATCAGTCTTATGTGTAGTAAAGATGTAGATGTGAAGGGATATTTTAGATTTTTGTCAGTTACAACAAGCACTGTGTGTGGCAGAGCTGGGCAGGATTTGAATCATTCAGGATTTGATTCCCGGATTCGAATCCTTTTAGAGGATTCAACAGAGGTATTCGAATACTTTAGTGAAAACGGATTCGTGATCCGGATTCGTTACATTTTTTTAAAAGGATTCGTATTCGAATCCAGACGTAGATGATTCGAATCCTTATAAAAGTATTCGAATTCTTATAAAAGGATTCGAATCCTTATAAAAGGATTCGAATCCTTATAAAAGGAATCGAATCCTTATAAAAGCATTCGAATCCTCATACACGGATTCAAATCCTCCTAAATAATTCGAATCATCGCTATTCAGGCTGGGATTCGAATTCGATTAATTCAAATAGTTAAATATTCTAATATGAATATTTAAATCACTAAATTATTCATATTTGAATATAAATATTGAAATTTTCGAATAATTCAAATATTTGTGAATGGAAATTTGGTTACTTAACCATGAAAAATATCCAACGTTAATAGTATATTTTTAACTTCACTTGAAATCAGTGTTCTATACGCGTGGCGCATGAAGTAAAATTTCGAGTTTAGAAAAGCCCCGCGTAGAAAATTTGTCGAGGGTCGCCCAGCGACCCGACACCAATTTTCACGAGGCTTTTCTAAACTCGAAATTTTACTTCATGCTTAGTCTGGGAGTGGACACCACTGGTTCTTAGAAGTTTAAAATTGAAGGATCACTCTAGATTACTAAGTTTATTACCATTTTACAAAGGCTACAGCTCGAAGGACCAACCATGGTCTTCGGAGACCGAAGGACTGCAGGGAATCGAAGTTTTTTTACAAGAAAACAACTAATATCTGAAGGTTTACAGCATGGATAGGAAAGAAAACATCTAATTTTGAAAAAATAACGAAGTTGGGTTGGTTTTCAGTGCATTTCTTACTTCACTTTAAATCAGTGTTTTATACGCGTGGCGCATGAAGTAAAATTTCGAGTTTAGAAAAGCCCCGCGAAAATTTGTCTCGGGTCGCTGCGCGACCCTCGACAAATTTTCTACGCGGGGCTTTTCTAAACTCGAAATTTTACTTCATGCTTAATCTAGGAGTGGACAACACTCGTTTGAATTTTAAATTTAACTTTTTTAAAAAATCGACGTATGTAATATAATAAATCATTCATTGAAATCATAGAAAAGATTCAAAATTTTATCTTAAATTAACTTTTAGAGTTAACTTTATAATTTGGTCGGTTCTTAATGGGTGAATATTCTATTCCTAATAAAAACCGTTTTTATTTAATATTAAAGTTGCATTTAATACAATAACAAACTGTGAATAAATCGACATAAATCTAGAAATATCGAAAATCTCGATATGTAGAAAATCTTGACGGTCCACTCCCAGACTAAGCATGAAGTAAAATTTCGAGTTTAGAAAAGCCCCGCGTAGAAAATTTGTCGAGGGTCGCGCAGCGACCCGAGACAAATTTTCACGGGGCTTTTCTAAACTCGAAATTTTACTTCATACGCCACGCGTATAAAACACTGATTTAAAGTGAAGTTAAAAACGCACTGAAAATCAACCCAACTTCGATATTTTTTCAAAATTGGATGTTTTAATAAATAAACTTCGATTCCCTGTAGTCCTTCGGTCTCCGAAGACCATGATTGGTCCTTCGAGCTGTAGCCTTTGTAAAATGGTAATAAACTTAGTAATCTAGAGTGATCCTTTAATTTAAAACTTCTAAGAACGAGTGTTGTCCACTCCCAGACTAAGCATGAAGTAAAATTTCGAGTTTAGAATAGCCCCGCGTAGAAAATTTGTCGAGGGTCGCGCAGCGACCCGAGACAAATTTTCACGGGTCTTTTCTAAACTCGAAATTTTACTTCATGCGCCACGCGTATAAAACAGATTTAAAATGAAGTTCAATAACACATATATCATCATTAATTAAAATCATTATATAATCAGATATTTAGTCGGTAAATGTACATTTTTGTTGCAAATAATAGATTCAAATTTATTTTTAAAGGATTTGTATCCGTGATTGAAAAATGAGGATTCGAATCTTTGATTTGAATCATATTTTTCACTTACGAATCCTTTATTCGAGTATTCGTGATTCGAATCATATTGGGTGATTCGGATTCGTGATTCGAATCCTGTTTTTGAGGATTCATCCCAGCTCTGGTGTGTGGTGCTATGGAAGGATTAAACCCTTCCAGAACCCGCAATGTGTATGGAGTGAGAGTAGATGTTATAAAATCGGTACTAAATAGTATACTGGGGCCTTTGACAAATACTATAAATATGTGCATTCAACAAAATTATTTTCCAGACGTTTTAAAAAAGGCTCTAATTAAAAGGAGATACAAGTAACCCTACTAATTATCGTCCTATCTCCCTTTTGTCTGTTTTTTCCAAAATCTTTGAAAACATTTTGTTAACTCAGCTTATTGAATACTTAGAAAGCTCTAGAATCTTGTCAAGTAGTCAATATGGATTTATAAAAGAAAGGAGTACAGTAACAGCAATACTTAATTTTATTGGTAATGCTTTAGATTGTTTCGAAAAAGGCCGTCAATCGTATTCATCTTTTCTGGATCTTACTATAGCTTTTGACTGCGTTTCTCATTCTATACTCATCTGGAAGCTCCATTATTATAACCTGCACCCAGTATGCATAGCAATGATATCCTCCTACTTATTAGGGAGAACGCAATGTACTTTGTATAATGATAAGATATCACTCCCCGTGTGCATGAATACTAGTGTGCCCTAAGGCTCAATTCTGGGGACATTACTATTACTTTCCACCGTATGTAATACAAAGGGAAAGTATTGTTTTCGTGAACATTTTCGAATGAAAAATTTTAGCGGAAATATCCGTTTTGAAGTCCCCTGAGTCGAATAAGACCATTTTTGAAAAATGTCTGTCTGTCTGTCTGTCTGTCTGTCTGTCTGTCTGTCTGTCTGTCTGTCTGTGTGTGTGTCTGTGTGCGCTGTACCGCAAAAGCCGCTGAAGATATCGAGATGAAACTTGAAACTTAAGCTTTTTGTTACAATCGGAAGAACTGAAAAGCTTTTGGTGACAATCGGAAAACCGGAAGTGGTACTTTACTCGTAGCGTTTTTCAGTTTTTTCAGATTTTTTCAATAAATGTTCATCAAACAAAAAATTCTTTCAAATAAAAGTTGTAGATAATAACAAAATGAAGATGTATTGTTCACTTACTTTTTGTCATAGCACTCTTAGTTTTTGAGATATTTCAAAAGTTGTGTGTCTTATCTAGTTATTGAGGACCACTTCGTAATATGTTATAAAAAGAAGAACGTTTTTCGAGAACTTTCAAACACAATTATCTACAGGGTGATTCATTAGCCTCTTTACAAACTTTAAAAAGTGATTTAATACGCAATTTACGGGGGAAAGTACTATGATGGACACATCACCATTTTTTTTAATATACATTAACGGCCTCCCTAATAGTTTCCCTAGGTGTGATGTCATTTTATATGTAGATGATACCGCACTAACCTCTTCATCCGAATCCAATACCCATGTACAACCTAAACAATTAACAATGACAAATCCGTAAATCTTGTATTTTCTTTAAAACGACGGAAGGTTGGCAGTGTGAAATGTTTAAGTGTACATCTAGACACCCAGTTAAATTGGTCGCGGCATGACAATAAATTGGCAAATAGACTAAATAGAAATATATTTATTCTCAAAAATCTATATACCCAGGTACCAAAGATGGCATTACGACAGTACTACTTGTCTCATGTGCACTCTCCTATAGTATATGCGCTACTCGCCTGGGGCCACGTGCCTATCCGGCATAGAATTTTTAAACTTTAGCGCAGGGCAATCCGTATTCTTGGAGAGTGTGCATATATACAGAGAGTTTTATGTAACACCGAACATTTTCATAACGAGCATTTTTCGTTTAAGTATACATATGCATACGTTTTACATTTTCCGATGCTCGGTTTATTAAAAGAATTCAATTTGAAGCTTTAAACGAGTGTTTTCCAATCCCAGGCTAAGCATGAAGTAAAATTTCGAGTTTAGAAAAGCCTGAAAATTTGGTTTGGTCGCGTAGCGCGAAGCGCGGAGCGGCCAAACCAAATTTTCAGGCTTTTCTAAACTCGAAATTTTACTTCATGCGCCACCGGTACAAAGCAGTGATTCAATGTAAAGTTTAGCGGTGTATTTTAAACTTTGTAATATATCAGTGTCTTGTACCGGTGGCGCATGAAGTAAAATTTCGAGTTTAGAAAAGCCTGAAAATTTGGTTTGGACGCGTAGCGCGAAGCGCGGAGCGGCCAAACCAAATTTTCAGGCTTTTCTAAACTCGAAATTTTACATCATGCTTAGTCAGGGAGTGGAACACACTCATTTTAAGTTTCAAATTAAACTCTTTAAAAAAATCAATGATTATCTAAAGATTTACGGCATATACGCTGTAATTGAGACATGTATACTTGAAAGAAAAATCTTCCTGTATGTACAAGTTCAAGCATTAATTGCGATTGATTGGCTACAATTTGTAATGGTCATATACGCACCCCAATTTACACATAACTTAAAAATTAAAGGTATCAAATTGTATTGGATGAAAATGTTCAGTATTACATAAAACTGTCAGTATATATATATATATATATATATATATATATATATATATATATATATATATATATATATATATATAATCATAGTGTATTTAGGGAAACAAAAATTTTAACCTTACCATCATTACATATTTTTGAGTGTCTAAAATATTTTCATTAGCATAAAAGCCATTACGATACTCATGCTGCATAGACTCAACTATACTTCAAATATATTGCGATTAACTAACTCGCAAACCGGTGCTAGATTCTACGCTATAAAGTTTTGCAATCGACTTTCTACTTCAACTCGTGAATTGTTTACGTTTCCAAGCAAAAATAAAAGAATTTCTCTTAAACCAAGCCTACTACAACTGGGATGAGTATATGGAGTGTCCTGACTTACATCTACATCCCTGACATGTTATATTATATTTTTTAATTATATTTAATTTTCTGTGTTCCCATAATATATGTTGGTCAATTTTGTAGGGTTTTCATATGTGTATATTGATTATATTTAATTAACATTTTACTATTATTACAAATGTATACAGGGTCGCTACAAAGTATGGAAACTCGGCTCTCACGTGAAAACGGCTAAAAACAGAACCACCAAAATTGGGATTTCTAGATGGGATATTTTCTTGAACAATTTGGCGTGAAAAAATCAAAAATGATTCTCAGAATTTTCACATACGGACGCCATCTTGAATTTTTTTAAATGGAATTCGATTTTTTTTATTTTACAACTTTTATGGACCTTATAATTCTGATTACAACCATATACCTTTTTTTAAAAATACTTGTCTTTTCATCGATAAACCGGACTTTGAATAGTATGGAAACAGCGAAATATTTTGAGAACGGTTTATCGGAATGTCCTGAAATTTTGCAAAGGTTTAGAGTACGTTAAGGCCTTCAACTTGCATTTTTTATTTTTTCATATTCATTTGTTTTGTAAATATTCTATTTTTGGTCGAAACTTAAAAATAAAAATTAACAATTTCAACTTAAAAAAATAGTTGCCTTTGAAAACAGTTTTCATTAGCCTGTCAAACTTGTAAAAAACATTAGTAAGTAACTGGTTGTTGCAAAAATGCCACATTTGAGTGAATCGGATCGCATAGAGATTCTCATGATGATTGGGTGTGGGGATAGAAAACGAAGCTTTGCCGAAGCTGCTAATCTTTTCAACGTAAATCATCCAGATCGAGCACCTATTTCCAGGTCAGTTGCATTTAAAACATGGAATAGGTTTAATGAAACTGGAACTGTTAAAAATCGTCCAAAAGTTGGACCACCAAAAACTGTTACAAATGAAGAAAATTCATTTAATCTTATGATAGATGTAGTTGAAAATCCAAAAACTTCGGTGCAGCAATTGGCTTTCAATAACAACATGAGCAGGAGATCAGTTCAAAAAATAATGAAAATTGAAAAGTATCATCCCTACAAAATTCAGCTGCTACAAGAATTGAATGAAGATGACTTTTATCGCAGAATTGAATTTTGCGAAACAATGATGAATAGGATAAACCAGGACGCCAATTTTATTAACCGTGTGCTCTTTTCCGATGAATCAACTTTCTGCTTAAATGGACAAGTTAACCGCCATAACTGTAGATACTGGTCAAACAAAAATCCACATTGGATGGAGCAGATTCATACGCAGCGTCCACAAAAAATTAATGTTTGGTGTGGTATAATTGGGCAGCATATTATCGGCCCTTTTGTTAATAATGGCAATTTGACATCTGAAACATATTTACAGCTTTTGCAAGAACAGGTTGTTCCCAGACTTAGACAAATATTCCCAAATTATGAAACTCAGGCTAATCCAGCTAAAAACATATGGTTTCAGCAAGACGGAGCACCAGCTCATTTCGGACTAATAGTACGTGAATATTTAGACGTAACTTTTCCCGACAAATGGATAGGCAGGAGAGGAACAATTGAATGGCCTGCTAGGTCGCCCGATTTAACTCCACTTGATTTTTTCCTGTGGGGACATTTAAAAAATCGAGTTTATAACAACAGGCCACACAATATACAAGAATTAGAAGAACGCATAAGAACCGAAATTGCAAATATTCGTCCTAATATTTTAACTAGTTCATTACAACACTTTGTCCAGCGTATTCATTACTGCCAAGAAGTTAATGGAGAGCACTTTGAACATATATTGTAAAATAAAAAATCATTTTTTGTTTAATATTTTATTTTTTCATTTGACTGTTTAATATATTTCAAAGTTTTGATCAAAAATAGAACATGCATTTGTGGTATTGCAGCATTTAGAAAAAGTAATCGTTTGGCTGTTTCCATACTTTTCAAAGTCCGGTTTATCGATGAAAAGACAAGTATTTTTAAAAAAAGGTATATGGTTGTAATCAGAATTATAAGGTCTATAAAAGTTGTAAAATAAAAAAATCGAATTCCATTTAAAAAAATTCAAGATGGCGTCCGTATGTGAAAATCCTGAGAATCATTTTTGATTTTTTTACGCCAAATTATTCAAGAAAATATCCCATTTAGAAATCCCAATTTTGGTGGTTCTGTTTTTAGCCGTTTTCACGTGAGAGCCGTGTTTCCATACTTTGTAGCGACCCTGTATATTATTTATGAACATGACTAAAATAATTATGTATGATATTAGCTTTTATTAGCAAGTGGCCACCTGTATGGCACTTAAAGTGAAATTTTGTGTTTAGATAAGCCTGAAAATTTGGTTTGGTCCCTCCGCTTTGCTACGCGATCAACCAATTTTTCAAGCTTTTCTATACTTAAAATTTTACTTCATGCTTAATTAAGGAGTGAAGACCCTCATTTAAATCTTCAAATTTCACAATTTTCAAAAACAACAAATGCCTGTAAGTTTACAAAAAAAACGGATTGTTAAATATTATGTAAACCCTTTGGGATTATATTTTAGTTTGTTTATTCGTTTCACATTAAACTTGTTTGTGCTTAAATAAGGGCGCTCGAGTTTAGTTGTACCGCTGGTATTGTTAAAGCTTAATGTCCGTGTCATTTGTAAATTAAAGAATAACTAATTCACCTCGTGGGAACGACGAGTGGTGGATGCGCCGGGCTCAAATTAGCCTCTGGACTTGATTGCGGCGCATATTTATTTTTATAGCTCCGCTAATTAACTCGGATATATATTTTAAATTGCGCCGACAATTATACTAATTAACTCGATTTAGTTTAATTTCATTATTTGTTACACACACGCGCGCTCACTTGCTCGATTTGAGAGGACGATTATTCCAATAAATAATTATAGCAGTAACAAATAATATTTACTTCAATATTAAATTAAATTGTGGTGATAACACATACAATTCCAGTAATTAATAATTATATTTTAAATGAGAAATTGCTTATTCATAAACTAACTTCAACTGAAAATAATGATAGTATAAAGTAGGGCTGGAAATTTCAATATTCGCGGCTATTCAAATTCCACATAACTTGTATTAAATTAGTCACTTTTTCACAAATTTAATTAATTAAGCTGTTTGAATATTAAAATATTGCAATAAATTACTGTTAAAAAATGTCTAATATTTTTTTCTGAAACTAAACAATTTATAAATTCAAATAGTTTACTTGTTTAAGTACTTGACTAATTTGAATGTTTCATATTTGAATATTTATGAATATTCGAATTTCCAGCCCTAATATAAAGTTGTACAGTCAATTATTGAATGATGTAAAGAACATAAACATTTAATAGATACAAATTTGCTGTGATTCGTCTGTTGTTAAATGCATAATCGTATAAGGTAACTTATAGAAATGTAGATTTTTTTTACGCATCGTTTATTTTGGTGTTATTATTAAGGCTCGCGTTGTATGCAAAATGCATATTTGTTATTAAGAGATGTATCAACAAAATTGTAAGTTTTCCATGCATATCTGATATGTTTGGCTTATTTTACACTGAATAATAATAACATTTCATCAGATTTTTTCTACCGATATTAGTTTTCGAGATATAACACAAACTTACATTTTGGGCAGGTGGTGGCCGAGCGGTAACGTCGCCGGGCTGTATCGCTCGGCGAGCCACAAGTTTGGGTTCGATTCCCGTGCACGGGGAGACTTTATTTGAAAAATAATGTCTCCTCGTGACCCTGGGTGTGGTATGAATGTGAGTGATTGTCCTAATGAATAGTTAAATACCACAAATTGTAAATTGTAATAAATTAATTGATACAAAAATATAAACATTGATGATGGCTAATGGGCAAGTTCCCCAGGCCAGGCAACAGGCACAAAAAAAATCTTAAATTTTTTCAAATGGAAACCATGGCTTAGCTATGTCATCATATGATAGGGATTTTTTTTCTCATTAATTATATATGTCACTTGACATACTTATTTACAAAAATTACTAAGTTATTAACTATTTTCTATTTTATTTACACACAAATAATAGCGAGTCATCAAATAATGACCATAATAAAACAATTGCAATTGTTTGTAACATTTAGTTTTATTGTTGTATTTTTTGTCAATTGATTTAGTGTTAAAAACAATTGTTTTTTTTATGGACATTAGGTATTTTCTACCAATTTCCATACACGTAACTTTCAAATTAACTTATTTGACAAAATATTTACAATATCCTATACTACAAAAAGCTGCAATTATTTTATAGTTGTCATTTTATAAGGGCCAACTGTTTTTTTGTTATAAAAAAAACAGAAAATTGTTAATAACTTAGCTATTTTTACAAATAAGTGTGTCAAGTGTATCAGATCAAAGAGGGAAAAAATGCCCATCTAATGATGACATAGCTAACTATGGTTTCTATTTAAAAAAATCCAAGTTTGTGTTATATTTCAAAATCTAATGTCAAAATAAAATATCTGATAAAATTTTATTATTCAGTGTAAAACTATCTAAAACTGTTTCATTAACAGTTTTTTTCTATCTCTTCAATTAACTGAGTAAAATCGATTTGAAAAAATCGACGCTTTTAACATTTTGCAAACTATCTAGTTACCCTTGACTTTTTCAAAAATTTTACAAGTGTCTTTTTATTCAGCTCATAAAACTGCACTGCTTTGCCTATTTAACCGTTTCCCTATCTCGTATAGTTTACGAGATCCCCATAGAGAAGATGAAACAAAAATTCACCCCGTATAATTATATTAAAAATACATTAGTAAATTCCTGTATACGTAAAAATGCTTTTGAATTTAATATGAATCTACACTACAAACGAAGAGTTTAAGAGAATTGCAAACTGTATGTCAAAGGAATTACGATCAATAAACTGTACGTCAAAACTAAGACATTATTTCAATAAAGAACTATAATTTTTGCTCCAAACGCAAGAATGTTATTTATCGACTATAATGAATATTTAATCAATTTATGTTTTCTAGTTTCGTAAAGAGTATATTCAATCATTTCAAAGTATAAAATCGAATTATGATACGAGTTTCACAAAAAAAGTTGTCACGAAAAATGTCGCAGGTATGTGACATACATTTTAATGCGCTATCCTAGTTAATGGATGTACTATACCGAGCAAACAATTATATTAAAGTAGTTTGTATATTTAATGTAAGTGTAAGTGTTGATAACACAGTATAGATATACTAATAGTTATATTTGTTGTTTATCTGTTATTAGTATAACTAATTTTATGGTTTTACCTTAATATAATTTATTTATTTAATGTAAAGCGTATAAATCGTTTCGAGTTTGCTTGTGACCAAATATTTCGTGTTTTCTTATTTGTTTTTATATTTGAACAAAACTAGAAAAATAGGATTTGATTTCAATCATATTTTTCTCTTGCGAATCCTTTATTCGAATCAGAGCTGGGCAGAATTCGAATCATTCAGGATTCGAATCCTAGATTCGAATCCTTTTAGAGGATTCAAAAGAGGCATTCGAATACTTTAGTTTAACTGGATTCGTGATCCGGATTCGTTACATTTTTTTAAAAGGATTCATATTCGAATCCAAATGTGGGTGATTCGAATCCTTATAATAGGATTCGAATAGTTATAAAAGGATTCGAATACTTACAAAAGGTTTTGAATCGTCAAAAATAATTCAAATTAATTGTGAGAATTAACTTAAAAAATGTCTTTTATGTGTTTTTAAATTTCTCGTTAAATCACTGTTTTATACGCGTGGCGCATGAAGTAAAATTTCGAGTTTAGAAAAGCCCCGTGAAAATTTGTCTCGGGTCGCTGCGCGACCCTCGGCAAATTTTCACGAGGCTTTTCTAAACTCGAAATTTTACTTCATGCTTAGTCTGGGAGCGGAAACGCTCGTTCGAAACTTTAAACTGAATGCTTTGATAAAAACATTAAATGACTGAAAATGTTTTTAAAGATAATAATCTAGTTTATAAAATTACGAAAAAACTATTCGTGAAAATGCAAACAGTGTCTTAATTAATAAGACAACTTAAGACGATAAATATCCATTGAAACAACTAATTCCCGTGCAAATACACCTCCGGATATTGAATTATACAATGAAATATTTAAAATCTTATTTAATTTGATTTGTTACAACGCTCTATTAAAGTATATGTAACGTTTAGGTCAAATTCTCTTCAAACCAACTAACAATACAAATTTAAAATGAAAGGAGAGATAGCAACAAATTAGAAGTGAAAGTACTTGGATTAAAACTAATGTCTTAGGCCATCTATAGACGCGTTTCGAGATTTATCTCTCTTCAGTATAGCTTTGCTCATGACGTTTAAAAAAATAGGAATAAAATTAAAACAAACATACTTGGAAAAAGTGTTGTGTGTGGAATGAACAGATACACAGAAATGGAATGAGTGAAGATGATGGTCGGTATTTATAGGTAAAAAAGGGGATTATGTCATTAGCAGGTATGAAGAATGTGAGACCTTATTATTTACCTTACGGTACAGTTCAAACAAGATAAATTCAAATTCAAAACTATTTGAATTCGGAAAATAAGCTTACGATTCTTCTAGTTTGCACACTTTAAACATAATATATAAAATTACGACAAAACTATTCGTGAAAATGCAAACAGTGTCTTAATTAATAAGACAATTTAAGACGATAAATATCCATTGAAACAACTACTTCCCGTGCAAATACACCTCCGGATATTGAATTATACAATGAAATATTTAAAATCTTATTTAATTTGATTTGTTACAACGCTCTATTAAAGTATATGTAACGTTTAGGTCAAATTCTCTTCAAACCAACTAACAATACAAATTTAAAATTCGTAATTTTATGTATTATGTTTAAAGTGTGCAAACTATAAGAAGCGTAAGCTTATTTTCTCGAATTCAAATAGTTTTGAATTTGAATTTATCTTGTTCATAATAATCTAGTTTTCAAAATGGATACCACCATTTTGTTAAATTGTTTTTATTGTTTTTGTCAATATTTAAGTTAGTTTTATAAATTTTTACGTGTTTTGTAATTTGCCTGCTGATTTTGGCAAATGTAATAATATCATATGGCTTTATTGTTAGTGTTTTGGTTAATTTGAATATAATTCCATGACTTTTCTCTGACTTTCCCGGTTTTAATGATATTCAGTGAATTTTTTATTTACGTAATTTACAAGCATTCGTCGATTTTATAATACAGTTCAATTTGAAGTGTTGAACGGGTGTTTCCACTCCCAGGCTAAGCATGAAGTAAAATTTCGAGTTTAGAAAAGCCCCGTGAAAATTTGTCGAGGGTCGCGCAGCGACCCGAGACAAATTTTCGGGCTTTTCTAAACTCGAAATTTTACTTCATGCGCCACGCGTACAAAATACTAATTTAAAGTGATGCAGCTTTGCATCTTTAACCAGAGTGAAAGGGAATCAGATATTTAGTCTGTTATCAACGATATTTAGTGTTAATAATAAATAATTAGGTTTTGAATGTTTTTGTTAAAACAACTGGTAACGATATTTATATATTAATGGTTGCGAAAAAATAATAAAATCAAATTTATTCTTAAAGGATTTGTATTCGAGATTCGAAAAAACAGGATTCGAATCTTTGATTCGAATCATATTTATCTCTTACGAATCCTTTATTCAAGTATTCGTGATTCGAATCATATTAGGTGATTCGGATTCGTGATTCGAATATTTTTTACGAGGATTCGTACCAGCTCTGATTCGAATCATATTACGTAATTCGGACTCGTGATTTAAATCCTTTTTTGAGGATTCGTCCCAGCTTTGTTCTCTATTTAATTTATTTATCATTAATAATAATATCAATATTCTTTCCTTATTTCTTCCTCTTATTCTTTCTCTCTCTCTCTCTCTCTCTCTTTCTTTCTGCCTGTCACTCTTTTTCCATATAATTTCTCCCTGTAAAGTAATTTCTATTCTTACGTAATTATAATATAAT
The DNA here is from genome assembly GCA_932526585.2 of Philonthus cognatus. Taxonomy (NCBI): domain Eukaryota; kingdom Metazoa; phylum Arthropoda; class Insecta; order Coleoptera; family Staphylinidae; genus Philonthus; species Philonthus cognatus. Next base: position 79,596,714 of record OW052244.1, read on the forward strand.
GAATCTATAATTATAATTCTGTGCAGTTATAATTGTACATGAATTTAGCAGTGAAATTCCGAGTGTCTGCCAATTAAAAGTATTAATTCGTGCAAAGACCGAGTGTATAGTGTATATAGGAGGTGGGTATTCAGTCTCCTGTCTCCGTCTGGCAATTTAAATAATTGCGCTTGGAGCGGAGCGGCTGGAAACTTAACGCTAAACTTAATAAAAATAAGAACTGCCAACTGCCAAATTAAATTAATCCGAATTATCAGCCGGTCGGTCGGTGAGATTGCGATTTTCCTTGCATAAAGGCTGAATCGCCTAATTCAATCACCGGATGCTTCTCTCCCTTCGTTAATGAAACTTCACGTCATTACTTTTCTTTGCAGAAAAAAAAATATCACAACTTTAAACAAGTGTAATATATCATAATATTAATAAAGTTATAAATGTAGTAAGTTGATTGTGAAGAATTTTTAAAGTATTAATCTATAATTTTCTAAATTTACATTTCTAAAAAGCGTTATTGTTAAACGTAGTTTATAGTATTTTTGATTATCTTATTAGTTTCTTTGCTTTATTTTATTGCGTAACTAAAAGAAACATATTTTAGTACGTTTATAACCTGTTTTATTAATAATTGAATTGGGCACAATTACATTATGAATAAAGGGGGAAATGGTTAGCGCCTCAGACTCTAGCATGCTACAATTTTTTCTTCCAAATTATTGAAATCTCATTTATTTATTTAACTTTGAAAGAAGATTAATTATACAAGGTGATCCAGAACAATTGTAAAAACATTTCACATCTTGTTCAGGGCCTCATTTGAAAGCATACACATAGGTCAGATTTTCCAGCTAAGCCGATAAATAAAGAAAGGTTTTGTTTGCTACTGATATTTATTTAAATATATTCAAAATACAATAATGACAAAAAATCACAAGTAACAGAAATTTTCAACAATTATGTTCTATTCAGAAATTTGCTCCGTTGAGCAATAATTTTAATGACATCATCAGACTCGTTTAAAATATCCTTTTTTATTGACATTAACGCGAAGACTTTTAGATTTTCTTCAACTTAATCTGCTTTAATTAAAATTTAATGTTGAAAAAACAGGACACTTGCGATACAGAGATAGATAATGAATATTTGTATACTTGAACAAGTATAGAATAAGCTCCACCTAACATGTTATATCGGAATAATAAATTAAACCAACAAATAGGACAATTTTTGCAAGCTTTACAGTAAGAGGATAAAATCGCAACTTTCGTAATTTTCGACTTCCTCATTTTTTGAAAGTTTCACTAGTACATTTTTCTTTAAAATAATATTGTGTTGAGTTGCTTCTGGATTGAAAAGTGTTAAAACCAGGGTTGTTATGTTTAATACACGTTGTTTTAAAACAGTGTTTTAAACATATTTAAAAGCAGTCGTCGTGTTTTAAATGGTTTTGTTTTAAACATGTTTTAGATGTTAAATTTGTTTATAACATGTTTTAAACGTTAATTTTGTATTAAAAGTATTTTTTATTGTCTTAAATTAGTTAATCTATATTTTATACTACTTTATTAAACATTTTTTGTTTACGTTTTCAAATATTATTTAAATTTTTACAGATATTTTAAATTACATTATTAAAAATAAAATTGTTATAATAAAGTATTCATCTGATTTAAAACGTGCTTTAAATACAGAGAGTTTTATGTAACACCGAACATTTTCATGATGAGAATTTTTCGTTTAAGTATACATAAGCATACGTTGTACATTTGCCGACGCTCGGTTTATTAAATGAATGTAATTTGAAGCTTTAAACGAGTGTTTTCCACTCCCAGGCTAAGCATGAAGTAAAATTTCGAGTTTAGAAAAGCCTGAAAATTTGGTTTGGTCGCGAGCGCGAAGTGCGGAGCGGCCAAACCAAATTTTCAGACTTTTCTAAACTCGAAATTTTACTTCATGCGCCACCGGTACAAAACACTGATGTAATGTAAAGTTTTGCGGTGTGTTTTAAATTTCGTAATGTCAGTGTTTTGTACCGGTGGCGCATGAAGTAAAATTTCGAGTTTAGAAAAGCCTGAAAATTTGGTTTGGCCGCTCCGCGCTTTGCGCTACGCGACCAAACCAAATTTTCAGGCTTTTCTAAACTCGAAATTTTACTTCATGCTTAGTGTGGGAGTGGAACACACTCATTTTAAGTTTAAAATAGAACTCTTTTTTAAAAAAACGAGCATTTAAAGATTTACAGCATATACGCTGTAGTTGGGACATGTATACTTGAAAGAAAAACTCCCTGTATGTACAAGTTGAGGCATTAATTGCGATTGATTGGCTACAATTTGTAATGGTCATATAGGCAACCCAATTTACACAATATTTTAAAATTAAGGGTGTCAAATTGTATTGGATGAAAATGTTTGGTGTTACATGAAACTCTCTGTATGTTCAGCCTTATTAATAGAATTGCCGTTGATTACATTATAGTTCAATGCTAATTAATCTCAACTAGACTTATACAAAAACAATACTAACATTTCGTATTAATAGAGCAAAATCTACATCTTATTAATCAAGTAATTTAGAAGGTATGTTACATTGCTTTTTCTTTTTTTGTGAAAATGTATTTCTTCTGATATATTATTAGATTGAAATTTACTTCTAATGAGTGTCTCCACTACCAGACTAAGCATGAAGTAATATTTCGAGTTTAGAAAAGCCTAAAAATTTGGTTTGGTCGCGTTGCGCGTAGCGCTACGCGGCCAAACCAAATTTTCAGGCTTTTCTAAACTCGAAATTTTACTTCATGCGCCACGCGTATAAAACATTGATTTCAAGTAAAGTTCAAAACATACTGATAAGGTTTATACATTTATGATATATTGCATTATTAAATAAATTCTAAATAACTCTATTTTGTTATGACAGTTGAGGTTATGTCTGTGGTTTTGAGGAAGAACCAGTTAAGTAACTTTTTGGTCAAATTGAGTTAAGTGCAGACTTTGATACAAATTCATTTATATTTTCATATTCTTACCTCCAAACAATGTTATCTGACATAGGTTTCGCGTAATTTAAACAAAATCTAACCAGTGAAGTGTCATTTTTGAGGAAAAACCAGTTATGTGACATCTTTTGGGAAAAAAGCGTTATGTTTCATTTAGATGCCCGTTTAATTATTAGCAAAATTTTTTACAAGTTATCAATGAATTTAATGCTTTTTTATGAAATATAAATAATATGAGATAGATATTTGCAGCTATTTTAAGGTACTTAAGAAATTGACTTTTAAAACTTCAAACGCAAATAACTCGAAATAGTGCAAAAGTGACTTAACTGGTTTTTCCTCAAAGCTACAGATGTATAAGACTATTTCTATTAAATTATTAGTTGTAAACTAACAATAGTAACCTACTAAAACGTTTTATTAATCCAAAAATGTCAATATCATCCATGGAACTGTGTTAAAGTTGTATGCTTAGGTCTATTAATAAGGGTGGTTATGTTTAAAACACGTTTTAAACATGTTTTAAACACGTTTTAAACTAGTTTTTAATTGTTAATGTCTTAAACACTGTTTTATTGAAAAAACCACGTTTTGTAAAAAAAACAGTGTGTTTTATTTAAAATGACAAAAAACGTTTTTTTAACAACCCTGGTTAAAACACTGCTTAATTTAAGAAATGCGTTTTCGGGAATATTTGCAGAAACATTTTTTTGGATTCAAACATGCAAAGTCATAGCAAAGTAAGTGGTTTTTCGAAACACGATTTTTCATACCATTAGTTGCAGTACTCTATATACAGGTTTTTTTTTATACATATGCATACTCGGCACATTTTCCGATATTCGTTGTTTGTTAAAAGGTTCATTTGGAGCTTTAAACAAGTGTTTTCCACTACCAGACTAAACATAAAGGAAAATTTTAATTTAAAGCTACTAACAAGTGTTTCCAATCCTTGATTAAGCATGATGTAAAATTTCGAGTTTAGAAAAGCCTGAAAATTTGATTTGGTCGCGTAGCGAAGCGGAGCAAACAAACCAAATTTTCAGGCTTTTCTAAACTCGAAATTTTATTTCATGCGCCACCCGTGTAAACACTGATTTGATGTGCAGTTCAGAATATACGTCCTTAACATACTGCTTTGTAGTATACTTTGAACTTTACTTGAAATCAGTGTTTTATACGCGTGGCGCATGAAGTAAAATTTCGAGTTTAGAAGAGCCTGAAAATGTATTTCATGCTTCATCAACGATTGTAAACACTTAATAGTAGATTCAAATTGAACTCATTCAAAAATGCCTTTGAATGCATACGCATCGGAATATATATACTTGAAAGAAAAATTCCCCGAATTTAGAAAAACCGCCCAATTTGTACACGGTCCATGTGAAATTTTCAATATTTTACACATAGCCACTCTATCCCTGCCTGCACCTAATGACTTTTCCTTTTAAACCAACAAAATATTTAAAATTTAGAACATAATTCCACCTCTATCATTCCTTATCGATTTTGTACGAATGTTCCTAAATATAGGTTGTAATTCTTCTGTGTTATCAAGTTATCAAAAAAGGAAATGATTAAAATATTAATGTTTGCATTCTCTCGAGAGATAACAATTTTTAGGATCCGCTTCGTTTTCCATAAATCCTCCCAAAACGCCAGAATAGAGCGCGTCCAGCCCGCATCCCCTATCACCAGAATTTACCCCCCGACAACCCCTCCTCAGCTCCGTTTTCTGCCTATCGGTTTGATGATTAATTAATGTTAGATATAAAGAGGAATTTTGATTAAGGGGCACTACAACAACTCATCCACCCCTTTTCAGCTCGACAAAACTGGAAAATCTGTAATGCTATTAATGTGTTTAAGAACCTAAAGAGTGCACATATTTATATTATTTCTGTTAAATATATGAGGAATCTAGACGCCAAGGGGTACACGTGCAAAAACCTTGTACTGAAAAGGCACAAAGCCTACACAGGTGCACTACCCCGACCCCCTCATCCTCACCTTAACCCTTGGCCACCTAACCCTTCCAAACTTAAACAAAATAAACTATAACGTTGGAGTTACAACTGTGAAGATTCTAGCAGTGGCGGATTATACTCGATTGAGGACCCAGACGCTGGTTTCAACAAAAATATATAAGAATATTTTCTTTTAAGTATACATATCTCTTTCTTCGCCTTCATTTGTCTATGCTAGATGTACACTTCTGTGCAATAAAATTAAGCACAAGTCTTATAACTATTTTTCACAATATTTTAGTTGTATGATTCGGGTCTATTTTAATTGCCTAGCAGCAGTTTAAATAAATAATAAAACACCATAACACTTCTATCCTGCTCCCAACGTTTCTTAACTCTGAAAATAGTGTCTTTACTGATGTTCACCAATTGATCAATTTGTCTAATACACTGGCGAAAGAAATTAACGCATCATTTGTGATTTTTTTGATATCTTGGAATCGAGTTTTCTTTGAACACAAACATATTTTTACAATAAGAAATCTTATCAAGCATGCTGTTTTACATGTTGTGTTTTGTCTTTTGTTCTCATGGTTTTCTGTCAATAAATAAAATGAAGCACTTTTCATTATTCTGACTGTAAGAAAGGTTCATATAAAATTTCTCTTTGAGTTTGTTTTCAAGTAATTGTTAAAATTAAGTGCTAAATAGTGAAGAATGAATATGGATAGACGTCCGAATCTTAATTTAAGCAGTGAAGAAGCTGTGATTGTGGTTACACTTGCAGAAGAAGGTAGGAGTCAGCGTTACATCAGTCAGCGTCTTGGTGTTAATCAATCGACCGTATCCCGTGTCTTGAAGAGACATCGGGAAACTCAGGCATACTCAAGAAGGCCAGGACAAGGGAGAAAAGGGGCCACAACTGCTGTTCAAGACCGTTTTTTAATGATGCAGACGTTACGCGAACGGTTTATTACGGCTCCTAGGCTACAAAATATGCTCGCAGAGATCCACAATGTTCATGTAAGTTCCGTTACCATCAGAAAAAGGTTACTTGGTTTTAATTGAACTCCGAAAACAGCGGCAAAAGGACCACAATTAACCGCAGATCATCGCAGAGCCAGGTTAACATTTGCGCATTAACATGTAAACTGGTTACAGGCCGATTGGGCTAATGTTATGTTTAGCGACGAGTCCAGATTTTGTCTTTACGGCAGTGACAGACGAATGCATGTGTACAGACGGCCAGGTGAACGTTATGCGCAGTGTAACATTGTTCCGACTGTTATGTTTGGTGGAGGCTGTGTTATGGTGTGGGGTAGGATCACTTTAGAGGCTCGTACGGAGTTGGTGGTCATACCAAGAGGAAGCATCACGGCAGCGTCTTATATTGCAAACATTTTAGAACCATCCGTAATGCCTTTTGCTAGCTTTGGAGGAAACGATTTCCTGTTTATGCATGACAATGCAAAACCACACAGTGCCCGAAATGTACAACAGTATCTTGACCTAGTGGGTATCAACACAATGCAATGGGCAGCCAGGAGTCCCGATCTTAATCCGATCGAGCACCTATGGGACGCGATAGGCAGACGCCTTAGAGCACTTCCTCGGCGTCCAAGCAATCAACAAGAGCTTGGACAAAGATTGCAGGAAATTTGGGAAGATATTAATCAGGATGAAATTGGATCATTAATTAACAGTATGAGCCGTCGCTGTCAGGCAGTTATTCGAGCAAGAGGAGGAAACACTAGATATTAAGTATTATAATCACATGTTAACTTTTTTCCTCTTTTTATTTATGACATTATTTTAGTCATTAATGAAAGAAAGTGTGTTGAAAATCATTATTATAGTTCAGTTGGTTTTGTTGTTATTTTTTTTGTTTTTAAACATCAAAACTTTAATTTTAAATTAAAAAAATTAACGTGATGCGTTAATTTCTTTCGCCAATGTAGAATAGCCATCTTCTATTTTAGTAAGTATTCGAATTTGTGAATTGTTGTCTAAATGGCGCGGCATTTTGACATTAAAAAAATTGACATATTTACGTAACTCATCATGTCCGCTTTAAACTATAACATATTTTGTGTACTTAATTTTATTGCACAAATGTACACTCCATAAACAAATAATGGTAAAGTAAGGAAAATAACTGTGTTTAAAGGAATATAACGGTGTTCGATTTAAACTGAATTGAGTTAAGTGAACGTAACTCAAAAAACTATATTAAATATTAACATATCCGGATTTATGTCTTTTCAAATATATTTAACATACAAAGAGTTTTATGTAACACCGAACATTTTTATAACGAGAATTTTTCTTTTAAGCATACATCTGCATACGTTGTACATTTTCCGACGCTCGGTTTATTAAAATAATTCAATTTGAAGCTTTAAACGAGTGTTTTCCACTCCCAGGCTAAGCATGAAGTAAAATTTCGAGTTTAGAAAAGCTTGAAAATTTGGATTTGCCGCGCGGAGCGAAGCGCGCCCGACAAATCCAAATTTTCAAGCTTTTCTAAACTCGAAAATTTAAAAATTGAATTTGTGTTCAGTATTCCGGCACCAGATACCCACAGACGCGTTTCGGACTTCAAGGTCATCTTCAGTGTGGTCCCGACCCAGTGCTGAGGAAAATTTACTTCATGCGGCCCGGGATAAAACATTGATTCAATGTAAAGTTTATCGGTGTGTTTTAAACTTCGTAATATGTCAGTGTTTTGTACCGGTGGCGCATGAAGTAAAATTTCGAGTTTAGGAAAGCCTGAAAATTTGGTTTGGCCGCTCCGCGCTTCGCGCTACGCGACCAAATCAAATTTTCATTTTAAGTTTCAAATTGAACTCTAAAATAAAAACAACGATTATCTAAAGATTTACGGCATATACGCTGCAATTGGGACAGGCATACTTGAAGAAAACTCCCTGTATATACAAGTTGAGGCATTAATTGCGATCGATTGGCTACAACTTGTAATGGTCATATAGGCAACCCAGTTTACACATCATTTAAAAATTAAAAGTGTCAAATTGTATTGGATGACAATGTTCGGTGTTACATAAAACTCTCTGTATATTACTAATTATACAGAAAACGTTTCGTTTAAGTATACATATTCTGATGCAAAAGTTGTAAATATTCGGAAATTCGTTGTTTTTGAAAAGTGTTCAATTTGAAGCTTCTACCGAGGGTGCTTCTCGATGAAGCCCGAAGTAAAATTTCGAGTTTAGAAAAGCCTACAAATGTAGTTTGATTTTTAGCCTTTTCTAAACTTGAAATTCTACTTTATGCGCCACGCGTATAAAGCACTGATTTCAAGTGAAGTTCGAAATAATATGCCCGCAGTGTACTTTGAACTTCACATTAAATCAATTAGATTTCATTAAATCAATTAGATTTACTAAAAAGTAATTAGATTTACTAACAATTAATTCATTCTATTTGTAGAAAACTAGGGACAGGACAGGAATCATAAAAATTGACTAAATTCGAAGTCATTTATGAAAATCTTAAAACTATGAACACAATGTTTGTTTCAAGTTCCAGAATTTTTCGTTGCGACACTCATGTATCTGTATATAATTGTAATTTGAATCAGAACGTTTTAGACTTGTTCATAACACTTCAGAAATAACCTAACCCAACTCCAATGTGACATCTAACTAATTACAATTTGCGTACTCACAAGGTCTATTAATAACACAAATGCGTTTCTAAACAAAAACTCAAATTGTCTCTACTCCTCATTTAGCTAAGATATTACGAAAAATGTAAATGACTTTAATAATTAAAAGTAATTATTTAATTATTAAATTTGGCAACATTAAAGAAAATTTTGCAAATTTATAAAATAATTTTAAAACTGAAAATAAGTTGTTAAACTTCAAATATTGTTAAATATTTCTAAAATTTAATAATACAAACACCGAGTACCTAAATGTTTTAAATTATAAAAATTGGCTAAAGTCAACAATGTTTGAAAAATTGACGAACATTTAGGAAATCTCAGAGCAAAGGCAATGGAACCAAAAGATCAAAAAGGAAGTAAATATTGTGAAAATAATTTCGTCTGAAAGACTTCGGTTGATAGCCTTTGTAAGTTTTTTGGGTTTAATAAGTAAATTAATAAATTACAGTAATTGTTGCAAATTACTGACTTTTGTAATTATTGGCAGTCGGACAGACAAAAACTCATGAAAATTGGCGAACATCATCAACGTTAAAGAATATTGACGGGAATCGTCAAAATTGTGCAATTAAGTACCGTAGCAACAAGTTAGAAGTGAAAGGACTTAGATTAAAACTAATGTCTTAGGCCATCTATAGACGCGTTTCGAGATTTAATCTAAGTCCTTTCACTTCTAACTTGTTGCTATCTCTCCTTTCATTTTAAATTGTATTGTTAGTTGGTTTGAAGAGAATTTGACCTAAACGTTACATATACTTTAATAGAGCGTTGTAACAAATCAAATTAAATAAGATTTTAAATATTTCATTGTATAATTCAATTTCCTGAGGTGTATTTGCACGGGAAGTAGTTGTTTCAATGGATATTTATCGTTTTAAATTGTCTTATTAATTAAGACACTGTTTGCATTTTCACGAATAGTTTTTTCGTAATTTATTATATTATGCATTTATAGATTTTAAATTAAGTACGTTTTCCGAAAACTTGAGATAAAATAACTAAATATGTGGCAGTAATTAGCAAGTAGGATTATAAATAATGATGAAAAATAATAAATATAATTAGCAATTCATTCTTGTATATTTAATGCGGATATAATTTAACTATATAGTTTTATCAGGCTCTTCTTATAATAATTATAAAAGTATTGGAAAAGAAATTGTATAAATTCTATATGTGTTTAATAAATAACAACGTAATAATTTTATTCTTTATAAATTGGAGAGAGGCAGAGCATAACCTTACTACGGAGCATTAACCGTTACAGAAAAGTGTGGAAGAAGATGAATGATACATACCTTTTGTTGTAGTACCTTCCGAATTTTTGGTAAAATACTTCCATACCTCGTGAAGTGGTTTTGTTCGTTTCTTTCCTGAGCTCATTGTGTTTTTCCTTGTCACCAGCACCAACTTTTATGTGCGCACGGCCACTTTACACGTATTACTACGCAACTACGATTACAGTAAACACCTACGCAGGTCTCGACGCGAATTATCCCCACCCCGTCGCCGCTTGTGCAACAGCAGTTATTGACGCATAGAGATTTTGACCAGATTTTGACAGGTCAAAATCGTTTCGGTCAATTGACCGGTCAATTGACAATTTTGACCGCGGTCAATTGACCGGCGCACAACACTAGAAAAAAGCTTTTGGAATTTAACGATAAAAGAGTCTATCAGGGTGTAGAAAAAACCAATTGTTAGTTTATTTATTGAACAATATTCATCACAAATAAAATTTTAAGATATGCTGTTCATTCGACAATATGCATAAAGTATCGAGATGCCTACGTTCTTCTATTGTTTTGATTTTTTTGTTTTGATCTTCGGTAGATTTGGGAATGAACCCATTGAAGTTAAGTGTGTTCATTATGATTTTACCTGCTGTAGATTTTGAAAAAGCTGTAGCTCTTGTTGAAGATGGACGAAGCTAACGATATGTGGCCAAAGTGCTTAGTACCAGTCAAGTCCAAAGACTACTAGATTGTCAGTTTTATAATAAAATGTCAAAAGTTATATTCCTAGTATCGTATGTTCATTAAAAAAATACCTCTAGAGTGCCATGGAAAATATTGTAAGTTGGCAACTCTGAAATGTTATATTATAATTATCATGTTTGACGTTTTATATGTAAATTCCTAAGGCGTGTAGCCAACTTAAATTTAAATATAATTAAAATCATGGCACTCTAGAGATTTTCTTTTATTGAACATACTATATTACAACAGTGATTTTTTTATAAAAATCAAATAAAAAATTAGTGGCTTGTTTTAAATGCACTTGAGTGTATATACTTAAAAGCAAAAATCTCCGTATGATTAAAGATATTGGATTTGTGCCTATCAATAAATCAGTTAGTTTAATTCTATCGACGAGTTTGGTTTGTAAATAAATTTATTCCAGTCAAGTCTTAGCTTCCTTCTGTAAATATATCGGTGTTTTTGGTTTTAATTAAAAACACCTTTTTCTGAATTCGCGCCTCCACCGTTTTCCCCGTGCAATTTAATCAACAATTGCGGCAATTAATCAGGCGGGGTCTTAAAGGTGTTGGTGGATTAAGAATAATGTTTCAAACGCAATTACTCGGCGGCCTAATTGGATTAAAACGTCCCCGGATGCACATTTCTTCCTTAATTTCGTTATTTCAATTAAACGGACAAATTAAGAGGATTAAAAAGGCCTGCGCCGTTTTCGGTCCTTTGGCTCGGAGAAAATACGACATACGCACTAAGGTTTTAATAAAAAATAACACTGACTATTTTTTTAATTTGTATAATGAAAATGTGGTTAATTTAATATAATTAATGACAATTTTGAAATTAGTTACGTTTTACAATGTAATTTAAAAACTAAAATAAACAGTATTTGTACTAAATGTACCATCGATGGACATAAAATGTTGGGACAAATCGAAAATTGAGTAATGTCAAATATAACCAAATTTATACCGGGTAAGTCAGGTTTTTTAAAGAAAGGTTATAATATGAAGTGACAATAAAAAAAATCCAATGTTTTACACACACTAAACAAATTTTTCGTGTATATTTTCAGATTAAAATACTCAGATATTCAATTATCTAAATATTTCATAAATTTGCTAATTAAATTCATAATTATATTTGAATATTAGATAATTTGAATTAGGCTTATTGGTGTCTAAAACGCTTGCCAAACAGCGAAAACATGGTGAATGCGCCGGGCATGTAAATAATTTCAATTCTTGACAATGGCTAGAAGCCGAAACGAGTAAATTAAAGAATAAAATAAATAATAATAAGAAGTAGACTAAATTAAAAACTTAGTGAAACGAGTGTCATCCACTCCCAGACTAAGTGAGAAGTAAAATTTGGAGTTTAGAAAAGCCCCGCGTAGAAAATTTTACATCAAGCGCCACGCGTATAAACCACTAGTTTAAAGTAAAGTTGAAAATATATACTGCTGAAATGTGACAGATATTTACTAAGATATAGCGAAAAAGTTCAACAATTATTTATTTTGTGAATATTTAGTAAATGTTATAAAGATAGATTTTTTTTAAATTCTAATTATTATTCATATTTGTAGATAATTACCTGGGTTACGTCGGGTACTTGCATTTAATTTCCAAAAATAGAAGCCATTTATATTTTAACTCTTGTAAAATAGAAATACTTTGAAGTGTAGTTTTTCTTGAATATATTTTGTATTGCAAATTGTGCCTGGAAATGATTAAACTTTAGATTAGATTCACTTTAATGCATGTTTATACCAACATATTAAAGTATGCAAACAAAACCTGCTATAGAAATGTTACTATAACAGGCTGCGTTATAAAAATGTACATGCTCCATTTTTGTTTAAAATATAAACAAAATCCTTTAAAACATGATTATCAACTTTCATATCTCTTAAGACAATTAAAACATCAAATAATCATTACTAAATAAATTCGATATATTTAATAATATATAAAATCGTGTACAAAATAAAGTACTTCAATGTGATTACCTGCACTAATTGGAGGAGTGTGGTCCTTGTAGAGAGCACGCGGAATTAAACATAAATATTTATCAAGAGCACCAAATTGGGCCCTAATACCGGGAGCCCCTTTTGATGTCCCCGGTCTTCTAAAGGGACGCATGGATGAAAAATGCACGGAGAAAATGTCAAAGGTTTTTCTGTAGCCATTCATGCATTATGTGAAAGGGAGGGGCTTTATATATCTATATATTCGTGTGTGTGGGTGTTGTGTGCAGATTTTAGAGATGCTTATGTAATGAAGGGAGGACGTAATCAGGGCATGTAATTAATCATTCGGGATCTTTTTATATATAAGATATAATCGAATATCTTTTATCTGGATAAAAGCTAAATACGCAAGGGATGATTTTTTTGTGTGTGTAGAGAGAAAAAAAGGGAGGAGAGGATAAGGGAATATTTTCTTGTTGCGCTTGAATTGAATTGAATTTCTTAAACTTCGGCACTTATCTTTATCAAAACACATTTTTCACAAATATAAGTAATCATTTATCTTGCTTTTTAAAACTTTGAGCCTTATTAATAGACGTTAGCATACAAAATTAACATAATTCTAAGGACGATATTAACATGTTTGTAATAATAAAACATTACAGTAAATATATACTGAAGGTTTTGTAATATTTTATGGTGTGTGTTGGTTCCATTTTAACATTTGTAAAATTAATAAACACAATTAAAGAGTATATTTTGAATATATATTTCAATATAAATCAATGTTTTATAAGCCAAATGTTTAGGCTTTTCTAAACTCAAAATTTTACTTCATACTTAGTCTAGGATAGGAAACACTCGTTATAGGCTTCAAATTGTACATTTTTAATAAAACAACGGATGTCTGAAAATTTACATCAAAAAATCGTGATATGTATACCCATTTCAACATGTCTATACTATTTTTAGCAATAAAAGGTATCTTAAAAGTAACTGACATTTAAATGTTTAATAAAACACATTTTATATTTGATACATAATAATATTTTTATTGATTTAGAATGTGGAAACATAGAGGTTATGTTGTTGGAACCAAAATTCACTCTTTTAATGACATTTTTCCCAACATTATTACATAATTGCTGGGAAATATTCGCAATATTGTGTCGAATTTTATCTTTAACGTCTTCAGTTTTTTGTGGTTTATTGCTCTAAGGTAACTCCACAGAAAGAAGCCCAACGGTGTCAGATCACATGACCTTGGTGGCTAACTCACATTACCTCGCTTAGAGATAACACGACCATTAAATATTTCTTGCAATAACTGCACGGTTTCATTGGCAGTATGACATGTCGCACCGTCTTGTTGAACCCATATTTCTTCAACGTCCATGCCATTTATTTCAGGCAATAAAAAATTTAAAATTATCTCACGGTATCGCATTCCATTGATAGTAACCGCATTTTGATTTTCATTTTTGAAAAAGTAAGGTCTAATCACTCCCTTAGACCAAAATTCGCATCAAACTATCACCCGTCGAGGATGTATAAGAAGTTCTTCAATAACTTTTGGATTTTCGGATCCCCAAATTCGGTTTATTGACATAGTCGGTAAGATAAAATGCACCTCATCACTAAAGATGATTTTTTTCGAAAACTTGCATGATCTTGTGGTTTTAATTCCTTTGTTAATTGAACTTTGTAAGCAAACAATTTCAAATATTTCGTTAAAATTCGTTAAAAAGAGCTCCTGGAAATGCCTAATTGTTGACTGCGACGATGAATTGATGTTGAAGGATTTTCACTGACACTGGCTATGATTTCATTTGGACGGCAACTGATTTTTTTCTTTTCAGCTGAACCGGCTGACTCAAATTTATTGATTAAATTCATCACGGGATTACGAGTAGGAGCATTATGATGATCAAACAATGTACGGCATCTTCGAACGGTATCACCAAAATTCTCACCACGTTTGAAGTGAATTTTTACAATTTCTACCCGTTGTTCGATGGTGTACTTTTCCATAATTTAACTTCAATGTTTACTAATGACAGTATATCAATATCTCTACGCTAGTTTTACCGCGAAAAAAAATGGCGGCAAATTTATAATGTCAGTTACTTTTGACAACCTTTATTTTTTAACGTATTTAATTTAATTCTAATACCTATTTTTAATAAAATTGTAGGTTTTCATATTGTAAATAGATTTTAAAAATAATTAAATAAATTTAATTTGATCGATTTGTACAATAAATTACAGACATCTAAAATATTCTAATTGCATTTTCTTTGTGCTTGAAATTGTCAATATTTCAGTTTATTGATTGGTACATTTTTATGTTTGTTGCTTTTGAGGATTTCATTTAAAATTAATGTTTGTTTTTAATTTAAAAAATGTATTATAATTGATTTTAATTCCTCATCACTAGTTTTATTAAATAACACTATTTGTTTATCAACTCTACGAATTTTATCGATCTATAAAAATGCACTTATTTTCTTTTTCTTTATATTTCAACGATTTTACCAATCTTGATTTTTTTATCAATTTCAGTCGTTTCTTTGTTGATATTTGTTTAATAAAGTGAACAAATATCAACAAAGAAATAACGTCATGACCTTCATCAACAAAGTTGGTCGACCTCGGTCCATTCATAATCGAATTCAGCATGCTTGTGATTAATGGGTAGGACCATCTCTGGTAGTACTAACTCAGGTCGGCCTTACACATCAATTGAACTCGGTTGATAAGTTAGTAGGACAATCCCTCGTTTTCCACATACAAGTCGGCCTCAAACATATAATCAGACTTCTACTCCACATGCTTGCAATTCGTCAGTAGGACAATCTCTCGCAGTACTAACTCAGCCCGGCTTTACACATATAATCGAACTTGATCGATTAATTAGTAGGATAATATCTCGTTTTCAACGCTTACGTTGGCTTTACATATCTATTCTGCATTTGAATTTACTTTATGCTTTACTCCTTGTTTCGGTACCGGTGTCACCCTCACTCTCGCGATGTTCCAAACTTACTCCCTTTCATATTGAATCCATCTTATTCTTTACGAGATACACCCGTCAGCGCTTTTTTTCTCAACTCGGTTCCTAATTCACAATAAACCTAGCAAACCAAATCATATAATATATACATAATATTTATGTATTATTTGAAAAAATATATAGGGATATAAATAGGGATATAAATTTACATATATATTATATAAAAACCTTATATAATTTATACGTAAAATATCCACTATTCTTCAATAATATATCTACAATTCACTATAGTTCTTATGTAATAGATATATTATACATAAGCTCAGTGGGCATAACGCATTGAAGTAAAATTTCGAGTTTAATAAAGCCTGAAAATTTGGTTTAATTTTAAGGCGTTTCTAAATATTATTCTATTCGCAATAAATTTGGCTAATAAAAATGCCGTTCTATGTTTGCTAATGTTTGTAAATGCTCAAGTAAATGTTACGAATGCTGGTATTGTTATTCGATTTTGTGACTATTTATTTATAGTCACAAAATCGAATACCAATACCAGCAGTCGTAACATTTACTTGAGCATTTACAAACATTAGCAAACATAGAACGGCATATAAGGCCGCGGGCCGCACAGAAGCGGTCCAAGGGCCGCATGGGGGTCGCGGGTTGGCCGGCCCTATCGTAAATCATTAAGTATCTTGTAGTGTTCATTTATTTTGATCACGCGTTGTATATTTCGCTGGAATTTCGAGTTGCTGAGAAAAAATAGACAGACTATTTACAGAGTCGATTAAATAACACATACAGCATCCACATACATGTAGCTTTAAATTATTATTTATTGTTTATAATTGATTGCAGGCCATATATTATTAAATTCTGTTTTGTGGAGGTTTTAACCTCGTTATGCATGTTAATTAGACAATACGAGATTTGGTATTATATTTTTGGAAACAGCAGTAACAGCATAAATATTTTCGTATGCCAAAAGCAAGCAGTAAGGCTCATCCTTAACCTAGATTATAGAGGATCGTGTCGTGGCAGTTTTAAACGTCTAAATCTGCTTACTTTCGCAGCACTATACATATTCGAAACATTGGTATTCCACTATAACAACAAAGGCAACTTTATAAAGTATAAACGAAGTCATGTTTACAATACCAGAAACATAAAAAATGCAACAAACTTAAACACATTTAAAAATAGCTTATTTAAGTATCTATGCGAAATAGAGCCAAATTCTATATCGGAATTTATGTCACCTACACATTAGATAGCTCTTGTTTCCTTTTGTAACATTGTAACGATTATTTATTTTAATATTCATATTTTCACAAATTTAAATTGTTTATATATTAATTTATGTTCTGTTTTGTTTATTATTATACATTTAGATTATCTGTTTATAAACAAACCCTGTAATTTTTGACGATTGTAAACCTGCATAGGTTTTTAACAAGAATAAACTACTTTAACAAGAATATAACAATGTTTAAACATAACTATGAATGAAATTGCCAATACTTGATTTAGTCTTTGTAAAAAAAAAATATTTATAGATTGCGTAAAGAATCGCACTTAAAACAATTTTTACTTTGTATAACACTTTTTTATTTATTATGACAACAGTTGTATTGTTTCTTAAATTTCAATAGCAGATATTGTTTTTGTTAAACACATCCCAAATATGGTAAAGAGCCTGTTCATTAATTAAAAGATCAAGTATAGCGAAATTTTCGTTTGAGTTTCTCCATGTACGACATTTTTATTATCAAAGTCTCAAACGATAAAAATATCATGCATATAATGCAACCAACGACATAAGCTAGAAAAATATCTTTGGTGTGAAACATGGTTAAAACGATGGGCTTATCAGCTTCTGCTAAAAATGTTTGAAAATCTTCATTTATTTGAATGTGAGAAACCAAAGCCACTTTTCCATAAAACGAATCGTATCCAGGAATAAAAGGTTCTTCGACAATGTGAAATGGATTTGTCTTTCCTCTCTCCGTCATCATTTTGAAAAGATCCAGAATGTACTCGCTTACAAATGCGTAAGCGACTGAAGTATTCCCATTTAAAATACCTAAAAAAAACAAATAAAGTTGACTACAATTAAACCTGAATTCTTAAAAATTGTATTCAACGATCAACGAATCGTTGAACAACGAATCATATAGAAATCCAACTCAATGCATTTTTCGCGTTATGACAAATGCATGCCGACTGGATGGCGGCATCTATGTGTCCGATTCAAAAAAAATCATAGATAATCTTCTTGGTATTAGAAATAGTGTCAAGTAGTTTTATCACTAAAATTGTGTTTATGGTACAAGCTTTTATTATGTTTTAACAACATTTTAAAGCTTAATTATTTCTGTACTTTCCATTTCAAACAAGCCTTATTTGTTTTTAAAATGTAATCAAGTTTTTTGTTGTAAGCGCAAATTTCTCAATGTTTGCATTATTTCATTGAATGTGCTATATTTCACAAACAAGCGAATAAGAATTATAAGAAATGTAATTGTATATGCAAACATTTTTGTGCCTTAAAATTGCGCTTAGTACAAAATAAACATTTGTAATATTTATTAACGTGAGATGAAATTTAAGAAGTACATCTTTCATTCTATATTAATGGTTTATACGCGTGGGGCAGAATATAAAATTTCTAGTTTAGAAAGGTCCAAAAATTTGGATTTTCCAAATGCTTTTCTAAATTAATAATTTTACTTTATGCTTAATCAGAAAGTGTTAACACTTGATGAAAGCTTCATATTGAATGCATGTACATAGACGAAATATGTATACCTTAGAGAAGTATAGCCCGCTTTTATTTTTAATTTTATGAAAAATACTCGATTACATAAATGCTGAAAAGCTCATTACAATATATTAATTAGAAGTCCATATTATTTTAATGTGCGGTCTATATTCTTTTAATTGTGCGGTTTCGGTGGGACGTCCTGTATACCATTGACAGAGATAGAAAAAAATTAAAGCTATTTTCAGGAAGGGAAAACAAATTGTACATTGGGGTGCATACATTTAAAGTCACCGAAATTTAACATCTAGTTGCGCTTCTACTTGATCGTCATTCAACGCTATAATTCAATGTTTAATCAAATGTGAAGCAATAACATTTTCCTAATATGTTGAAATTCAGGTCAAATATGCGATTTATTACGTTACGTGTAAGTTTTAACAAAATCACTTTTAAGCGACGAAAGAAATATTATGCTAAATTATAAGAAAAGTCAATATTTTGTCTTAATTTTACGTAAATGAAATAACACTCTTTACCATAGTGCTATTAAATTTACGTAAAATTTAGACAAAATATTGATTTTTCTTTTAATTTCCCAAATATTTCGTTATTTCGCGTAAAACTGATTGTCTTGTCTTTTATAAATGTGTGTTGGTCATGTTGAAATCACTTTATTAATGTGATAAATACTTATTAAAATCCTCTTAGGTTGTCAATGAGTAAATAGATTTCGTATTAAAGGAAACAAAATATACAGTACATAAATGGGCAATCAAGAAAATTGATTAAGTGAAACTGAAAATTGAGTTAGATTACCCAAAATACAATTGAATTGAGTTGGCTATTTATTAATTGTTTAAATTTCCAGAAAATCTCTTTTTTACATAAAACTGAACGACTTTTGTACATTTTTACAGGTCATTTTAAAATTACTTCATTAGTATGTGATACATAAATTATTTTTCTTTTGGGTATACATAAACTTTAAAGCTACACGATCAAACAACATTTTCAGCGCTTTTCTAAATTAATAATTTTACTTCATGCTTAATCTGAGAGTGGAAACCACTCGTTTATAGCTTCAAATTAAACTCTTAAAAACAAAAAACAATAAATATCTGAAGATTTGCATCATATACGCTGTAATTTTGATATGTATATTTAAAAGAAAAACTCCCTGTATGTTTTTAAGCTTTAATCGTGTGTTTTCCACAGGACCAAACAAAATTTTAAGTCATTTCTGAACTTTACTTCATGCTTAACCTGGGAATGGAAAACACTCGTTCAAAGCTACAAATTAAACTCTTTTAAAAAAGCAACGAATATCTGAAGATTTAGATATATGATAAGTATACTATTTACTGCTTAAAACAGTTTTGAAACTCTAGTCTTCAATAAAACTGTGATAATTTAAACGTATTGTAAACAAAGTTTTAAAAATAAGACACTTATCGTCAGTGAAAGTTTCTCTTTTCAAAGATAGATAAAAAATCTATTAACCCATTAAGCGCAATTGATATCAATAAAGCAACATTATTAATTTTTTATTAATTAAATTATTAAATAAGTTAATTTGATGCATTAAATTATTTGACATGACTTGAGAATAAGTGTAGAAAAATGTAAATATTTTCTTATTTAAATATTTTTATTATTACTCATATTAAAAAACTATTTTTAAGTGTGTTTCAAACTTCACAATATTTCAGTGTTTTATACGAGTGGCGCATGACGTAAAATGTTGAGTTTACAAAAGCCTGAAAACTTGACTTCTCTAAACTCAAAATTTTACTTCATGCTTAATCTGGGAGTGGAAACACTCTTTCGAAACTTTAAATTTCACGCGTTTATAAAATCGACGAATGCCTGAAAATTTACAGCTTGCACATTATGAATCTCATCAGTATAGCTTTGTCATTCCCTCTAAACAATTTGACACCTTAGACTGGCGATCACGTTACCAAAGCTGCACTGATGACTATAGATGGCCTGAATAATTTGACCCAAATTGTTACATTTGCAGTAGGTTACTGTATGTAACAGCAAACACTTGTTGTATAATTCAATGTCCGTCGGGGTATTAGCTCAGGAGGTAGTTGTTTCAATGTGTTTGATATAGTCTTTGTAAGACTAACTTGTTGTAGCGAAAAGAATCGCACTTTTAATGTTTTAGGGTTAACTCTATAATTTCTCAGCCGTTAACGCGTAAATATGGGTAAATTTTAATTTTTTGAATTTCCTTTCCTTAAATATAGATTGATTTATTTTTCTTACCCGAAATGATTTCAGCACTATTTGTTGGAACCATCATATACTTAAAATCTTTAGACACTTTTCTCGCCAACTCTTTAATAATCAAAATACTGACATTCAAACTCTTCAATTCCTTCAAAGTATTAACCTCCTCATAAGTTTTCTCTGTTAAAATCGAAGTCAAAACACCAGAGCTGTAAAAGAATGCCAGATACACAGAAAAACTCATCCAACACGTAAAAATAATAACCAAACGCCTACTATACTTAGTTTTATCAAAATTAGGCGAATGCACAACCGTTCTAACCAAAAGAAAAACAACATCACCTAAAAAAATCTTCTCCAAAAAGTACAATAAAACAACCAAGCTGGTAATTAAAGTTAAAACCAAAACCCACACGCTTGCATCGAATATTTCCAAAAGCTTAACAAGCTGCGATTTAGTCGAGCTTCTTTTAATCACCACAACAACATCATTCCTTTTAACAGGATCTGTATACATTACATCATCATAAATATTCATGAAAGAATTTACCAAACAAATATCGATACTCCCATTAATTACACCCTCATGCAAATCTTCAATTGTTTCAAGCAATATTGGGTTCACTTGCCGAAAAAGTTCATTAGTTCCCATCCATGATTTCAACGCACCCATTTTCCACTTTACCAAATGCGCGGGTAGTTCACAAAGGTAGGGACGCACCTTGGGGTATATGTGGATTTGAAAATCGTATTTCACTTCTTTCCTCACGTTTTGGCAGAGCTGTGTTAGATAACGGCGCGAATCATCCTTGTAAATAATTACAAAAAGGTAATTAAAGCGGGGTTTTGTAATATTTAGTTTTTGGTATGATAGAAAGCTTTCTACAGTCGGGTGTATTGTAAAGAAAACGTATGTTCTTAAAATTACTTTTTGGTTTGTTGGTAGGGATATGAAGGTTGTGAGGTTGTGGTTGCTGAATGATTCGATTAAGTGGTTTTCTAGAGGGTGGTATTTTGCTGAGTCAAAAACGTGGGTGTAGATTGAGTAATATTCGATTTTTTGGGGTAAAGAATTCAGCCACTTTGAAATGGCTAAGGTGTTAAAGGTTGAGTTTATGTTTATATTAGCGTTTAATGTAAGGAATGCTGATGTTGTTAAAATGTATATGATTGTAATTTTCATTTCGATTTATTTTGAACTATATTAGCTCAAAACTGAATAATTAATAAATAAACTGAATTTTGAAGAAGTATTGCATGTGGATAGTTTTATAAATTTTTCAATCTAGTTTTAATAATCTAGAATTTCTACAATTTTATAGCATCATATTATACATCTGAATAATTAAACTGCATTTTGGAGAAGTATTGCATATGGATAGTTTTTTAATTTTTTAATAATCTATTATTTCCACAATTCTATGAAGACCGTGAGTGTACAAACGCTTATAGAGACTCAATGTAAACTATTAAGCTAAATTAAAGAAACACTTTTTAAAATATCTTATTTCTGTTTCCATAGTTAATCGCCGATTAACTATATTATTGTTTGTTAGACGTTGTGCTTATTAGTTTTGTTGATTTTTCAATTAAGATATTTTTGCCATAATATAAATAATGCAATTTTTCACAGAAATTGCGGCGTCCTGTTCTTACTTCAATAACTATATAATTATTTTTGTAAATTAAATACAGATATGTTTAATTCATTTCTCACTTAACCCCTGGTGAAACATTTTTTAAATATCCAGAATTAAATACAAATAGCTAGAACGCCTTGGCTCAGCATCATTAGATTCATTACAGGTACAATTAATTCTTAGTATTATATAAATAATTTTAGTTTGGGGTTAATAATAAGGCTTTTTTGATAATTTTCCGTTAGACTGTGAAAGAGAACGATATCTTCACTTTAAAATGTTTTTATGGCTCATGATACACCCCCGCACAGCGTGATAAAAAAGAAATTATTCAAAAAGACCTCTATAACTTAAGTAAACAAACACACTCACAGCCCTGTTAAAAAAGTACTCATCGGTAACATTGATTTATCTCTTTGAACACTTATTAATTTATGCTTTTTATTTATTTTTATTGAATTATTCTTCGTTTGAAAATCGAATAGTGTTGCTATCGAGATTATTAAATATTTTATGATATTCTTGTGTCTTTAAAGAATGACCGTTGTCTAATAGACTAAGCTTTTACTCGTCCGTAATTTCCTACGTTCTTTAATGGATGCTCAATTTATAAATGATTGATTTATGTCTTTTTGACTCATGTAAAAGTTTCGTTTTGATCAAAGAAATACAAGTTCTAATGGCAGTTTTATTCCTCTGTAAAAGGGTGATTTAGTATAGCTAAATATTAAACTTGTTTGTATAATTTTCATGTCGTTACACTATATTATATTATTTTTATAAAAAATAGTATTTATAGAGTGATATGTAGATACATTTTCTTTTGTTTTATTATGAATTTCAACTTTGCTTTTACATTAAGCTGAGTCGACTATGAATCATAAGCATAATTTGTTTAATCCAAATTTTTAGGCTTTTCTAAACTCGAAATTTTACCCCATGCTTAATCAAGGAGTGGTAGCACTCGTTTGAAGTTTTAAATTGGACGCTAAAAACAGCGAACAAATAAAAATTTATCAAAACACAAATACATTTTAAATGTAATGATCTGCAAAGCTATTTTTTTTTCTAATTCAAATAAGTTTTAAATTCGAAACACATAATCTGTTTTATTTTAACATGACCAATCAAATTTGACATTTCAAGAATTTAGTGGTGTGATGCACGTTGTGTGTTTCAGGTTAGGACAAGATTAATTACATGTTATGTTGTAAATCAACTTTTAATTTGTAGGTTATATGAAGGGAAATCTGACATTAATATGGCAATTTAATTAACTCACAAAGATTACGATTACAAATGTATTTACCTATCACTCCTCAAATTATTTGTATCTACTACCAATTTAATAAAGTGTCTCTTAGGATCAGGTAGGATAGAAGGATCAGGTAATATTTCTTGCTCAGGAATATCTGTCTTCTTTATTTTCTGCCCATTTAAAGTGATTTTAATACTAATTTGGAATAACCCATCCTTATTTATCAAATGAAACAAAAAATTACCAACAAAAATGAACGTCGATTAGTAGTTAGATGTTACGTCAAAAGTTTAATTAATGTCTGTAATTATCAGTAAATAACGCAAAAATACACTACTAAAATGCGATATTCCAATGAATCCAAAAAGCTTATGGTTATTGTAGTAAGTTATTTTCAAAATCAGTTAGGATCTCGATTTAAGGAAAATCAAAAAGCGTCAGAAGTCGTAGAAGTTCCACAAAGAACATTGCACAACCTACAAGATGAAAACAGAGCAACGGATTTCAAATTTAGAAGCAATATATGCAAATGTTTCCTTGAGCAAAACTCGAAGAATACTCTGCATTTTTTAAGGGAAGTGATTTACAAAATGTAGGCCCGAAAGGAACATATTACTTTAGCAACTATTTACTGGCAATTTATTTAAGAATCACCATAAATTGAGATTTCGAAAAGTTCTTCATATTTGGAAATTAAGAAAATGGGCTTTAGCTTCAAAAAGCAGGACGGAAGAAAACATCTATTGGAAATACCTGGAATCATGTTGAGGAGAATTTTATTTTTAAATAAATATCAAGTTGTTTAAAAAAAACATGTACAAGCCGGTTTTTCTGCATGAGAAGTGGTGATAGAAGAATGAGGCAAGATGGCAGTAAATACAGTAACAGTAATACAGTGAATACTGAAAATTTTGAGAAATGGTTTAAAGATCAACTTATGGTAAACCTAGAAGAATCATCCTTAATTATACTAGATAAGGCAACTCATCATAGTCGTCTAGAAGAAGATATTCCGAGAAAAAGTTGGGGCAAAAAACGTCTTATCGGCTTGGAAAGAAGAGTATCCATTTTCCAAATAATCTTTTAAAAGATGCTGTTTGGAATCTGGTCGAATAGCAAACACTGCCGGAAAAAATTTATTATTTGGAAAATACACTGCAGAGCATGATCAGTGTGTTCTCAGACTACTTTTCTATCTTTGCCATTTTAATGACATTGAAATGGTCTGGTCAGAGTCTAAAAGACGTTATGACGGAGCAATTTTTAAAACTACAGGGTCACTGGGGGGAATGGGATGGGAAAATAAATTGGACTTGTTAAATTCGAACCAATGGTGATCATTGTGTCGAATGAATCGACGAACTATCTTTTTCAGAAAGCGAAAGTTTTGATCAAGACGATATTTAGACTTTAAACTTTTAAAATCACTTCGTCATTTAATTAATGTAATTAAACCGTTATTAAATATTATTACTGCTTGTTACAATCATGATTTTTTTGTTACAGTTAATTTACAAAGTTCATAACAAGGCCATTGCTAATTTATTTCTCACTATTTTATAGATATTTTATATATTATTGCAAATCAATTTTGAAATTAGTAAAATAATTCTATTAGGTGATTTCAATTGTCCTAATATATCAAATATTCCTCATAGCTTGTCTCTCAAAGCTTCTTACATTGTCAATTTTTGTAATTTCTTAGTATTGATAATGAAGGTTTAAATTAAATTACACTTGGTTTGTTTCACAATTTTTTACTTTACTATTTACTCGACTAGTTTCGCGTTTTACAGCATTATCAGGAGTGACTCCTGATAATGCTGTAAAACGCAAAACTAGTCGAGTAAATAGTAAAGTAAAAAATTGTGAAACAAACCAAGTGTAATTTAATTTAAACCTTCATTATCAATATTTAAACATGTTTCACCAAGTGATAAGTGAGAAAATTATTCAAGAAATGTAATTTCTTAGGCCTTCAGCAATATAACACAATACCTAATATATCAAATAATGTTTTAGATCTTCTCTACTCAAACTTGAATTGTTATGTCCAGAGAGAAACTGATGCATTAGTTGCAGAAGATACTTATCATCCCTTATTTACATTTACCTTCCAATGTGAACTCGCTATGTCTGCAGTCAATGAAAAGGCATGTAAATTTAATTTCAAGAAAGGTAACTACCTAGGATTGTACGCATTCTTATCTAAAATTGATTGGAGTTATCTCTCAACTGTCCAGGATATAGACTTAGCATTTGATGAATTTTATAATGTTATGAATACAGCCATCACACAATTTATACCTAAGTTTAATTTAAAATGTAAATTTAAATATCCGCCTTGGTTTAGCCCAGAAATAATTAATCTCTTAACAGAAAAGAACGCAATTAGGAAAAAACTTAAGCTGAATCCTTCTATGTATAAATTATCGGAAGAATTTAATAAACTAAGATCTGTTATTAAAAATAAAATAAAATATGCGCGCAAAACTTATATATGTTCGATTGAGAGTAGCGTAATATCAAACCCTAAACAGTTTTGGTCATATATAAATTCAAAAAGGGCGAATTCGTCTAGAATTCCTTCAACCATGTCATATAATGATGCCGTCCTAGATAATCCTACTGACATTGCAAATGGTTTCCGCGAGTTTTTTGAGTCAGTGCATAGTACACCAACGAATAATCACATTGATACGGATGTGAGTTTAATTCCTAATTTCGTTTTCGTCTCCACATCTGATCAACTTGTGTTTAAGCTACTTAGAAAACTAGAGAATAATTTTACATCTGGGGACGACAAATTACCTTCGTTTTTATTAAAAGATTGTGCTACGCTACTCTGTGTACCACTTGCTACATTATTTAACCTATCAATAAAAACGTGTACCTTTCCGCGATGTCTGAAAATTGCAGCAATCTGTCCTGTGCCAAAAACATCTTTTAAACTTCAAAACATTAATAATTTTCGACCCATTGCTATTCTGCCGCATATTGCAAAAGTATTTGAACGATTACTATTTGACCAAATTTACAATCATACTAAACTTTATATATCTGATAAACAACACGGATTTATCCCTAATCGCTCAACTGTGACTAATCTTACACTTATAACTCATGATATTGCTGAAACTATTGATGCAAAGGGACAAATTGACGTGATTTATATGGACCTGTCGAAAGCCTTCGACAAAGTTCAACACAATATTCTGTTGTCAAAGTTAAGTACCTTTGGTTTTTGTGCGTCGTCGCTGTCATTAATACAGACTTATCTTAGTGAACGCAAAGCATACGTGGTAGTCAATGGCTTTAAATCTGTTGAATACTGTCCAACTTCTGGGGTACCCCAAGGTTCTATTTTAGGCCCACTACTATTTAACTTATTTATTAATGATCTTTCTGACTCCCTATCTTGTAAGCACCTACTCTACGCCGACGATTTAAAAATCTACAGTACCATTAAAAATGTCAACGATTGTCAAGTCTTACAATATAACCTTAATGCTTTATCATCATGGTGTCTAAAAAATGGACTCAACCTAAACATCTCAAAATGTACATACATGTCGTTCACTAAGATATCCAATCCGCTTACATTTAATTACACAATTCATGGTAATATCTTAGAGCGTGCCACAGTTTTTAAAGATCTGGGAGTTTACTTTGACAACACCTTAACTTTTAATGTCCATGTTGACCATATTGTTAAAGACTCCTCAAGGTCTCTAGGTTTCATTTGTCGTAACTCTTCCCAGTTCCATAACCCCAATGCATTAAAATCATTGTTTTATGCATACGTACGATCAAAGTTGGAATATGCGGCCATAGTTTGGTTTCCGCAGAACCAGGGTCAGATTAGTGCATTAGAAAGTGTACAACGCAAATTTTTAAAAATTTTATCTTATAAGTCGGAGGGATATTATATAAACAGAGGTATAGATCACGATATACTTTTACGTAAATATGATTTTGAAAGTCTTGCATCTCGCCGACAAAAAGCATGTATTTCTTTCCTATATAAACTTCTGCACAATTCTGTTGACTCTCCTGACTTCTTAAATAGAATTGGGCTGCATATTCCATCTTTTCATAGTAGACAGTCTTCTACATTTAATTTAGTAGCACA
The DNA here is from genome assembly GCA_932526585.2 of Philonthus cognatus. Lineage (NCBI taxonomy): Eukaryota > Metazoa > Arthropoda > Insecta > Coleoptera > Staphylinidae > Philonthus > Philonthus cognatus. The sequence goes on from OW052244.1 coordinate 79,624,360, forward strand.
TAGAACTGATATAGGTCTGAAATCACCTGTCAGTATTGTGTCCAGATGTTTTAATAGCATTTCTTCTTCCTGTGATATATTTCATGATACTCTGAAAACTCTACTGACAGCCTTAAATCAATTATAATTCTTACTTATAATTATTATATACACTATATTTAGTAAAATGAAACTTGTATAGATTTAAGCAAGTTGTTACACATTCGTATATTGATTACTTATATATTTTTGTATGTTTTATAATTAATTTACTTTCTTTTTAACTATATTGTCTTGTAATTAGGATATGTTTCCTATTGGACAATAAAGATTTATTATTATTATTATTATTATTATATTTTTACACACATTCTTGCTTTGGATAAGATCATATTTCATAACTAACTTAAATATCTTAAAAATACAGAGTATTCTTCGTAATTCGAGTTATGCTCAGCGAAACGTTTGCAGACATATTTCATCTTAATTTGAAATCCATTACGTGTTTGAATCTTCAGGGTTGTATAATATATTTTGTGAAACTATTAGTTTTATTGTATCCATATAAATTATTATGTTCCATATTATGAAATTAATTAATATTTATGATCCTACGCCGCCACTGGTTATATTGAATATCGAATTACTCCACCAATGCCCTGAGAATAATGGTTTAGATGTCAGCCAATTGACATGACAAGTTCCTAACCTAATTTTGTGAGTGTGTTCAAGAAGCCGCATACGTTAAGTCACAAAATCAACTGGTACTTCTAAATAGGTATTCAAAATACTATATATGTTTATATTTTAAATAAGTTCTTAATACAAGAAATGTTTGTTTTGGGTATACATGCCGCGATTTTTCAATTTATATTTTCAGACATTCGTGATCTTGTTAAAAATATTCAATTTTAAAACTCTAACGAGTGTTTTCCACTCCCAGACTAAGCATGAAGTAAAATTTCGAGTTTAGAAAAGCCTGGAAATTTGGCTTGGTCGCGTAGCGCAGCGGAGCGACCAAGCCAAATCAGGCTTTTCTAAACTCGAAATTTTACTTCATGCGCCACGCGTATAAAACACGGATTTAAAGTAAAGTTTAAAATATACTGCTTAGTTCTGATTACATGTTCAATAATTTTACAAATGTTTATGTGGAATATGTGACAGTATACTTAAAAGAAAAAATTCTTGTATGTGTTGTAAAGTTGTAAGTTGTAGCGTCCTCCTTTTGGAAAATCGCTGCATGGTGACAATTTATTTGACAAATTATAATTTATTTGTCGCATTGATAATCATTTACCCACATCTCAAAACTTGATATCCTACTGTTAAAGCAGAACTGCAACTGTTCGCAGTAAAAACACCCTACGTTTGGTCATATTAAAAAAAAAACAGAGTTTACTTATACAAATAAATCTTTTCACATGCACTAAATGCAGTCAGAAAATTAATATTTATCCGTCAGAATTCCCCTAAAAATATGTTTCTTCTTAACATTAAAACAAAGTTTCTAAAAATATATACAGGGTTACTACAAGATAAATAGACACTTTGGATGTTTTACTAATCCAAAACTAATAATGTTATGATCAATTTGTTTACACTGTTTAAAAACATTATTCTAATAGTTAACTTTAGAAACTTACAGTTGCTCAATCAGAGAATTTTTCTTTGAAGTACCTATACATATAGAAAGTTTTATGTAACACCGAACATTTTCATAACGAGAATTTTTCTTTGCTTGGTTTATTAAAACAATTTTATTTGAAGCTTTAAACAAGTGTTTTACACTCCCAGGCTAAGCATGAAGTAAAATTTCGAGTTTAGAAAAGCCAGAAAATTTGGTTTGGTCGCGTAGCGCGAAGCGCGGAGCGGCCAAACCAAATTTTCAGGCTTTTCTAAACCCGAAATTTTACTTCATGCGCCACCGGTAAAAATCATAAAATTTAGCATTGTGACATAAACTTCGTAATATGTCAGTGTTTTGTACCGGTGGCGCATGAAGTAAAATTTCGAGTTTAGAAAAGCCTGAAAATTTGGTTTGGCCGCTCCGCGCTTCGCGCTACGCGACCAAACCAAATTTTCAGGCTTTTCTAAACTCGAAATTTTACTTCATGCTTAGTCTGGGAGTGGAAAACACTCGCTTAAAGCTTCAAATTAGATTTTTTTAATAAACCGAGCATCGGAACATATGCAACGTATGCATATAAATACTTCAAAGAAAAATTCTCGTTATGAAAATGTTCGGTGTTACATAAAACTCTCTGTATGCATACTAAATGTTACGACATTCGTTGTTTTTTATAAAAGTTCAATTTGAACCATTAAACGAGTGTGTTCCACTCCCAGATTAAGCATGACACCAAACCAAATTTTCAGACTTTTCAAAACTCGAAATTTTACTTCATTCACCACGCATACAAAACACTGATTTGATATAAAGTTCAGAATGTACGTCTTTAGCAGACTGCTTTACCAGTATATTTCGAACTTCGCTAGAAATCAGTGTTTTATACGCTTGGCGCATAAAGTAAAATTTCACCGCTTCGCGGAGCGACCAATCTAAATTTTCAGGCTTTTCAAAACTAGATATTTTACTTCATGCTTAATCAAGGAATGGAAGCACTCGTTAGAACCTTTAATTTGACCGCTTTTATAAAACAACTAATTCCTGCAAATTTATTCCTGGGTCATGTTAAAACTTAACATGAACGGAAATATAAAGCCTACTTACAGTGAGTTTCTGAAAATGACTTCAGCTCAATGTTCATATAGAATTTAGTAACTATCTTGTAGATAGAGATAGACACTGAGTAATGTCAGTGTAATAGGAACATTGATCAAAACCCGTAGTTGCAAATTAATCGAGTTGGCGGCAGACATGGTCCATTAAATGCTAGTTGGGAAGTTTGTCGCAATGAAACTGAAGTCCGTTATAATGAGAAAATAGACGATAGCGTCGTATCCAGTGTTTAATTTCAGTTCATCCCTTTCTCCCCGGCAGTGAGGGATGAGAGGAGGGCTAATTTAAAGTGAACGCGACGAACTAACGTCCCCCGATATATATATATATATATATATATATATATATATATATATATATATATAGTATAATACAACATCCCGAGCGCGTCTCTAGCTCGCGAAATCCAATTCCCGATTAATTGCATTAAGCGCTCCTCAGCTGTATGACTTACACGCCCTCAATCCGCCCCTGCCCCTGATGTGCTCGCTTGCTCCACAGGTTCGACGTCCTGGTGAACGGCGGCGGGGCCGTCACCTTGCAGTTCCAGAGGTCACCTTTCAGGCCGCTCACGAGGACTGTCTTTGTTCCCTGGAATCAGATTGTTGTTCTGCCTCCAGTTCACATGCAATTGAGTGAAGATGGGGATAGTTTAGCTATACAAACAAGGTAAGTTTTCTTAGATCCAGGGTTGTTATGTTTAAAACACTTCGTTTTAAAACAGTGTTTTAAACATGTTTAAAAACAGCCGTCTTGTTTTAAACGGGTTTGTTTTAAACCTGTTTTAAATCTTAAATTTGTTTAAAACATATTTTAAACATTAATTTTGTTTAAAACGTTTATTTTATTATCTTAATTTTGCTAAATTATATTTTATACTTCTTCATTTTTATATAAATAAAACAATTTAAACACTTTCAAATATATATTGTGCATTCGCTACAATTATTTCGCCACACTGTGGCTTCTTCAAACGAAGAAATGATAAATAAAATTTGTCTGGTCAGGTATACAGGGTGAGTTTTTTTCGATGTTCTCTATGGGGATCTCGGAAACTATAAGAGATAGAAAAACGGTTAAATGGGGAAAGAAGTGTAGTTTTATAGGACGAATAAAATGACACTTTCAAAATATTTGAAAAAGTCAAGGGTAACTAGATATTTTGAATAAAGTAAAATGTGTCAATTTTTTTAAATCAATATATCTCTATTATTATCATTGATAGAAAAAAACTGTAAGGGACAAAGTTGTAAAAAATTTTACACAGATTAATAACAAAAAATCAAAAAAAAATCTGCCCATATTTTGGGAGATATGACACAAACTTACCTTTTTTTAAAATGGAAACAATAGTTGGCTATGACTTTATTAAAAGGGCTATTTTGTCCCTTCAATTCGATATAACATATGCCATAGTTATTTTTAAAATAAAGTAAGTTACAGTCGTTTTTAATTTTACCATACACCAAAAAATAGTTAGCCATGAAAAAGACAAAAGTAAAACAATTGCAGTTGTTTATTCTAAACACATATTAATTCATTTCCATATTTGGTTTGTTTCGATAAGTTTGTTTTGTATTTATTTGGTGTTGAACGTTTTTTAAAGTGATAATGAATTTTTCCAACGAAGAAAGGCGTGATATGCTTGTTTGTTACATTAAGTGTAATAAAAACGCTGCGGATGCTGCAGAACAATATTATAATCAATATATCGATCGTCGGCAGCCATCTTTACCAACATTCAGAAGAATTTACCACAATTTGGGTGAGTACGGATCCTTTACAAAGCCGAAACTTGAAAAAAACGAAATTAATGAAGTTTTGGAAATAAACGTATTAGCATTGGCGATGATAGATCCATCCACATCGACCAGACAACAGACAAATTGCAACAGAAGCAAGCATATCTCAACGGACTGTAGTACGAGTTTTGAAAAAACACAAATATCACCCATATAAGGTATCAATTTCACAAAATTTACATGACGGTGATACCAATAAGAGAATGGTCTTCTGTATGTGGTACAAAAACATGTGCCAAGAAGATAATACGTTCCCTACAAAAATAATTTGGATAGATGAAACGCGATTTACTAATTGTGGGATTTTTAACCGGCACAATGAACATGTTTGGAGTCAGGAGAATGTACGAGAAGTTGCACAACGTAGACCACAAATTAAATTTGGATTTAATGTATGGTGCGGTGTATTCGGATCGAGAATTCTCGGCCCATATATTTTTGATAACACATTGAATGGAAATGATTACCTTCGTTTTCTTCAAGAAACATTTGAAGATATGCTCGATGATTTAAATTTATCAGTACGGGCAAGATTGAAGTGGTTTCAACACGACGGAGCTCCACCTCATAGCAAGTTGGCTGTGCGAAACTATATATTTAAATGATGCTTTTCCTAATTCATGGGTGGGAAGAAATGGACCAATCCTATGGCCACCTAGATCACCCGACCTATCCGTTTTAGACTTTTTTCTGTGGGGTTATGTGAAAAGACAAAGTGTATCAACAATCATATCAATCCGTGGAGGATCTTAGACTAGCTGTACTTGAAACATTTAATTCTATTGACAGAAGAAAAGTAAAAAAAGCCACAAATTTGATTTTAAAAAGATGTACTTTATGCCATAATAATAATGGTGGACTTTTTGAGCATCTTATGTAATATTTAAAATTTTCTTCTATTATTATTTTGTAATTTTGGAATTATTTTACTTTATGTTGCTTTTGACAAATCTAAAGAAAGATAATAAATTAAATATTTATTTCGTTGCTATAAACAACCGCAATTGTTTTACTTTTGTCTTTTTTATGGCTAACTATTTTTTGGTGTATGGAAAAATTAATACGACTATAACTTATTTTATTTTAAAAATAACTATGGCATATGTTATATCGGATTAAAGGGAAAAAAATAACCTTTCCAATGAGGCCATAGCCAACTATGGTTTCCATTTAAAAAAAGATAAGTTTGTGTCATATCTCCCAAAATATGGACGAATTTTTTTTTTGATTTTTTGTTATTAATCTGTGTAAAATTTTCTACAACTTTGTCCTTTACAGTTTCTTTCTATCTATGATAATAATAGAGATATATTGATTTCAAAAAATTGACACATTTTACTTTATTCAAAATAAAATGTTATATCGGATTAAAGGGAAAAAAATAACCTTTCCAATGAGGCCATAGCCAACCAACTATTGTTTCCATTTAAAAAAAGATAAGTTTGTGTCATATCTCCCAAAATATGGGCGAATTTTTTTTTTGATTTTTTGTTATTAATCTGTGTAAAATTTTCTACAACTTTGTCCTTTACAGTTTTTTTCTATCTATGATAATAATAGAGATATATTGATTTCAAAAAATTGACACATTTTACTTTATTCAAAATATCTAGTTACCCTTGACTTTTTCAAGTATTTTGAAAGTGTCATTTTATTCGTCCTATAAAACTACACTTCTTTCCCCATTTAACCGTTTTTCTATCTCTTATAGTTTCCGAGATCCCCATAGAGAACATCGAAAAAAACTCACCCTGTATATACAATGTTTATGGGGGGTGGGTTTTTTCAATAGACTAATATTTAAGAGGGGCGAATTTGTTGTTTGTTGTTTCTTCATTAAGATGTTTTCTTTGCGTTTTTAAATGTTAGATAAATTGTTGAAAATATTTCAAATTACATCATTAAACATAAAATTTGATTACAATAAAATATCACAACTGTGTGTGCATAAATGTGATTTTTAAATACAGGAAATTTTTCTTTCGGGTATACATATGGATACACTGTAAATATTACGACATTTGTTGTTCTTTTAAAAGATTTTAATGTGAATCTTTAAACGAGGATTTCCACTCCCAGACTAAGCATGAAGTAAAATTTTGAGTTTAGAAAAGCCTGAAGATTTGGATTGGCCGCGTAGCGAAGCGGAGCGGCCAATCCAAATTAGGCTTTTCTAAACTCGAAATTTTACTTCATGCGCCACGCGTATAAAACACTGAAATATCGCAGAGTTTAAAATATACGGCTTTAGCAATCAAATATGTAGATATGAATAAAACGTGAGTAAAATTCTGCGCTGAACAAATTGTTTAAAACAGTGATTATAGGCAACCTAATAACTATAACGCATATTAGGTTGCTTATAATCGTTGTTGTATATGTGTGTTTTTTGAACTTCACTGTAAATCAATCGTTTTAAGCGTGGCGCATGAAGTAAAATTTCGAGTTTAGAAAAGCCTAATTTGGATTGGCCGCTCCGCTTCGCTACGCGGCCAATCCAAATTTTTAGGCTTTTCTAAACTCGAAATTTTACTTCATGCTTAGTCTGGGAGTGGACAACACTCGTTAAAAGCCTCAAATTAACCGCTTTGAAACAACGAATTTCCGCTAATTTAAAAAACGCTGTAATTATTGAGATATGTATACCTAAAAGAAAAATGCCCTGTATGTTCTGTTTTAATCACACGTTTAAACATGTTTTAAACATGTTTTAAATCTGTTTTAAACATGTTTTTAATTGTTAGTGTTTTAAACGCTGTTTCAATGAAGAAAACACGTTTTGTAAAAAAACTGTTTGTTTTAATTAAAATGAAAAAAACGAACTTTTCCGTTTTTTTTCTAATCTGAATTTCCTGCTCTTTCTCTAATTGTGATAAAGGTTCTTTATTTTTAATTTTTTTTGACAACTCAATGGATATTTGTCTTTCGGTACGGAATACTGTGGCAAACCAGAAAATCACGCTTATCAGCTATATTTAGGAATTGAAAACATTGATCATTCAAGAACTAAGGCCAATTCACCACAAACTAATGGCATATGTGAGAGGTTTCATATTTAACAACCCTGCTTAAATCTAAATTTTGTATAGGACTACAATTTTGACTTATTTTTTAATGTCTCCGTAATCACATACCGTGTGTTTACTGCATACCGGAATTACTGCTCGGACAGGAAAAACTTTTGTACTAACCATTTTTCTAGAAAAAGTAAAATCTAAACAAAGTTTAAAATGATACAAAATCGATAAAAATCATGACAAATTCAAGACATAATTCCTGTGTTGATATTTTTTTATTCTATTAAACAAATATTAGCAAAGAAACGACTGAAATTATATAAATTAAGCAAAGTTTAAATTGACACAAAGACTAATAAAAATTATAAAGAATTCAAGACGTCATTTCTTTGATGTTATTTATTGAACAAATATCAACAACGAAAAGACTGAAATTGATTTTAAAAAATTAAGATTGGAAAAATAGTCAAAATTTAAGGAAAAAGACAATTTGTGAATGTTTATAAACCGATAAAATTCGCAGAATTGATAAACAAATCCGTTATAAGGCATTTTCTAGATATTGTCAAAAAAACATGAATTTTAAATGAAATCGTTAAAAGCAACTAACATAAAAAATTACCAATCAATAAAAGTCGTAAATGTTGACAACTTCAATAAAAAAAAGAGATGCAATTATAATTTTTTTATCCAAATATCAATTAGTTAAATGACGGAAAAAGTGCTATGATGGACACATCACCATTTTTTATTTGAAGTTTGTTTAATATCATTTCATGTGTCAAATTCGTGCTCTTGGCAGAACCAATAATTTATCCATTTTTTAATCGTTTTACCTGCATATTTATTATTATTATGTATTTAAAAATTCCCTGACTTTTCCAGATAAGTAAAATCCCCTGACTTTCCCAGTTTTCCTGGTTGGTGGCCATCCTGTATAATTGTAGAAAACCCAAAAAAAATCTCTCTGCATCCGGCGTTGATTGTACTGTAAGACAGGTTGCCTCAATGTTAAATCATTTTGGGCAATATAAAATATTGATTGAATTATGTAACTAATTACTTCTTTTTACTTATTTAGCTTCCTTAGTCGAAATCCAGCTATCAACTTCCCAGGAGTCTCACGATCCCTCTTCGGTACGACCGGAGTGCTTCCAGCCACATGCGACGACCACGATCCCGAAATGCTGAAACCCGTGATCACGGGAACCTGGATGCCCGAAGCCGTCGGTGGACTCCCAGGCCAAAGCGTGATTTTCGCCGAAACACAAATCGTCCAAGAATCAATCCCAATCCCCGGCTCGGACCTGCATTTGATGTACCAAAGTTCACAAGCCACGGGTTATCTGAGCACAATCCACATGCGCCTCACGGGCGCGCAAATCCCAATAACCTTAACACATGTCCACGTCAGGGTGGAAGTCGAAGGAAGTCTCCACGTGAAAACTTACGAGGCAGACCCCGGCTTGAAGCACACATTCGCTTGGAATAAACGGAATGTTTACAAGCAGAAGGTTTACGGTATTGCCGAGGCTAAGGTTTCTGTCGGGTATCAGCATTCAAGCTGCGATGAGCCGGTTTGGGAAACGCAAACTGCGAACCTGAAAGGCTTCGATGTTGACATATCAGATATCGGAGGTTGGGGCTTGGACATCCACCACCATTACAACTTCCACGAGGGAATTTTACAAAAAGGAGATGGCTCGACTCTACACCTCAAACAATACCCAAGGACTGTGAACGTCGTGATGGGAACCGGACTTCAAAGGACTCTCGATTGTCCTGGGCAATGCGGGGGGCCAGCCAAGGACGCGAAACTGCTGACCCCGGGGTCATTAGCCAGCGGCCCCGACGGCAGTATTTATGTAGGGGATTTCAATTTGGTGAGAAGAATCACCCCCGAAGGCAACGTTTATACAGTGCTGCAATTAAGGTGGGTCTCTCACACACACGCGCAAAAAAAAATAGGAATCCAAACTAATTCCGATCCTTCCTCCAGGGCGACGCAAGTGGCATACCAATATTATCTAACCGTATCTCCGGCCGATGGACATCTGTACGTTTCCGACCCAGAAAAACACCAGATCCTTAAGGTTATCTCGTTGGAGCCGGTTACGGATCCGGCAATAAATAGCGAACCCGTAAGTAACTATCATTGTATAATAAATTATTCTAAGAATATAAATTGTCCAATGGTTTAAATTCTCCACACAATAAAATACGCAAAATGTATTAGCCTTCAGATTTTAGAACTATAAAAACAGAGATATCTTACTTCATGCGCCACCTGTACAAAACACTGACCTATTACGAAGTTTAAAACACGCCGCTAAACTTTACATTGAATCAGTGTTTTGTAGCGATGACGCATGAAGTAAAATTTCGAGTTTAGAAAAGCCTGAAAATTTGGTTTGGCCGCTCCGCGCTTCGCGCTACGCGAACAAACCAAATTTTCAGGCTTTTCTAAACTCGAAATTTTACTTCATGCTTAGCCTGGGAGTGGAAAACACTCGTTTAGAGCTACAAATTAAATTATTTTACAAAACCGAGCGTCGGCAAATGTACAACGTATGCTTATATATACTTGAAAGGAAAATTCTCGTTATGAAGATGTTCGGTGTTACATAAAACTCTCTGTATATATGTTCTAAAGACTTTAGTTAATAGGAATAAGATTTTTTTTAATACATTTCCGTCTGACATACCGTTTTATGCGCTGGTAAAGTTAACCTTTTTTAAAATTGTCAAATGAATAAAAATTGCACTTACTAAATAAGTGATATTTTATGAAATAAGTTAAATATTTAAAAGCACTTTATGTTTTATAGAAACAGAATATCTGTTCTTACGTTACAGGTGAATTGTAATACTCTGTATTGCCTTTTAGTTGAATAGCATTTATTTAAAGTTTTACATTTTATTTCCTAGAAGTAAAACTCTAATGGAGCCACTATTTTTTTTTTTTTTTTTTAATGAACATACGATAGTAATGAATACACCTACATTATCTTTATTGAGTATTATGTAAACAAATAAAAGAAAACTGAAATGTTTGCCAAATGAAGCAGCACACCTAACAGCGCAGTGTTGTTGTGCTGGCAGCAGACCTAGGGGGCGGTACTTGCAAACATTTTGACCTGCCTTGCCACGCTCTTCCCATTTGAAATATTTATATTTAAATTTGCGAAAGGCAGTTTTGGGACAGCATTTTTGCTAGTACACCCGAAGAATGGGAACACAATACGTTCAATTGAAATTAGTTGCATAAATTAACGTTTTTTTTTTCTTTTGTGATTGTTCCATAAATTAGCATAATTTAGAGTAATAACCGTGGAATAGGACAGTATTACACAGAACAAGTAAAAGAAAGCTTATTAGAAATTATAAGAGACATAAACGAGTGTTATCCACTCCCAGGCTTTTCTAAACTCGAAATTTTCCTTCATGCGCCACCTGTACAAAACACTGACCTATTACGAAGTTTAAAACACGCCGCTAAACTTTACATTGAATCAGTGTTTTGTAACGGTGACGCATGAAGTAAAATTTCGAGTTTAGAAAAGCCTGAAAATTTGGTTTGGCCGCTCCGCGCTTCGCGCTACGCGACCAAACCAAATTTTTAGGCTTTTCTAAACTCGAAATTTTACTTCATGCTTAGCCTGGGAGTGGAAAACACTCGCTTGAAGCTTTAAAATAAATTCATTTAATAAACTGAGCGTCGGAAAATATACAACGTATGCATATGGATACTTAGAAGAAAAATTCTCGTTATGAAAATGTTCGGTGTTACATAAAACTTTCAGTAGGTCGAATATTTAAATATTTGAATATTTCAAATATTCAATATCCAAATATTTGAATATTATATAATTGGAATATTCTAATAATTTGATTATTCAAATAATTTCAATATTCGAATAATTTGAATATGGATTAGGATAAATATTGAAATAATCATGTTCACGTTTGTTGATGCAATATAACAATATGCATGTTTTACACACGTTAGATAACATAAAAAGAGTAAAATATAATACTTACATTTAAAAAAATGCTCAACCTGTCTAAATTGATAAGAACACAAAGCATTAAACTATGGACGTGAGCCGTTTTAATATTAATTAATTCAAATGTGATTAGTTTAATTTTATTTGATTAATTTTACGCGAAATATAGCTTCCACTTTTCAGATGCTTAAAATATATTTAATAAGTTAATTATAACCAACTATGATATAATTAAAGTTAAATATTAGAGTAAACGTGGACAGGATTAAGCCATTTGCTTAATTAGATTAATGTGCATTTGAATTGTTATATTTAATATAGAGCTGGAACTAATTATTTTCTTAATTATGATACAATTAAGAATATAAACTATTTTTTAATAATCTATTTTAACCTTTTGTGCCTCATAGTAAACTGATTTATATTCCGCTGATTTTTATTTAAATTATGATTTTATTAGTAACTTAGCGCAATATATACAGAGAGTTTTATATAACACCGAACATTTTCATAAAATACGATTTGACACCTTTTATTTTTAGGTTATTTGTAAATTGGGTTGCCTGTATGACAATTACAAATTTTAGATAATCAATTGCAATTAATGCCTCAACTTGTACATGCAGGCAGCTTTTCTTTCAAGTATACATGTCCCAATTACAGCGTATATACCGTAAATCTTAAGATAACACAGGTTTACAAAAAAAAAAAAAAGTCCGGACTATTTGACCGGACCATGGTATCCCGGGGTATTTTTGCGTCCTGAATCCGATCCCGGGGTTAGCTACGCCCCATCACGTCAGAAAAACGAGATTTTAAGGTCACTTAGAGGTTATAATGGTCATTTTTTGGAACTGGACCCGGGACAATTTCTCAAGCAATCTGTTAAGTTAGAGGGTAACTGTTTAGGTCATGAATATCTTCCAAACATCGGCAAGGAGCCCTAAATCTCGATCGGGACTATCACAGTGCCACCCCAGTGGATAAAATGTTGCCATGATTGTTTTATCTCGCGGATTTCGATCTCCCTGTCAAGGCATCCAATTCCGGCGATCCGTTCGCTGTGAGATATTGACAGGGAACCCAGCCCTGCTATTAAACTGAACTCTGCTATTAGCATCACCCAGGAACAACGACGTGGACGTTGCAGATTCTGTTCCCTTCGGGGTGCTTGTTTACAGTGAGTCCCCTTGCCTCTCACTTTTCTCCCTCCCAATTTTTGCAGATTCTAGTCTCTTCGGGGTGCTTGTTTACAGTGAGTCCCCTTGCCTCTCACTTTTCTCCCTCCCAATTTTTGCAGATTCTGGTCTCTGCGGGGTGCTTGTTTACAGTGAGTCCCCTTGCCTCTCACTTTTCTCCCTCCCAATTTTTGCAGATTCTGTACCCTTCGAGGTGCTTGTTTACTGTGAGTCCCCTTGCCTCTCACTTTTCTCCCTCCTAATTTTTCAATCTTTCCGCGCTTGTTTATGGGGTCTGCAGGTTTGCTCAAAACTCCTTCTAAGTGCCTTTCTCTTATGCCCCTTGGTCGTATCCCTCTTCAAGTTCCAGCAGTAGTCTGCCAACATGTTGATGTCCCAGAAACCTTGGTAGCGTCTTTCCATCTCTTTTATATCTTGGTGAAATCTTTCACCTTGTTCAAGGTTTTCTCGGAAATTGTCCAAATATGAATCCAAGAAATGGACCTTCAAGCTTATCAAACATCCAATAGCTTTGTAATTCCGGAGCAAGTTCTCCACCAATTCCCTATAGTTTGGGTCTTTATTGTTTCCAAGAAATTTCTGGGCAACATTCACGAAGCTTTTCCATGCTTCTTCCTCATCCACCGTCATCGTCTTCAGGAATTCTGGATCTTTTATAAGTTCCCTTATTTGCGGCCCATTGAAAACCCCTTCTTTGATTTTGGCATCTGACAACTTTGGGAATTTTTTGTAGAGATATTGAAAGGCTTCGCTACTTCTTTTTTTAAGAGCCTTGATGAATTGTTTTATCAACCCTAATTTAATATGGAGCGGAGGTAGTAAAATACTTTTGGGATCCACTAACTATTCTTGCTCTATGTTCTTCTGATCAACAAGAAAATGTGTAAATTGTGTTGCCTATATGACAATTACAAATTTTAGTAAATCAATTGCAATTAATGCCTCAACTTGTACATACAGGCAGTTTTTCTTTCAAGTATACATGTCCCAATTACAGCGTATATGCTGTAAATCTTAAGATAATCGTTGTTTTTTTAAAAGGAGTTAAATTTGAAACTTAAAATGAGTGTGTTCCACTCCCAGACTAAGCATGAAGTAAAATTTCGAGTTTAGAAAAGCCTGAAAATTTGGTTTGGACGCGTAGCGCGAAGCGCGGACCGGCCAAACCAAATTTTCAGGCTTCTCTAAACTCGAAATTTTACTTCATGCGCCACCGGTACAAAACACTAACACATTACGAAGTTTAAAACACACCGCTGAACTTTTTATTGAATCAGTGTTTTGTACCGGTGGCGCATGAAGTAAAATTTCGCGTTTAGAAAAACCTGAAAATTTGGTTTGGCCGCGTCCAAACGCGACCAAACCAAATTTTCAGGCTTTTCTAAACTCGAAATTTTACTTCATGCTTAGCCTGGGAGTGGAAAACACTCGTTTAAAGCTTCAAATTGTATTCTTTTAATAAACCGAACGTGGTAAAATGTACAACGTCTGCATATGTATACTTAAATGAAATATTCTCGTTATGAATATATTCGGTATTACATAAAACTCTCTGTATATATACAGGGTGAGTCACTAAGCAGAAATCGATCTATAGTGGGCGTATCGTTGAAAATAGCAAAAAAGTTTCAAATAAAAGTTGTTCAGAATCAAGTTTTTCATAACCCAAAATTATTGCTAAATATGGCGGCAAGGCCATATTTATTTCGAGTTATTTCATTTTTTTTGATAAATTTGACGATTTTAGAGCTCGACGCCATTAACAATATCTTCAAAACGAAATAAGTCAGAGTTGTGCGGCTTACGGTTTTGGATTCGGGAAGAAATGTAGTAATTGTTTAGATTTTTGCCATTAGTCAGATTTTCTAAATTAAACCGAGTCCGTCGACGGTATTCTCCAGTACTTCAAACTTCATTTTTTTCATTTCATTTTTTTAAATGGAACCATCTATCTTGAGATACTTTATCTGGTGCAAAATTAAATTTCTTTTTTATTGATGCCGAGTTGTTGCCATATCCTTCCAACAGTTTTTGAGAAATTTGCGATTTTGTAAAAATGTTACTACATTTCGTACTATCGCGTTAGCCCTAGATACTGATGACGTTTGGTGATTTTGTTTTGACATTTAGTTAGTCATTGAGATATTCCCTGTTTTTTTTAAGTTCATTTTAAAGCATTCAACAAGTGATTTCCACTCCCTGACTAAGCATGAAGTAAAATTTCGAGTTTAGAAAAGCCCGTGAAAATTTGTCGAGGGTCGCGCAGCGACCCGAGACAAATTTTCTGGGCTTTTCTAAACTCGAAATTTTACTTCATGCGCCATGCGTATAAATCACTCAAATATTGTAAAATTTATGTACATTCGAACTTCGCTTAAAATCTGTGTTTTATACCCGTTGCGCATGAAGTAAAATTTCGAGTTTAGAAAAGCCCAGAAAATTTGTTTCGGGTCGCTGCGCGACCCTCGACAAATTTTCACGGGGCTTTTCTAAACTCGAAATTTTACTTCATGCTTAGTCTGGGAGTGGACAACACTCGTTTATAGCTTCAAATTGAACTCTTTTAAAAATCAACGAATGTCAGAAAATTTACAGCTTATGCATGTTTACCTAAAGTTTACCATGAAGTAACCACATTTAAATTCAGCGCGCATTTGTGATGTAAGCGATCCCTACCCTCACTCTAAAATCTTCGATTCTGTCGATCCTTCTTACCGTATACTCGACCTTGGAATACACATTAGATAAATGTTTCACGAACAAAAAAAAACAAATTTTCAACTTTTTAACGTCTGAATACACCATTTGTACTTAAAATGTAAGATTTGGTTTAATGATTGGAGTAGTTTAGTTTTTATTATTTATATTATACTGGGAAACTTCTGGGGGGCTATTCACAGCACCAATGCAATTTGTCATCGGTGACAAGTTGCACTGAAATGGCGTCATTTTACTTCGTACGATTTGGTAAATTCTTCCCGAAATGACGTCATTTTAGTGCTGAATTTGGATGTCTCCGATCGGCAAAACGTTGGACATACATTCTTGAAGCAAGTAATGTATTTCCATCAGCACTGCCCAAATTGTAGACCATACCAATCAGTTGTTCTTGAGAAAACATGTTCGGTATTTTTATTGCAAGATCTGGCCAAAATAATCTAAAATAAACTTACATTTGTCCGACATGCGAGTCAAAACAAAATCACCAAACGTCATCAGTATCCAGGGCTAACGCAATAATACGAAATGTATTAAAACTTTTACAAAATCGCAAATTTCTCAAAAACTGTTGGAAGGATATGGCAACAACCCGGTATCAATATCAATAAAGTGTCACAAGATATATGTTTTTATTTAAAAAATGAAGTTATGCATGTTTGAAGTACTGAAGAATACCGTCGACGGACTCGGCTCAATTTAGAAAATCTGACTAATGGCAAAAACCTAAACAAATACTACATTTCTTCCCGAATCCAAAACCGTAAGCCGCACAACTCTGACTTATTTCGTTTTGAAGATATTGTTAATGGCGTCGAGCTCTGAAATCGTCAAATTTATTTAAAAAAATGAAGTAACTCGAAAACGGTTCAACTGAGACCCAATGTTGTGTGAATAAACTTATGTTTATTTTTAACGAGCAATCCAAAAATGTAAAAATATATAGGGTGTTCTATTTAAAATAAGGAAGTTGGTGTTTACTTCCGGTATAACCGCAAGGCCGCCATATTTAGCAATAATTTTAGGTTATGAAAAACTTGATTCTGAACAACTTTTATTTGAAACTTTTTTTGCTATTTTCAACGATACGCCCACTATAAACCGATTTCCGCTTCATTTTTTTAGGCAGACGTTTATGATTCAAAGTGGACCTAAGATTTATTAAGCACTGTAACATAAAATGCAATTATCATCTGCCAAATAAATTTGCAATATACAGGTTATGAAAAACTTGATTCTGAACAACTTTTATTTGAAACACTATAAACCGATTTTCGCCTAAAAAAAAAACGGAAATCGGTTTATAGTGGGCGTATCGTTGAAAATAGCAAAAAAGTTTCAAATAAAAGTTGTTCAGAATCAAGTTTTTCATAACCTGTATATTGCAAATTTATTTGGCAGATAATAATTGCATTTTATGTTACAAGTCTTAGGTCAACTTTGAATCATAAACGTCTGCCTAAAAAAAAGAAGTAAAATTTCGAGTTTTATGTCACATACCTATGATTAATAAACCTTGAGTAAAATAATTTTGAGCAAGTCGATTATGAATCATAAACGTCTATCTAAGCAGAATATTTTGAACTAAAATTTCGAGTTCAGAAAAGCCTCAAAATTTGGGTTGGTTGCGTAGCGAAACAAATGTTTTAAATGTATGTATATTTTTTTAAAAATGTATTTGACGCCAACTTTAGCAGCTGACGCTTTTGACAATTGACACTTATTGGACATAAGTCGGCGTCGACGATAGACATACCATTTGTCAATAGTTCGTGACAGTTAACGTAAGTTGACATTTAATTATGACTGTCAACTTGGGGGCGCCAATTGTATTTTTGGCCCCAGCCGCAAGTTTTTCTTACTGCGACACTGAGTGTAGGAAACACATAAGTTTAGCTAAAATTCAAATTACTAGATGATTATGTTCTATCTTTTTTTTTTAGTGTTGTTATATTTTTCCGTATCTATAACCCCAGAAAACGTAATTGAAACATTTGTTAGGAAGAGAAGCAGTAAATCATTTTTACGAGCTAAAAGGGACGTTGATGAATAAACATGATATATCCAGTCCCTCGCAATGTGTTGCGGATTTATTTTATGGATCAATTAGAGTTTATGGGATTGGCGGGAATCGGACGTGCGTCCATCCGTCCCAAATCCTACGGATTACGCGATTCACTATCCCCGTATTAATTATACACACTTTACCCCTTGTGCAGGTCGTCGGCAACGGGGAGCGCTGCATACCCGGGGACGACAGCAATTGCGGAGACGACGGGCCGGCCAAGCACGCTCGATTAGCCCACCCCAAGGGCATAGCGATATCAGCTGATAAAACCATGTACATCGCGGACGGGACGAATATAAGGGCGGTGGATCCGAGGGGGATAATTCACACCCTGGTGGGCACACACGGGCATCACAACCACTGGACACCGATTCCGTGTCAAGGGGCCATTTCTGCTTCGCAGGCTCAGCTGCAGTGGCCTACGGGGTTATCTCTCAGCCCCTTGGATGGCTCCTTGCACTTCATTGATGATCGTCTGGTGCTCAAGCTAACTGCTGATATGAAGATCAAAGTGGTCGCCGGGATGCCTTTGCATTGTCACTTGAGGGATGATAATCACAACGTGAACGCTTCGAAAATTGGGCCCAGCGATGATGTTTTGGGGACCGTCTTGGCTCTGGCTTTCTCCCCTAATGGAGATTTGTATGTAGCTGAGACCGATACAAGAAGGTTAAATTACATCCGCATGGTTGATTCATCGGGGAGGCTAACTCATTTCGCTGGAAAAACGCAAGAGAAATTTAAAAACAGCTGCGATTGCAACACGAGTATTACAACAGCTAACCCTAGGCCGAATCAAGAGCTACCAACTGCCTGTCTTTGCGGAGCAACTGATGTTACAACTAGCAACGCAGAAACTTTATTATCATCCAACGCGAGATTCCAAGCCATCTCCGCTTTAACAGTATCCCCAGGTGGAGTCCTCCACGTCGCCGATCAAGGCTCTCTCCACATCCTCGCCTTAGAACACTACCTGCCCTCGCACGATGAAAACGGCGAGTTCCACATACCTTACCCGGCCGCTGGCGAGGTGTACGTGTTCAACCGTTACGGGCAGCACGTGGCCACCAAAGACCTCACTTCTGCAAAGACGAGGTATTCCTTCCTCTACTCGAAGAATACCAGCTTCGGAAAGTTGTCGACGGTCACGGACAGTTCGGGTAATAAAATTCAGTTCCTGAGGGATTACAGCAACGCCGTTAGTTCCATCGAGAATACCCAGGACCACAAATCCGAGCTGAAGATTTCCGGTGTCGGGTATTTGATTAAGCTGTCGGAGAAAGGACGGTCTGAAATTGAGTTGGACTATGACATGAATACGGGACTTCTCACCAGCCGCTCAGGGGTGAGTTTTTCTTATATTTTTCTTAGAATGGAATTTTCACGTTTACAAAACATTAACTATACCTTTTTAACTTCTAATTAAGAGTAATCAACTTCAAATAGAAAACTAGACCAAAATCCATACACATTTCATCTTTTAAAGTTTTACTCCAACTGTTAAAACACACGATATTTGTGCCAAAACAATTAAAAACTATACCTACAAAATTCCGCACATTTTTATCTATAAAATTTGGCTCTAACTGTCAACATACGCATGATAAATTGAAATTGAAATTGAAAAATTGAAATTGTCACCCACACAACATGCTAAAAAGTGACATACGATGTCGAAAATACGTTAAAAAAATTATGACTACGTCAACTGTCATTATAGTTTAAATGTAAATTGACGCGGACTAGTCAACTGTAAATATAGTTCAAATATGGACTAACTCTCATTAGTCCATTGTATAATTGTCTTGTAATAACTGTCGTTATAGATCAGATGTCAGCTGACGCCAACTTTTGAAAAACATCAAAAGTAGTACCTGCGGAAAGTAACAAAAATGCAACTGTCGAATGTGTAAAAAAATGTGAATTATCTTAGCAAATTCATGAGATTTGTTTACTACTTTTAGTCAATACTAAAAGCTTCTAGTAAGTGAGTCCTAGGAATTTTTTAAGATTTTCACGAACTCACTTTTTTCAAGATGTTTGATATTTCGTCACTTTATGGCAATATTTATATTTTCACATAATATATAAAATTACGAAAAAACTATTCGTTATTTTCACGAATAGTTTTTTCGTAATTTTATATATTATGTTTAAAGTGTGCAAACTATAAGAAGCGTAAGCTTATTTTCTCGAATTCAAATAGTTTTGAATTTGAATTTATCTTGTTTGAATTTATATTTTCGTTTATTCTTAGTTTGAGTTTACAATTTAATATTTAATTTCGATAACAAATTGTGACGCTAGGTTAGAATAGTTTTCCATTTGTCATCTAACCTAACTTACTTTACTAAATTGTATAATTAGGTTACGTTAGATGATAACTTAATCCTTGCCCACTTGCACCAATTGATTTTGACAGCTGTCAACCCGATGCGGAGTGCAGCGAGTTTGTTTCTTGCAATAGTTTTAAAATTTTAAATTAATCTCTATGATTTACTGAGCAAAAATATTAAATAAAACTAATTTATTTCAGATTTTGCCATTTATTTGTTCCTGTTTATAGTCCATAGTTGTAAGTTCATTGACAAGAGTAGTTTTCATTTATTATTATATTCCTTATCACTACATGTAATCAGTACTTTATACTCGTGTACATTTTGGGTAAAGTACTTGTACCCAGTACTCAAGTACTTTTTACTTTTATTCGGGACATTTCTGGTTTAAACTGACAGCTATGTTTGAAGTTCAAATTTGAAATTGTTTATTCTCAGTTTGATATTGGTCCCATTTTGAAGTTTTAAAGGTATTGTTACAAATTTAAAGTTTACTTCTGTAAACATTTAAATATTTCAAATAAAAAAAACTATTTATATTCGAAAGAATAATTTCACGTTCACTTCGTGGTACATTTTCAATTTGATATAAAGAAAACACTTAACTTTTTAATGCCACTTTTATTTTACTTTTGTGACTGGTTTCAATTACACGGTAATCACTTATTTTGACAATGATTACCGTGTAATTGAAACTAGTTACAAAAGTAAAATAAAAGTGGCATGAAAAGTTTAGTATTTTTTTTGTATCATAATATATTTACCGATGCCCATCTGGTAACCGCATCATACCACACTGTCATCTTGACAAGTATGATTGACATTACGTACACAAGCACGTAATAGCTTTGACAAGTACATTACGTGCTAACAGCTGAACAGCTGATTGCTTACAGTACAACCAAATGACATTTCTTTGATGTACAGAGAGTTTTTCTTTCAAGTATACGTATTCCAAATTTAGCTTATTTTCTTCAAATCTTTAGTTATTCGTTGTTTTTTATTTAAAGTTCAATTTGAAGCTTTAAACGAGTGTTTTCCACTCCCAGACTAAGCATGAAGTAAAATTTCGAGTTTAGAAAAGCCCGGTGAAAATTTGTCGAGGGTCGCGCAGCGACCCGAGACAAATTTTCTGGACCTTCCTAAACTCGAAATTTTACTTCATGCGCCACGCGTATAAAACACTTATATATTGTGAACTCTATGTATATTTAAACCTCACTTAAAATCAGTGTTTTATACGCGTGGCGCATGAAGTAAAATTTCGAGTTTAGAAAAGCCCAGAAAATTTGTCTCGGGTCGCTGCGCGACCCTCGACAGATTTTCTGGGCTTTTCTAAACTCGAAATTTTACTTCATGCTTAGTCTGGGAGTGGAAAACACTCGTTCAAAGCTTCGAATTAAACTCCTTTAAAAATCAACGAATGTCAGAAAATTTACAGCTAAAATAATTAAGAAAAAGTTATGTAATTTTATAAAAATAATGACATACCATGGAACTGATACAACAATTGCGGATATTCCCTGTTTTTTTTAAGTTCAATTTAAAGCTTTAAACAAGTGTTTTCCACTCCCAGACTAAGCATGAAGTAAAATTTCGAGATTAGAAAAGCCCCGTGAAAATTTGTCTCGGGTCGCGCAGCGACCCGAGACAAATTTTCTGGGCTTTTCTAAACTCGAAATTTTACTTTATGCGCCACGCGTATACACACTAAAATATTGTGAACTCTATGTATATTTGAACCTCACCTAAAATGATGTTTCATACGCATGGCGCACGAAGTAAAATTTCGAGTTTAGAAAAGCCCAGAAAATTTGTCTCAGGTCGCTGCGCGACCCTCGACAAATTTTCACGAGGCTTTTCTTAACTCGAAATTTTACTTCATGCTTAGTCTGGGAGTGGAAAACACTCGTTTAAAGCTTCAAATTGAACTCTTTTAAAAATCAACGAATGTCAGAAAATGTACAGCTAAAATAATTAAGAAAAAGTAATGTAATTTTATAAAAATAATGACATACCATGGAACTGATACAACAATTGCGGATATTCCCTGTTTTTTAAGTTCAATTTAAAGCTTTAAACAAGTGTTTTCCACTCCCAGACTAAGCGTGAAGTAAAATTTCGAGTTTAGAAAAGCCCCGTAAAAATTTGTCGAGGGTCGCGCAGCGACACGAGACAAATTTTCTGGGCTTTTCAAAACTCGAAATTTTACTTCATGCGCCACGCGTATAAAACACAAAAATTTTGTGAACTCTATGTATATTTGAACCTCACTTAAAATCAGTGTTTTATACGCGAGGCGCATGAAGTAAAATTTCGAGTTTAGAAAAGCCAAGAAAATTTGTCTCGGGTTGCTGCGCGACCCTCGACAAATGTTTACTTTTCTAAACTCGAAATTTTACTTCATGCTTAGTCTGGGAGTGGAAAACACTTGTTTAAAGCTTTAAATTGAACTTAAAAAAACAGGGAATATCCGCAAGTGTCTTATCAGTTCCATGGTATGTCATTATTTTTATAAAATGACATTTCTTTTTCTTAATTATTTTAGCTGCAAATTTTCTGACATTCCTTGATTTTTAAGAGTTCAATTTGAAGCTTTAAACAAGTGTTTTCAACTCCCAGACTAAGCATGAAGTAAAATTTCGAGTTTAGAAAAGCCCCGTGAAAATTTGTCGAGGTTCGCGCAGCGACCCGAGACAAATTTTCTGGGCTTTTCTAAACTCGAAATTTTACTTCATGCGCCACGCGTTTAAAACACTATAATATTTTTAAATTTATGCTTATTCGAACTTCACTTCAAATCTGTGTTTTATATGCGTGGCGCATGAAGTAAAATTTCGAGTTTAGAAAAGCCTAGACTACGCGACCCTCGACAAATTTTCACGGGGCTTTTCTAAACTCGAAATTTTACTTCATGCTTAGCCTGGGAGTGGAAAACTCATTTAAAGCTTCAAACTGAACTCTTTAAATAAACTACGAATATTCGAAGATTTTAGTATATACGCTACAATTGAGATATGTATACCTAAAAAAAACTCCCTGTATAAACAATATTAAAATCAGCACAATTTGACTTAGTCGACTTTTCGAACAACTATCTTTTATTCCTAAGATCATCAAACATTTTAAAAGAACTAAGTTTACTTGACATCAACATAAAATTCTATGAATATGCGCCAATAAAGTTTGGAGTTCTGATTTATTAAAAATTATTTCATATAATCATTTGGTTAAAAATATGATAGTTTTTGTAACTAAGTAAAAATAATTTGAAAACATATTAAAAAAATAGTTTATTAATTATATGTATGTGAAAATATTTCATGAAAATCCACTAGAGTGTTTAATTTTTGAAGATTTATGAATGCCGTTGAAGAATACTAAAGTGAAAATAATTTAAAAACCATGGATCGTGTATTTTTGGATCTTCTCATGTTCTGAAATGGAAATTTCTGCTAAAAATCTATGAAAAATGTTTATAAAAATACATTTTTAAGTCGACAAATTTATTTGTAAGTAAAATCAGTGAAATCTTTAAATTGTGTTTGTTTCAACCTTCCCGTCATTTCGGAATTGAATTGACTAACAAAAACGTATTTTTCTTCATTATCAAAACTTAATAATTGCGTTTTATACAGACGCTCAAATTTGGTGAATAAAATTCACAAACGAGTATTGTCCACTTCCAGATTAAGCATGAAGTAAAATTTCGAGTTTAGAAAAGCCTGAAAATTTGGGTTGGACCAAACCAAATTTTCAGGCTTTTCTAAACTCGAAATTTTACTTCATGCGCCACGCGTATAAAACACTTGATTTTAATTAGTTAAAAATATACGTCTTCAGCTTTAGTAGTATATTTTAAACTTCTGTTGAAATCAGCGATTTATACGCGTGGCGCATGAATACAAATTTTGAGTTTAGAACAGCCTGAAAATGTCTAAACTCGAAATTTTACTTTATGCTTAATCTGGCAGTAAAAACAATCGTTAGAAACTTTAAATTGAACGTTTTTATAAACTTGAATATTATGTATGTATATTTGAAAGAAAAAATCCCAGTATGAATCATGTACGTCATTCATGGAAATTATAAAAACTGGGGCAGAATTTTATCTAATATCAACTCGTTGCACTCTTTCACCAATTTGGCGTTGTCGGATTTTTAAGGCTCGGCCCCGAAACGTAAATTGTCTCTTTTCTGAAAGGCAATTAAAATAAATCAAAGAAAAAATGACGGAAAACAAAATATTTCATAGCCCACTAAAACACCTTCTAATATAAACTTTAATTAACCATTTGCAGTTCTAAAGATATGTACTAGTGCAGATAATATTGATAAACAATAAAACATATGGTTTAAAAATTTTTGTTTAAATTACAAAATTGAAAGGTAAAAGACAAACACAAAACAAACACAACATCTTATGAACTACTATACTACTACTACTACTACTATAACTACTATATTTGTTATTTCTATAATTGCTCTGCCATTAATTGGTTATAAAAAATGTTTGCTTCGTAATTATATCCTACTCGACTTATATTTATCTAAACATGAAAGTAGTATATGAACTGAATTGGTGGGCTAGCAAGTCGATACAAGAAAAAAATATATAACATGAAAACTTAATTAAATTTTCTTGTTTTTCTTCCGCAGGGTGGAGAAACATTCATCTACCAGTACGACTGGCTGGGCAGGGCTACGGGAGTGACCCTCCCCAGCGGCGAGACCCTCAAACTGAACTCGGAACTTTCCCGGAACCAAGGCCTAGTCGTGTCCGCGACGACGCCACCCTCAAAATTAATGATCACCGGAAAATCAAACAAGAAAGTTATAATCAAAGACGGTACGTGCAATATTAAAGAGAGGACGCTCTAGTTCCTCGCAAATCACCATTTATATTTCAATTAAAACTTGCGAAAGCGGCGATTTTTATTTATTCCGCCGCGTCGGCAAATCAAATCCGATGTCCATTAGCCGAGTATTAAAACGTCCGGTTCTTTTAATGCAGTTGGGGGCCGTCGGGCGAAAAGTTTCTTGCCTCTCGGCGCGAAATTAGATTTTTGCAAATGGATTAACTTTGTTTTGCCCCTCTAGTTTTTTTTATGTTTTTATTCCGATGGTCTATAACTATTTGGCGCTGAATTTGGGTTTCGGATGGAAAGTTTGATTCGTGTGCTGGAACTAATCATGAACTGAAAATGATTGAATGTATAATTAAAGATCAGCAAAAATTTATTTATTTATTTACGTTTCGACTTTTACAATAATACAAAAATTAAACATATCGATAACAAAAATACAAAAATGGGCGCTTATGCTGGCTTAGATACTACAAGATTATTCAAAAAATATACAGAGAGTTTTATGTACCACCGAACATTTTCATAACGAGAATTTTTCTTTGATGTATCCATATGCATACGTTGCACATTTTTCTTTGCTTGGTTTATTAAACGAATTTAATTTGAAGTTTTAACCGAGTGTTTTCCACTCCCAGGCTAAGCATGAAGTAAAATTTCGAGTATAGAAAAGCTTCGCGCTACGCGACCAAACCAAATTTTCAGGCTTTTCTAAACTCGAAATTTTACTTCATGCGTCACCGGTAGAAAACACTGACATTACAAAGTTTGAAGCACACCGCTAAACTTTACATTGCATCAGTGTTTTGTACCGGTGGCGCATGAAGTAAAATTTCGAGTTTAGAAAAGCCTGAAAATTTGGTTTGGCCGCTCCGCGCTTCGCGCTACGCGACCAAACCAAATTATCAGGCTTTTCTAAACTCGAAATTTTACTTCAGGCTTAGCCTGGGAGTGGAAAACACTGGTTTAAAGCTTCAAATTACATTCTTTTAATAAACCGAGCGTCGGCAAATGCACAACGTATGCTAATATAATATCCACTCCCAGGCTAAGCATGAAGTAAAATTTCGAGTTTAGAAAAGCCTGAAAATTTGGTTTGGTCGCGTAGCGCGAAGCGCGGAGCGGCCAAACCAAATTTTCAGGCTTTTGTAAACTCGAAATTTTACTTCATGCGCCACCGGTAGAAAACACTGACATTACAAAGTTTGAAACACACCGCTAAACTTGACATTGCATCAGTGTTTTGTACCGGTGGCGCATGAAGTAAAATTTCGAGTTTAGAAAAGCCTGAAAATTTGGTTTGGCCGCTCCGCGCTTCGCGCTACGCGACCAAACCAAATTTTCAGGCTTTTCTAAACTCGAAATTTTACTTCATGCTTAGCCTGGGAGTGGAAAACACTGGTTTAAAGCTTCAAATTACATTCTTTTAATAAACCGAGCGTCGGCAAATGTACAACGTATGCTAATATACATACATAAAACTCTCTGTATATGGTATAGCTATAAAGAACAGAAGAGAACGCCCTAAAACTAATTTAGCCAAAATATCATGGTTTTGAAGATAATCAGCATTTTAATTTAGTTTATATATATCTTTTTTAATGGATGTAACTGGTAAAAGCAGTTATTTAGACGACTCATATAATACCGTTGTAAACTTTTGAGTAAAATGCATTTCATCATCTAAATCATGAAACCATGTTCATTAAGATATTTTTACCATTATTTTATGCATGTAGTGTATGAGTGGGCGGAATATATTAAATATATAAAATGTCAATAAAAACAAACATATTTCAAATAAAACATTATTACAAAATGTGTGGCTTATTAGCTTTTTGGTTAGTTACAAAACACAATTTGATAAAGTATTAAATAATACCTATAAGAAAGAAAAAGTATTCTAGTTGCATAAAGCGCTAATTATCTCCATTACAAAATGACAACCTATTATTAAAATTTCCGACATTCATTATTTACGGGTTTTTGAATTACAAAAGAAGCTGTTTCGGTGAATTAAATAAAACTATTTGATTGCTATGACTTGTACCCCTTAAACAACGATATTACCCATACTAGAAAATAATTAATAAACCGGTTTTGATTCACAAAATTACAGAATTACCGATAATTGAAAAAGTCGGTAAATTTACAATTCCTAATCTCAATTCATACCTTAAACAACGATATTACCCATACTAGAAAATAATTAATAAACCGGTTTTGATTCACAAATTTACAGAATTACCGGTAATTGTAAAAGTCGATAAATTTACAATTCCTAATCTCAATTCATACCTTAAACAAGCATATTACCCATACTAGAAAATAATTAATACACCGGTTTTGATTCACAAAATTACAGAATTACCGATAATTGAAAAAGTCGGTAAATTTACAATTCCTAATCTCAATTCATACGTTAAACAACCATATTACCCATACTAGAAAATAATGAATAAACCGATTTTGATTCACAAATTTACAGAATTACCGATAATTAAAAAAGTCGGTAAATTTACAATCCTTAATCTCAATTCATACCTTAAATTTTCAGGCCAAGAAACAGCTGAAGTACTGACTTTGAAAAACTCCACCGTCGCAGTAAACGCAGCATGCGGCGGTCGAATGGAAGTAGCAGCAGTCGAACGCCATCCACTCCTAGAAGCAGCCTTACCTGTGGAAGCGGAAATGCTGCCGGTTTGGTCCGAACAAATTGCTACATTCGGCGAAAGTCTTGAAAACTATCTTTCAACCAAATTCTCTCTGGTGGGCGATGTGAGAAACCCCCAGCAAACCCTGAACCGCGAACTGTACGTCAACAACACCAAAGTTCTCGGAATTGAATTCGACCAGTTCACCAGCAAAGAAACGTTTTACGATCGCGATAAGCTTCCTCTGCTGTCCATCACTTACGATCCATCCGGATTGCCTCTGGCTTACGTTCCTGCAGGAGCTGAACAGTTGAACATCTCCTACGATGGATTTAACAGGATTGACGGTTGGAAATGGGGTAGTTCTGAGTTAAAATACAGCTACGATAGGCATGGCTTACTTTCCGAAATCACCAGCTCTTTAGATGGGACTCAAATTTTCACCTACAACGAGCTTAACATGATTTCAAAAATCACTTTAGCCAGCCAGAGAAGCTTCTCCTTGACATACGATGACGCTGGTGGTTTACGCCATGTGACCCTACCAAGTGGAACCAAACATTCATTCAGCTTACAACCCTCGTTAGGCTTCATTAGAGTCACTTACACACCGCCAGGAAGCACAAGAGCTTACCTCCAACACTACTCCCACTCAGGCTTACTTCTACAAACAGTTTATCCTGGGGAAGGCGCTAGAGTTGTCTACAGATACACCCCCAACAACCGCTTACACGAAGTAATCCACGGGGATGGAAAATCCCTATACCATTACTCAACAACAACCGGAATGCCCAGTCAAGTTTTACACACTGAACCCGATTTGGAATACCGCTGGGATTACCAATATATTGGAGCTTTATTGATGGAAGAAAGGATTGATTTCGGGGCGAAAACAGGGTTGAGCAATGCGAAGTTTACCTACGATTACGATAGTAATTATAGGCTGACGGTCGTGCAGGGGAGGATTGGAGGGCAAAATTTGCCCCAGCATAATTTGGCTTATAACGCGAAAACTGGGGCTTTGGAAATCATTTATCCGTTCAAGATCAGCAGGCCGAAATCGAATGAGACAAGTGTTTACGATGGAACGGCTTTGTTTTCGAGGAGTGTTGATGCTAGGTTTTTGGAAACGCAAGTTGCGCTAACGATTCATGGGATGGAGGTGTTCAGAATGGAGTTTAGTCATGATATGCATGGGTACGTTTTTTTTTAAATTGATTTACTTACTACAAAAATCATAGATATTAATCATAATTATCTCAACGCATAAAAATCGCAATGTCTTTATTTTGATTTTTAAATAAGAAGAATTCAAAGTCAAAACTATTTGAATTCGAGAAAATAAGCTTAAGCTTCTTATAGTTTGCACACTTTTAAACATAATATATAAAATTACGAAAAAAACTATTCGTGAAAGTGCAAACAATCTCTTAATTAATAAGACAACTTAAGACGATAAATATCCATTGAAACAACTACTTCCCGTGCAAATACATCTCCGGATATTGAATTATACAATGAAATATTTAAAATCTTATTTAATTTGATTTGTTACAACGCTCTATTAAAGTATATGTAACGTTTAGGTCAAATTCTCTTCAAACCAACTAACAAATACAAATTTAAAATAAAAGGAGAGATAACAAAAAATTAGAAATGAAAGGACTTGAATTAATACTAATGTCTTAGGCCAGTGGTGGGGAAACTTTTTTCAAGACGGGCCATTTGTAATAACCAGACAATCGTAGCGGGCCAAAGAATAATGCTTAATCGTAGGTAGGTAGTTTTTATGCGGGTCGTCACATTACGAAGTAAGAACGCGTTCAAACATTCTCACGACGGCACTCTTAAACGGGCCGGATTAAACCTTTCCGCGGGCCGGACTTGGCCCGCGGGCCGTAGTTTTCCCATCACTGTCTTAGGCTATCTATAGACGCGTTTCGAGATTTATCTGTCTTCAGTATAGCTTTGCTTATGACGTTTTTAAAAAAAATAGGAATAAAATTAAAATAAACTTACTTATATCAACCTATTTTTAGACGAATTTCACAAACGAGAACTTACACAAGAAACGTTGGAGTAAACACTTACACCAATATTAAAAACTACACGTGGGATTGCGATGGACAACTTTTGGGTGTTGAAGCTCAGGAACCTTGGGGCTTCAGATACGACGACAACGGAAACATGTTGTCTTTGACCTACAGGGGCAACACCATTCCAATGGAATACAACCCAATGGACAGGATTATCAAATTCGGCGAAGGACAATACAAATACGACAGTCGGGGTTTGGTCACGCAAAACGCAAGGGAAGAAAAGTTCCACTATAATGCGAAAGGACTTTTGGTGAGGGCAACGAAACGAGGACGATTCGACGTGCGATATTTCTATGATCACATGGATAGGTAGGAAAAAATATCACTAATTATGCACTTCGGGTACTTCCATTTGAACATGCAATAAAACGAATTTAAGTATAAATGAAATTGACAATAATTAAATAAATTGATTCTGAGTTACGTAAATTCAAATAAAAGTTACGTTAATTCAAATAAAAGTGTGAAGAAAGGTTATTAGTGCCAATAATTAGTTGCAGAATTCTTCAAACATTAAAAGTGCGATGAGTTATAAAAACCACGGGATTTTATTTTTCTTCTTCTGCCCTATGGATTTCGTTTGTAATATTTAGTATACAGAGTACAAGTTTTAAGTGAAATCCTAAGTTTAAATAACTTGCAAAGCTAAAGATGTCCCAAAAACTGATAGTTTTAAAATTGATTCATTATATTAGAGCCTACTATTCTATTACTGATTATATTACAAACTAAAACTAACTAGTTCATAGCTTAGTTTATTATTATTATAGAGATAGTGTTGCGGGGTAAGGAATTTCGGTGAATAATTGTTGTAAACTAGGTAACTAGTTGTAATCATGGAATGGATTCAAGTTCAGTTTGTACTTTAGCCTCATTAGGGTCATTAGTCGGCCAGCCCAACTTTTGTAAGCTTTTACGGCTAGTTAATTCACTTAATGGAAACTTTTTAAGTTGGCTTTGGAGCTGCTGCTTACTCCGCTCTGCCTACACCATTCATCACAGAAACTCTCATCTAAGCTTTATTAAGATAAACTTACCCATTAACGATTGGAGGCTATTAACAACATAGGAATTATAACGACCAAAGCTGAATAAAATGGATACTCGTAATCACTAATTAATAGAGCCAGTAAATGGTATATTAATTATTAAACCGAAATAATCGGTATTTTTTTCGATTCGGCTCCGGTTTTCCCTCCGACACAAATAACGTTTTAATCCAGTTTTTGGTTTTCGGTTCAGTTCTTGTTGGAAGCCCTGATTTAGGATCATGAGGTACTTCTTGGTTATTTACAATTTTTTTTGTTGAATTTATATCAGAATTCTTTCCTTGAAGTACTTACTTGCAATATTCACATTAAACACAATATTATACCATGCAACTAGATATACCATACATGTGTCCTTTTCACGAGAATTCGTCCCAGCTCTGGTGCTGGGACGAATCCTCGTGAAAAGAATTCGAATCACGAATATTCGAATAAAGGATTCGTAAGAGATAAATTTATTCGAATCAAAGATTCTAATCCTGTTTTTTGAATTACGAATACAAATCCTTTAAGAATAAATTTGATTTTATTATTTTTTTTTCAAACCATTATTAAATAAATATCGTTACCAGTTGTCTTAGCAAAAATATTTAAAACCTAATTATTTATTATTAACACTGAACATTGTTGAGAGCAGACTAAATTCCTGACTCCCTGTTACTCTGATTAATGATGTATTTGTGTATGATTTAATAAAGAAAACACTTGGTTAAATTTCACTAATATTTTGGTTTTTTATTCCAACTAGTTTCGACTTTGAGTCATTCTCAAGAAGTTTATCTTAATAAAGCTCCTTAAGAATGACTCAAAGTCGAAACTAGCTAGAATAAAAAACCAAAATATTAGTGAAATTTAACCAAGTGTTTTCTTTATTAAATCATAGTAAAATATGTTTCACCACGTGAAAGATGAGAAACTTGTTCAAGATATGTATTTGTGTGTTTCTGAACTTCACTTGAAATCAGTGTTTTTTACGCGTGGCGCATGAAGTAAAATTTCGAGTTTAGAAAAGCCCGAAAATTTGTCTCGGGTCGCTGCGCGACCCTCGACAAATTTTCACGGGGCTTTTCTAAACTCGAAATTTTACTTCATGCTTAGCCTGGGAGTGGAAACACCCGTTTAAAACTTCAAATTGAACTCTATTATAAAATTGGCGAATGCCTGAAAATTACGTAAATAAAAAATTCACTGAATATCATTAAAACCGGGAAAGTCAGAGAAAAGTCATGGAATTATATTCAAATTTACCAAAACACTAACAAAAAGGCCATATGATATTATTAAATTTGTCAAAATCAGCAGGTAAATTACAAAACACTTAAAAATGTATAAAAGTAACTTAAATACTGACAAAAACAATAAAAACAATTTAACAGAGTGGGGGTTTCCCATAGAAAAAAGTTATATTAAAAGGCCAGGGAAAAAAATCTTAAATCAGGGAAATGTCGGAAAAATTTAACATTTCAGATTGTAACTACCATGTCAGTTTTACTTCAAATAATATGAAACAGAATTTTGAAAACTAGATTATTATCTTTAAAAACATTTTCAGTCATTTAATGTTCCTATCAAAGCATTCAATTTGAAGTTTCGAACGAGCGTTTCCACTCCCAGACTAAGCATGAAGTAAAATTTCGAGTTTAGAAAAGCCCCGTGAAAATTTGTCGAGGGTCGCGCAGCGACCCTCGACAAATTTTCTGGACTTTTCTAAACTCGAAATTTTACTTCATGCGCCACGCGAGAAAACAGTGATTTAACGAGAAATTTAAAAACACACAAAAGACATTTTCCATGTTAATCCTCACAAAATAATTCGAATTATTTTTGACGATTCAAATCCTTTTGTAAGTATTCGATTCCTTTTATAGATATTCGAATCCTTTTATAAATATTCGAATCCTTTTATAAATATTCGTATCCTTTCATAAGGATTTGAATCCTTTTATAAGGATTCGAATCACCCACATTTGGATTCGAATACGAATCCTCTTAAAAAAATGTAACGAATCCGAATCACGAATCCAGTTGAACTAAAATATTCGTATGCCTCTTTTGAATCCTCTAAAAGGATTCGAATCCTGCCCAGCTCTGGTATTTACAAATTGCTTAAGTTCTGGCAGTGTTTCCTGATGAAGTATTTAATTTTCGACGACCGAAGATCTGAAATGGTGAATCATATATTTCGCCAATATTATACCTTAGAGGCTTCAATGCATCAATCCATCTCTCCCACCTTCAAAGTTCGGTTGGGATTAATTCCCACTCTTGAGTTGCTTTCTAGGAGACTGCTTAGTTTGCCTTAATAGTAGCGCCAGCCATGATTTAAGTACCGTGGGAGCAATCAGTAATTGCTAATTTTCTCATGTTGACCAGTTATGTATTTCTGTTGAAGGAATACATAAATACATGACCTGAAGTTCATAGTGTTTAACGCGCATTAAAATAAAATAGATGCCAGATTTGGTTTTCTTTACAAATAACATTTTCTTTAGATTATCTACAAGAAAAGATAACTACGGGAACGTGACGCAGTTCTTCTACAACAACCAGCAAAGGCATAGGGAAGTCAGTCAAATCTACTCTCCTCGTGATGGCAAATTAATGTCTTTGGTTTATGATGACAGAGGACATTTAGTTTATGCTCAGGTGAGTAAAAGCGCTGCTAACATTCGCAACGGATTCGACTTAAAATATATTTACTTTTTCACTCAGGTCTATCGACATAAATATTATGTAGCAACGGATCAATGCGGGACGCCTATCATGATCTTCAATCAATACGGCGAAGGAATCCGGGAGATAATGAGGTCTCCTTACGGGCACATAGTATACGATTCGAATCCTTACTTGTACCTGCCTGTAGATTTTTGTGGTGGCCTTCTAGATCAGGTAATACATGTTTTTATTATTATTAATTAATTCTCTTAATATATTATTTTGTCATATTTTTGAATCCTCACAACCTTCAGTTCTATACAATATAATAACAATAAAAAATACTTTATTGTATTAAAAAGCCATATGACATGAATTTTGACAAAGCGGGTGTTGACTTGGCGGACGCAATATAGGAAATCCCATGTAAATTTTGAAATGTTCAAATTTTGGCTCCCCTATTTATTTTAGAAACAAAATACATTTACCTTTTTTGTAGAGGGAAAAATTCTGAATTCATTCGTGTTAACGTTTAACATTTTACGTTTCTCCAAGTTAAAATAATTAAGAAAAAGTAATGTGATTTTATAAAAATAATGACATGCCATGGAATTGAAACAACAATTGCGGATATCAAAATGGCAAAAGATATCGCAGTCACTTGATTAAAGTAAATGTTTTCGAAATGATTTACACTTACAAGAAAAAATCCTCATAATAAAGTGGTATTACGCAGTCCACAGTTATCACGATGTTTGCTTTATGTTTTTTGTCGTTAATTAAGTAACAGCAATATCTTGTGCTATTTTCACATACGCAATTGTTGTATCAATTCCATATTATTATAAAATCACATTACTTTTTCTTAATTATTTTAGCTGTGAATTTTCGGACATTCGTTGATTTTTAAAAGAGTTCAATTTGAAGCTTTAAACGAGTGTTTTCCACTCCCAGACTAAGCATGAAGTAAAATTTCGAGTTTAGAAAAGCCCAGAAAATTTGTCGTACAAAACAAAAATATTGTGAATCTATGTATATTTGAACCACACTTAAAATCAGTGTTTTATATGCGTGGCGCATGAAGTAAAATTTCGAGTTTAGAAAAGCCCAGAAAATTTGTCTTGGGTCGCTGCGCGACCCTCGACAAATTTTCACGGGGCTTTTCTAAACTCGAAATTTTACTTCATGCTTAGTCTGGGAGTGGAAAACACAATATTTTTGTTTTGTACGCGTGGCGCATAAAGTAAAATTTCGAGTTTAGAAAAGCACAGAAAATGTTCACAGGACTTTTCTAAACTCGAAATTTTACTTCATGCTTAGTCTGGGAGTGGAAAACACTTGTTTAAAACGTCAAATTTAACTTAAAATATAACAGGGAATATCCGCAATTGTTGTATCAATTCTATGGTATGTCATTATTTTTATTAAATCACATAACTTTTTCTTAATTATTTTAGCTGTGAATTTTCTGACGTTCGTTGATTTTTAATAGAATTCAATTTGAAGCTTTAAACGAGTGTTTTTCACTCCCAGACTAAGCATGAAGTAAAATTTCGAGTTTAGAAAAGCCCCGTGAAAATTTGTCTCGGGTCGCGCAGCGACCCGAGACAAATTTTCTAGGCTTTTCTAAACTCGAAATTTTACTTCATGCGCCACGCGTATATAACACTGATTTCAAGTGTGGTTCAAATATACATAAATTTACAATATTTTTGTTTTGTACGTGTGGCGCATAAAGTAAAATTTCGAGTTTAGAAAAGCCCAGAAAATTTGTCTCGGGTCGCTGCGCGACCCTCGACAAATTTTCACAGGGCTTTTCTAAACTCGAAATGTTACTTCATGCTTAGTCTAGGAGTGGAAAGCATTTGTTTAAAGCGTCAAATTGAACTTAAAATAAAACGGGGAATATCCGCAATTGTTGTATCAATTCCATGGTATGTCATTATTTTTATAAAATCACATTACTTTTTCTTAATTATTTTAGCTGTGAATTTTCTGACATTCGTTGATTTTTAAAAGAGTTCAATTTAAAACTTTAAACGAGTGTTTTCCACTCCCAGACTAAGCAAGAAGTAAAATTTCGAGTTTAGAAAAGCCCCGTGAAAATTTGTCGAGACAAATTTTCTGGGCTTTTCTATACTCAAAATTTTACTTCATGCGCCACGCGTACAAAACAAAAATATTGCGAATTTGTGTATATTTGAACCACACTTGAAATCAGTGTTTCACACGCGAAAGTAAAATTCCGAGTTTAGAAAAGCCCAGAAAATTTGTCAAATTTTCACGGGGCTTTTCTAAACTCGAAATATAACTTAATGCTTAGTCTGGGAGTGGAAAACACTCGTTCAGAACTTCGAATTGAACTCTTTTAAAAAACAACGAATATCTGAAGATTTACGTATATGTATACGCTGTAATTGTTTTTTTAAAGAAAAACTCCCTGTATAGACCTTATAATTGCATTTTAAAATTGAAAGCCCATTGAGATCTTGAGTTGAAATGTCGCAGAAAGCTGTTAGAAACATGATTTAATCAATACACATTTTTGGAAGTGTTGACTATTTTAAACATTTTAAACTTAATATTAAAATAAAATAACTCCAATGTGCCTCCATCATTAAAACCAGGGCTTCGAACCGAAACTGAATTGTAAACCAAAAACAGGAAACACCGTTGTTTTTGTCGGAACAAAAACCGGAACTGAACCGAAAAAAATATCGGTTTATTTCGGCTCAAACACGCATGTAAACACTTGTTTAATTCTACAAGTTTCTACTTTTTGGATTTTTTAAATTAAAACTGCAGAAATATTCGTCCCCCACTCGAATAAGACCATTTCTGATTTTTTTTTTCTTCGTAAAAAAATTAGTTTTCGATCTTTGGCTTTGAAAAAAGAAGTAAATTTTAATTCCACCTCGGTTTTATTTTTTAGAATAATAATTACAGAATTAACTAAATCTGACGAAAATAGTCAATTTGATCAAAGAATAAACTTACTCAAAAATTAATAGTTAACTGGTTGCAATCGCAATTTAAATATCTTCACGGGATTTTCCAAAATATCAACTGTTTTGTTAAAAATCGTTGGAAAACAAAAAATCGACTTTATCTTAAATCAGCAGATAGGGTATTTTCGTAAATTTTGGTTTTTCAGGTATTATGCCGTTTTTGTCTTTTCTGACATAAACATCGCGATTTTGACGCAAAATGTCGATTTCGTCAAAGTCAATATTAACGCAGAACGCCGACAACTGTCAATTTAGTTAATACAGTCAATATTTTCGAATGGCAGTCAATTAATAGTATTCAACAATTAGCATGCATGTAGTCAACTTAATCGATTAATAATTAATTTTGTCAAATGAAAATCAGTATTAAATAGTAGTCAACAATCAGCATGAATCGTGTGGTCAACATAATCGATTAATAGTCAATATTGTCAAATGAGAGTCAATAAATAACAAGTAGTCACAATGTAATCGTTAAATAGTCACTGTTGTTTAATGACAACATATGAATAGTAGTTAATAATCAGTATGTAGTCAACCTAATCGATGAATAGTTAATGTTTTTAAATGTTGTCGTCAAATGGCAATCAATATAGTAAAGTCTGTCAATATAATTAACATGTAATCTATAAAATTAAATGACACTTAATATTCTGACTATCACAACATTTTGACTAGTGATGGGTAAAATCGATCAACAAAAATCGATTGATCGATCTTCTCGTGCCGCTCGATCTTTTTGATCGGCTATATCTTGTCGATTGATCAATCGGCTCGAGCAAGTTGATAAAATCAGTCGGCTCGAGACAATTGATCAAGTTGTACGGTTTTACTCTACCTACATGCTATAGAGAAGTTTGATATTTTCGAGCGAATCGATCGGCCTAGGAGGTATCATTGAACGATCACACTGACGAGTGTAAACTACTGTGATAGCACGAATAAAACTACTTACTACTTACTTACTTACTTACTATTAATTTAATTTAATTTGATCAATTAAGTAATTTTTTTTTTACGTTGTTTTATTTCAAATAAATTAAGTAATTCTTAAACTTTCAAAGTGAATAAACTGCTATTATGCTTCTATTTTTTCAGCAAAATGTATTTAGAAAATCACATATATAGTTGTTCTGTATTAAATAATTTATAAAATAAATGATAAAAGTAAAATAATAATTAAAAGTTCATAATTATATAAAAATTGAAATAAACAAAATTATTATTGGTAAAATTGCTTGGCCGGCTGCCGATTAATTGTATTAAGATTATAAGTCACTGTGTTGACTGTTTTTTTACTATGATGTATCGTATGTTCAATGAAAAAAAACTCTAGTGTGCTATGAAAAATATTGTAGGTTAACAACTCTGATTTTATATAATAAATTAATTGCAGCCAGCTTAAATTAACAAAACGATTAAATCATGGCACTCAAGAGGTTTTTTTTATTAAACATACGTTTTAGTAACTACATTTCTTTGTCTAATGTATATTGACTATTACAATATTAACTAATAGTCTCTAAGTATGATTTCATTATTAAATCGCTCCTTGACTGTATATTGACAATTGTGACATTTTTATTGTAAGTCAATTGGTTGGTTGACTAGGCTATCACAGGATTTTGTCGTATTATATCTTTATCGACTGTATTTTAACTATTATTACAATATGACTGTAACTCACCTGATTGACTGTCTTTTAACTATGATTGGTTGACTGCATTTCACATTCGAATTTTGTCATTAATTCACTGTATTTTTACTATTGCGATATTATGATTGTAGGTGACTTGATTAACTGTTCAAACAAGATAAATTCAAATTCGAAACTATTTGAATTCGAGAAAATAAGCTTACGCTTCCTATAGTTTGCACACTTTAAACATAATTCGTAATTTTATATATTGATTAACTGTCTTTTGATTATAATATGATTTTGTCATTAAATCACTATGTCGACTATATTTTCACTATTGTGACTGTAAGTCAATATATTGACTAAAATTAGTCTATCGTTTCAACTTGACTTAAGACGACGATAGTCGGCCTTTTGTCCACTGTGTCGTCAACTTTATATGAGTCCCCGTCAGCCGGCATTAGGCTATCCTATCAACTTGAAATAACATTTAGTCCAATGTATCAAACTTGACACAAATCGGCGTCAGCCGACTGTAAATATATTATTAGATGGTCATGTTATTGTTTTTCTTTATGACACACATTTTGATAGTTGTGACATATTTTAAACTAACGAGTGTCTTACACACACAGACTAAGCATAAAGTAAAATTTCGAGTATAGAAAAGCTCCGCGTGGAAATTTTGTCGAGAGTCGCGCAGCGACCCGAGACAAATTTTCACGGTGCTTTTCTAAACTCGAAATTTTACTTTATGCGCCACGCGTATAAACCACTGACAAAGTAAAGTTAAAAATATAAACTGCTAAGATGTGATAGATATTTAAAGATATAGCGAAAAAATGCAAAAAAATAATAATTTTGTGAATATTTTGTAAATGTGATAATAATAATAATAAAAGTAGAATTAATTTAGTTTGAGACACGTTTTCATATTCTTAATATTTAAATTAACATATGTATAACGAACATAGTGCTATGATAGACACATCAACGTTTTTTTTTTTAATATGAAATAAAAACATTTCAAAAATTAAAACAATCACTTGGAGCTGAATCGAAAACCGCAAAAAAACGTTTTTTCCGGAACGAAAACCGGAACCGAACCGATATATATATTATTAATTGAACTGGAACGAAAACCAGAACGCAAAAAAATAACGGGTTGAAGCCCTGATTAAAACCCATGAATTACATAAGATAATGAATTTTGAATTTTTAAAGCATCCAAGAAGGCTAAAATTATCTTTTTTAAATTTTAAACCCTCGTAATTCAAATACTAAAAAATATCAAAAAAATATTTAAGCATAGTTTTCATCATTTAATAAGTATTTTTTTATGAATTATAATACATGATACAAAATTAAACAAAAGATGGAGGTAGAGAAACCCTGTATCGTTAATGGAACCACTTTCAAACTAAAAAAAATACTTGTGTAAATCTTTACCTAAAAACAAAAAGGAACAACTTGATTTCAAGGCCCCAAATGGAAGTTAAAAATTACGTTAGATCAACAAGAGGTTAAATTGACAAATAAAGCACTTTCTTCGCAATTTTATTTAAATTACCAAATGTACATTTCGGACAGTTAATCCATTAATAATGGTCACTTTGTGTCTAAAATGTACATTCGGTAATTCAAATAAAAGTGTGAAGAAAGGTTATTAGTGCTATATTCATAAACTTAATCTGACCTTCACATAACTCAATCAATCGATTCAACAAAAGGTCATTGATCATTTTGAATTACACATCAGAGATGAAGATATATTTTATGGAACTGGTCTTTAGAGTTTATAATTTTGTCTACAGGTCACATCTCTGGTTCACATGCCAAATGGAAAAGTATACGATCCCCTCATAGGTCAATGGATGTCTCCTCTGTGGGAAAATGTTTTGGAAAGAGTGGCAACACCTACACATTTGCACTTGTACAGATTTAATGGAAACGATCCCATTAACGTTGGACATGATAAGAGCCACCCTAAAGGTAAATTCTTTACAGTCCATTTATTCAGTTTTTAAAAGTGTGTACATTCGTAGACATACACTTCTTCTTTTTTTATTACTGCTAACTCATATAGATCTAGGAAACTGTATTCATTGCACGTTGCAAAGATATAATTAGAATGTTCACATACTTCAACAAAATGTTTTTTTCCATAGATTACCAAAGTTGGTTGAATAAAATGGGATACGATCTGAAAAGCTTAGCACCCCAACTCTACCCCGACCAATTACCAGGTGGGACCATGCCTCCAGTGCTCTCCCAAGTACCAACCTTCTGGGACCCAATCAAAGAGAAACTCAGCAGCCAACTGACTATGCAGAAACCATCAACAGGTGTTCAATCCGGCTTCCTAGCGCACGCCTACTCCAGGAGGATGACAGGAGCAAACGAACTCTCCACACCATCAAAATCAGCCCTAAAAACCGACGTCATGGACTTGGTCCCCAAAAAAATAGGCGCAGCGTCGGATCCTCCGTTCGGTAAAGGGATTTTGGTTTCAAGGACGCCACAAGGAAAGGCGATTGTTTCTAGTGTTCCGGCTGCTAACGCGATTTACAGGGATGTGTACACTTCCGTTTTTAATCGGTCTTATTTGCTTCCGTTCACTTTCGTGGTGCACTCCGCGCAGCAGGATGCTTTCCATTTTGTTAAGGAGGAGACATGGAAGGCGAATGACGACAAAGGGCAGCTGAAGAGGCTGCAGGGGCAGGTTAACACGACTTTCCATGAGATTGCGAAGGAGAACGGCAGTGGGAACAACTATTTCGATGTGAAGATTCATGGGTTGAACGCCGTGATCAACTTGAGGTATGGCACGACTTTAGAGAAGGAAAAACAGAGGTTGTTGCATCACGCCAAACTTTCCGCGATTAGAAAGGCTTGGCACAAGGAGAAGGAAGCTATAAAGAGCGGATTCTCGGGGAGTATAGAATGGACTGCGGGTGAAATTGATGAAATTATGAAAAATGGTTACGTCTCTAATTACGAAGGGGAGTATATACACGACGTCCAACAGTATCCTGAATTAGCGGAGGATCCGTATAACATCAGGTTTCAAAAAAAGCAAGCCGAAAATTCGAAGAGGAGGAAGAAACGCGGTTTGAATTGTTTGGATAGATGGTGGATCACCTGGAGTGACTCCTGCTAGTGCAACTGTTGAATAAAAAAAAACAAGACGACAATTAACTAAGTGTGATGTACCAAAAAATTAAAACATACTTTTCAAAAATGTGAGACGTTTTATACCAAGATACCAAAGTCTATTTGTGTATGTATTTCAAAGATGCCAAAAAATGTATATTATTTATTTACAATATGTTACCTATATGTATGTGATTCACGCCGGTGCGCTTATTGAGAGCGCGCGCATTTTTTATATCTTATATAAGTTTAAAAGTTTAAACTCTTGACTGAATTACAGAAGGAAATGCGCAAAACCAAAAAACGCACCGGCACTCTTGTAAATATTTGCATAAATTTTAAGGAATAAAAGCGAGAGCGTGCGAACGAGAAAGAGCCATTTAATGGTAGTGCCATAACATCTAGATAGGGTAAGAAAAAAATAGATTGTACAAGAACAGTCAAAAAAGATGCCATATATTAATTAAAAAAGAAAAAAGTATCAAAAAAGTGTAAATATAGTCCAGTTATTAACTTTTTAATAATTTTAATTAAAAAAAACAAAAAACGAATTTATTCTAGATAGGAGAAAATGAATGATCATTACTAATGTATGTTGTGTTGCTTTACTTAATATTATATATCATTGTGACTGATCTATGTTTAAAAGATGATTAAACAAGAGAGAAGAATTAAAAAAAAGGAAGAAAACGATATAAAGCAGAATAATTATCCGCTGTGTACCTTGCAGACATGCCACATTGCCACATTTTCATGAGATTATTTTGTTGTAAAATAGAATTTAAGAATTATCATTTCGATCCGCCTGCCATCGTAGTATATTTTGTGTGCTGTTGTTGAATACCTTATATTGAACACAAAATGTACTAATTTAATGTTGATATATGTTGTCCAATAGACCATATAAACTCGCTGGTAATTGTTTAAATGATGAGCTGTCTTTTATGATATCTATTATAATGATACTTATTATATTTCCAATGTTTCGGTTTATTATTATTTTTATGTTTCTATTTATTATTTGTACAGTAGCTTTTTTTGTCCATTGCTAAATTTTTATATATATATGAAGAAAAAAAAAGAGAAATAAATCGTATTTTTTATTTCCATTCAAGTCATTAACAAGTATTATAAATGTTTTTGAAATAAAGAAATTGTTTTTTAAATTGTTGTATTTCATTAGTTATTTACAGGGTTCGGACGATATATATCATCAGATATCTATTACGATATTTATCATGATCATGATATATATCGATATTTATAAACTACGATATAAGTCGCCTATTTCTAAAAACCCATAAATCCATTTGAAAAAGATGGATTTACGGGTATTTGGAATTAAGCGACTCATATACAGGATGGTTTATTTTTACAGAAAAAAGTTTTATAGGAAACTCATCATGCACAACGTGATCTAGAAGATGAAACACATTATTTTTTCCATGGCCTACCTATTTTCCAGAAATATGTCAACATAATTTTTTTTAAATGAAATATCCGGTGTATATTTGAGAATCAGATTATTAGTCAAATTCGTTTCGTTTGAACATTCCATGGCAAAGATGATTTTTAGTTAGCGTAACAATATACTCGTAGCAAAAGCATTTTTAACGATAGTATGTTGGTTTATAAAATTAGACGTACGTTGTAATATATTGTTGTCATCACAAAAAATAAATATGACGTCCATAAGAAATAAGAAAGTTGATGATGGTTCAAAAGAAACGTAACATGTTATCAAGAAATCATTTACGATAACAGTTAGAAAATAAAGCAGTGCTATTGGAAGGACTTTATAGTTTTTAAATATTGCTTCAAATAACAAAAATATAAATAAAAGGAGAAAAACAGTTTTTTTTCAGTTTTTTTAGACTACTCGAAAACAAAAGAATTTAATACTGGATGATTTAAATTAAATTTAAATTAAAACACTTGGTTTGTTTCACTTATTTATTTTAAATAAGTGAAACAAACCAAGTGTTTTAATTTAAATCATCTAGTATTAGATTCAAAAATGTTTCACTACGGGTTAAATGAGAAATTAATTAAAGATACAAAAGAATTTAAGTAAATTTTTTTTCAGATTATTAATCAGCATGAAATTTTGCAAAAGTGCCGAATTAAAAGATACCCTCTATGTCATATAATAAGCGAGATCCCTATGGTGAGGCTCGAATTTGAAACACCATGTATATATATATATATATATATATATATACAGCGTGCCCGTTTTTGGAGCTCAAGCATGGGGACCTCGGTTATTTTAAGAGATACAAGGTTGATTAAATTAGGGCAATGTTGCCCAATCTGGAGTATAACATAATGCCGTTTTGAAACATAAAATATTCCGAATACTTCCGAATATATCCGAAAATAATCGAAATTTTCAAAAAGCGTTTTAATTGTTTTGCAAGACTGTTTGAAAAGGTACTTCAAAACAATTTACACTTTACCATTGCCACTTTGTACGCTCTACAACGTGGTGATATCATAATAAAAATTCGACGTTTTGATTTTCGGCAAACATCATCAACTTTGCTTTTTCTTACGGGCGCCATCTTGGATTTTTACATTTTCAAATACAGCTTTTTTTCTGATTGTAGTGATGTGTCATGTGTTGGGGTTTGATCTAGCAGTTTGATGAAAATGCCAAAAAACCCGTTTTTGCAAAGAGTGCCTTGGAAATGACAGCTACACTTTTGTTTAATAAGGTAATTTTTGACACTTCGGCTGAATTTCGCTTATCCTGACCTACAGTTACAAAACTAGTATAAATTTATAACAAAATGTCGTTTTCAATTGAAGAAAAACGCGATATACTAGAACTTTATTACGGATCGCATCGAAGTGTGCAAGTTACTTCGGATGTGTTCAGCGGTATCCAGAAAGACAATCTGCTCAAAATTATTTTCTGATTCTTCATAGAAATTTAGCTGAGTTTAGTGCATTTTCTAATCTTAGAAGACGTGTTTATAGGCCCGACGGAAATGAAATGGAAATTTTCCAAGCAGTAAGTAAAACGTTAAAACCTTCTGAAAAATAAAAAAAAGGGTTTAAACTTAATTCTCCATTAGATTCAAAATAATTCTTCTACTTCGACAAGGGCTATAGCAGAAGAAATGAATGTATTTCATCAGGTAGTGTCGAGAGTCTTAAAAAAAACATAAGTATCGTCCCTTTAAAATTCATATCACGCAAGTCTTGCATCCAGGAGACACTGAACGAAGAAGAAGTTTTGTAGGAACATCATGACGCTGTTATTGCAAAATCCCCATTTTCTTTCTAACGTGATATTCACGGATGAGTGCAAGTTTAATAACACAGGCATATTCAATCGTCACAATGAACATGTATGATCCGTTGAAAATCCACACGAACACCAAGGACGACTATCTATGGGTTAGTTTATTTGGCAATAAGATCATTAGCCCGTACATTTACGAAGACAATTTGACTGCAGATGGGTATTTGCACTTTTCAATGACCTATCTGGCCAATTAAATCGATGACAACATTTGCCTCAACCATCTAAATAGCCTTTGGTTCCAGCAAGATGGAGCTCCACCACATAACGCTAGGAGAGTGTCTGATTACT
The DNA here is from genome assembly GCA_932526585.2 of Philonthus cognatus. Classification (NCBI taxonomy): domain Eukaryota; kingdom Metazoa; phylum Arthropoda; class Insecta; order Coleoptera; family Staphylinidae; genus Philonthus; species Philonthus cognatus. The sequence goes on from OW052244.1 coordinate 79,668,949, forward strand.
TGTCTGAAATATTTCCCGATAGTCATTTCAAATAGTGGGGACGTACGCTGGCCGGCACGTTCGCTAGATCTTTTCCCATTCGATTATGATTTATGGGAAGCTATAAAAAACAATTTATAAATCTGTACCCACCAATATCAATGACTTTGCGAAAAAAGATCATTACAACTTTAAGGACCAAAATAATAAGAAGAGCTGTTTTATTAAAGAAGGAATTTAAGAAGACGCATACAAACGCATATGCTTAGAGATGGAGGGTGGGCCATTCGAACACCTCTTGTAATTGTTTTTTTTAATTTATTCATTTCTCATGCTCTAGTTTTATTCTATGTTATGAATTAGAATATTTTTGTACTTTTTATAACTTATAATGAAATTTCAATAGAAAACAATTTTGGGTAAGTTTTGTATTATTGTTTATTAAATTACTTTATTAAACAAAAGTGAAGCTGTCATTTCTAAGGCACTCTTTGCAAAAACAGGATTTTTGGCATCCATCAAACTGCTAGACTAAACCCCAACACATGACACATGACACATGGCCGTAATCAGAAAAAAAAGCTGTATTTGAAAATGTAAAAATCCAAGATTTCGCCCATAAGAAAAAACTGAGTTGATGATGTTTGCCGAAAATCGAAACGTCGAATTTCTATTATGATATCACCACGCTGTAGAGCGTACAAAGTGGCAATGATAAAGTGTAAATTGTTTTGAAGTATCTCTTTAAATAGTCTCGCAAAAAAATAAAAACGCTTTTTGAAAATTTCGATTTTTTTCAGATATCTTCGGAAGTATTTGGAATATCTTATGTTTCAAAACGGCATTATGTTATACTCCAGATTGGGCAACTTTGCCCTAATTTAACCGACCTTGTATCTCTTCAAATAACCGAGATCCCCATGCTTGAGCTCCAAAACTGGGCACCCTGTATATATACATATATATATATATATATATATATATATATATATATATATATATATATATTTATTTTTAGGTTTTCGCGAGCAAAATATAACTGGTTTGAATTTTTTGGGCTGCTTTCTCGCGTTGGCTGATTTATTTGCGCTCTACGTTTCGGCAGCATCACTTCTGCCATCCTCAGGAGCTTTTTTTGTATACTGAGTGATAGATGTCACGTTCACTGTCAGTACATTTGTTTTGTAAACTAGGGACTTGTAGTCTAGATCTGCTGCGTGTTATTGGTCCACTCGATGTAGAAGGTGCATTGTTGAAATTATTTGAATTTGTCTGAATATTCCGAAAATTGTTGGATATTGGAGGCAAGTTATTTTTTTGTTGTTTTATTATATTTACAAAACAAATGTACTGACAGTGAACGTGACATCTATCACTCAGTATACAAAAAAAGCTCCTGAGGGTGGCAGAAGTGATGCTGCCGAAACGTAGAGCGCAAATAAATCAGCCAACGCGAGAAAGCAGCCCAAAAAATTCAAGCCAGTTATATATATATATATATATATATATATATATATATATATAATATATATAATATATATAATATATATACAAATTAGAATTAACGACCCACCTATAAGTACCAAATAAGAAATAACAGCGAATTAGGTCATGTTGAAAAAATTATTTAATCAAGTAAGTGTGCAAAGAAGACGACGACGATCGTTTTGCGCTTTTTATGAGCCCCTCAGGCCGCCACATCCATCATCCAATACTTCGCCAACCATAAGTGGGTTTTGACGTTAGTATTTATTAATGCTAAGCATTGATACGAGCAATGATCTCATTTTGCTTCTAAAGTTAGTGTCAGTTTTTAGTTTAAAACCCTCGACTAGCATCGAAGCGGCGAGAAACTCGAACCAATGCGATGATAATATTCAGAACGAATTAAATTAAACAAATTGGAATTAACGACCCACCTATAAGTACCAAATAAGAAATAACAGCGAATTAGATCATGTTAAAAACATTATTTTATCAAGTGGGTGTGCAAGGAGGACAGAAGACGACGACGATTGTTTTGCGCTTTTTATGAGCTCCTCAGGCCGCCACATTCATCAGCTCACAAAAGCTCATTAAAAGCTCATAAAAAACCATCGTCGTCGTCTTCTGTCCTCCTGTCCTCTAATGGTTACTACATCTGCATAATTGCAATCCAATTTCCAATTTACGGGTCACAGTATAACCGTTGCACTGAAAAGTGGACAAAAATACTAATAAATTAAGTTGAATAATTTGCAATGTTTATGACATACAGAGAGTTTTATGTAACACCGAACATGTTCATCCAATACAATTTGAAACCTTTACTTTTCAAGTTATGTGTAAATTGGGTTGCCTATATGACCATTAAAAATTGTAGCCAATCAATGGCAATTAATGCCTCAACTTGTACACACAGGAAGATTTTCTTTCAAGTATACATGTCCCAATTACACCGTATATGTCGTAAATCTTTAGAAACTCGTTGTTAAAAAAAATCAATTTGAAACTTGAAATGAGTGTGTTCCACTCCCAGACTAAGCATGAAGTAAAATTTCGAGTTTAGAAAAACCTGAAAATTTGGTTTGGTCGCGTAGCGCGAAGCGCGGAGCGGCCAAACCAAATTTTCAGGCTTTTCTAAACTCGAAATTTTACTTCATGCGCCACCGATACAAAACACTGACATATTACGAAGTTTAAAACACACCGCTGAACTTTACATTGCATCAGTGTTTTTTACCGGTGGCGCATGAAGTAAAATTTCGAGTTTAGAAAAGCCTGAAAATTTGGTTTGGCCGCTCCGCGCTTCGCGCTACGCAGCCAAACCAAATTTTCAGGCTTTTCTAAACTCGAAATTTTACTTCATGCTTAGCCTGGGAGTGGAAAACACTCGTTTAGAGCTACAAATTGAATTCTTTTACAAAACCGAGCTTCGGCAAATGTACAACGTATGCTTATGTATACTTGAAAGGAAAATTCTCGTTATGAAGATGTTCGGTGTTACGTAAAACTCTCTGTATATATGTTCTAAAGACTTTAGTTAATAGGAATAACAGTTTTTTTAAATACATTTCCGTATGACATACCGTTTTATGCGCTGGTAAAGTTAACCTTTTTTAAAATTATCAAATGAATAAAATGTGCACTTACTAAATAAGTGATATTTTATTAAATAAGTTAAAGATTTAAAAGCATTTTATGTTTTCTAGAAACGGAATATCTGTTCTTACTTTACAGGTCAATTGCAATAATTTGTATTGCCTTTTAGTTGAATAGCATTTATTTAAAGCTTTACATTTTATTTCCTAGAAGTAAAACTATAATGGAGCCACCATTTAAATTTTTTTTTTTTTATTGAACATACGATAGTAATGAATACGCCTGGCAGCAGACCTAGGGGGCGGTACTTGCAAACATTTTGACCTGCCTTGCCACGCTCTTCCCATTTGAAATATTTATATTTATCCAAGGAGGGAGAAGTATTGGACGCCGACGTACATCTTGGCTCCGAAATCTGAGAGAATGGTTCCATCGCACATCTACCGAATTATTCAGAACAGCTATTTCAAAGATAAGAATAGCATTGATGATTGCCAAACTTCGCAGCGGAGAGGGCACTTAGAGAAGAAGATATTTAAATTTGCCGAAAGGCAGTTTTGGGACAGCATTTTTGCTAGTACACCCGAAGCAACGTACCTTCGGGAACACAATACGTTCAATTGAAGTTAGTTGCATAAATTAACGTTTTTTTTCTTTTGTGATTGTTCCATAAATTGGCATAATTTTGGACATTTAAGTGGAGGAACTGATCATTAATTTAGATAATACATTAGATACATCTGATTTAGAAAATGAATTATAACTGTAATTTAATTCAAATTTAAATTCAAATTTCCCGCTAAAAATACGGCACGCAAATGTGCATACTGTTGCTGATTTGATACAGGAGTGTTGATTTACTTCAGACGAATCTTTCTAATGACGCAAGTCTCAAGTTTCGTGATTTCGACAATACAGCGTGTTGATAATAGGTTTGTTCGTTACATGAACTGGTGCAGCACTTTTTACACTTTTAGCACCGAAACCGTTCGTTACATGCACTAAGTGGAACTGAACTGTGTTCGTTTGCGTCAGTTCACTTGCACCGAACCTGCACTTTTTGCCCCTAGTCCAGAGTAGGTGTAACTAGTGCAGGTTAGAAAAAGGAGAGGATGGGAAATATACAATTCAGAGGGAATGGGACGTTTCATCGCCGGGCCAGTTCATCGCCTGGCCAGTTCATCGCCGGGCCAGTTCATCGCCGGCTGTTTCATCGCTAGGCCAGTTCATCGCCAGGCCATTTCATCGCCAGGCCAATTGCGATAAGATATGTCAGGATAGGTTTGGATGGGTCAGGATGGCTCAGGATAGGTTAGGATACGTTAGGATAGATTAGGATAGATTAGGATAGGTTAGGATAGGTTAGGATAGGTTAGGATAGGTTAGGATAGGTTAGGATAGGTTAGGATAGGTTAGGATAGGTTAGGATAGGTTAGGATAGGTTAGGATAGGTTAGGATAGGTTAGGATAGGTTAGGATAGGTTAGGATAGGTTAGGATAGGATAGGATAGGTTAGGATAGGTTAGGATAGGTTAGAATAGGTTAGTATAGGTTAGGATAGGTTAGGATAGGTTAGGATAGGTTAGGATAGGTTAGGATAGGTTAGGATAGGTTAGGATAGGTTAGGATAGGTTAGGATAGGTTAGGATAGGTTAGGATAGGTTAGGATAGGTTAGGATAGGTTAGGATAGGTTCGGGCGTACAGGACCGTCTCGATGGACGCCGCGGAGGTACTCGCCTCAACGATGCCCGGAGACCTGTACGTTGTGGAGAGGGCGGAAGCACACAACAGAGGAAGGGAGACTGGCGACCGGGCCACAGCCAGGGAGGAAGCTCGCAGCAGGGCCATGGGCAAGTGGCAGGAGAGGTGGACGCAGGTACAGGGGTGGACACGAACCTTAATCCCCGATGTAAGACCCTGGGTGGAGAGGCGTCACGGGGTTGTTACCCACCAGCTAACACAGTTGCTTACAGGACACGGCAGCTTTGGGGCCTACCTATGTCGTATAGGAAAGGCAGAAAGCGGGGATTGTCGATACTGCGGGAGAGAGGAGGACACGGCTGGGCACACGATGTTCAGATGCCCGGAGTGGCAGCCAGAAAGGACCAAGCTCACAACCAAGGTTGGCATGTTGGGCGAGAGTACGCTGGTGGGACGTATGCTCGATAGCGAGGAGGCGTGGGACGCGGTTTGCGAATTCGCAAATAGAGTCATGTCCAGGAAGTATGGAGAGGAGGGAGCGATACCATCATAATCGCCTCAAGACTACCCCTGAAGAAATGCCTAGATGGCGATACCAGGGAAGAGAGGGGGAAGGGTTTTAGTCGGTACCAGAATCCGACACTATCGGCCGTAATAGACCAAAAGGCCCTTGTCTGTCTGCAGATTTCCCAATCCCCCCTATAAACAAAAAAAAACAGGTTAGGATAGGTTAGGATAGGTTAGGATAGGTTAGGAAAGGTTAGGATAGGTTAGGATACGTCCTACGTGGTCACACCGCCAAAATTTAACACATTGGTCAGACTTACTGTTTTTGTCAAAAATATACATATGTCCTCCGTGGATAAACTTTTCTTTCCCTCTTTTGGTCAAAATTTGTGTTTCCATACTTGCGAATAGTAAACCTTAATCTGAGTTGCACTCAATGACATATATCAAAAAATGACAGGATTCTCATTCGATTTTTATTAAGTTTGAGTAACGATAAAACCTAATATTAAATTAGTGGACAATTTCCAGAATTGGATAATATTTGAAATTATATAATTAGGTATGATCTTTCTTTCAAAATTTATTTTATAAAAATATTGGCGATGAACAGGCCTGGCGATGAAACGGCCGGCGATGAACTGGCCCGGCGATGAAACGGCGGCGATGAATCGGTGGCGATGAATCGGCGGCGATGAAACGTCCTAGACCGCAATTCAGATAGATACGAGTCATGTCTATGATTGTGCAATGATTGAATTAACGAGCAAACATTCTGAAATCGGCACCCATAAACCCTAATTTTTTTTATTAAATTATGAAACACAGATTTCTTCCAGTTTTCCGAGTTTTTTTTTTTCTTTTTGTTTGTTTGGCATAGGTTCTAGCCATTCAGCGCCACTAACGATGATTATATTAATTAATTTAACATATATTTGGACGTCACACACATTCCCACCACACCCAGGGACACGACGAGAAATTATTTTTAAATAAAGTCTCCCCGTGCACGGGAATCGAACCCGCGTTTGTGGCTCGCCCGACGACGTTACCGCTCGGCCACCACCTGCCCCATTCCTAGTTTTATTTGTTTATAAAATACAGTAACAACAGTTTATTATTAGTGTTTACTTAAATTGTTTTGTAGAGTATTGCAGACATTATATTTTTAGATTTAGTTTTACACTAAAAGCGTTCGTTTGTTTTTAGTTCAGATCATGTACACTGACATGAACTGACCTGAACTGGTGACGTCACAAACCTGAACTTAGTTCAACTTAGTGCAGTACAAACGAACAAACCTAATGCATGGAATGCATGCTTAATATCTCCAAAACTATTTGTCGGATCAACATGAAATTTAGAATGTATATTTAATTAAGTAAAATCTTTTGATGATAATTGTTTTAAATATTTATCTACCACACTTTTCACGATACAGCGCTAACTTGATTTTTTTTTAATAGCACTACTAATGAAAATTGTCATTATTCGGTAGCTTATTTTTGTTTGAGTTCTAAGGTATATTTACTTTTATCAAAACATTGGGTTGTTCTCCAGATCGAAATACTCCGATTTTTGAATTATTTTAGATTGAGCCGGGTGTAAACATGTGTGGGATACACAAATGTTAGTATAAATTTCTTGCGCAGACTTACCGTTTAGCCGTAAATTGTATTTTAAGTTCCGATTTTGAGGTTATATACTTTGGTATTTTTGGTTGAATAAGCATATTATAGGTATAAATTGTACACATATTGAAATTATTTTTAAAATTATGACATAATTAATCGAAATTGTAATATTATCTTCATTTATACAGCCAAAATCACAATATTAATTTCACACTAAATCTGACGTCTACTGACGTTTATTTAAACTAATGGATATATAATTCTAGATTGATTATTATTAATGTTTAGATTATGAGTATTTTAGCTTTTGGTATAAAAAAATAGATGGCGCAAAGTGTATTAAAATTTAAAAAAGGATCCGCTCACTAAAATGTTTTTCCAATGATTTAGATTATAACGTAACAAAATAATTTTGTAATTGAAATATTCTAATTTGTCTCTAACTTGTATAAACGTAATTTCTAGTTGCGTTGATGGCCAATAATTTTGTTGTTATTCCACTGCTGCAACCTGAGTTGATTTTCGTAAACGGCAAATGAGAATTTATTAAAAATCAAAAGATTAGTGTTTACTGTAATTTTATACATAACTGAGTACATAGTGATTTTATTGTTACTGTGATATTGTTACGAGATTAATTTACTAAAAAGTTATAGTATAGTAAAGTAAAATTAATAGCATAACCTAAAAAAGTATTTAACAATTATAATTTAATTTTGTATTCGCGTTAAGGAGGTACTAATAAAACCACCTGTTATATGCCGTGTTAATTAAATGGAACTTAATGTATTCCATTTTATTATTGTTGAAAAAGTTGCTTATTACCTATTAATAATAAAGAATAATAGAAATAATAAATTTTATTTTTATTAAATACATTAGATGGTAAGTAATATTTTAATTCTGCTTTATCTGGCATAGATCCGCTGTGTTTTGTGTAAACAGGATTACCTCGTGAAGGATATGACTTTTGCAGGGGTATAGCCAAACACTAAGAAGCGTATGTATATTTTAGATGTTTTAAGTGAAAATAATTGACCGCTGAACACCCGATATTAATCGTGGCTACCTCCCATGCACTTTCGTCGTGCACAGACGGTCTTGATTGAGAAGAGGCTTTAGAATACGCATCCTCAACCCTGAGATTAAATCTCTTAATCCCAAAAATGTTGTTTAAATTTTATGTGCCAAACAAAAACACACCATGAACCTCTGCCCCATACAATACACCCCCCCTTTACTCAGTTGAATGATAAATCTGTGAGAAAAAAGAAATGAAAAATTAGATATCTCATTCAGACAGATTCGTTGGCCAGGAGCGGGCTGAGCCTACGCCCAAATTTCCTCAAGGAGGTCAGGCCGGACCCGACCTCTAATCTTACCCATCTTAAACATAAGAACAGATCTGGCCAGGCTATAGCCAAACATTTTTAGTATTGGGACTGAGTAATGAACTGGTGCGCCAGTTTAGGATCGGACATGGGCCTAGTCTTTAAGAAGCTGGCCTGTTCGGGCCGGGCCAGCAATCTTAAGTACAAGAACTGATTAGAATAAAAGAAAATATTTTTTTTAACCAATTAAATATAATAATTTTTTTAAACGAAAAATGTTTGGCTATAGCCAGGATTTGAAACTGCACGCGCAGTTTCAAATCCTGGCTATAGCCAAACATTTTTAGAATTGGGCCTGAGTGTTTACTAGGCCTGGCTTCGCCCGGCCTGTTTAATACTCAGGCCTAGTGCGGCGGTTCAAGACCGGGCAGAGTCTACTCTTCAAATTCTTTAAAAAGCTGGCCTGTTCGGGCCGGGCCAGCAATCTTAAGTACAAGAACTGATTAGAATAAAACAAAATATTTTTTTTAAACCAATTAAATATAATAATTTTTTTAAACGAAAAATTTTTGGCTATAGCCAGGATTTGAAACTGCGCGCGCAGTTTCAAATCCTGGCTATAGCCAAACATTTTTAGAATTAGGCCTGAGTGTTTACTAGGCCTGGCTTTGCCCGGCCTCGTTAATACTCACCGGGCAGAGTCTACTCTTCAAATTCTGCAAAAAGCTGGCTTGTTCGAGCCGGACCACCAATCTTAAGCATAAGAACTTGTCAGAATATAAGAAAACATTTTTTTTAAACCAATTAAAATTTATAATTTTTTTTTAAACGGAATATGTTTAGCTACAGCTAGGATTTGAAAGTTCGCGTGCAGTTTCAAATCTTGGCTATAGCCAAACATTTTTAGTATTGGGCCTGAGTAATAACCAGGCCGGGCTTCGCCCAGCCTAGTCCGGCGGGTCAGAACCGGGCCGAGTCTACTCTTAAAATTCTTTAAAAAGCTGGCCTGTTCGGTCAGACCACCAATCTTAAGTGTTAAGTACTGGTCAGAATATAACAAACATTTTTGGTAAATGTGTAGAACACGGCACATACTCCATTTTGACAGGTTCTCGCATGTGCAGTAGCGCCCACTCCAGTAGTCCTTAATAGGTTATTTGTGTACATGTGTGTGTTTTCTATTAAAATTTTAACAATTCTATTAATTTTTTTGATTAAAAACATTATTATTGATTCTATAAACGCCATCGATTCTATTCAACCTCTTTTTTACTCATCTAACCTAAGCATATGTATACACATCCGCTCGCTTACACACACCCATACAAATAACCTGTTAAGAATCACTGGAGTAGGCGCTACTGAGCATGCAGGTTCGCGGATCTTAATGTGGATGTGCCGTGTTCTACACATTAGCTAATTTTTTTTTAAAGCAATTAAATTTTAGAATCTATAACCATAATTTCTTGTTGCGTTGATGGCCAACAATTTTGTTGTCACTCCACTGCTGCAAGCCGAGTTGATTTTCGTAAACGGCAAATGTGAATTTATTGAAAATCAAAAGTTAAGTGTTTACTATTATTTTATACATAACTGAGTAAATGGTGATTTTATAATTACAGTATATGTGATATTGTTACGAGATCAATTTACTAAAAAGTAATGGTACAATATCATAATATTCTGGTTTTCGCGTAAAGGTAGCGCCATCTACTTTTTTATATTATAAATTAAAATATTTGTAATTTTCTAATGGATCCAATTTATATATCCATTATTTCAAACAAACGTCAGTACACGTCATATTTAGTGTAAAATAAATATCGTGATTTTGGCTGTATAAATAAAGATAATACTACAATTTGATTATTTACGTCATAATTTTGGAAATAATTTCATCATGTGTACAATTTATACCTGTAATATACTTATTTACCCGAAAATACCAACCTATTTAACCTCAAAATCGGAACTTAAAATACAATTTGCGGCTAAACGGTAAGTCGGCGCAAGAACTTTATCTTAACATTTCTGCGTTTCACACACACTTACTTCCAGTTCCGCTGGCAAACTCTCAAAAATCTTAGTATTCCGTTCTGGAGAACATCCAAATCTACATTTAAATTTTCATGTTGATCCGACAAGTAGTTTTGGAGATATTAAGCCGTTTCCTTACATAATGAGCACCCTGTATAAAAATTTACTCTAAATACTTGTTAAAAATCGCGTATACCTATACGTACCATAAATCAGAATGGTTACGCAGCTCATATAATAATTTACAAGTATTTTATGTTTATGTCAAATTTCACATATTTTAAACATTTCAAAAACATTTGAATATATTAAAAAAATTCAAACGCCACTTAATGTCATCTTAACTGACAAATAAATCCTCATTCCTTTTAAAGGATATAAACATTAAATTCCAGAGTAAAAAGAAACGGAAAATCCAGCAATATGGCGGAGGGTTACCAGGAAGTTTTCGATGAAATCGTCGAGGTTGGGGAAGATCCGAATCCAGCTTCGCCCAATAAAGTAAAGAGAAATATAATTAATTGGAGGCAAAAAATGAAAATTTTCGATACAAAAATGTCGACTATGTGTTGTGTTTTCAGTCCAAAAAGCACTTCAAAATAATGTATGAGTCAGGAGAAGATGACAGCCAGTATCTTTCATTTCGAGAAGGCAAATCCCCTAGAAAACGAACTGTTCGAAAATATCCTCAGGTATAATATACATTGTAGAAATAATAATTGGTTTGATCAATAGGGCTAGATGCCAAGATTAATTACACATAATAAGAAATAAGTCATATTTTGTCAAGTTTTTCATGTTTAAGCTGAGTTTTTAAGAAGCTTACGTTTAATATTTAGTGATTATCATAAACAACCCTATTATTAAACGTTAGCATAAAGCTTTACAACCGTTCTAAGGAATATATTAACACATTCGTGTTAATGAAGCATTTCAATAGATTACCATGTTATTAAATTATTACAACTATTAATTTAATAACATGATACCCCTAGTTTAAGGCACGAGGTCCATGTTATACATAACCTCATTGGACATAACTTTCGAGTTTAAAAAAGCCTGAAAAATGTGAATGTTCAATTAAAAAAAACCTCTAAAGTGCCATGATTTAATTTTTTTTTTAAATTTAAGTTGGCTACACACTTCAGGAATTGACATACAGCGATTTTTTCTTTCGTGTAAACGTTCATTAACTGTAAATTTTCCGACATCCGTTATTTTGTAAAATAGTTCAATTTGAAGCTTTAAACAAGTGTTTTCCACTCCAAGACTAAGCATGAAGTAAAATTTCGAGTTTAGAAAAGCCCTGTGAAAATTTGTCGAGGGTCGCGTAGCGACCCGAGACAAATTTTCTGGGCTTTTCTAAACTCGAAATTTTACTTCATGCGCCACGCGTATAAAGCACTAATATATTGTGAAATGTATGTATATAATATAAAAACGAATTAAACTAATATTAATATTCGTTTTTATATTTTCTAAATATTCTGCAAACTATTGACAAATTCAATTTTTCTTTATGTTAAATTTTTCTATATGTTAAAATGTTTGTGTATATTTGAACCTCACTAGAAATCAGTGTTTAATACGTGTGGCGCATGAAGTAAAATTTCGAGTTTAGAAAAGCCCAGAAAATTTGTCTCGGGTCGCTGCGCGACCCGAGACAAATTTTCACGGGGCTTTTCTAAACTCGAAATTTTACTTCATGCTTAGTCTGGGAGTGGAAAACACTCGTTCATAGCTTTGAATCGAAGTCTTTTAAAAAAACGTGAAAATCTAAAGATTTAAAGAAAATAAGCTGAATTTGTAATACGGGTCATTCCTTTACAAACCGCACGGATTTGAGGAAAAAAAAAATGCGACTTCTCCAAATACGATGAAATTTTGTTTACAAATAATATAAATGAAATTAATCGACACGTATTTCAGGATTTGGCTGAAAAAAAATTTTTTTCCAAAATATTCACATCACAATTTTCGTCCATTTGCTGGTTTTTGTCCGTTCTTCTCATATTTGAAATTTTTTATCTCCACTTGTACTGATCCGATTGATGTCGGTTTTCTTTTAATTTACACGTTATTGCGTTAGCTAACCGCTCTAATTTTAGTTATAATGTTTATTGTTAACTAATTAGAGTTAATAACAATTTAATTTTTCAATGCGAATTTAAGTACTTTACCCCAAACAAAATTGATTGAGATAAATACTATCTTGTTCGTTATTCTGTTATCTGCAAAAATCATTTCACAAAAAAGTGGTATGTATCTTGGATCGGAAATAATTAAATATTTCCGAGCACAAGTCACGCAGCGCACGGCAGTGATCTCAGACGCTCACATCATTTTCCACTTTTAAGTGAATGTGAACCATTCTTAATCTAACTTCGCAATATTTGTTGATTATACTTATTAATAGAAATTAGTGCAAGTAATTATATAATGACATAAAAAATAATTTCAGTTACTAAAATAAATGTCACAATAGCAAAGTGATTGAAAACTGTTAAACCAAGATATTTCGAGACACAAAAATATAAGATCAATAGTATCGAGTATTATGATGTCAAAAAATACAAGTCGCTTAAAACATTCACAGTTTTTTTATTAACTTACAACTATGTATACAAGAAATGCCTACTATCTATCCCATGACTTTAATTTCGAAGGAATCCTTTTCTCTTTGCAGAGAAAAGTATTTGGCTCTAACTTTGTTTTTTCCAATAGGAATAATGCAATGAAATTTCAATGTTCCTTTTACGGTCATGGCCTTTTTAAATCTTGCTTGTAATTTTCGTTCTCCTTTATTATATTCTTCATTGATTACATATTTTGATGTAATATTAGGAAGAGATTTAGTTGCCCATTCGAATAATTGTTTCGGCGTTTGGATTGGATTGGATGTTCTTTGAAGACTAGCTCTTGCAGCTAATCTTTTCAGAGTCCCATTCCTCATTCTAAAAAAATATATTTTTAACATATATCAGTAAACCTGTCTTTCAACAGATTATTACAAGATATCATAAAAATTAGAACAAATATTGCATCAGCAATGAAATTCAAGTAACGAAATTATTATTTTAGCTTTTCTTCAAAATCCTTGTCGAATTGAAGAACTTCAATGCGGCAAGTATTGCAGATCTTTTGTTGAAGAGACTCATCCGTAACTGATAAATTTAAAGCAGTCAAATGTTCCTTCGTAATTCGGCGAAGATTTTTTAGTTTGCGATGAGAAGGTTTATTGAAAGGATTGAAACATCTATCCAGTCGAATTTTCGAAGCAATTAAAAATGTAGATGATTTGGGCATTTTATCAAAACTTTCTAGCCAAATGTAAATGTAAACAATAATATTATAAAGACATGCGTATGATACGACTTGCGGCAGCACACTAAAAACATTCATGTCCACACTACAGCGTGGTGGACTGCAAGTTCAGACACGTTTTGGCGTGCTACATGTTATGCGCGCCGACTCCCCCGCGCGCGGCGTGACTTGCGCTCGGAAATATTTAATTATTTCCGATCCAAGATACATACCATTTTTTTGTAAAATGATTTTTGCAGATAACAAAAGAACGAACATGATAGCATTTATTTCAATCAATTTTAGTTGGGGTAAAGTACTTAAATTCGCAATTAAAAATAAAATTGTTATTAACTTTGATTAGTTAACAATAAACTTCATGAATAAAATAAGAGCGGTTATCTAACGCAATAACGTGTAAATTAAAAAAAAAAACGCCATCAATCGGATCAGTACAAGTGGAGATACAAAATTTCAAATTTGAGAGAAACGGACAAAAACCAGCAAATGGACAAAAATTGTGATGTGAATATTTTGAAAAAAAAAAAATTTGAGCCAAATCCTGAAATACGTGTCGATTAATTTTATTTATATTAGCCGTAAACAAATTTTCAGTCAATTTAAAAATGTCAAGTCCAATTAGGTGTGCGATTTGTAAAAGAATGACCCATACGTATATTTTAAAGAAAAAATCCCTGTATAAAACGTCAGACATAATAATTATAATGTATATTTTCAGAGTTGCCAACCTAGAATATTTTCCACGGCACTCCAGAGATTTGTTTTAATTGAACATACGATATAAATCAGAAATGTACATACCCAATTGGTATATTTTGAACTTCGCTTGAAATCAGTGTTTTATAAAGTAAAATTTCGAGTTTAAAAAAGCCTGAAAAATGTGAATGTTAAGGCTTTTCTAAACTCGAAATTTTCATTCAAGCTTAATCAAGAGGTGCAAACCGAGGGTAAGTCAAAAGTTTAACAACAAAAAGCTATGTTTATTCAAAATTGTATATGAAAATGTTGTATTCAATATGATAAACGTTTATAAGCATTTTAATATTTATTTTTGGCTTAATTGGAAAATAAATTTGTGAAGGCAATAACATTCAAAGCAAAATATCGTTTAACAAAAAAGCCCATAAAATATTTAACTTGACCAAATGTTCAGATATCTTTCTCATATTTTATGTGGATATTGAAACAATAAATTGAGATATCTTCATGAAAGCTTTTGTTACTTAGAGTGTCATTATTCACAAAATGTTTGGTTTTATTAGAAATTGACATTTTTAATATAAGGTGTTGTTTTTGTAGTGAATTGTCGATTCGATATAAACTGACATAAATTAATACTTTTAAAGTAAATTAATAATAATTGTAATTTGTCATTTATATAGAAAACGAAAATGTTTACGTAAATCGTTGATTATTAAGTGAAGTAGTGTTATTGATGTCGTTGTCATTTTCTAATTAACCCATTAACGGCCGAGCAATTATAGAGATAACTCTAAAAGTTGATTTTAGGTAGAATTAGGCACTTCTTTTTATGATATCTATGAATGACTTATTGTAGAACATACTGTGAATTTTTCGTTTAAATATACATAATGTATATGCTGTAAAATTTCAGGCATTCGTCGATTTTATATAAAAACGTGTAGTATGATGTTTAAAACGAGTGATTCCACTCCCAGACTAAGCATGAAGTAAAATTTCGAGTTTAGAAAAGCCTGAAAATTTGGTTTGGTCGCGTAGCGCGAAGCGCGGAGCGGCCAAACCAAATTTTCAGGCTTTTCTAAACTCGAAATTTTACTTCATGCGCCACGCGCATAAAACACTGAATTATTGTGAAGCTAGAAATACACTCACATTATTTTTTTTAAATGAGTAATAATCGAAATAACTAAATATTTAAATTCTTCTTCATACATTTTTAAATCCAGTGAAATAATATAATGTATCAAATTAACTTATTTAGTAATTTAATTAATAAAAAATGTATATTGTTGAGTGTATGCATCAACGGCGCTTAATGGGTTAACCCAGTGGTTTCCAAACTACGGCCCGCGGGCCAAATCCGGCCCGCGACTTGCATGAATCCGGCCCGCGATTGTAATTTTTTTGTAAATGTCATATTTTGAAATATTGTAACAATTGTTCCTTAAATTTTTCATAATTTTATAAAATTAATCGGATCTTGGCCGACTTTATTATGTAGAATTGTATTTGTGGCCCGCGAAGAAGATACTTTGGAGACCCAGGGGTTAACCTACAAAATGAAATCGTAGAAAACACTGGATTTGGAAAAACGTTCTTGGAAAACCTAATTTAAATCTTTTTTTGACTTACAATTTACAATTTCATTTAAGAAACATAGAGGTTTTTTTTTAAACATACTTGTACATGTTCCAAAACACATTAGACTTTCGAACTAATCAAAGCAAACATATGTAAAATTAATTAACATGAGATGAAACATAACCAGTATATTTTGAACTTCAAAATATTTCAGTGATTTATACGCCTGGCGCATGAACTAAAATTTCGAGTTTAGAAAAGCCTGAAAATCTGGATTAGTCAAAATTCACCTTTTACAAAAAAAATCAATATTTACTTTTTTTAATTTTTAGATGATCCATTACATGAGTGAAGCTGAAGATTCAACAATAGACTCAGATTTTTTTGATAGTGTAAGTAAAAAAGAAATAATTTTTATTTGTTCTTAATAAATTAAACTGATATTAAAAATCGTATTATATTCAATTTTAGAAAGATGACGATAAAATTGCTGACCCAGACCATTTTAGACCTCATAAATACGTAAGTTTAATTTTCCAATGTCTTGTACTAGCATATTTAAACGTTCTCATGATATTCTTAGCTTGCACGATCTTCTCCTGTGCGCGTAAGTAATTAAGTAACTAGCAATTGCATTTGTTTTAATGATTGAATGTAATTGTTTGTTGTAGGTAAAACAGCCGCAATCGATACTGGAATGGTAAATTATGAATTTGTAATAAAAATTATATTTATTACAATGAGGGGCAAGAAAATATCAAACTAAATTTGCAGGTCGAAATTTTACTTCATCCTTAATCTGGGAGTGGAAATTGTGGAGACACGTCAGTGCACGCCCGGGCGCGCAAAAAGCGCTCGCCAGTAGGGTGATCGTACCGCGTGACGTAGATGGAGACGCATGCGTTCGCTCGCCGCAGGGTGGTGAGTCACCCTACTGGCGAGCGCTTTTCGCGCGCCCGGGTGTGCACTGACGTGTCTCCACAGAAATCACTTATTTAAAGCTTGATCTCTTTAAAAAAAAAACAACGACGAATATCTGTACATTTACAGCATGTAATTGGGATATGTATACTTAAAAGAAAACTCACTTTTTGTGATTAAAAAAAAAATGTAAAATGATTAAAATAATGTATTGTTTAAAACTGAAATTCGTTTGAAATTTATGAAATTACTAGTGCCCAGGTCTCCTGCCCCACTTTTCCACGCCCATGCTCATTACCAGAAGAAACATCAATTTATAAGAGTTGAGGAGTACTTTTATTTTTCTTTGTAAAATTTTGAATTATGATTTCTTGAGAAGTAATCTCAATTTATATTGATTCAGGTTTG
Source organism: Philonthus cognatus (assembly GCA_932526585.2). Classification (NCBI taxonomy): domain Eukaryota; kingdom Metazoa; phylum Arthropoda; class Insecta; order Coleoptera; family Staphylinidae; genus Philonthus; species Philonthus cognatus. Next base: position 79,686,156 of record OW052244.1, read on the forward strand.
ACAAATCTATTGACGCCGAAATACAACAACGCCTCGACGCAACCGTGTGCAGCTTAGATTTGATGAACACAGAAGGCACGGGAAATCCAATTTTTGAAGAGTCCACAGTCTACGAACACGATTTAATGGATTCTATGAAAGGCGATATGAATACGGATATGAACGATGCGATTAATTGTTTTGTGAAAGCCCAGGCTTTGGTTTCCTTCGAAGGTGCTGTCCGTGCTGCCGAACATGCAGCTGCTAATGCTCCCCCAGGACACGCCGAAGAAGCTGCCGTCGCCGGGGCCAAAGGATACCAGGCTCAATTGACCGGAATGGTCAGGCAGAAATTGCCGGGTATCAAGCCTGTGGAGGTTTTGGGATATGTAGGGATCACTAAGCCGAAATTCAGAAAGAGAAGGAGTTAATTTCGAAGTTGTAATACTTTTATGATGTAGGGAATGAGGAATAAACCATTTGAATGAGATTATGTTTTTAATAAAAGTTAAGGAATTTCACAAAGTCTTTGGTAAAGATGAGTGACTGTGCGTTTTTTCATTTACCGGCAATTTGGTAAATTAGTAAATCAAAACCGGTTTACGAGTAAATCACAAACTAATCAACAAATATTTGTACCACTGATTATACATTATGTAGCATTTTGTGATTATTCAACCGGGAATTAAACATGTTAAAAATGTGATAATTTTTGAAGAATTATGGCATGATTTATTTTGTCAAAGGCCATCGAAAACCTGTATATATTGCATCTACTTGGTCCTGGTCATTAAAAGCACGAGAAATATATTGATAAATTACAGAAAAAGTAGTGATTAAAGACCTTTTTTCAATAAAGACGTGCAGTTAGAATATTAGGCAGTGTAAATTACAGGGATGACTGTAAGCATGTATTTATAAAAATGAATATACTTACATTACCATGCCTGTACATTTTTCAATGTTTATTGTTTATCAGGAAAAATATGGACAATTACACCTCTGCGGCTAATATTCACGGATATGATAACCGACACAAAGAAAATCTCATGTGTACTTATCGTAGACTTAATAAATCGAGAGACGGTGTTAACTACTGGTCGCTCAAATTCTACAACAAACTCCCTGCTGCAATCCGATGCTTACCCATTGTCGCATTCAAAAGAAATATAAAACTATTACTTTGTAAAAAAGCCTATTACTCCTGGGAACAATTCTTGGATGACAACTTTTGATTACCTTAATATATTATAACAATTTATCTATGTATATATATTTTACTTTCTATTAAATTTGACCTGTGTAAATACTTGTAATGTAATAGCACCAATAAATTATTATTATTATTATTATTATAAATCCATGCTGGTAAGGTGAGATATACGATTTAACAGATGAATATATGTAATTATATAAGCAACTTTCGAAGGCCTTCGAGAAATAGACAAAATAGATATTGGCCTATAATTTTTGATTGATGATTTATCACCACTCTTATATACTGGACAGGCTCTTGCTACTTTCCAACAGTCCGGAAATACCCCTGTTTTTGAGGGAGGTGTTAAATATATGAAGCACTGGAGTAGCGAACACTTCAGCGCAATTTTTTACAATAAAACTGGGTATAGAATCGTATTTACAAGTGAATTTATTTTTAATTTTTTTAAGAGAGTAAATGATATCAGTCTTATCGAATAAAGGGATATTAACAGATAAGTTAATGGAGGATGAAGTGGTTCGGTTATTATGCCATGACTTGGAAGAATATATACTTTTGAAAAAATCAGCAAACCCGTTTGCTATATCAGAGGGAGATTTTTAGGTAGCATCTAAATGTTTCATTGTGTGAGGAATTCTAGAATTATTATTTTTATTTTTAATATATGACCAGAATGATTTAGGATCAGAAGTTATATTACTTTCAGCTTAATTAATAAAAACTTTTAATTCCTGTGAGAGATTAAAAAGTTTTTATTAATTTAGCTGAAAGTAATATAACTTCTGACCCTAAACTGTTTATTTATTGTAAATCTAAGTTTATTGTATGTATGGAGATGGATTTTATTTTGTTTTTTTTTTAACTTCTTTCTTTCTATGCGCCTTATGTTTTTAATCAACTTATTAGAACACCAATTTGAATAGCAATATTAGCAGTCCATATCAAAGCAGGATGATGGTAATCGTCCTTAATGAGTGGTGTTAATTCATGGGTGACTTGGCTTATGGAATTTGTAATATTTAGATCTAGTATTTTACTGTTTGAATTCAATATATTATTAATTTGTGTCAAACCACTGAATGATAGAAAGTTTTTTAAACTTTGAGTCAGTATGTCGGAATCATTGTTATTAATAAATCTCGTTATGTTAAAATCCCCCATAATAACAATATTACGATTATGAAGAATAACTTGCTCAAATATTTCGAGATATAACTGTAAAATATAATTTGAAATTTTACAATGTATGTATAAAACATACCGGGTGTTGACTTAGCGGACGCAACATAGGAAATCGCATGTTAATTTTAAAGTGTTCAAATATTGGCATCCCTATTTATTTTAGAGACAAAATGTATTTAAAATTCTTGATTTGGTTAGCGTTCACTTTGTGGCACATCTTTATAAAATAATATTAAAACACTTAACTTTGTTTTACCACTTTAATTAACTTTTTACAGTGACTATAGTTTCGATTACAAGCTAGTCATTATCAAACTGAGTACCTAAAATATATTGTACATTGTCTTTATAATACAGCATCAAAGAGGGGAGTATACATTATGTCGGTCTGGTCGTTGATGAGAGGAATTTCAAGATTAGCTTTCAACTTGTGAATTTTCAGCGCTTCCAGTAAATCCATTTTGCGGCCTTTGTCCGACAAATGGATTACGGAAAGCATGCTGTCTTCTGTGCAGGTGTGGTTGTTTTCTATTAAGTGAGTACAACATCACACCGAGTTATGTGCAGTTAATATCCAAAGTATTCACAATACCAGAGAAAAAAGCAGCCCAGGCTATGAGAACATCGAGGTTAAAAGAAGAAGCCAAATTGTTTATATCAAAGTTCTCCATATAGAATTAGCTCACCATCTCCACCCAGTGGAATTCGACCTCTTTGAAGACTACGTCAGAACAAAAGTCAGCAGAATCCGCCACGAGAAGAGAATAATACAACACAAGAAAATCGAGAAGCTGCGAAAACAAGAACCAACAACCCAGAAAAGTAAACCGGTAATCAACTTCCACCCAAGAACAATCAATAATACCAACATCGATTTTACTAAGAGTGAATTAAATATCTTAAATGCAGGCCTAAAATATTCCCCTCATATTGACGTCCCACTTTTCAAGGAAACCCTAATTGTAGAGGCAGAAATAGCTTTAAAAAATTGAACTGCAACAAATTTTGATAAACAAAACATCAGTAAATTATTAAAAAACTCCAACTCAATTTCCAATAGCGATCACATATCAATTAGAACGTTAAAAAAGAAAATTAAAGAGAATAATCTAACAATCACAAAAGCAGATAAAGGCAACTCAATTGTAATTTTATATAAATCAGACTATGAACAGAAAATATCTGACTTCCTTAACTCCCCCAACATATCAGAAATTAAAAAAAGATCCAACCACTTATTTACAAAACGAATTAAAAAACATAATTAAAAACTGTAATGCCCTGTTTCCATATAACAACACAAATTTCCTTACCCCTATGAATCCTAGGCCCCCTAGATTATATGGTTTTATTAAAATCCATAAAATAAATAACTAGAGCTGGGAATTTTGATGTTCGACGTATTCGACTATTCGAATTTCAAAATATTCGACTAGTCGACTTATTCGACTATTATTCGAAAATATTCGAACCGATTAAAATATTTGAACCGATTAAAATATTCGAACCGATTAAAATATTCGAACCGATTAAAATATCCGAACCGACTAAAATATCCGAACCGATTAAAATATTCTAACCGATTAAAATATCCGAACCCATTAAAATATTCGAACCGACTAAAATATTCGAACCGACTAAAATATCCGAACCGATTAAAATATTCGAACCGATTGAATATATATATATATATATATATATATAGAGAGAGAGAGAGAGAGAGAGATGTATATTTAATTATAGGTATTGAAGCGGCTTGTTGGGCTAAATAAGTTTTTCCCTCAGATTTGTTTTAAGTTCCAATATTTCGCCTACCATGTAGGCTTCCTCAGGGAACTGTAATTTATTGAAATGCGGATATTAGCAAAAAACAAAAATGATGTTTGTGATTTAAGGACTTGCGTTTTGTAAGTTATTCTAAGCTCTATTTTTGTTTTTTGCTAATATCCGCATTTCAATAAGTAGGTAGGCGAAATATTATTAATTAGCGTGTTTTTTAGTTTTTTTTAAAGGTATTTTAAATGATATTTGGGGTGGCTACTTTTAAAATGAAAGCCCTGTATATATCTATATATGTATATATACATCATATACAGGGTGTCCCCGAATGGTCTGTACAACGCTCTACCACATTCTCTGAAACAAAATAAGACGATTTAACAAAACTTATCTCTATCTAAAAGTGGTTCCTAAGCCATCTACGAGGCCTCAAAGATATTATTTTTTTTTCATTATTTTTCAAATATTTTTATTTTGGAATTAGGTAAGAAAACCTAATTTGGCACATTTAATTACATTGATACCATGCACTTTTTGCGATATGTTTCTTTATCCTACGTTTAAATTAAGTGGTCAAACTAGGACCATCGACTTCTTAAGATACCTAAATCTTTTTATTGAACAGGTCAAATCATAAGGAATACTATTTTTCTGCAAGATAATTCAATTTTACGTATTTTTAGTCTCTTATAAAATTTTGCTATTTTCCCCATTTTGCTAGATGGATCTGAAAATAATTATTTTTATTCCAAAGCAACACAAAAATATATATTTTAGTTTTCTGTAAGTAACACCATTTCAGTTTTTTATAATTCTTATAATTTTACTTTTATTTTTAAACATTAACTTAAGTACAATAGTTTTCACTAGCAGATTCCTATACATTGCTGCTTTAAAGGTTCCAGGATCAAAATAATAATAAAATTCTGTTAATAGAATTATATCTTTATTAATAATAAAGAGACATATTTATTGTATCGTTATTTCTAAAAAAAGGCTCACATATAGAACAAATAATATATATTGTAGAAACAAATAACTGAAATAAGTAAAACTTAATAATTATATATATTTAAACAATTATAATATATTACTGAAATTAGAAGATGCTTATTTAATATATATTTTTTGTTTTCATTTGTATCTTGTTAATTTAGGTTTTGTATTAAATTTGTATTATGGCAACATCACCATTTTTATTTAATTTTAGAGCTAGGAATCCGAATAGTCGGATATTCGAAAATACAAAAATGTTCATGGAATTTATAATAGACAGGTATCCGAAGTTCATTGTTTTGAAGTAATATCGAACTATTCGGATTCCGAGTTTTTTTAATTTAATACATTTAATTCTTAATTGTTTTTTATTGGTATGTTTACGTTATTTAAAATAATCGATTGTTTAATGTTGAATTCTAACTATTTTTTTATCTATGTTTTAATTAATACTTATATTTTTGATAAATATCTTGAAATATTTACTATAATTACTAATATTAATTTAATGCTTTTTATTGTTGCAGAGTCAAAAACGATTAGACTATTCAAAAACTAATATTATGTTCGATTATTCTTAAAGGATGGAAAATTCTAATAATGAAAATAATAATGAATAGAGAAATAGAACCGAATACAACAGTTATTTAAAACCGAAAAGAATATTCGCGCCGAATAGACTAATCGAAGGTACGATTAATATATCCGAACCAACTAAAATATTCGAACCGATTAAAATATTCGAACCGATTAAAATATCCGAACCGATTAAAATATTCGGACCGATTAAAATATCCGAACCGATTAAAATATTCGGACCGATTAAAATATCCGGACCGATTATAATATTCGGACCGATTAAAATATTCGAACCGACTAAAATATTCGAACCGATTAAAATATTCGAACCGATTAAAATATTCGAACCTATTAAATTATTCGAAACCGATTAATAGTCGGTTAGTCGGATAAACAGTGTATTCGAAGACATTTTCTATTCGACTATTCGAACATCTGATAATCGAATATTCGACTTATTCTACTATTTTGCCCAGCCCTATAAATAACCCAATACGCCCAGTAGTATCCTACAAATAATCCCCAGCAAAGCAAATTTCACACGAATTAGTTTCTATTTTTAAATCTATTACTAACTTTACAGACAATACCTCAATTAAAAACCCCATAGAATTAACTAACAAATTAAAGAATATAAAAATAGATAATAATTGTAGATTGGTTTCTTTTGACGTAACAAGCATGTTTGCAAAAATCCCTCCTACAAGATTGTATTCAATTAATTACTAATCACCTTGATAGAAACAACGAAAATCCGGTAGTAAAATTCGAATTCCTAACCTTACTTAACCTTATCCTTAACCATAATTACTTCTCATTTAATAACAAATTCTACTTGCAAAAAGACGGTTTAGCAATGGGTTCTCCCCTTAGTCCCTTATTAGCAGAAATATTTATGGAAAGCCTCACAAACCAAATTCTTATCTCCCCCTTGGGCAAAAAGCATATCAACTGGTGGTATAAAAATGTAGACGATATCATTGCATGCTTCAAAGGTACAGTTAGACAAGTCAACCAATTCCTAGATTATATTAATACAATTCATCCCTCAATTAAATTTACAGTTGAATTTGAAAATAACAACAGCCTGAACTTTCTAGATCTAACTATCACTAAAACCAACAGCATACTAACTTTTGATATTTTTCGGAAACCCACATACACCGACTCCATAATTCCAAATACCTCCCGTCACCCATACAATCAAAAAATTGCTGCATTTAACTCATTTATTAACACAGCAATAAATTTACCCCTTTCCGGTGAGTCCCGCCTCAAAGAATTTTCAATCATAAAACAAATCGCTACAAACAATGGCTACAATCCAGCTCTAATAGACAACCTTATAGCGAAACAAGAATTAAAACAAATTCAAAACTTGATTTATGCAACAAATAAAATAAATAAAAATAAATTTAATCCAATAACATATTTCGGAAACATTAGCAACCAAATTAAAAGAACCCTTGAAAAGTGTAACGTCAACGTAGTTTTTAAACCATTTTCTAAAATAGCCAATATTATTCATAATCCAAAAACAATTATAAATAGAAACAAAAAATCAGGTATTTATAAATTAACTTGCGAAACATGTAAAGGAGCATACATTGGTCAGTCTGGTAGAAATTTTGAAATAAGATTAAAAGAGCATTTAAATTCAGTCCGTTTAAAGAATAACAAGTCCACTTTTGCAACTCACTTAATAGAAAACAACCACACCTGCACAGATGGCAGCATGCTTTCCGTAATCCATTTGTCGGACAAAGGCCGAAAAATGGATTTACTGGAAGCGCTGGAAATTCATAAGTTGAAAGCTAATCTGGAAATTCCCCTCATCAACGAACAGACCGACATAATGTATCTTTGATGCTGTATTATAAAAACAATATACAATGTATTTTAGGTACTCAGTTTGATACTGACTAGCTTGTAGTCGAAACTATAGTCACTGTAAAAAGTTAATTAAAGTGGTAAAACAAAGTTAAGTGTTTTAAAATGTATTTCACTTTGTTGTAGAGGGAAAAATTCTAAATTTATGAATGTTCACACTTAACACTTTACGTTTCTCTAAGTTGAAATAATTAAGAAAAAGTAATGTGATTTTATAAAAGTAATGACATACCATGGAAACAATTAATGGATATCGATAGCTAACGCCATCTAATGCTTCATAGTGGCATCGTCCATACCATGGAATTGATACGACAATTGCGGATATTCCCTGTTTTTTTTAAGTTCAATTTAAAGCTTTAAAAAAGTGTTTTCCACTCCCAGACTAAGCATGAAGTAAAATTTGTCGAGGGTCGCACAGCGACCCGTGACAAATTTTCTGGGCCTTTCTAAACTCGAAATTTTACTTCATGCGCCGCGCGTATAAAACACTATAATATTGTCAAATTTATGTATATTCGAACTTCACTTAAAATCTGTGTTTTATACGCGTGGCGCATGAAGTAAAATTTCGAGTTTAGAAAAGCCCAGAAAATTTTTCACGGGGCTTTTCTAAACTCGAAATTTTACTTCATGCTTAGTCTGGGAGTGGAAAACACTCGTTTAAAGCTTGAAATTGAACTCTTTTAAAAATCAACGAATGTCAACAAATTTACAGCTATAATAATTAAGAGAAAGTAATGTGATTTTATAAAAATAATGACAAACTATAGAATTGATACAACAAGTACGGATATTCTCTGTTTTTTTTTAAAGTTCAATTTAAAGCTTTAAACAAGTGTTTTCCACTCCCAGACTAAGCATGAAGTAAAATTTCGAGTTTAGAAAAGCCTCGTGAAAATTTGTCGAGGGTCGCGCAGCGACCCGAGACAAATTTTCTGGGCTTTTCTAAACTCGAAATTTTACTTCATGCGCCACGCGTATAAAACACTATAATATTGTCAAATTTATGTATATTCGAACTTCACTTAACATCTGTGTTTTATACGCGTGGCGCATGAAGTAAAATTTCGAGTTTAGAAAAGCCCAGAAAATTTGTCTCGGGTCGCTGCGCGACCCTCGACAAATTTTCAGGGGGCTTTTCTAAACTCGAAATTTTACTTCATGCTCAGTCTGGGAGTGGAAAACACTCGTCTAAAGCTTCAAATTAAACTCTTATAAAAATCAACGAATGTCAGAAAATTTACAGCTAAAATAATTAAGAAAAAGTAATGTGATTTTATAAAAATAATGACATACTATGGAATTGATACAAAAATTGCGGATATTCTCTGTTTTTTTTTATAAGTTCAATTTAAAGATGTAAACAAGTGTTTTCCACTCCCAGACCTAGCATGAAGTAAATTTTCTGGGCTTTTCTAAACTCGAAATTTTACTTCATGCGCCACGCGTATAATTAAGAAAAAGTAATGTGATTTTATAAAAATAATGACATACTATGGAATTGATACAAAAATTGCGGATATTCTCTGTTTTTTTTTATAAGTTCAATTTAAAGATGTAAACAAGTGTTTTCCACTCCCAGACCTAGCATGAAGTAAATTTTCTGGGCTTTTCTAAACTCGAAATTTTACTTCATGCGCCACGCGCACGTAACAGTGATTTAACGAGAAATTTAAAAACACACAGAAGACATTTTCCATGTTAATCCTCACAATTAATTCGAATTATTTTTGACGATTAAAATCCTTTTGTAAGTATTCGATTCCTTTTATAAATATTCGAATCCTTTTATACATATTCAAATCCTTTCATAAGGATTCGAATCCTTTTATAAGGATTCGAATCACCCACATTTGGATTCGAATACTAATCCTCTTAAAAAAATGTAACGAATCCGGATCACAAATCCAGTTGAACTAAAGTATTCGAATGCCTCTTTTGAATCCTCTAAAAGGATTCGAATCCAGGATTCGAATCCTGCCCAGCTCTGGTATACAATACGAATAATATTATGGTATACAATACGAATAATATTCTACAATACAATATTTGTGCCACGGGCCGCATAGAAGCTCTCCGAGTGCCGCATGTGGTCTGCGAGTCGCGGGTTGGCCAGCCCTGATTTAGAAGTTATATAAACAAATAATTAAGAGTATAAATTAGCGAATGCATTGGATTTATCTATCCAAATGGTACTTTGTCCCTGTACCGCATTTCCAACATTTTTTTTCGAAATGTCTAAGGTCATACAAAACTGATAACTCCCAAGCACCAACAAATCAAACTGACCACAAGTATTTATTAAAACACATTTAAACAAATATTACGTGATTCCGTCCACGGATATTTTTTTTTAAATCGCGATTATCTCGGTATACACAGGAGATATATTTTTTTAAAAGTGCGTAACTTTCTTTGTCGTGGAGATGAATAAATATTTGAGGGTCACGGTGTTGTTTTGATGGAGTGAATTATCCTAATCAGAGTCAATTTATCGTTTAAAGATTGCGCCGCAGTCAGTCGGTAACCGGCAGATGAAGAGGTCGTCAGCTTTGTAACTCATTGCGGGGTCGTGTTTTCGTTTACGATTTTTTTTCTGTTTTGGTCGGGCGGGAAATGTTTCGAGTCGCTGCCACTAGGGCTTTGAAAAGGGGTAGAACGCGGAGGAGTTACGCCACGGAATCATCCTTGCCAGCACAAGCGGATGTTGTTATTATTGGTAAATAATTCGTGGACTTTAATAAACCAATTATATAAGTGATAAACAAATGAGCGAATGTATTTATTTTTAAGTGTTCTAAAAGTGCCCAAAAAGTTAACATATTTGTTAACTGGCTGCGTTTTTTCAGCCAAAAAGGTTACTTACATAATATAAACAAACATTCAAACTGCTACATGTAATCTAAAGATTTTGATAAAAATATTGGCGGATTGTTAACTTATTGAACTACGGATTTTAAGCAGAAATATTTAGTAAATCTAATCCAAAACCCTTTGATGCACTAAATCAGTAAAATATTTTTATAATAAATCATAGGTGGAGGTAGTCTTGGATGCAACATCCTCTACCAGCTTTCAAAAAGGGGCGTTAGTGCCGTCTTGTTAGAACAAGCTAAAATCACAAGCGGCACCACCTGGCACACAGCAGGTCTTCACTGGAGACTCAGACCAAACGATGTCGAAATTCAACTCCTCGCCAAGACCAAAGAAGTCCTCGAAGGATTAGAAGCAGAAACCGGACTCAACTCAGGTTACATACAAAATGGAGGAATATTTATCGCCAGATCAAAGGTTATTGCCATGCAAAAATAAACTATACACAATAAATATATTAACCCTCTATCGCATGCATTTTTCTAACATGTTAAATTAAAAAAATTGAAAGGTACTGAACTTAAATAATATTAAATAAACAAAATAATAACACAATAGTATTTAACTTGCCATAAATAAGTACGTCAATATCACACAGTAAATGTTTCTTTTAAGTATTCATACCCTTATGCATGCGCTGTAGATTTTCAAGCATTCGCTGTAAAAAGTTCAATTCGCAACTTTTAACGAGGGTGTACCACTCCATAATTAAGCATGAAGTAAAATTTAGAGTTTATAAAAGCCTGAAAATTTGGCTTGGTCGCGTAGCGACCAGGCTTTTCTAAACTTGAAAGTTTACTTCATGCGCCACGCGAATAAAACACTAATTTGAAGTAAATTTCAAAATATTCCGATTTAGTATACTGCTTTAGCACATATAATATACAAAGAGTTTTATGTAACACCGAACATTTTCTTAACGAGACATTTAAATATGCATAAGCATACGTTGTACATTTGCCGATGCTAGGTTTATTAAAAGAATTTAATTTGAAGCTTTAAACGAGTGTTTTCCACTCCCAGGCTAAGCATGAAGTAAAATTTTGAGTTTAGAAAAGCCTGAAAATTTGGTTTGGTCGCGTAGCGCGAAGCGCGGAGCGGCCAAACCAAATTTTCAGGCTTTTCTAAACTCGAAATTTTACTTCATGCGCCACAGGTAAAAAACACTGATGCAATGTAAAGTTTAGCGGTGCGTTTTAAACTTCGTAATATGTCAGTGTTTTGTATCGGTGGCGCATGAAGTAAAATTTCGAGTTTAGAAAAGCCTGAAAATTTGGTTTGGCCGCTCCGCGCTTCGCGCTACGCGACCAAACCAAATTTTCAGGCTTTTCTAAACTCGAAATTTTACTTCATGCTTAGTCTGGGAGTGGAAGACACTCATTTCAAGTTTCAAATTGATTGTTTTTAACGAGTATCTAAAGATTTACGACATATACGGTGTAATTGGGACATGTATATTTGAAAGAAAATCTCCCTGTGTGTACAAGTTGAGGCATTAATTGCGATTGATTGTCTACATTTTTTAATGGTCGTATAGGCAACCCAATTTACACATAACTTAAAAAATTAAGGTGTCAAATTGTTTTGGATGAACATGTTCGGTGTTACATAAAACTCTCTGTATAATATATATGTAAATAATATGTAAAAATATATCCTTAATATACAGGGCGTCCCACCAAAACCGCACATTAAAAGTATACGGACTTTTAATTAATCTATTCAAGCTATTGTGCAGTCGATCGAACTCTTTTCAATGTAAATTTTTAGTTTATACGACTTCCGGTTATACCTGAAGTCAACACCAAATTGCTTATTATAAATGTAATGCCGTATTTTAGTGCAAATTTTTATTCTGCGTGAAATACTGGGAAAAAATCATTAGGTAACCTAAAATTTAACCCTTTTCGAGATATTTGACGTTTTTAAGACAATCAGTGCTTTTTCGCGATTTACTGTAAACTCAAAATTTTCCTTTATGCTTAAGGCCGGTCGTCCACTGGAAGCGACAACACGCGGCTACGCGCTCACGCGCTACGAGCGGCAACGGGCGGCTGCAAGAGTAGCGGCTACACGCGAGAATCCGCATGTCCGCGCACGCTTGCAGTGGACGAGATTCATTGGATTTACACACGTCGGGATCTGTCGCGCGTATACGCATGTTGCCGCTGGGATCGCGTGAGCGCGTAGCCGCGTGTTGTCGCTTCCAGTGGACGACCGGCCTAATCAAGGAGTGGAAACAGTCGTTTGTAGCTCCAAACGGAATCCTTTTAGAAAAATAACAGTTATCTCCAAATTTACAGTATATCTGAGTATGTATGTACACTTACAAAAATATTCCCTGTATAGAACCAGCATACTTACAACTTTCAAATTTGCGTATCTTGTTAAACTATTAAACATTTGAAACTAAGTTCCTAATCAGGAACAGTATGCAATGACAGGTTAATTTACAATTTTAGGAGCGTATTCAAGAATACCAAAGACTCCACACAATCGGGCACTTCTTTGGAATCGACTCTCAAATCCTCAGCCCCGAAGAAACCGTTAAAATATCCCCAATGCTCGACCCTAACGACTTCACAGCGGCCCTTTACAGCCCAGGAGATGGCGTTATTGACCCTTCGATGTTTTGCTCAGCTCTAATTAAAGGCGCATCTAAACATGGAGGAAAGGTTGTGAAAACACTTAATAGTCAAAATTATTTTCTTACGTGCAACTATTTTTATAGCTTATTGAGAATTGCCCAGTGACAAATTTGATCCTTGATCGTACTGGCGGTACCAAAAAAGTAACTGGAGTTCGTACTGCTCAAGGGGCCATTAAGACAAACACCGTGGTAAATGCTTGTGGTGTTTGGGCCAGGAATATTGCTCACATGGCTGATGTGGAGATTCCTTTGGCTCCAATGAAGCATGCTTATATTGTGACACAAAGCATCCCTGAAGCTAAAAACACACCGAATATCAGGGATCACGATTCTTCTGTTTATCTCAGGATCCAAGGAGATGCTATCTGTATGGGAGGATACGAACCTAATCCAGAATTACTTAAAGATGTAAGTGCCTTTAAGATAACAAACAAATATACGTTACTAATAATTAATTTTCTTTCTTTACTAATTTAAAATTAGCGAAGAATGGAAATTGAACCGTGATTTATAAGTATTTGATTACTTCACACAACTCAAACAGAGAAAATATACGTTACCATACCCACTGAGCAAACACATTAAAGTAATGTTTCAGAAACATTAAAACAACGTTTAATGTTGCTACAGTGTTGATATAACGTTATTTGTTTGTTTTTTGCTCAGTGGGTAAATTCTACAAAAATATTCATAGGCTCCTTGAAATTGTATTAGAATCAGATACAATACTGATTTTCGTACCAATCATATTTGGATTTTGTAGGTACCAAATGATTTCCAATTCGGACTATACGACTTAGATCACTCAATATTCGATGTTCACATTCAAAAGGCTTCAAAAGTCTGTCCAGCTTTAGGAAGAGCAGGAATTAAGTCTACTGTTTGTGGACCAGAAGCCTTCACTCCGGATCACAAGCCTTTGATGGGAGAAGATCCTAGGTGCTTCGGTAAGTTTTAGTATGCTATTCTGAAAATTACTGCGAAATCAATGATAACTCACGTGATACGTTGTTGTAATATCAATCAAACATCAGTTCAGAGCTAACACATCTCGAAAACCCGAGTTTGGATATCAGTTCAGAGTTGAAAAGGGTTTGTTCAACTCTGAACTGATATCTAAACTCGATGAATCAGTTAAAATCAACTGTGCTTAACTATAAACTGAATTCAAAGTGACATTATGCCAGTAACAACTGGTGATTTAAACTTTATTTCTCGGATTTATCCAACTGGTCCTTTGGAATTTCTGGTATACCTACTCGAAGCACTAGATGTTAAAAATGAAGCACTGTTCGCCTCTGAATATACCAGTTCAGTGGTAAACAGAGTTCAAACGCAAAGGACCAGTTAAAATCAACTCTGTTTACCTACAAACTGAGTTAAAAATAATATTAGGCCAATAAAAATATAAATTTGAACTCAGGTCTGAGGTTAGGCAGCTGGACCTTAGAAATTTCTGGTATACTCTCCAAGGACTAGTTGAAAAGAAATAAACTATGGTTGAACAGTTGTCAAAATCGGTACACAAAGTCACAGGACAAATTAAAATGAACTATGTTCAACTCTAAACTGGGTTCACCATAACATTAGATCGATAAATTGCATTGGCGGCTGGTCAGGGGAGGCAGTGTCTCACCAAGAAAATTCTGATGATAGACTTTATTACATTATCAGCTATAATATAACAAGTGGTATGATTACACTGCGCAACAATGAAAATGTTTTGGACTCAAAATAAGCTAATACTTATGTATTTTCACCCGCTGAATTCGAAAATGACATTAAAAATTACATATTAGCTCTTGTTTAGGAGATAAAGTTGTATGTTGTTTCTTAAGGGTGTAAATTTTAATTTTTTGGAAAATTTTATATATGACATTTGGCATACCTGTAAACTGACAAAACTAACATTCCATAATGTTTGTAGGTCATGTTTATAACTAGTGAAGTGATTTATGTGAGTTTCCTATTGTTTAACTAGTGCGGAATTATTAATATAAATCAAAATGCCAAGGAATTGTGTAAATTCAGTAGACAATTTTTGTTACATATGTGGTAAAATAACATTTTCATCACAGAAGCGAAATATCACGCCTCTTGTGAAAACTGCTTACCAACATTACTTTGGTATGAAGGTAGGAGACCAGGATAAGTCATGGGTTCCACACATATGTTGTAACCAATGTTCGGTTATACTAAGAGAATGGCTGAAAAATAAAAAAAGATCTTTGGCTTTTGCTGTTCCTATGGTATGGAGGAAGCCTAAAAACCATAAAAATGACTGCTATTTCTGCTCAACTCCGCCCATAAAAGCAGGATTGTCAATGAAGAAAAGGGGAACAGTTAAATATCCGAATCTTCCATCTGCCATTCGACCTATTCCTCATTCGGATAGTTTACCAGTTCCTACCCCACCACAAATTTATGATTTGGAAAATGAAGGTAGAAATGGAAGAAGAAGAAGAAGAAGCAAATAAGCGTTTCACATCAAATGTCCCTGATTTTGAGGTAAGAGATGATACACTAGTAACACCACACAGATTGAGTCAAGCAGAATTAAGTGATCTCATTCGAGATCTAGACTTGTCACAGGAGAAGGCAGAACTTCTAGGGTCAAGACTACAGCAGTGGAATCTTCTCCAACACAATGTCAGAGTTTCACAGTATAGAAAACGTCAGCGAAACCTGCTCTCTTTTTTTGAGAAGAATACCAATCTTGTTGTTTGTATCGACGTCTATGGATTAATGAATTGTCTCAAAATGAACTATGATCCAACAGAATGGAGGTTATTCATCGACTCATCTAAGCTAAGCTTAAAAGCTGTATTACTGCACAACGGAAACCGTCTTCCTTCTATTCCTATTGGCCATGCAGTTCACATGAAAGAGACTTACATTAACATGAAAACTCTCCTCGAATCAATCAATTACAATGAACACAAGTGGAAAATTTGTGGTGATCTAAAAGTCATTGCTATACTTTTAGGAATGCAATTAGGGTACACTAAATACTGCTGCTTTTTGTGTATGTGGGATAGTAGAGACAGAAGTTCACATTACATAAGAGCAGACTGGCCTGCAAGAAATCTCAATACTTACGAAAAAAATATCGTTGCTGAGCCACTTGTGGACCCGAAAGATATTCTTCTTCCACCTTTACATATTAAATTGTGTTTAATGAAGAATTTTGTCAAAAGTATGAACAAAGATGGACAGGCTTTTAGGTATTTGAGAGACAAATTCCCGAAACTAAGTGATGCAAAGGTTAAAGAGGGTATTTTTGTCGGGCCACAAATTCGTCAACTTGTTAGGGATCTTGCGTTTGACGAAGTTTTGGAGGGGAAAGAAAAGGAAGCCTGGGAAGCTCTGAAGGGAGTGATTCGTGGATTTTTAGGAAACAAAAGAGATGAAAACTACAGTCAGTTAGTAAAAATACTCCTGGAAAAATACCATCAACTCGGATGTAACATGTCCCTAAAGATCCATTTTCTCCACTCCCACCTAGACTTCTTTCCTCGCAATTGTGGTGCTCTTAGTGATGAACATGGGGAAAGGTTCCACCAGGATATTTCTGTAATGGAACGAAGATATCAGGCTCGTTGGAATGAAGCTATGCTAGCGGATTACTGTTGGTTTGTGTGTAGGGATGCTCCGAAACTCGCATACAAGAGAAAAGTAAAAAGATCACGATAACGTTATACCTACTATGTATCACAGAAACTAGAGCTAATAAAACATTTCATTGTCATTTTCATTTTTTGTAGCATAAAATTGATATAATTTGACTAATATGGTGCAGGAAACACGAAAAAAATATTTTTTTGTGGTGCAGTGTTATCATCGATAATATTTATGAGTGAAACCGAGCTGCAGATTGTGAATGTGCTGCTCCGGATTCACGAATAAATATTATCTATTATTAATCATACCTCGAGTTATATTCGATAAGAGAATATAACGAACTTCACTACATTTCCCTCTTGTAAACCTCACCCCATCGCCCGGTTGACATTTTTAATTATCGACTGCCAGATTTGACAAATAATTTTCGTAGCAACGACCAAAACAAGGTTATAGGATTCTATCACCGCTGTGATAACATGTATCTATGGAAATACGCGATTCTGATTGGAGGGAATGTAATCATGTGACGCTTGAGTTATATTCTCAGCCGTAATATAACGAGTGGTATGATTATTATCGATGATATTTTGGAGTTGAAACCGAGCTGCAGAATCAATGAGTGCGCAGCACGAGTTGAATGTGCTGCTTCGGTTTCAACGACAAAATATCATCGATAATTAATCATATCACGAGTTATACTTAGTGAGAGAATATAACGAATAAAATAATGTGAGTCGCTTAACATTATCGACAGCTGAGATATTGTTGTTTCCCTATTGATTGAGAATTTTTTAACCGCACAAAAGTTCGTAAACTGCCGCCACTGTGAGACTTTGTTCATGATGGTGTTTTTTGGCGTCGCACTTTTCACTTTTCTATTAATATCATTGCACAAAACTTTACCTATTTTGACGTTTCGAATGACAGGACAACTTATCACCCACCGCTTCTTTTGTTTTTTATCATCGCGGTGATAGACATGTACCCACGGCTTTCCTCGCATCTCATTGGTTTAAAATTCGTTCTTGTAGGCTATGAGTTGTATTCTGAGTAGTATACAGACAGAATCAATACGTGTCATAAATGATCACTAATATACAGGGATTTTTTATAGTATACAAACGCATATGCCACGCGTATTAGACACTGAAATATTGTGAACAAGTGAACTTCACTTGAAATAAGTGTCTTATACGCATGGCGCATGAAGTAAAATTTCGAGTTTAGAAAAGCCTGAGTTTGGATTCGATTTTATTTGATTTGATTGCGTATCAATACACGTAGAACAAAATCTACATGCTATTAGTTCTAAACTGCTGATAAAATGAAGGTGTCAACATCGCCTTTTCATGTGTTCCCTTTACTCTAGTTATCATGTTTGTACGGGTCTAGTAAAAATTAACTAGAATTAAACTATAACGATATTTACGGAAATTCTAATAATAATAGCTTTAAATTAATTTCAGGTTTGTATCACGCTTGTGGATTTAATTCTGCTGGTATGATGTTAAGCAGCGGTTGTGCAGATCAATTAGCGAGTTTGATCACAAAAGGAACACCAGAATTGCCTATGTTTGCTTACGACATCCGCAGGTTTACCAAAGACATGCGCTCCAACAGATCTTGGATCATTGAAACTAGTCACGAAAGTTATGTGAAGAATTACAGCATAGTCTTCCCACACGACCAATTCTTGTCGGGAAGAAATATAAAAATTGATCCATTCCATGAAGTAAGTATCGTATGTTCAATAAAAAAACCTCTAGAGTGCCATGATTTTATCTTTTTTTAAAATTTAAGTTGGCTACACGCTTTAGGAATTGACATATAAAACGTCAAACATAATAATTATAATGTATAATTTCATAGTTGCCAACCTACAATATTTTCCATGGCACTCTAGAGATTTTATTTTATTGAACATACTATACAACGAAGCTAGTTTTCAGCGTAGCCCAAATATAGTCTTATCACATGTCAAAATATGGTTTTATCGCAGGTCATAGTATAGCATAGTCGTAGATCAAAATGTAGCCTTGTCGCAAGTCAAAATTTAGCCTTATTAAGCGTCAACATTTAGCTTTATTAAGGGTCCAAATTTAGCCTTATTAAGAGTTAAAATACAGCCTTATTATTGTCAAAATTTACACTTATTATAAGTCAAATATAGCGATGTCACAGGTCACCTTGTCTCCGGTCAAAGTACAGCCTTGTTACTGATTCAAATACAGCATAGTTTTAGGTCAAAATATAGCCTTATCGCAGGTTAAAATATTTCCTTACCGCAGGTCTAAAGGTAGCCTTGATACAGGTTAAAATATAGCATAATGTTTGCTCATACCGGGTGTTGTCTTGGCGAACGCAACATAGGAAATCGCATGTTATATTAAATGTGTTCAAATATTGGCTTCTGTATTTATTTTAGAGACAAAATGTATTTCATTTTTTGTAGAGGGAAAAATTCTAAATTTATTAATGTTCACACTGAACACTTTACGTTTCTCTAAGTTAAAATAATTAAGAAAAAGTAATGTGATTTCATAAAAATAATGACATACCATGGAATTAATACAATTGCCGATATTCCCTGTGTTTTTTAAAGTTCAATTTAAAGCTTTAAACAAGTGTTTTCCACTCCCAGACTAAGCATGAAGTAAAATTTCGAGTTTAGAAAAGCCCCGTGAAAATTTGTCGAGGGTCGCGCAGCGACCCGAGACAAATTTTCTGGGCTTTTCTAAACTCGAAATTTTACTTCATGCGCCACTCGTATAAAACACTATAATATTGTCAAATTTATGTATATTCGAACTTCACTTAAAATATGTGTTTTATACGCATGGCGCATGAAGTAAAATTTCGAGTTTAGAAAAGCCCAGAAAATTTGTCACGGGTCGCTGCGCGACCCTCGACAAATTTTCACGGGGCTTTTCTAAACTCGAAATTTTACTTCATGCTTAGTCTGGGAGTGGAAAACACTCGTTTAAAGCTTCAAATTGAACTCTTTTAAAAATCAACGAATGTCAGAAAATGTACAGCTAAAATAATTAAGAAAAAGTAATGTGATTTTATAAAAATAATGACATACCATGGAATTAATACAATTGCGGATATTCCCTGTTTTTTTTAAGTTCAATTTAAAGCTTTAAACGAGTGTTTTCCACTCCCAGACTAAGCATG
The DNA here is from genome assembly GCA_932526585.2 of Philonthus cognatus. Classification (NCBI taxonomy): domain Eukaryota; kingdom Metazoa; phylum Arthropoda; class Insecta; order Coleoptera; family Staphylinidae; genus Philonthus; species Philonthus cognatus. The sequence goes on from OW052244.1 coordinate 79,706,108, forward strand.
AAGTAAAATTTCGAGTTTAGAAAAGCCCTGTGAACATTTGTCGAGGGTCGCACAGCGACCCGAGACAAATTTTCTGGGCTTTTCTAAACTCGAAATTTTACTTCATGCGCCACGCGTATAAAACACTACAATATTGTCAAATTTATGTATATTCTAGCTTCACTTAAAATCTGTGTTTTATACGCGTGGCGCATGAAGTAAAATTTCGAGTTTAGAAAAGCCCAGAAAATTTGTCTCGGGTCGCGCAGCGACCCGAGACAAATTTTCTGGGCTTTTCTAAACTCGAAATTTTACTTCATGCTCAGTCTGGGAGTGGAAAACACTCGTTTAAAGCTTCAAATTGAACTCTTTAAAAATCAACGAATGTCAGAAAATTAACAGCTAAAATAATTAAGAAAAAGTAATGTGATTTTATAAAAATAATGACATACCATGGAATTAATACAACAATTGCGGATATTCCGTGTTTTTTTTAAAGGTTAATGTAAAGCTTCAAACAAGTGTTTTCCAGCCCCGTGAAAATTTGTCGAGGGTCGCGCAGCGACCCGAGACAAATTTTCTGGGCTTTTCTAAACTCGAAATTTTTCTTCATGCGCCACGCGTATAAAACACTATAATATTGTCAAATTTAGGTATATTCGAACTTCACTTAAAATCTATGTTATATACGCGTGGCGCATGAAGTAAAATTTCGAGTTTAGAAAAGCCCAGAAAATTTGTCTCGGGTCGCTGCGCGACCCTCGACAAATTTTCACGGGGCTCTTCTAAACTCGAAATTTTACTTCATGCTTAGTCTGGGAGTAGAAAACACTCGTTTAAAGCTTCAAATTGAACTCTTTTAAAAATCAACGAATATCAGAAAATTAACAGCTAAAATAATTGAGAAAAAGTAATGTGATTTTATAAAAATAATGACATTTTTCTTGTATAGTGTAAATCATTTCGAACACATTTACTTTAATCAAGTGACTACGATATCTTTTGCCATTTTGAAATCCGCAGTTGTTGTTTCAATTCCATGGCATGTCATTATTTTTATAAAATCACATTATTTTTTTCTTAATTATTTTAACTTAGAGAAACGTAAAGTGATAAACGTTAACACGAATGAATTCAGAATTTTTCCCTCTACAAAAAAGGTAAATACATTTTGTTTCTAAAATAAATAGGGGAGCCAAAATTTGAACATTTCAAAATTTACATGGGATTTCCTATGTTGCGTCCGCCAAGTCAACACCCGGTAGAATATTGCATATACCGGGTGTTGACTTGACTTATAATTTATCTAATGCTTTCCTGGACATAGAAATGTCATAAATTTACATCATAAATAGCGGTCTAGGACGTTTCATCGCCGCCGATTCATCGCCACCGATTCATCGCCGCCGTTTCATCGCCGGGCCAGTTCATCGCCGGCCGTTTCATCACCAGGCCTGTTCATCGCCAATATTTTTATAAAATAAATTTTGAAAGAAAGATCATATCTAATAATATAATTTCAAATATTATCCAATTCTGGAAATTGTCCACTAATTTAATATTAGGTTTTATAACCAAGTAATCGTTACTCAAACTTAATAAAAATCGAATGAGAATCCTGTCATTTTTTGATATATGTCATTGAGTGCAATTCAGATTAAGGTTTACTATTCGCAAGTATGGAAACACAAATTTTGACCAAAAGAGGGAAAGAAAAGTTTATCTACGGAGGACATATGTATATTTTTGACAAAAACAGTAAGTCTGACCAATGTGTTAAATTTTGACGGTGTGACCACGTAGGACGTATCCTAACCTATCCTAACCTTTTTTTTTATAGAGAGGTGGAATGCGTTACGCACCTTCCCTTCAACAGGGGGTGTGTGGGACTCCTCCCCTTCTAAGGGGAGCTACCCACTAAACCACCTCTCTTTTCGTCTAGGTAACCGGTGGGATCACTTTCCAGCATTCTTCGCCCGGATAACCTTTTTACTGCGCGTTGGCGCTTTTTCTATCTCTCTCTCTCTCTTATTGCTCTACTGGTTTGCCCTTGCCGCCGCCATCCTCCTTGTGTCGTCATCTTTCCTTCGCAGCACCATCTCCGCAAATACCTCCAGCTAATCCCATTTTTCCTGTGCCTCCAACATGAGTGGAACAAGCGTTTCGGCGTTCGCTTCCTCCCCCAATACCGTATACATCGTGCCTCTTTCTGTCTCCCACTGGGGGCAATCCAGCAGCGTGTGTTCGGCGCTATCCACCGCCGCATCGCAGTATACCTATCCTAACCTATCCTAACCTATTCTAACCTATCCTAATCTATCCTAACGTATCCTAACCTATCCTGACCCACCCAAACCTATCCTGACATATCCTATCGCAATTGGCGATGAACAGGCTTGGCGATGAACTGGCCCGGCGATGAACTGGCCAGGCGATGAACTGGCCCGGCGATGAAACGTCCCATTCCCCTTAAATAGCTTCTCCTGCCCCCAATTACCTACTTCCATGTGATCAATGTATACAAGTAAACACAATGTTTAGGCTCTTGTTGCTCATGGTGCAGTCATGGAACAAGCACAAGGTTGGGAACGACCGGGATACTACATAAAAGACACAACAGCTCCAGTTAGAGGATACGATTGGTATGGATACTATGATCACGTTATCAATGATGATCAACGGTATGTCAAACAACTGGAACGTGATTACACATTCAACTTCAGCAAAAATCACGAATTGGTAAGTAAAATCAACACAAATCAATCTTCAATTACTCAGTTTTCTTGTAGATTGGCGAAGAAGCCTTAGCTGCGAGGAACAACGTCGCTCTCTTCAATCTTTCATATTTCGCCAAAATGTACTTAACAGGCCCCGATGCTCAAGAAGCTGCTGATTGGTTGTTTACAGCTAATACTGATAGGGAACCGGAAAAGGTTATTTATACTTGCGCTTTAAATTCTAAGGGAGGTGTTGAAGCTGATGTTACTGTTACACCTCTCGTGCCAGGGGTTGGAAGATTAGTTGGTCCTATCCTAAAAGTAAGTTCTTCTAACTTCATTGTCTTTATTCTAGAACTTTAGTCATAAGTTGATAAGGAGGTTTAGATCAAAAGAATTAATGACGAGTAAATGATAAGTTGGGTGGTTGATCGTTTGGCCACTAAGCCATCCGCATTACGTCGACCTGAAAGATTGATTGTAATAATGGTGACTAGACCCCGGATTATATGCAACTTTTTTTCTTTTCATTAAAAAAATGTGAAACTAATCATAAAACATCTTTTATTTATTCTAGAACTGATCTATAACGACATATGCGAATATGCAAAAAATATTCCGAAAATATGCAAAAAATATGCAACATTTTTTAGGTTCTAAGAGGTTTGAAATGATTGTACAACAACATTAAGCTATATAGAAATACATTTTATTTATTATAATTGGCATCGCAGTAGATAATAAGTATTTTTTCGACATTTTCGGAGGTCAAATTATGCCTTTTGTCCGTTAAGATCATTTTATATGCCGACAATGATCGTTCTACATCGCACGAGGTAATACGTACATGTATTTAGAAAGTACACTCGGATTGACATCAGGAATTTCAGTTGCCTCCCCGCCGATCAATATATCACTAATTTTTGATATACATTCAAAACCTGGATTTCTCGCCAAAACATTACTTAATTTGTCTTGGTATATGATAGCGTTTCTCCCTTTCAGCATGTTTACCGCGTTCTGAACTGTTTTTATCAAATTCAAAGAATCGCTTAGCAAAATACCTCTTGTCTCCAGTTTTGTAATAACTTCCGGCAAGAAACCAAAATTTGCTTTGACGTATGCGAGATCTGCGAAGAGTTGAGGTTGTTCGAGAACTGCCCTTGCTTCTGAGATAGCCTTTGCGTCGTTGGGATCCAGCTGCCAGATCACCTGTAAAATTCGAATTCAAATAATGACCGCATTTTTCTAATCACACTTCGTTCTCATAATTATTCATAAGCGTACCTCTTTAATTTCATGCATATGTTCTGCATAAAACAGTGCTGCGTTCAGCCAAGTTCCCCATCTCGTCAGTATTGGCTCTGGGGGTAACGGAACATCGGGTAGACTGGCTCGATACAATTGTACCCGAAGTGGAGCTTTGCGGAAAATTTTCTTGAATGACGAAATTAAAGTGTTGACTAAATCAAAATTATTCCGTATCGTTTCAGCCAATCGATTTAATCCATGAGCCGTACAGGTCAAATGAATCAAGTTGGGATAGAACAATTTCAGATTTTGTCCAGCTTTTAGCATGTAAGCTGCCGCATCAGTCACCAACAACAAAACTTTGTTATTATTTCCTCCGGGCCAAAATCGCAACAAAGCCGAATTAACAAATTGTGCTATAGTAGTACTGTTTGTCTTTTCGATTTCTTGACTTGCAATTAGGTAAGATTTTCCCGGCTCGTTTTCCGTTAAGATACCGACTATTAAATTCGCTATGTAGCGGCCCACGGAATCTGTCGTCTCGTCCACAGATATCCACAAATAATTGTCGCCAATATCTTGTTTGATTTTCGCCATTTTTGCATCGAAACATTTTTGAAGGTAATTTTTCCGAATTGTGGACTCATCGGGGACATTGCAGTCCACTGAAGAAGTACACTTACTTCTGGAGAAAATTTTTAAACGTGACGTTTTCTAAAGAACTCCAAGGCAAGTTTGCAGCCACCATAGCCTGGCATAAATCAAACTTGCAATCAACCGGTTCTCCATTGTCACTACTGGAAGCACCGTTGTTGGTTGTTACAACTGCTTCCCGGTGCATCGCTGTATTGACATGCTGAGTGATTTGAGATTTCCTGCTCATAGTTATCTGTAAACATTAAAATACTTATTGTTAAAATGTGTTTACTAATGCAGGTAATATTTCAGGTAGGAGTGGCATTTTTACCGACCGCACCATACCAATGGTAAGGAAGGTATTGTGATCGCAAAAAAATTGACCCCCCATTTTTTTACGGAAATATACGTTTTAGGGCCCCAGGAGTCCGAATCAAGTGTTATCTCAATGACGTCGGTCTGTCAGTCTGTCAGTCTGTCAGTCTGTCAGTCTGTCAGTCTGTCAGTCTGTCAGTCTGTCAGTCTGTCAGTCTGTCAGTCTGTCAGTCTGTCAGTCTGTCAGTCTGTCAGTCTGTCAGTCTGTCAGTCTGTCAGTCTGTCAGTCTGTCAGTCTGTCAGTCTGTCAGTCTGTCAGTCTGTCAGTCTGTCAGTCTGTCAGTCTGTCTGTCTGTCTGTATACCGATTTTATTTTAGTATCAAAACGAAATGCATTTTATTCAGAAATAAGGTTTTGTTAAAAAAAAGTAGGATTCAAAAGACTGGCACAAGCTTTTGGAAGTGACTGTCATGCCATTCCTACCTGAAGGTATCATTTCAGGTGTAATGTTTATAAATATTCTATGTATTATAAATTTCATATTTCATAAATATACTAACCTTTTTGTCACATTTGACGCAGAGAAGCCATTCATCAGTCAATTGAAACACGTTTTTGCTGAAGCATTTTAACCACTGTTTCATTTTATTTTGCTTATTTTTAGAAATTTTCATGACTGCTTGGAGTTTCTCAGAGTTGCTTCCAAGACAGTTTCTCTCAAACTGAGTTATAAGTTATAATTTTTTTAATGAAAAGAAAAGAAGTTGCATATAATCCGGGGTCTATTTATAACTTTATAACGCAGTCGCGGGAAGCACTTGTGTTGATATCATTTTTTACCAGCAAAACAGAATGATTCGAAATAATATAGGATCAAAACATGAAGAATCGCGAAAATATTACATCTGCTGTGATGCAAAGACATTGTAGGACGTGTGCAGAATATATTTCAATTATTACATGCTTAAAATTTGCGTATATGCATCAAATATGTAAATATGCAGAATATATGCAGAATATGCAAAAAATATGCAAAATCCAATGTGCATGAATCGGCTTCAAATTTGTTGAAACATATTTGTTTAAAACTCTCATACAAATATAATGGACAGAAAAAAATATGCAATTGCATATAATCCGGGGTCTAATGATGACTATATTAATGCCGGTTGCACATATGTTCCAGTCAATGTCCATTTAACTGGATATGGGCAGCTCGACGTCCAATCGACGGCGGTTGACGTCGACGTTAACTGTCAACTGTGCATTGTGCAACCGAAAACTTCCAGCCCAGTTGGACTCTAGAAGTTGGAGTCCGGCATGTCCAGTTGGACTCTAGAAGTTGGAGTCCAACTGGCCTGTACTGGTGAACTAAATATTATAAAAGCTTACTTAAGTGGTATTCATGATTTGTAGGGAAAAGGTTTCTACATCGTTGCTGGTGGAGCCTCTGCATACCACACCATCTCCCACTTCAAAAAACAACTGTACGTTAAGAAGTTCAAATCGGTTATCACTGATGTTACGAATAATATGGGTATTCTTTCAATCCAAGGACCAAAAAGGTAAGTTTACAAAAACTGAATGTAACGAGATTATTACGAAATATTTGTTTAGTGGTGAATTACTGCAGTCCATCACCGAGACACCAATTACCGATCAAAACTTCCCGTTCGGCATGTCCCACTTGGTGACCATTGCTGGGCACACCTGCAGGGCAATGAGGATCAGTTTTGTCGGTGAGCTCGGTTACGAACTTCACATTCCAACTGCCAGTTGTCTTCCAATTTTCCACAAGGTAGAAACTGCCGGCAGGAGTTTCGATATGAAATACGCTGGATACAGGGCGCTGTATTCGTTAAGTTGTGAAAAAGGTAAAGAGTTTTCAATTCAATTTATTTATTCAATTGTTTGAATAAACATATGTGAATAAAAATCTCTCTGTAGGATATCATTTATGGAATCACGATGTAAGAGCAAATGATAACCCACTAGAAGCTGGACTTGGCTTTGTATGCAGAAAAGAAGGTCCATACCTAGGCAAAGATAAAGTGGAAAAAATGCGCGCGGAAGGTATAAAAAAAAGGAGAGTATTTTTCACCATCCCAGACAAAACTGTTGCTGTGTACGGACTTGAGGCCATCTGGAGGGACGACGCTATTGTTGGATTTCTAAGGCGCGGAGAATATGGATACCATTTGGACACTAGTATTGGAATTGGGTAACTATTTTTCAACCACTATTCAATAATATACAATATACACTACTCAACAATACAACAATTATTTATTTATTATTAACACTGAACATCGTTGATAACAGACTAAATATCTGATCTCCTGTCACTCTGATTAAAGATGTATTTGTGGGTTTTTGAACTAACTTCACTTCAAATCAGTGTTTTGTACGCGTGGCGCATGAAGTAAAATTTCGAGTTTAGAAAAGCCCGAAAATTTGTCTCGGGTCGCTGCGCGACCCTCGACAAATTTTCACGGGGCTTTTCTAAACTCGAAATTTTACTTCATGCTTAGCCTGGGAGTGGAAACACCCGTTTAAAACTTCAAATTGAACTCTATTATAAAATCGACGAATGACGAATGCCTGAAAAGTACGTAAATAAAAAATTCACCAATTATTATTAAAACCGGGAAAGTCAGAGAAAAGTCCTGGAATTAAATTCAAATTAACCAAAACACTAACGATAAAGCCATATGATATTATTAAATTTGTCAAAATCCGCAGGCAAATTACAAAGCACGTAAAAATTTATAAAACTAACTTAAATATTGACAAAAACAATGAAAACAATTTAACAAAATGGTGGTTTCTCACAGAAGAAAGTTATATTAAGAGGTCAGGGAAAAAAGTCTTGAATTATGGTAATGCCGTAAAATGTAACATTTAAGATTGTGGCTACCATGTCACTGTTACTTTAAATCAGGGATGCACAGACTTATTAAGACTAGGGGCCACTCGGGCAAATTATGAACTGTTGGCGGGCCGCCAGAAGTATAGGTAATTAAAGACAATAAAGAATTGATAATAATGTATTAAAATTGAAAAAGAATTTATTAATTTGAAGCGTGGCACTGCATTGTGCTTACAATATTTTTTATATTTGGCTCAAATTTACTTGTAGCAACACGTAAAACTGCTTGCAAACTTTCGTTTGCAAGGCGGTTTCGATTTTTTGTTTTATTATTATTTAGTATTGAAAAGGTTGGTTCACATATATAGCTAGAACCAAATAAGCTGGCACATTTCAGAGCGTTTATGCGCAACTCTTTGTACGTATTTTTATCAATGCAGCGGTAAAAGTTCAGCAAGTCTCCTTCGTTGAATTTGTTTCGTAAATCTTGGTCGTTTTGAATGTCGATAATTTCTAACTGCATTGACTCTGGCGCATTTTCAACTGAAATCGTGAAAGGATTGCTGAATATGTCCAACAGAGGTTTCACTTTTTTAAACTCCGAAAATCTGTCTTGAAAAGATTGAATCAAAATATATAGCTTTTCTACATAACTGAAATTAATCGCAGTTTTGTTGAATTTTTCAGCCATTTTCTTATAAATCGGAAAATGATTGTAATTTCCAGAATTCAATTGCGATCTGAAAAGTGTCAGCTTGCATTGAAAGGATGATACATGAGCGTAGAGCTGGGATATCAGTTGATTTTTGCCTTGAAGCCGTGTGTTCAAGACATTCAAATGATTTGTAATGTCAACTAAAAAAGCCAAATCACACAACCAATCAGGATTTTTAAGTTCCGGGACATCCCTTTGCTTTTCCGCCAGAAATATTCCAATTTCTTCTATTAAATTTAGAAATCGTTCCAGTGTCAATCCACGACTTAGCCACCTTACTTCTGTATAATACAGTAAATCTCCATATTCGCTTTCGATGTCATCAAGGAATTGTTTGAATTGCCTGTGATTGAGTCCTTGTGATTTTATGAAATTTACAGTCGAAACTACCACTTTCATGACATTTTGAAATTCAATTTTTTTAGAACAGAGGGCTTCTTGGTGTATAATGCAGTAAAACTGCATGAGATCTTCAGCGTTTATGTTTTTTTCTTGCAGATGCTTTTTCAGCAAAGTAACTAGCCCAGAATTGACACCAATCATCGAAGGAGCACCGTCAAGAGTATATCAACTCCTCTGGTTTGACCTTTCAATGAACACATTCCTAATAACTCTTCTAAGACTTCAAAATCTTGAGTAACACCTCGTATGAATATGAGAAGCTGAGCTGTGGAACTAATATCAGTGGATTCGTCGACTGCTAATGAAAAAAATTCAATGATCTTAGTTTTTTCATTTAATTGTTCCGCAATATTACCTGACAAAGACATAATTCGTCTTTGGATAGTCATATGATTCAGTTGAATTTTCTCAAACTTTTTTGCTGCTTCTGGACACATTTTCTTAGCGGCAATTTCTATGCATTCTTTTACAAAATCCCCATCATTGAAGGGGCGATTTCGCTTTGCTATCATTCGAGAAATTTCATAACTAACTTCTGTAGCTGTTTCTGAATCTTGAATGGGTTTTGTAAACATAGCTTGCTGACCAGTAAGCTCCCGTTTTAAAGACAACATTTTTTGCTTTCTTAATTCGCCTGTAAACTTGGTAAAAGTAGGATGCTGCGTTTCATAGTGCCTTTTTACATTATATTCCTTTGCAATCGCAACAGAATTCTTGCAAATTAAACAAACGACTTTGTTATGCGACCATACAAAAAAGTATTTCTCAGTCGAAATTTCTTGAAACTGCCGATTTTCATCTTTAACCTTACGTTTTTTACTAGGCCCTGGCTTGTCCATGTTGCGTTCTAATCCTGGCTATGATTAACACAGCACCTAAAAACAATTACAGTACCTACTTAAATTACCCATCCTTTTTTAAATTACCAAAAATAATTGATTAAATATGTAGGGACACACTTATTAATAACAGAGTTTTACTTACGATTTCACAACACAATTATACACGGCACTTGACGGGAAATCTACGTTGAATGTGGATCAAAATATATGACACCGGCTAGTCAAGTTAAAATCTACACTAGAACTATTGACACTTCACTCAAATTAAAACCGAACTGTCGGTCGCTGCGGTTAGCGTGGCTTTTATACCGCGCGTATAGAGTCGAAAACTGTCTGGAGAAATCTCGAAACCGACTTTGGAAGCTTCGTGTATCTACCTACGCGAGCAATCGGGAATTCAGGACTATTGCTATCTCGCTTGCTCAAACATAACAATATAACCCGTGGATAAGCCGCCACCGCGCTGCCGTCGTCGCCGCACCGCCGGCCGCGGTGTTTCCTCAAGAAAACGAATTTAACCGAGATCGGCACGAACATTACCAACCGCTGTTTCCGACGCATTCACGGCGCCCCGTGAAAATTTGTCGAGGGTCGCGCAGCGACCCGAGACAAATTTTCTGGGCTTTTCTAAACTCGAAATTTTACTTCATGCGCCACGCGTATAAAACAGTAATTTAACGAGATATTTAAAAACACACAAAAGACATTTTTCAAATTAATCCTCACAATTTATTTGAATTATTTTTGACGATTCAAAATCTTTTGTAAGTATTCGAATCCTTTTATAACTATTCGAATCCCTTTATAAGGATTCGAATCACCCACATTTGGATTCGAATACGAATCCTTTTAAAAAAATGAACGAATCCGGATCACGAATCCACTAAAGTTTTCGAATGCCTCTTTTGAATCCTCTAAAAGGATTCGAATCCTGAATGATTCGAATCCTACCCAGCTCTGGTACAGGTATTATTTTATTATTTATGTTGTTAATTTTTGTAAATATTCTTGATGAAATTGTAAAAAAAGAAACAATGCTTGTTTATTTTGAACTTCACACTAAAGTGTATTAGAGCGTATTCACACACGGCCACTAATAGCCACTAAAAAATGGACGTACTAGTGAATGCGTCAGTTTGATTCTCTACTTTCTGATCACATTTTATGGCGTGGCTGTGTGTGTGAATGCTACCATTTATGTGCAGCCATTGTCATTTGTCGGGCGTTTGTGGCGCAACAAAAAGGCCAGTGTGAACACACTCTTATACGCCTGGCACATGAAGTAAATATTTCGAGATTAGAAAAGCCGAAAAATTTGGATTAATCGCTTCGCTACGCGAACAATCCAAATTTTCAGGCTTCTCTAAACTCTAAGTTTTACTTCATGCTTAGTCTGGGAGTGGAAAACACTAAAGCTATAATTTTAAACAACAAATATTTGTTGATAAAAAAACGCCCTGTATATTTTTAAACTTTTACATATTTGAAAATCCAATATCCAATAAAAAAACGCCCTTTATATTTTTAAACTTTTACATATTTTAAAATCCAATATCATTCTGATGATATTTCATGAAAATCAATCAAGGTGTTGAGATATTATTTTTTTACAAGTCTTTTTATTAGAAACCAAGCTAAACTGACATAATTCTAACTTTACGTATTCAAATAAAAATTTTCAGGCTTACCTAAACTCTTTTTTCTGGACCACTATTAAATATTGAATATTTTAGTTTTGTTGAACATCCTGAGGGAAAGACCGTGACAGACGAGTTCCTAAAGAGCGGCAGGTACGAAATCGAAGTGATGGGAACAAGATACCCGGCCGCCCTTCATTTCAACAGCCCCTTCGATCCTAAGAACCAAAGGGTGATGGGGCACTATGAGCACCATTTCCAGGAGCAATCGCATTTTGAAGACTGATTCCTCCTTTAGTTTCTAAGTTTTACTTATTTACAAAAAAAAACTATTTTATTTGATTAAGTTATAAAAGAATATTGTTTACTTAATATTAATTTCTATATAAAATAAATATTTTTCTAGTTTTATTACAATAATAATTAAATTGTTAGTTTTTTCAAGAAACCGAAGCAACAATAGCGCCTTGCGATCACAGTGGAGAACCGCTAAACGGACCACTCATTTTAAATAGAATAGAATAAACTAGTGATGGGCAAGATCGATCATTGCAAAGATCGATCAATCAATGATCGATCAGTTGAAGTATCGAGCCGCTCGATCCGATCGATCTGATCAGAAAGAACGAGCCGATCGAAAAGATCGATCCGATCGAAAAGATTGATCCAATCGAAAAGATCGATCCGATCGAGCCGCTCGATCTCTTTGAGCAGCTCGATCTTTTTGATCTTTTCGAACTTGCAAGGATCGATCAGTCGATCTTTTTTGATCGATCTTGCCCATCACTAGAAGAAACCGAAACACCCGGATTTTGAAATAGAAAAATGTAGATAAATACAGGGTTTCCATATTTTAACATAATCTATGGAGATCTGTTATTTGAAGAGATAAAGATTCTGTTGAAATATGGACACCCTGTATATCAATCAACTACTTTCGAAACTTAGTAAGTCCTGACTTTACAAATAAATGTCCTCGTAATTCAGATATTAATAACTTACCAATATTAGTATAAACATCTGTTCAAAATACTTATTATAAATCACTCATGATAAAGTTATACGAGCCATAAAAAAAATTAAAAGGATTACGCAGCTCATATAATAATTAAGTAGTATTTTGTGCTCCTTTCAAATTTTACATTTTAAACTTACGACGTTTCAGAACTAGTCGATCGATATTAATATTTGTACTTACCTTTTTCCCTGTAGCTGACAGGAAAAGACTTTCAAAAAGCTATATGATTCGTAAAAGCCATATGATTCGATCCCAATTCTTAAGAAAATTGATCTAATTTTTGAACACTGTATAATACAGAAACTATAATGATATTAAATTCTTGTACGAAATGTTCTATTTTCATACCATTTTATCATGAAGGCATGGGTATTTTGATTCACGTGAGTTTATATACAAACATAATTTCAACGGCAGAATTATCATTTCTTGAGGTTTCTGTTTACAGAGCGTTAAATTTTATGATTTTAAAAGCCTTACACAATTATTTAAGGTGCCATTTGTGCAGCAACTGGTTATTGTAACAAAAACTTAATGGTGCAAAGACCTGACGTTGCTGCTATCTAATAGCGCTATCAGTAAACAAGTGAACCAACCGATTCCATGGAATGAACGATTTCTACTTTACCATCCATTAATATTTTATATTTATTATATCGGGTGATCAGACTCAAATGTCCGGGGTTGGCGACAAAAAAATTTCTAAATTAGTACATTTATTTGTTTGAAAGTTTACAAACATGATTAATTTATTATTTCCGCTGAACTATCAGACATTGTGCTGTCACTTGTGTTTATTGTTTTATTAAGACAATGTTGTTTACAATACCTAACGATATATTTATTGTTATGGCGCGCGCACTTTTGAAGTGGAACCCAGAACGAAGATGGCACCTGGACCCATGCCCGGATACAAGGTATAAGACCGGCCCAGGAAAAATATTTTCCTACCGGCCCATTAGTAGCCAAGGCCCGGCTCTCAAGAGGGCACCGGCCGGAAATTGTCCCGGTGTCCCGACGGTTGTATCCATGCCTGCCTAGACCTTTGTTTAGAGTGTGAAGGTGGTCATTTTGAACATTTACTCGTCAGTATGGATATTTATACATTTATTTTTGTTTGTTACATATCAAATAAAGTTTTCATTAAGAAGATTGTTTCTCCCACATCTGTGATTAAGCAACCTTGACTCCGCTTTGGATAAAGACAAGTTCAATATGATCACGTTGATTTGAATACAAACATTTATCCAAAAAACATTACCTGTTTATTTTATTGATTACCTAATCTTTGACTCGATTTATTTAAATGAAAACAGCTACGATTGCATCGATTAATAAGTCTTTTTAAAGAAAAAAATATTTGCTATTGTTCAACATTTTATATCCCACAGAACCTTGTGAAACATAAAGATAACGAATACAAATACTATCCAGTTTATAACATAACCAAAACATAACTTTCGTGTAGCAGATTGAAACCGGATATGGAATAAATCATGATAGCCAACTATTCAATCATACCCCCTTCAATTTAGTATTGCCAATTCAGGACAGTTGACTTTGATCACCTGGTATTTTCTAGTATTTCAGTTTTTATTAAATAAATTCATTTTATTGCTATTTGTATCGCAAAGTGACTATATTTATTATTAAAACAATGATTCCACTACTTCTACTTAAAATTAACCGTCAACTGTTTACATAGTGCATATGCCTTCATATTATTTTTTTTAACAAAATTTTCATCGTGTAATACAGAGACATTTCATTTCATAACATTTTTTGAGACAAAATTTTAATGCCAGTTTTTTGTTTAAAAAAAAATTTCATATGGGCTTTAGGCTCGTGGAAAATTCTTGGACTAGGAAACCTAACCATAGAATAACTTTTAAATTGAAAAAAAAACAAACTTATCCTGTAAAAAAAATGAAAGTCACTAAATGAAATTAACAATATTCTAAAACATTTATTAACATCCTTTTTCGCATCCACAAAAACATAGTAGCCTTAACTAACCTTGCATTTGTACTAATTATTTAACTGCTATGAGCTACTTCGACAAAAACAAAAGAAAATCGAAAAAACAAAGAACCTCTGATAAACTTAAACCCTAAGATATGTCCGGCTGAACCAATTTGGCACCGATGATTCTTAAACGAAAACGCCTTTATACACGATACTCACTAATCTCTAAATTAAATTATATTAAAAATAAATAAACTGAACACAATATTATATAATCGATTAAATAATAAAGACGGAATGTAAAAATTATGTGATAACGTGATGCTGGGTTCGTATACGCTTGTGTCCGGCGGTGTGTCCAGAATGGTGCCTTTGTGTAGGTTGCATACATGGAGTGCGGGTTGTTTTGCGTAAGAGGGAGGTGGGGCCCTCGAACCAGAGCTCGAGGGAATAGAGGGAGGCTAGTTGGCTGAGTTTCTCCCGCTCGGCGCCCCATAACCGGAGTTCGGATTTTGTCGCATCTTGGAGGAAACGGGCGACGCGTTCGTTGGCGCTGGTGTTTATGCTAAAGCCCGGTCGTTCATCACCCAAACGTCTACATCCTAAATTTAAGATAATATAAGTATGAATTAAATTGCCAATACAGTAGAACCTCGCTATACCGGGCCTCGAGATACCGTGATTCGGATATATCGGGGTCATTTTTCAGGTTTCTTTTTTTTTAAAAGATGTTAATTTTAACAATTGACTGCGTACCGCCCTGATTAGGTAAAACGTTCCGGTGTCATTATTGTATTATATAGTATGTCTTGTTATGTAGGTGGCTACTGCACATATGTGTATATATATATATGTATATATATATATACTGTGATATATATATGCGCGTGTGTGTATGTGACTATTATACAAATTACATATATTCTGATATACCGTGTTTCCTTATATCGTGCTAGGTATAGCCAAAAGCCATCCCGGTATAGCGAGGTTCTACTGTACTTGGTTGTAGAATACTCAAAAAAAAGCGATTCATTTTGTAATCTAGAGATTACGAAAAATCGCACTTTTAATGTTTTAAAATAATAAAGGGTGGGAGTTTTTTAAATGGAAGTATTCGAATATTTATTCAAAAACATATTAAAATATTCGATTTATATGAACTTTCTAATTATTCAACTATTTATATATTCCAACTTCAATGTTTTTGAATAAATATTGGATTACTTTAATTTAAAAAATTCCCAGTATTAATCCTTATTTTATTTTAATCTTGTGATGGATTAAGAATAAGTAAGTGTGATTTTGAACTTCAAATTAAATCAGTGTTTTACATACCTGGCGCAAGAAGTAAATATTCCGAGTTTAGAACAAACTAAATTTTCAGGCTTTTCTAAACTCAAAATATTTACTTCATGCTTAACCTGGGAGTGGAAAACCCTTGATAAAAAACTATTAAAACCTTTAATGACAACACCAGGTTCTTTAAAAAATTGAATAACAAGATAATTAATGAAACTCGTAAAGATTATAACAATAACTATAGTTTGTGATTGTTTTCCATTTTCTTTGAGAAATCGGTGTTGTCAATAAAGGTTCTGATGGCTGCCGAACGAGTATTTTCCACTCCCAGATTAAGCATGAAGTAAATTTTCAGGCTTTTCTAAGCTCGAAATTTTAGTTTATGCGCCACGAGTATTAAACACTGATTGAAGTTTAAAATATACTATCAAGCATAGGAATTTTTCATTTCAAGTATTTAAATATTTATTGAAAAACATATTGAAATATTTGAATTAATCAAATATTAAAAATTCGTTCTAAGACATATTCAAATTATACGAACATTCAGATATGTGAATAATTTAGAGATTATTCTCACAAATTTTATTATTTATCTAAAACCTGGGTCTCCAAACTATCTTCTTCGCGGGCCACAAATACAATTCTACATAATAAAGTCGGCCAAGACCCGATTAATTTTATAAAATTATGAAAAATTTAAGGAACAATTGTTACAATATTTCAAAATATGACATTTACAAAAAAAATTACAAACAATCGCGGGCCGGATTCATGCAAGTCGCGGGCCGGATTTGGCCCGCGGGCCGTAGTTTGGAGACCACTGATCTAAAAGAATGAATCAATCAAAAAACTAACCAGCACGAAATTCCCTAGAATCATCATTCCACGATGACTGATCCACAAATGAAGCCGTTTCTTGTGATGGCGCCCAATCCGTCAACTCATCATCCCCTTCATGCCCTTCGCCCCCGCTCCAACTCAAACTACTCTCACTCGCTAACTCACACGAATCATTAACGTACTGCGTTTCCATCCTATCACACTAAAACGAAGAAAACATCAACAAAAACCCGCCCATCTTCAAACAAACCCACTTACATCAGCGACATCGAGCGGCTGGCAAAACTTCTCGATCTTATCGACAACGCTCGGATGCAACGGCTTGATCTTCGAGTTAAACCTGTGCGAATGCCCGTTCTCCAAAATATCTATCCTCTGCGGGCGCTTTCTCTTCCCCACCGGAGGAATCGGCGTCTCATCAACACTCATCCTCTTCAACTTCCTCTTCCTGCGCATGCTCGGCCTCGCCGGAGAATGCTCGTTGAAAGAATCGCTCTCTAAACTATGACTAACACCTAAAATTCACACAATCAATCGTGTTTATAAAATTCCCTTTTTGATGGTGTACCTAATTTTTTGTATCGCCCCCGGATAAAGTTGTGCACCGAGCTCTTCATCCTTAGGGATTGCGTTCTGGAATTGAGAGCGTTCGAAACGGCGAAACTGAAAGACATTTCGTCTGAATCGGAGTGGTGACCGTTTTGGGAAACTGTCGTTTTTGATTTATCTCCATGTCTTATTTCGGAATTGCTACTCGAGCTTTCCTCTGATCTGTCTCCTGATTTAATGCAAATATCTATAAAACATTATTTTGCTTTCAAACGCATTTTTGTTAAATTTCTTATTTTCTTTAATTACAAATAAAATTGTTTCACTTAATTTTATTAGTTTATAATGCTAAAATGATTGTGTAATGCAATAAATGATTGTGTGAAAGTCAGATATGCATAAAAGTAAGTTTTTGTTTATATTAAAATTAATGTATAAAACTTATACAGCCTTATTAATGGACAACAGCATACAGCTATAACACAGTTCTAGGGATGATATTAATATTTTCGGATTAATAAAACGTTTTAATAGATTACTATTGTTAGTTTACAACTAATAATAGCCCTAGTTTAAGTCTTATACATAACCTATAATCTGTTTTTTTTTAATAAGACCAATCAAATTTAACATTTCAAGAATTTATTGGTGTGATGCAGGTTGTGCGCTTTAGGTTAGGACAAGATTAATCTCGCATGTTATGTTATAAACAGAGCTGGGCAGGATTCGAATCCTTTTAGAATATTCAAAAGAGGCATTCGAATACTTTAGTTCAACTGGATTCGTGATCCGGATTCGTTACATTTTTTTTAGAGGATACGTATTCGAATCCAAATGTGGGTAATTCGAATCTTTATAGAAGGATTCGAATATTTATAAAAGGATTCGTATACTTACAAAAGGATTTGAATCGTCAAAAATAATTCGAATTGTAAGAATTAACATGAAAAATGTCTTTTGTGTGTTTTTAAAATTCTTGTTAAATCACTGTTTTGTACGCGTGGCGCATGAAGTAAAATTACGAGTTTAGAAAAGCCCAGAAAATTTGTCTCGGGTCGCTGCGCGACCCTCGACAAATTTTCACAGGGCTTTTCTAAACTCGTAATTTTACTTCATGCTTAGTCTGGGAGTGGAAACGCTCATTTGAAACTTCAAACTGAATGCTTTGATAAAAACATTAAATGACTAAAAATGTTTTTAAAAATAATAAGCTAGTTTTCAAAATTTTGTTTAATATTATTTGAAGTAAAGCTGACATGGTAGCCACAATTTGAACAATATCTGCCTCCTTCATTATCTTTCCAGTTATATGTTCAAATTTTGAAACAGTTCTAAATATGTGTTGTTTAGTTGCAAGTTGTAGCGTTCTCCTTTTTTGAAACTATCCACATCGTGACAATTTATTTAACAAATTACTATTTATTTGTCACTTTGATAATTATACACTAACATCTCAAAATTTGATGTTTAAAATACTGTTAAAGCAGGAGTCATAGGCGTAGCGTCCTATGGCCTGGGGGGGGGGGCTTAGCCCCCCCCAGGATTTCATTAGCCCCCCCCCCCCAGAATTCTCAAGGCGCCAACCCGTATAATTAATATTTTCAACAAAATAGTTATTTCCGAATAACATTTTCATATTATGCTGAAATATATTTTGTACTTTGACTGTATAATAATTACCCGAACACATTATGTATATATGTATGTACACAGGAAATAATTTAATTTGTTTATTGTGATAGAATTTATTGTTATTTAATATTAATTTCTCCGCACAAATAATATCGGAGAATTGCATTTAAATATTATTGCCTTGAGCTGGCCATATGGACTAGTATTCGAGGCAAAAATAAAAATATTTATTTTCTAATTTTTCCTAAATGTCATTACCAAAATCAATAATCGTTATTACAAAGTCAATATTATTCGTTTATCATTTCCCACATAAAATGGCATTTTAATAACTTTACAATAATTAATTACGAAATATATTTGTACAACCACATAAAACATTGCAATAAAACTCGAAAATAATATGATAAATTAAAATCTCCGACAGTATTTTTTTACAATCTTGTGTCGAACATACACTGATCCAAATCTTTTGAGGGTGCCCGCCGCCGCCGCGCGGCGGTGTTTCGTTTGTATATATCTCTTTGAGATTCACCGCAAGCGGCAGTAAAACTTTCCGATATTTTAACTAGACTCAGCAAAATACATACTGTACTAGACCTTACTTTCTGCCGCCTAACTGCGTGTTTTTGGCAATTTACATTTGTCGGCCACAAATCTTAACGCCGCGCCGTTTACGTTAAACCCGAACCGCGTGATTTAGAAGAAACATCGCAGTTTTTTTCTTGTAAACAAATAAGTGTTGAAAGTATCTAAATAGAAAGTGTTTAATATTATTGCAGCTAATAAACTAATAATAAGTAGTAATAATTAAATAATATTACCAATAGTGTGGAAATTTTGTTGAACTGAAGTTGAAGTTGTGTTGGAATTATTTGTGTAAATATTTTTCCTTTGGACACATTTGTGTGTTTAAAAACATTTTTAAAATGAGTTTTGATATACGAAAATATTTCAAGAAATCCAAATCTCCATCTCTTACGGAACAGAACAGTCCTACTCCTAAAGATACTAAACCGACTAAACGTGTAGTGGACAATGAACCTGTCACTAGTAGCTCAAAATCTTACGTCAGTCTTCCTCCAGAATGCAATAAAGAAAACATTCAGAATGAACCTGTGGCGAGTACTTCGAAATCTCTTGACAGTGATATAGCAGCATCATCACAAATATTATCTTTAGTTGACGATTTAGGCACCATTGATGCGGGTCCAATTCAACCGAAATTGCTAAAGTATCCAAACAGTTTTATGAGTGGCCAAAACCGATCTTTTAATTGTAAATATTTTAATGAATTTAAATGGCTAGAATATAGTATTAAGCAAGACAGAGTATTCTGTTTCGCATGCAGACATTTTTGTTTTGGGAACATACGAGAACAAAACGAAGTTTTTATAAAAAAAGGATTTAATTCGTGAAAAACACGCATCTTCCATAAATCATCGACAATGCCAGGATAAGTGGCTTACATATAAACAGCAAGAAGCAAAACAATCAAATGTGCTTAGTCTAGTGCAAAATAAAAGCAAAGAAGAGAATATGGAAAAAGAAGATTATGTAAAAAAGCTTATCGATGTAGTAATATTACTGGGTCGTACTGGTTATCCTTTCAGGGGGCATGATGAAACTAAAACATCCGTCAATAAAGGATTGTTTTTAGAAACAGGGGAATTGTTATCCAAATACGATAAATTTTTTGAAACATATTTTTCCAAAAAAATGTATTTGAGCCCCCAAATACAAAATGAGATGTTATCAATTATATCATCTGAAGTGCTGTTAACCGTTTCAAAGGAGATTCGTCAGGGTGGAGCAGTGGCAGTTATTATGGACGAAGCTCGATGTTTTAAAGAAGAGCAAATGTCAATAATATTAAGGTATCCTAAAGACTTAGATATAGAAGAACATTTTATTGGGTTTATAAATTGCTCCGAATCGTGCGATGCAGAGAATTTAGTTCGCCTTTTAAATGAAAATTTGAAAAAACTTAATATTCATGACATTCCTATAATTGCCCAATCATATGATGGTGCCTCTGTTATGTCCGGAAAACATAAAGGTGTTCAAGCAGTAGTAAAGCAAAACCACCATGTGCTGTTTATACTCATTGTTTAGCACACAAATTAAATTTAGTTATTGTGAATAGCTGTCAAAACATTCCAACAGCTATAGATTTTTTTTAATACTATGGAAGCTATTTACAATCATTATGGAAAACCAGCCAATCATAAACCGCTCAAAGATCTTCAGGCCACATTAGGCATAACACATAAAGCAATTAACAGCTTAAGTACTACAAGATGGTCGTGTAGATACCAAAATTGTGTAGCAATAAAAGAAAACTATGATGCCATTTGCAATGACCTAGAATATGAAATTAGAGAAAGAAAAGATAAAGATGCAGTAGAGGCACGGGGAATATTAATCTCCATCACATCTGCTACATTTGTGGTAACATTATTTATTTTCCAAGAAATATTAACGAATTTAAACATACTGAGTAATTATCTACAAAAAAAAGACATAACGTTGGGCAGTGCAAATGTATTGATAATTGGTGTTCTTTCCACATTGAAACAACAACGGGAAGATTTTAAACCAATGTGGGAAAACATTTTGAAATTTTCAGAGGAAAGAGATATTTCTTTAACAATTCCCAGGTTATCAAAAAAAAGAAAATTTGTTCAAAATGTCAAATATGCTGATTTTATCGTTGAATCCCACATTCCTGGCAACACCGAGGAACCAGTTGAAGATGAAGGTTATTGGCGCCGAATTTACTTTCAAGTATTGGATCAAATAATTAATAATATGGAAACCAGATTCCAATCAATTGATTTCGCGTCGTCGTTAGACAATTTCCTCAAATTGGATTTCAATGGCGGCAGATTTTTCGTTGAATTCTACAAACAATTATTTCCCGTAGATATGGATATATTAGAATCAGAAATGAAAGTTATGAAAAACTTTATGAGTGCAGAAAGACACTCTCTGGATGAATTAAAGTTACATATAAATGAAAAACTTGTACCTAATCTCTATAAGTTCTGGCAAATTGCTAGAACTGTCCCAGTCTCATCTGCATCCGCGGAAAGAAGCTTCAGCGCAATGAGACGTGTGAAAACTTATCTCAGAACTACAATGAGCCAAGAGAGGTTTAGTGATTGCGCTATTCTACATATAGAGGGAGACCTAGTTAAAAAGCTGGATTTATCTATATTAACTTCCAAATTTAAGTCAGCAAAGGCACGCCGCCATCTGGTGTAAATAAAGTAAGATATAAGTTATAGTATATAAAACATGAAAACATCCTGCAGTAAATTTTTTCAATTTTCAGTATGGGTTTGGTTTCCATGTTGTAGTCTATGAAGACACCACTTAAAACAATAATTCATAAATTATGAACAACAATTTCTTCTTCTTTATATTAGTATTGTTTATTTATTATTTTATATTAAAATTTATAGGTTTGTAAAATGTTAGACTCATTTATTATTTATTTCAATAAAAAATATATTGTATAATTAACAAGTATAATTTTCTCCGAATATTATAATGACGATATAAATAGCGATTTTTCAAAACTCTTTTGTCCATTTTCTTATTTCAATGATAAAAACTACATTAAAAATATAAAATTACATGTATGCTTATGAAACTTAAATGTTTAACTTACAGTTTATATAGAAAATAAGTTATTCCATCTAAACAAAATATTTGTAAATGATAGATACAGTTAATATGCCCTTTTTAGTTCAAGCTCACAAAAACAGTTATTTTACAAACTCATTTCAGACTGTATAATGAAAAATGGTTGATATATTTCGTATAGATAGGTGAATTCAACATTAGATACGGTAAGTGGACATGTTTAAGAAATAGTAATATATAATTATTATTATTTGCGAATACTAATACCACTAAGATAAAAATAAATCAATTTTCTCTTGAATTAGATTTTCGCCCGTTTTACATTCAGCAATGGGCCTATAGCCCCCCCAGAATTTTGCCTTCGCTACGCCTATGGCAGGAGTGCAACTGTTCGAAGTAAATACACCCTAAGTTTGGTAATATTAAAAAAAAAACAGAGTTTAGATGGTCATAACAGAATATTGTTATTTAAAATTTAAATAATTATGCTATAAATCTACATACCTGATCAGTATATTTTAAATTTCCTTAAATTAGAATATCCTAAATTTGATTTGCAACATAACCTTACAATTATTTAATTACAATGAATACGTAAAAATGCAATGTTGCTACATTCATTTCATCAATAGTTCAAAACATGTAAATTTTGTTCTATTAATACAAAATGTTAGTATGGTGTTTGTACTCGTCTAGTAGAGATTAACTAGCCTTAAACTGTAATGATATAACCGGCAATTATATTAATAAGGCTGATATTGTTTAAATAAACTAGACCTTATCAAATAGGCTTAAAACTAATGATAATCAAACAATTATTACTTATTCACAATGTAATCATATCAATGAATAATATTTCCCACAATCACAACAATTCGCTCATTAACACCTTTCAATTCCACACCTTAACAATTCCCTCTCTTATTTAATATAGAAGAATTTTGCATTAAAAAACAAGAATTGCTTTCTCTTTTTTTATACAAATTATTTTTTCACTTTCTACAGTGCAAATTACAAAACATTTCAGGAATTATTAACACAATCAAAATTAAGGGAACAAATTAATTTCATAAAAAAAGTAATGTAAGAAAAATGTAATTATGATTATTTTCATTCTTAAAATTAGAATTATTTTAATAAACCCAAATTGTTTCATAATTTAAAGATAGTTTTAAACTTAATCGTGTGATTTATCGACTACTAATTGAAGCTTAAATGTTATTTATTTTTATTCATAATTATAAAATTGTTTTATATTGATTATTTTTTGTGATTATAATGTTTAGAAAATTATTTCAAATGAATTCTTTTGTATGATTATTAAAAAACAGTCTAGAAGTTAACACACTCAACTTTCTAAATTGTCTTTCTCAATTGCGTTTTAAAAGCTTAAACTAATAAAAAAAAATAAGCAAGATGTTCTAATGCAAATGAGAATCATAAATAAACAGGAGTATAAATACACTGCATCACTGTCTCCACATAACTTTTGTTATCTAAATGATAATAATTGCTTGAGAAAGCCTTTGAGAAAACGTAACACCTGCCCCTCATCCATTTACCCGCTTTTTCCGAAAAGAAAAACATACCACCCACGTGAGAAGACGCGGTCTTATTTCGTCGATTTCCCCGCGCGATTTTCACCATTCAACACCCCCAAACAACCGTTGAATTATACACACTATGAAATGTCGAGATTTTCGCGTTGATTTTGGAGCAATACTTACGTAAATTGCCAGCGGATCTAGTCCTTCTCCTCATGCCCCATTTTCGGCCAGTATCCAAAGTGATAGGCCCACAGGACTCGGACTCTTCTAAAGCTATCGTCAGATCCTGAGCCAAATGTTCCATTTTGGTGGTGTGTAACAATAGAACTGGAATTTTTCGTAAATCACGGAAAATTATTCTTGCTTTTTTGCGTGAATGCAATTGAAAATATAAACACCCAACGATCACTGTCAATTTGACGTTTGTCCGTCAAGGGAAATCGGTAACAAAACATCCATGTTTACCAACTGATTTTATGTATTTTATTTGTATAATGAAAAATCCTGAATCATAACCATTTTATGATTGCAAATCTAATATAATTCATATATAATGTCAAGGGTGTCAATAATAATCCTAAAAATGTATAAATAAGGCTCACATTGAAAAAAAAAATGACAGATAAGAGAAGAATAGATAGAAAAGTGTTTATTATCTTAAAGTTGGCTACATTTATGTGATCTAAAAATAGCGCTAATTATAAAAATATTTCATAATAATTCAAAGTAACAATCAAATAATTCAAAGGTTTGTTTTTTATTCTTCATTTGCTCTCAAATTAAATGCAAGTCTTTAAAGAAAACATTCTAATACTACTTTGAAACCTATCTAATTTTGAATGTGACGCCTTTTTTAGCGCACAAAACTGCTACCAACATAAGAACGAAATAAACATTTCTATCCATATTTGTATTGTCAATCATATATAGGTTATGTAATTTTAGAGGTTATGTTTGGATGAATAAAATACAATTAAACTGCCGAAAACCTCCATTACTTTTAGTATTTAAATGAATTATGATGAGTTTGAAAGAAAAACGGCTTACCAAAAAATCCAAACGCGATGCCTCAAAGAAAAAGAGTAAAGGGGAAAATTTGTCCTCGGATTCAGGGGGTGAAGATGAACATGAGTTATTCTTTTACTCTAGTGATAGAGTTCAGTTAATGAAAGAAGTTCTCAAGATACTGAAATCGAAAAAGATTAAATCTTTAGCACCAGATTCACTTAAGGTAATTTATAAATCGATAATTAAAAAGGTTATCAAAGATATTCTTGTTGGAGTTACTTAAAGTGTTAGTTATAAATTATTCATCTGCCTGATGAAGCCACTGTGTGGCGAAACAATTGTTGCAGTGTCAATCAATAAACAGTGAAATCTTAACCAAGTGTGTTATTTACTAAAAGTTTTTGATATGGAATTTCACCAAGTAACAGCCTCAACTATTAAATTTTTATAAATTAGTAGTAGTGATATTCCTTTATCTTCACTATTTCATTTAAATTAATAAAGGAATAAAACTACTACTAATATATATATATTAAAAAGTTTACTTCAAATTAACTTAAAAATTTTGATCAACTCTGTAATTTTTTGTAGAATTTAGATATGGAAGAAATTAATACAATGTTACTTGAAGAGTTACTAGGAATATCTAACAAGAGATTGAAAAAAATTTTGGATGGACAGAATGCGGATGACGAAAGCAGCTCGTCCTCTGAAGACGGTGATAAAAACGATAAACCGATAGATATAATTTCCTTGGATGATGTTTCTGATGATGATCTCTGCATAATAGAAGACGAACCTAGTGAAAAAAACAAAAAAGATCCCAAAAACGGTAAGTTTAAAAACGTTCAACTCGAGTTCAAACCGAACTTGAGTTCAAGATGACAATTCACATTGTTCTAATGTCACATTGAACTCGAGTTCAGAGTTGAACCGAGTCAACATGTTTGGCGCAACTGGCACTAAGATTAAAGAAAACGCGAATTAAATTCTAAAACACCTTTTTTTTAGATAAATCAAAAAATTCAAAGAAGCACAAAATTAAAAAGGAACCAAAGGAGAAAAAAAAAATTAAAGAAGAGCCCGTTACTGAGAAAGATAAGTTATTGAGTGTATTGGAGCTGCTTGAATTGCAAGCCCGTGCACGGGCTATTCGTTCACAAATAGCTTTAGAAACTGAAAACAAACCGAAAGACCCCACACCGCCGCCTGCGGTGGGAGATGAGGAAAGTGACGAAGACGCTGTTATAGTTGAAGTTGCACAAACACCTAAAGAAATCGTGATTAGTTCGAGCGAATCCGAAAATGAAAATGATAAATCTACAAATAACGAAATGAATAATGATAAAACTAAGTCTTCTACAGAGAATACAATAAATGATATAATTAATTCTACTGATAAGGAAATAATCAATGATAAAAATAATTCATCGAACAACGAAAATATTATTGATAAAACAAATTTATCTACTAAAGAACAAAATAATGATAAAACTAATTCTACTGATAAAGAAATAAGTAATGATAAAAGTAAATCTGATAAAGAAAGAATAATTGGTAAATCTGATAAAGATAGAATAATTGTAACTATTTTGAATAAAAATGGTTCTGATAGAATTAGTTTAGATCGATCAAATAAAAATAATTCTGATGAAGAGGAGTCAAATAAAAATAATGATGCAATGAAACATTTTGAAACATCAAAGGAATCTAATTCTAGTGAAACGAATGAAAATGCTTTAAATAAAAATTTAGAATCTAATAAAGATGGTGAATCCAATAAATCTCCAAGAGATTCTGTTTCTGATATTCCTTTGCCTAGAATTGAAAGTGGGAAATCTCCAGAAGCACAAAACGGTAGCAAAAACATCTCAAGGCAAGAAGTTTATTCGGGAAATAAGACTGATAGTGATGATGATGTGATACACTTGGATGTTGTTGAAATCGAAGGGATTGATGATTAAAAAAAATATATACTTATTAATGGTTTGTAAATTAAATTCACTTGGTTTTGTTTCACTTATATGTATTATTTTCTACTATTTTCGGCTTAATGCCATTATCAAGAATTCTTGATAATGGCATTAAGCCGAAACTTGTAAAAATTAAAATACATATAAGTGAAACAAAACCAAGTGAATTTAATTTACAAACCATTATATTTTAAAATGTTTTACCAAGTGATTAATGAGAAAAAAGTGTCCGATAAATATATACTTATTGCTTGATTTATTATTAAACAAGGAATATAAACTCTGTTCACACTTTATTCTCACCGCAGTAGGCTTTGTTAGGGTTTGTGACAATCAGGGCTATTCCGTACACAAAATGTTAAATTTAACGTACATGTTATTCGTTAACATCACAGTCTAAGCACATTTAATACTTGATATGAATACTTAGATTGTGTGAGTATATTAACGTACATGTTAAATATAACATTTCGTGTATGGCATCAGGGAGATTTTGTTATTGTATTTTTTTGGTTATGTGAATTGCAATATTGCGTTTTATAATATCCCTCATTTACATGTAAAAATATAACTTTTGGCATTTTGCCACAATGTTTCTTCTTTTGCGTTTTTTTATGGCCTTGATATCTAAGCCCTGTTGACCAGTCACAGTATTAATTAAACAAATGTTTGTTTAACCATTTAAATAAATAAATATAGGGGTAGTTATTAAAGGAAATGGTTATATGAATGATTGTAGTTATTTTGATAATTAAATTGTTGGAGTATCGACTGAATTTAAAATTTGGACTAACGCTCTTCCTGAGGGAATAGGAAAAGGAAAATACGTGCAGTTAGCAGGATGAGGTATACTAAAAGGGAATGCAAGGAATAGGAATATGAAAATGGATGTGACTGAAAGGATGCAAAAGGATAGGAGTCTAACCACGTGCTGGCTTTGCATTTTAATTTTTGCGCAGCGGTCCGACCTGCTCGGGATCTGGACACAGATTTGCCACAATATTTGGCAACGTTTCATTGAAATTATAGGTTAATAACATACATCAATTATTATTATATGCCAATATAAGGAGAAAAAAAACAAAAACGGTGAGAATAAAATGTGAAGAGAGTTTATTTCGATTTCCACTTCATGTTGTAATTACTTAAATGTAATTATTAGAGCTCTGAAAATATTATATTAACATTAGCCAAAAGGGAATTTTAAATGATTCTTGTATGGCAATTTTATTTTTATATTTTAAAGAATTCATCTATAATAGTTTTATGTTCAAAAAGTTTATTATGATTATGTTTTCATCTAGAAGTGTAATTGTGTAGCAGTGAATTAATTTATTCATAATTTAATTAAAAGAAAGCACAAGTTACAGTTTTTTTATTTTCCAACAATGATCCCAAATTACATATTACACCGACTTCTCCAAGGCATTGATCGTGTCCACCATGGTATACTCGTTTCTAAACTTTCCAACATGGGTCTAGATGATATGAGTACGAAATGGATTAATACTTACCTTACCAATAGAACTCAATTTGTTAAAATCAATAACCACGTTTCTAGGTGTATTGATGTCACCTCGGGTGTGCCCCAAGGCTCGCATTGCGGGCTTTTGTTATTCTTATTATTCATCAATGACATTTCGCTCAATTTTAAAGCTTGTACATTTCTTATTTATGCCGATGACCTAAAATTATTTAAACAAGTTTTTAATGAAAGTGATTGTGAGGC
This sequence comes from Philonthus cognatus, assembly GCA_932526585.2. Classification (NCBI taxonomy): domain Eukaryota; kingdom Metazoa; phylum Arthropoda; class Insecta; order Coleoptera; family Staphylinidae; genus Philonthus; species Philonthus cognatus. The sequence continues at coordinate 79,734,686 of OW052244.1, forward strand.
GATTCAGGATGATTTAATGCATTTAGAACAGTGGTGTTGTATGAATAAACTTGATCTTAACGTAAAGAAATGTAAAATTACTTACTCCCGGAAAAGAAATATCTTTGATTACACATATACAATTAACAATAGTTCGCTCTCATCTGTTAAAGTTGTAAATGATTTAGGTGTTTTATTTGACCAAAAATTTTAAGGAACATATATCTCAAATCACATGCAAGGCCAGCAAAACGTTGGGGTTTGTTAATCGGTTTTCGTATAATTTCTCAGCTAATACTTTGAGCCACTTATATATTTCGTTAGTACGTCCTATACTCGAATATGCTGCACCTGTATGGTCCCCTCATGTCAGCTGTGATGTCACCAGAGTGGAGAGAATCCAAAATAAATTCTTGAGACTTTATGCCCATCGAAGTGGACTGAATAATTATGATAAATTGTACATTCGCAATGTTTTAAATATTCCCTTGTTACACACACGTAGACTTGTTGCTGATTTATGTATTTTATATAACTTAATTAACGGAGATTTGATATGCAGTAATTTGTTAGTTCAACTTAATTTTAGTACATTGCCGCCTCATTTACGTAGACATAATAATCTTTTTAAATTAAAATTCCATTCGTCAAATTACGGATTTAACAATACTATATGCAGAACTATGAGATTATTTAACACATTGCCGAATGATATTGACTTATTTAATTCATCAATCTCATTGTTTCGTAAAAAATGTTTAGACTACTTAAACTCTATTAATGAATAACATGTGTCTTTATAGTTTATAGTTCGTAGGTATTTTGTTACTCATACAAGTATAATTTAACTTTTAGTTTATTTGAATAATCTTGTAGTATCTAAGCCAGCATAAGCTCCCATTTTTGTATTTTTGTTATCAATATGTTTAATTTTTGTATTATTGTAAAAGTCGAAACGTAAATAAATAAATAAATAAAAAATACAGTCAATTGATCAAATTTATGTGCCTGTCAGAAATATTATGAAATCAGTTTCCATTATTAATCAATGAAATAAATAAATTCTTATGCAACAATAATTTCATTAAATGTTGTTACATTTGCAAATCCGGACTTGCAGTTTTCTGCTCTGATTGTCATCAATTGAGCTGAAAATTGGAAATTAATTTATGCAATTCGCGCGCGCGATGAGTTTTTACCGAATTGTACAAACTTAACTAGAGTCAAGGAATTTCGTTAGATGCAGATAACTTGCGCAACATTGTTATACAATTAATCTTACACATCTCGCGATTCATTTTAGATTCGCTCGTTATTTATGGTTGTCACCTTAACAAGGATGAAAATGCAAATGTCGACAACAGGCGAGAAAGAAAATGATTACGATATTTTATAATTGAATTATACCGCCTGTTTGTTTTAATTTCACAGTGATAGCCAGGCGCAGACCCAGAATGAGGGGCTCACGCGTCTTGAAGGGGGCCTATCCCGATCTAAACTAAACGCGAAATGTGAGCAGTACACATAGTCCGAATTGAAACATAATTTCGAGTTTTGTCTAAACAAATTGCGTTTTGTACGCATAAGTTTAGACAGGTCCTAACATACTGATGGAAGGTGGCGAGGCTCGCTCTAATACCAAAGGCGAGTAGAAGACCTGAGGAGCCCTCTGCGTATAGACCCCTGTGTCTACTGGATGGGCTCGCAAAGCTATTGGAAAAGGCCATCACGCGGAGGGTGATTGACCATATAGAGGAAGAGGGCGGGTTTCACCCGAAGCAGTTCGGGTTTCGCCAGGGACGATCCACCATCGACGCAGTGATGGAGGTGAAAAAGATTGCCGAGAAAGCCAACACAGGGCCGCTAAGAAAAAGAGAGCATGTAGTGATGATAGCTCTAGACATAAAAAATGCGTTTAACACCCTTCCATGGGGTATAATTACGACCGAGGCTGAGAGAAGACTGCCCCCTATCCTAGCTAGGATGGTGAACGCATATCTGCAAGACCGACGCATTGACTACATAGCCGATCGAATAAATACGCAGCGAACACTTAATGTGGGGGTGCCACAGGGATCTGTTCTAGGCCCAACTCTCTGGAACTTAGTGTATGACGGGGTACTGGAGCTGCAGCTACCGGCCGGTGCCACAACTGTAGCTTACGCCGACGACCTAGCAATTATAGTCAAGAGCAAAACTGTTGATAGCCTACAGACCACGGCACGCGAGGCGTGTGAAATTATTAAACGATGGCTGGAAGAGGTCGGACTCAGTGTTGAAGCCAGCAAGACGAAGGCGGTATGGCTCTCCACCAAGAGGGCTGGAAAGCAACCAGGAGACTCTATCATGGTAGGAGGCATAGAGGTTCCAATTGACAAGGCACTGAAATATCTGGGAGTTTGGTTAGAGGCCAACCCCAGATGCAGCCGCCATTACAGCGAGGCGGCTGACGGAGCGAGGAAGATGGAGGCTATGATAGGGCGCCTAATGCCCAATATAGGGGGTGCAAGTGAGGGACGCAGACGTCTTCTAATGTCGGCGGCTAAGGCTAAATTAGCATACGCGGCCCCGGTATGGGCCAAGGCAATGGAGACGGGGAGGAACGCAGCCAGAGCACGAGGTGCGCTGAGGGTGGCCTGTTTGCGGCTCACAAGGGCTCACAGGACAGTGTCCATGGATGCAGTGGAAGTCTTAGCAGCATCGGTCCCTGGAGACCTGTATATCAATGAGAGAGCAGAAGCATACTGGCACCAAAAACAAACTGGCGATAAAGAGGCGGCAAAAGCGGAGGCACATAGTAACGCTATGGATAAATGGCAGGAAAGATGGGATACAAAAGACAGCTGGACTAAAACATTGATTGACACCGGGGGGTCCAGTCATGGGTTGAGAGAAAGCATGGTCAGCTGAGCTACCATCTAACTCAGCTGATGAGCGGTCATGGAAGTTTTGGCAAGTCCTCCACCGAATAGGCAAAGCACCTACGGCAGCTTGTAAATACTGCCATGAACCTGAAGATTCAGCGCGGCACACACTACTAGAGTGCCAAGAGTGGACGTCGGAGAGAAACAGCCTTCGGGACATCATCGGTGATATAGACGAAGCGACGATCGTCAAAAAGATGCTCGAGGAAGAGAAGGCATGGGATGCGGTTGCAAACTTCGCAGGAAGTGTAATCAGCAAAAAACTGGCCGATGAAATAGCAGAGAAGAATGCAGCGCATTAAGAAAAGTTAATACCCCTGAGGCAATGCCGTGACCGGGCGATTCCCGGGAAGAGAGGGGGAAGGGTTTTAGTCGGTCGGAACTCATCCAACCCGACACTATTGGCGATTAAGATCTTAAGCCTTTGTCTGTTAGCAGATTTCCAATCCCCTCTAAAGCAAAGAAAAAAGGTCCTAACATACTGAGTGTCATAAAAATGTCAAAGTTGTAATAACAGAAGCAAAATGATTGAAAATATAAGAACATTGTGCTTTCTTTTGACGCTCGCAAAATAATAAAGAAATAAAAACAAATGAACGATTTGTAATGAAATATTAATTTCTTTGTTTTTTTTTATGTAAAAAACCAATAACAAAACAGAGCTGGGCAGGATTCGAATCCTTTTAGAGGATTCAAAAAAGGCATTCAAATACTTTAGTTCAACTGGATTCGTGATCCGGATTCGTTACATTTTTTTAAGAGGATTCGTATTCGAATCCAAATGTGGGTGATTCGAATCCTTATAAAAGGATGCGAATATTTATAAAAGGATTCTAATATTTATAAAAGGATTCGAATATTTATAAAAGTATTCGAATACTTACAAAAGGATTTGAATCGTCAAAGATAATTCGAATTAATTCGAGGATTAACATGAAAAATGTCTTTTGTGTGTTTTTAAATTTCTCGTTAAATCACTGTTTTATGCGCGTGGCGCATGACGTAAAATTTCGAGTTTAGAAAAGCCCCGCGAAAATTTGTCTCGGGTCGCTGCGCGACCCTCGACAAATTTTCTACGCGGGGCTTTTCTAAACTCGAAATTTTACTTCATGCTTAGTCTGGGAGTGGAAACGCTCGTTCGAAACTTCAAAGTGAATGCCATGATAAAAACATTAAATGATTGAAAATGTTTTTAAAGATAATAATCTAGTTTTCAAATTTTTGTATGCATGATAATTCCCAGGTAATGCAACGTTTAAAAACAGTTTAAAGGAAGTAAGATATAAACGATGAGCAGACTTTCAAATCAATTTGTGTGTATTTTATTAGAAAAATAAACACAGATAATATGTAAAAATATAAACCTAATCCGTTGAATGACGAATCATATAGAAGTGTAACTCTATGTATTTTTTGCGTTAAAGTAAATGCATGCGTGCCGACTTACATATTCAAAATTCGCTAATTCAAAAAGCAGAGTGATATAATACTGCAAAGCTGGGACGAATCCTCGTAAAAAGGATTCGAATCACGAATACTCGAATAAAGCATTCGTAAGAGGTAAATATGATTCGAATCCTGTTTTTTCGAATCACGAATACAAATCCTTTAAGAATAAATTTGATTTTATTATTTTCCTGCAACCATTAACATATAAATATCGTTACCAGTTGTTTTAACAACAATATTCAAAACCTAATTATTTATTATTCACACTGAACATCGTTGATAACAGACTAAATATCTGACTCCCTGCTACTCTGATTAAAGATGTATTTGTGTGTTTCTGAACTTCACTTCAAATCAGTGTTTTGTACGCGTGGCGCATGAAGTAAAATTTCGAGTTTAGAAAAGCCCGAAAATTTGTCTCGGGTCGCTACGCGACCCTCGACAATTTTTCACGGGGCTTTTCTAAACTCGAAATTTTACTTCATGCTTAGCCTGGGAGTGGAAACACCCGTTCAAAACTTCAAATTGAACTCTATTACACAATCGACGGATGCCTAAAAATTACGTAAATAAAAAATTCACCGAATATCATTAAAACCGGGAAAGTCAGAGAAAAGTCATGGAATTATATTCAAATTGACCAAACCACTAGCAAAAAAGCCTATGATATTATTAAATTTGTCAAAATCAGCAGGCAAATTAAAAAACACGTAACCATTTATAAAATTAACTTAAATATTGACAAAAACAATGAAAACAATTTAACAAAATGGCGGTTTTCCACAGAAGAAAGTTAAAGGCCAGGAAAAAAAAATCTTGAATCAGCGAGATTGTACTTCAAATAATATTAAACAAAATTTTGAAAACTAGATTATTTTCTTTAAAAACATTTTCAGTCACTTAACCCTTCAAGTCCGAAATTTTTAAATTAACAAAAAAACATATATTTGCATAAATTATATTATTGCTTTTGGTAGATTGTGGCTTAAATATTATTTTTTGCATGTTCTTTCTATTTTATTTTTGAAAAATTCAAGTTACCATATGGTAACGCTAGTACTTTATTGGGTAACTGACATAAAACTTCGAGGTACAAAAATTTACATAAAAGAATAAATATAATCGCTTTTCTCGTATTTTATTACAAAAGAATATTAGTTTACAATACAATTAACAAAATAAAACATACTACGGAGTATGGAATATAACATTGCATTCAAAACAAAGGCCGACATTGCATTTGCAGCACATGGTTCTGATGCTAGAATCACAGCCTTCTTCGACACATCGCCGCCTTTTTTTATTAGGGGTATGAGTAATAAGATAATTTCGCTGATCGTACCTTACTTCATCGCTTACGCGATTGCACGAAACGCTGTTTTTCGCAGTGCCTTTTCTTCCTGTACTCGTAGGGGGCATTCCATACTTTTGCAAGTAACTCTGGGCTAACACTCTCCGAAATGATAATTCTTCTGAATGTTTTCCCTCTGATTTTCTCTTCAAAATCCAAGAATTGTTTATAGCAACATCTATTGCCCATGTAAATATACACCACCGCCATTTTTTTCCTCTAATAGAAATTCTATATCTTCCAATATTTTCGTCCATTTGATCTGTCCATCCCATGTAATTATTATATTGTTCTATTAGATGTGGTCTTGAAATTTGAACTATCTTCTTTTCAGTTTGCGAGTACCTCTTTACTTTGGAGATTGGATGAACACCGTACGATGTAGATGCAACAGTGACAACATTGTTATCAACCTATCTCACAAGAATTACACCAGTTTCACGGGCAATTATAGATTCGTAGCATCCTCTCGGCTGCTTTATTTGCTTCTTTGTTGTAAGAGGACATTCATTTGGGATTCTGTTTTCTCTTATAGTGCCTGTGGCAGAATAACCACTTTCCCTCAAGAAATTATAGAGCGGAATGCCTGTAAACAAGTTATCCAAATAAAAGAGATATGGCAAATGCTTCTCGGTTAGTTGGGTAATCATAGACAGAAGTGGCGCTGCGGCTTTTCCAAATAACCTTTCATCTCTTTCGTTTCCCGAAAATCGTTTGCCTTGATAAACTTCGAAATTTGCAAGGTAGCCTTCTTTTGTATTTAGACACCAAACTTTATATCCAAATCTGATCGGTTTGCCCCTAATAAATTTACAGCCATGACGGCCGTAATATTTTATCATCGATTCATCGTAATCAAGATGCTTTTCTGGAATAAAGTTTTTCAAACAATTTCCTTGTAATTTTGTTAACAATAGTCAAAGTTTCCATAATTTGTCTTTTTCGTCTATTTTGGTATTATCAGCACAATGAATAAACTTCATTATCTGAAAAATTCTGTCGCGTCGCATAGCCCCACTAATTGCAGAATTATTCATATCATTCTCAGAAACCCAATAAAATTTCTTTCCCGGCAATTCATTATAACCGCTCACAATAAGTATACCTATGAAACATTTCAGTTTTTCTAAAGTAACTTTTGGATCTAAACAGTTTAAAAACAGAGCGTAGCGAGTCATTTCATCTAACAACATCAAAAATATTTCATTGTCGAAAAAGCATTCAAACAATTCTATAGCTGTCAAGTTTTTATAGGCTGAATAATCACCAGCAGGGATTTTTTTTGCACTATCTATCAAATCTCCGTTTATCCACTCAATATTGCGAGTATTTAGTTTATCATCATAAATAAAAATGTTGTGGTTTTGGTCGTCTAGAGTAGTATTACCATCAGTCTCTTCATTCTTATTATTTTCTATTTCTTCCTCATATTCAGGTTCGTTATCCAAATCAATAATATTCTTTAGCCTTATTTCTGCTTCAGATAATAGTTGTCGCCTTGGTAGATTATCCGGTACAAATTCCATTTCATCCCCAGAGTCTTCGTCAGTAAGAACGTGAGCATCTGGAGGTGTAATAAATATATCTGTTGCCTCATTATTATCCGCATATGCCATTTCTAGTGCTTCTTGCAGAGTAAGTCCGTCACTGAAATAATATATGTATTTACATGCGAAGATACTAGCGTTACCATATGGTAACTTAGAAATAAAATTATTTATCACTGACCATAGAAATAGGTTATGGCCTTATACAATATATAGAGACATTTTATGAAGTCTCCATAATTATTATTCCATGTATCAATAAAAAACAATTGAAAATACGTTACTTACTTGTACTTACGTCAAGCGAAAATCGATTACTTCCGACATAGAGAACACTTTTCAAATGGTCACAACTGATAAAAGAACACAAGTGCAAGGCATTACGTCAAATGCATGGCTAGCTTGACTTAATATGAACACATTTCGCGCGCCATCTGGCAATTTTAGCTTTAATTTATTTTAAAAACAAATAATGAAACCTTTTATATCTGCGTTATCGTATGGTACCGCTAGCGCTTGAAAGGTTAATGTTCTTATCAAAGCATTCAGTTTGAAGTTTCGAAAGAGCGTTTCCACTCCCAGACTGAGCATGAAGTAAAATTTCGAGTTTAGAAAAGCCCCGTGAAAATTTGTCGAGGGTCGCGCAGCGACCCGAGACAAATTTTCAGGGCTTTTCTAAACTCGAAATTTTGCTTCATGCGCCACGCGTATAAAGCAGTGATTTAACGAGAAATTTAAAAACTCACAAAAGACATTTTTCATGTTAATTAATTCAAATTATTTTTGACGATTCAAACCCTTTTAGTAGTATTCGAATCCTTTTATAAACATTCGAATCCTTTTATAAATATTCGAATCCTTTTATAATGATTCGAATCACTCATATTTGGATTCGAATACGAATCCTCTTAAAAAAATATCACGAATCCAGTTGAACTAAAGCATTTGAATGCATCTTTTGAATCCTCTAAAAGGATTCGAATCCTGAATGATCCTGCCCAGCTCTGAAATACTGTATAATATTGACAGAGATAGAAACAAATTATAGCATAGGGCGCTATTTTCTGGAAGAGAAACATGAAATTGCGCATTGGGTTACATACTCTTAGCGTTACCTAAATTTTCCATTAAATTACACATCTATTTATTCGTCATTCAACGCCTAGACCTAAATGTTTGGATACATATTGTTGAAGTAAACGGTTTACTTCAACAATATGGATAAATATTGTTAAGTCAGGTTTACTGTAAACGTAACTTAACAACAGTTATCCAATTTTGTCTGCTCTCCAAATAATCTTTTCTCTATGATATGGATAGACGATTTTTCATAACAAGAAACTGACCAGCTTATAAATTCCCGGTTTGTTTTTGATGTGTTGTGTTAGTAATAAAACAACCACACTCCTTGAGATACATTTATTCACTGCCGTGGCCAGGTCCAACAATACAAAAATTAATATACAAAAACTATAAAATAAAATACAATAACTCTTTAACTTAAGAGATGTCGCTGTGCATATTAAACTCTGTAGGGGTTCGTTTATATTTAGAGTCCGGTGTTGTTCCAAAACGTATATTTAACACAAAGTATGTACAAGTATACAGATACGACTATAAATACGATAATTGGTAAGATGTCTAAGACCGTGCTCAGTGCTTAGAAGTGATTCTCTAGGTTAGGCCGTATTCAGCGCTAGCAAGAGAATGAATTCTTAGGCAGGGTGCGCTGGTTTTAAAGGTGTCCGGCCGCGGTTCTCGGATAGCTGTTACAACTCATATTTAATTCTCATGACAGTTTTATGTTTTAGGAACAATGAAAGTTATTATTACTTGAACATATTAAAGATATCAAAATTAAATTTGTGTTCAGTATTCCGGCACCAGATACCCACTTCGGACTTCAAACTCCTCTTCAGTGTGGTCCCGACCCAGTGCTGAGGAAAACTGAACATTTCTGACTATTTCAAGCCAATATGTGAAAACTATTAATGGATTTCGATAGCTAACGCCATCTAATGCTCCATAGTGGCATCGTCAATGACACGAAAGTGCATATACAGGTCACTGTTTCGTCCACGAACGAGCTAAACTCTGTTTGTGAAACCAGAAAACAAATATCACAATTGAATTTGTGTTCAGTATTCCGGCACCAGATACACACAGACGCGTTTCGGACTTCTAAGTCCTCTTCAGTGTGGTTCCGACCCAGTGCTGAGGAATACTGAACATTTCTGACTATTTCAAGCCAATATGTGAAAACTATTAATGCATTCGTGTCATTGACGATACCACTATGGAGCATTAGATGGCGTTAGCTATCGAAATCCATCAATAGTTTTCACATATTGGCTTGAAATAGTCAGAAATGTTCAGTATTCCTCAGCCGTATTCTACTTCTTGTCTTCACTCAAACGTTGTATATCCTAGCTATTAACAATAGAAACGCGAAATTTGTGTTTCTACGAAACAAATTCAATAGGTCTGTTGAAGCGTACACGATTTATTCGAGTATACACAGCTTGTGGATTTTCGGGACAGTAGTTGGGGTCTACGTGCTTCATAAAATTCTGTCTATATCGGAACTAGTTTTGTTGATTATTGGGTACACTTCGATTGCTTCCAGCACTGTTGTACAGGGAATTTAGGTTGCTCTTGCTTAGCCTGAGAAACTGTTTGGCTCTTACGGCAGAGAAGGCGATAAACCTTTTTGCCTGCCTCAGGTGTGTTTTTTGAGCACTTTTGGCAGCATCTTCCCACTCCTGGGTCATTCCCTTGATGCGTTCTTTAGTTATTGTACTATAGGGTTCTAGTCCAACATATGAAAACTTCTTTAGTAAGGCTCTGTTGTTCCTGGCCAGCTGCTTTAGGGATAGTTTGCTCTCCCAGACAGATTTAGACTTGCATGTAGGTGATTTTATTGTCTTTAATGCAGCCTGATTGTCTGAGCATATGCATATGCATATCCTCTTTTTGTTGTAGCCCCTAACTAAGCAAAAATCGGAACCAGTTTTGCTGATTATTGGGTACACTTCGATGGCTTCCAGCACTGATGTATGGCGTTTTTAGATTGGCACATATATTTTGGTAAGTACTAAGAGTTACTATAAATGATTGAAGAAAACTAATGACATAAATTGAAAAACTTTGAGAATGATGCTGCCTTATCACGTTTTAACGTTAGACAAAAAATATGACAAATTTAATAATTTAAGCAGAATGATAAATGAAGCACTTAGAAGAAAAAGGGTGTAAGTGCTAATTTAAAAAAAAACTGGAAATACCTGAAATACCGATGGAGACCGCACCATATAGGTAATACTTTTTTTGTTAATTAGCAAAGAGATACAGAGCTTATGTTACTTTACGGGTTCGTTAGGTCGTGTGGCCTCTGCGTCTTCCGAAATCACCTCGACCTAAAAGATCTTTTGTAATTATCCCTGATCTACTTGAATCCCTCAACGTCTAGACCTCTTGCGTAGTCTACAATAACTTGAGGGTTAATGCCCACTAAGCAAAAAAACAAACAAATAACGTTATCAAAATTGAATTTGTGTTCAGTATTCCGGCACCAGATACCCACAGACGCGTTTCGGACTTCAAGGTCCTCTTCAGTGTGGTCCCGACCCAGTGCTGAGGAATACTGAACATCTTGATATTTGTTTTCTGGTTTCACAAACAGAATTCTGCTCGTTCGTGGACGAAACAGTGACCTGTATATGCACTTTGTGCATTCGTGTCACTGACGATGCCACTATGAAGCATTAGATGGCGTTAGCTATCGATATCCATTAATAAATAACGTTATATCAACACTGTAGCAACATTAAACGTTGTGTTAATGTTGAAACATTATTTAAATGGATTTGCTCAGTGGGTGTGTACCATGTCATTAGACTTTAAAGTGACCGATGACAGGTAGTTCCCTCTCTGAAGGGAGAGGGCAGAGCATTCACAAAGTCTGCTGTTTCTTGTCCCTTGTTGCAGAATCTGCAACTGGCATCCGTTGTCTGACCCATCTTAGTGAGGTGGTATTTCAGAGAACAGTGTCCGGTTAGAAGGCCGGTTATGAGCCTTAGGTTGCTCTTGCTTAGCCTGAGAAACATTAATTCAAACAAAGAGTTAAAGGATCACGAGACAAGGTTACACTCTTCACACCAACGGGGTCTTTCGTGGTGACTAACAATAAGACGCACAGGCTCAATAGACCGCGGATGGGTAAAAAATGTAAACAAAAGGAATTGAGAGAAATATACGTACGTATGACCTTGATAAATACGTTGGTGTTGGGGATTAAATTAAGGTTAATAGTAATGTTTCAACGATTATTTGAAAATTACTTATAATTTTTGAATTTTTCCTTACGGGATGTGAACAAATATTTTGTAATTTGTATTAGCGAATGAAAGCACTATAAACTCAACCAGATTCCATTCAGAATTAATGAAAAACTCGGAGCACAATTTCACACAGCGTTTTTTTTTTTCGAGTATTTCAAAATGTATTAAAAGATGTGAATAAAAAATCAAATAGAAATTAAAATAGTGTTTATTCACAGAAACAAAAAACAACAACAAGGAAAAGGAAAACAAGTAAATAAAATATAATAATTTAATAACGACTAACGCCCTTTCTTCTCTCCTCCATCACCGCCATGTTCATTGTGGTAACCCCATTTTTTGTGATCGACCTTTGTCAATTTTTTGTGATGATCATCGATGTGTCCATGATGAACATCCAGCCCATCGAGTTCCTTGTGTCCTTTGTCTTCCTTGAAATGATCCCCTTTTTCATGCTCGCTCTTATGGCCATAATGGTCATGATGTTCACCACCATGCTTATGACTCTTTTTATAATGATCTCCCTTTAAAGAAAGAACACAAAATGAATTATTTCCACATCTTTACGAAAATAAAAATAAATACACTAGTAAATAAAACACTTTTTTGCACTTTCATCTTAAAAGTTGACACTTTACAAACTCTAATCAATGTCAAAAGGTGGCATTTAGCAAATGTTACATTGTTTATTTGTATCCAACCATAAAAGTGGTATCGAATGCATAAAGGAATTTCATGATACGCTGTCATCGAAATACCTGCTGTCAGAACAATCAGTCAAATTTTCGCGACACGAGTACATCGATAGTAGTTCATCATGGAAGTGGATGATACATCCGACGCGGAAAGCTGCACACCACCAGATGTAGTAAAGGAAGCAGAGATAGCGAGTTTAGAACTACTACCGAAAAATTCAAGGGTAATATATGGAAAACGCTACCAGGAATTTATCAAGTGGTGTGAATCTAGAACCATTAGAAGGTATTCAGAGAATACTTTATTAGCATGTTTTGCCGATCTTTGCAGAAAATATAAGCCCTCTAGCATTTGGTCTATATTTTCAATGTTAAAATGCACCCTCGCTACAAAACATAATGTGCAAATTGGAAAATATAGCAAATTAATAGCTTTCATCAAACAGAATGGCGTAGGATTTAAGGCAAAAAAATCTAAAACTCTCTCGAAATCTGAAATATTGGCATTTTTGAAGGAAGCCCCAGATGACAGTTTTCTTATGATTAAGGTTGGTTATTTTTTATTAAACCATTTTAACAATATATTGAAATAGGCATTTCAGGTGGCATTAATATTTGGGTTTTTTGGGGCATGCCGCAGACACGAATTGTACAATATCAAGAAAAAGGATATAAAAGAAATTGACAACATGTTAATTATTAGCATTCCTGATACGAAAACTCACAATCCAAGAACCTTTACTATTGTCAACGATAATGAATCTGATATAGATTATATCTCTTTTTACCAAAAGTATTCAAGATTGCGGACCAATAAAAGTGCGGCAGATAGAAAATTCTTTATAAAATATGCAAACGGACGATGCACCAATCAAGTAGTTGTGCATTAACACGTTTGGAAGCTTTCCTTCTATTATTGCGAAATATTTATATATATATATATATATATAATCAGTATTCCCTTTTACCATATGGTGTCGGGTTTTTAATGTTTATTTAACTTTCACTTTGTCCATTTCTAACATATTCCTTCCACTGAGTTCTGTCTAGTGCAATTTTCTTGGCGTCCGCTACTGTCGTAATATTTACATTTAGAAAATCCACATCTTTTCACGGGTCATTGTTTTCGACGCTCATCCGTAACATTATTGGCCAATACTGGAGCTAACTTAGTACAAATTAAGAAACATGGTGGATGGAAATCGTCCGCTGTAGCCGAAGGCTACATTGATAATTCCCTTAATAATAAAATCAGCAGTCGCAATTATGAAAAATCCATCTGTAGCAGGTCCAAGTTCAAGTAATTATGTAGAACCCAGAATAGAAAATTTGATTACAAATGATAATATAGAATATATAGAACCCAATAAGGCAAAAAAAAGCACTATAATCGCACATAGTAGTTCTATTAAGGAATGCCAAAACCGTGAAGATGTGAATATTGCAAATAATATATCAGAAGCAAATGACGATTCCCAAAATGTTATGTTACGAGCACTTACAGCTTCAGGAGTCAATATACAAAATTGCTCCCATTTTACTATAAACTTAACTGTTAATAATAACAAATAATTCCCATTGAAATTTAAAGTCAAAATAAACCTTATTTTTAAATACTATATTGTACTTGTTTACAGTATGACGTGCAAAAAGTTATGTATGTAATGCGTGTGTAAAATAAGCTTTATGGCATTCGTTCAGATGTTTCGTGACTCGCCTTCGGCTCGTCACGACACATCATCTGAAATCATGCCATAAAGCTCAATTTTACACACTTATTACATAAATAACTATTTTCTACGGCCTCTACTGAAAACAGATATTTCGTCGCTATACCTGTGTATTGAAAGATGTCAATTGTATATGTGTATTTTGACAAGTAATAATAGTTTTAAAAATTGAATTTTCAAAACTGGTTTTGAAAGTAAAGACGTTTGAGGACGTCAGTGTCAAAATTATTAAAATAAAGTGAATAGTGACGAAGAACAATTAACGCCGCACAGTGTAACCATAACCCCGAAAATGGCCAAAAATACAATAAAGGTATCAAAATTAAACGTCTACATTAAACAATATATATATATATATATCGTATGTTCAATTAAAAAAAATCTCTAGAGTGCCATGGAAAATATTCTAGGTTGGCAACTCTGAAAATATAGATTATAATTATTATGTCTGACGTTTTATACAGGGAGTTTTTCTTTCAAGTATATGTATTCCAAATTTAGATTATTTTTAAATCTTTAGATATTCGTTGTTTTTTTAAAAGAGTTCAATTTGAAGCTTTGAACGAGTGTTTTCCACTCCCAGACTAAGCATGAAGTAAAATTTCGAGTTTAGAAAAGCCCCGTGAAAATTTGTCGAGGGTCGCGCAGCGACCCGAGACAAATTTTCTGGGCTTTTCTAAACTCGAAATTTTACTTCATGCGCCACGCGTATTAAACACTGATTTCTAGTGAGGTTCAAATGCACATACATTTTAACATAAAGAAAAATTTAACATAAAGAAAAATTGAGTTTGTCAATAGTTTGCAAAATATTTACAAAATATAAAAACATATGTTAATATTAATTGTAATTCGTTTTTTATATTTTAAACATACATTTTACAATATATCAGTGTTTTATATGCGTGGCGCATGAAGTAAAATTTCGAGTTTAGAAAAGCCCAGAAAATTTGTCTCGGGTCGCTGCGCGACCCTCGACAAATTTTCACGGGGCTTTTCTAAACTCGAAATTTTACTTCATGCTTAGTCTGGGAGTGGAAAACACTCGTTTATAGCTTCAAATTGACCTTTTTTAAAAAATAACGGATGTCGGAAAATTTACAGTTTATGCATATGTTTACCTGAAAGAAAAATTCTCTGTATGTCAATTCCTGAAGTGTGTAGCAAACTTAAATTTAAAAAAAGATGAAATCATGGCACTCTAGAGGTTTCTTTTATTGAACATACGATATTTCATAATCACTTCTGCATTAGATGCATAGGTTTTTTTGCTAAGATTTGTCTTCAACTTAGTAAGTTATTATTACTTTGAAGAAGACAATTCTGTGAGAGAATTTAAAACGTATAAATAGCGCATAATTTCGTGGTCTATATGTGAACTATCAAATTAAATACCCAGTAATAGTATTATATTTAATCATAAAGTGTCTATTTTGATTTAAAATTGTGAGTTTATTATGTAATTAAACTTAATTAAACTAACTAATAATATAATTATTTTTATAAAAGCATACCCACTGAGCATGAAACAAACAAATAACGTTATATCAACATTGTAGTAACATTAAACGTTATTTTAATGTTGATGAAACATTACTTAAATGTGTTTGTTCATTTGTTTTTAATACTACATTTTTATGTTAAACAAGCTGTTATTCCTATCAATACATACATGCCATAAACATTGCGAATTAATCAACTTTATTTATTAATATGTTTGTCCAGTTTTCAGCGTAACGGTTATACTGTGCGCCGCTGCTGTTTGGTCGTAGAAAAAGCAGAGTGTTAAACACGTTTTGAAAACTGCATTGCATGCTCATACCTTGCATGCAATTTGGTATTCGCATGCAATACGAAGCTTTCAAAACTTGTCCAACAATCTACTATTTTACGTTGTTTGTTTATCTTTTAGTTCGAGAATGGTAGTCATTCGAAACTATAGTCACAGAATTAAGTGCAATGCACAGTGGTTAAAAAAAAAGTAGAAAAAGTGTTTTATTTACAAGTGTAAGCATTTTAAATAAAGAAACCATTTTTTTTATTTAGAAAAAGTAAAAAACATAACATTTCTTGAATTCGTATTCGCGAATATTGAGAAAATGTATTCGCATTCGCGAATATATTTTTTTGTATATTCGGAACATCCCTAGCTTCCAATGGACTTTTAATATAAGTGACTATATTACATTTTGGAAACATAACAAGTCAGATCGGTAGTTGAGACAAGTTTTGAACAAATTACTGAAGAAATATAAAATTTGTTGTTTATTTGTTTAAGAATTCGTTTATTTTGTGATATAATGTTTTTGGGTTATAGTATTTTTTGTCTCAATATTTAAATACATTACCCTTTGTTTTTTAGTTGTTGTTGTGGTTTTAAACCAGTGGTCTCCAAACTACGGCCCGCGGGCCAAACCCGGCCCGCGACTTGCATGAATCCGGCCCGTGATTGTTTGTAATTTTTTGTCATATTTTGAAATATTGTAACAATTGTTCCTTAAATTTTTCATAATTTTATAAAATTAATCGGATCTTGGCCGACTTTATTATGTAGAATTGTATTTGTGGCCCGCGAAGAAGATAATTTGGAGACCCAGGTTTTAAACGCTCATTTTGAAGCTTTTAACAAAAGTTTCTATTACCAAATTAAGCATGAAGTAAAATTTCGAGATTTCACTGAAAATTTGGATTTGCTAGGACGAGCAAGGGAAGCAAGTTGCGCCCCGGCAAATCCATATTTTCAGGCTTTTCTAAACTTAAAATTTTACTTCATGTGCCAGGTGCACTATAGTCTTGTAAAGTTCAGGGTTTTCTCCAGAATGGAATACTAAGATTTTTGAGAGTTTGCCAGCGGAACTGGAAGTAAGCGTGTGTGGGACGCACAAATGTTAAGATAAAGTTCTTTCGGAGACTTACCGTTTAGCCGCAAATTGTATTTTAAGTTCCAATTTTGAGGTTATATAGGTTGGTATATTTGGGTAAATAAGCGCATTACAGGAATAAATTGTACACATGATGAAATTATTTCCAAAATTATGACGTAAATAATCAAAATTGTAGTATTATCTTTATTTATACAGCCAAAATCACGATATTTATTTTACACTAAATATGACGTGTACTGACGTTTATTTGAAATAATGGATATATAAATTGGATCCATTAGAAAATTACAAATATTTTAATTTATGATATAAAAAAGTAGATGGCGCTACCTTTACGCGGAGACGAGAATATTATGATATTGTACCATTACTTTTTAGTAAATTGATCTCGTAACAATATCACATATACTGTAATTATAAAATCACCATGTACTCAGTTATGCATAAAATTATAGTAAACACTTAACTTTTGATTTTCAATACATTCACATTTGCCGTTTACGAAAGTCAACTCGGGTTGCAGCAGTGGAGTAACAACAAAATTGTTGGCCATCAACGCAACTAGAAATTATGGTTATAGAAGTTAGAGACAAATTAGAATATTTTAATTACAAAATTATTTTTTTACGTTATAATCCCAGTCATTGGAAAAAGATTTTAGTAAGCGGATCTTTTCTAAAATTTTAATACACTTTGCGCCATCTATTTTTTTATACCAAAAGCTAAAATACTCATAATCTAAACATTAATAATAATCAATCTAGAATTATATATCCAATAGTTTAAATCAGTGGTCTACAAACTACGGCCCGCGGGCCAAATCCGGCCCGCGACTTGCATGAATCCGGCCAGCGATTGTTTGTATTTTTTTTTGAAAATGTCATATTTTGAAATATTGTAAAAATTGTTCCTTAAATTTTTCATAATTTTATAAAATTAATCGGATCTTGGCCGACTTTATTATGTAGAATTGTATTTGTGGCCCGCGAAGAAGACAGTTTGGAGACCCAGGGTTTAAATAAACGTCAGTAGACGTCAGATTTAGTGTGAAATTAATATTGTGATTTTGGCTGTATAAATGAAGATAATACTACAATTTGGATTAATTACGTCATAATTTTGGAAATAATTTTATTATGTGTACAATTCATACCTGTAATATGCTTATTCACCCGAAAATACCAACGTATATAACCTTAAAATACGATTTGCGGCTAAATGGTAAGTCTCAGAAAGAACTGTACCCTAACATTTGTGTGTCCCACACATGTCTACACCCGGCTCAATTTAAAACAATTCAAAAATCGGAGTATTCCGATCTGGAGAGTAACCGTTAAAGTACCCATTTTAAACATCAAAATAATAGTTAAAATATAACTAACACCAAAGTGACATATTATATATATTATATTTTCATTTTTATTCAGAAGTTTAAAATGGGTACTTTTATCACCATTTTGTTTTTTACTTAAGTTTAACGTCCCATATACAAATTTTATCAATTTATTGAAATAGTACTTTATGGCGTCTGTTATTTGGCCACGAAAAAATGATTGTCTATTTGTAATAAAAATTGTAGTTTCCTTTCGATCTTTACTTTTTTATTTACTGGAGGCTCCTTGCAATTGTTGTGCCAGGACCACAAAAACCAAAGGACGCCACTAGTTATACACTAGCACTAAATGTTAAAAAAAATCTGCAAGTTTCTCTTTAAGTCACGAACAAATAACATTGAATTCAAGTTTTTATACACGTAGATGAAACGGCCCATCAATAGATTTCCCTTAACTACCGAATAAATATTATTTATTTATACATTTTCTGTGATACATACTCTAATTTATACAAGGTGGCCAGAAAAGGTGTGATAATCTTCAGGTAGTGTGATTCGTTGATTAATTTTGGATAAAAAATCTAAATAAAAAAAATATTGTATTCTTCCTGGTAACATCTCACGAGGTCGTTAAAATATTAAACGTATCTCTAAAAATTAGTGTTATTTTCTATTATTTTGGAAAAAATCAATAGAACTTACAATCAATTACACATTTGTAAAATTTAAATGACATAGGTGATAAATAAATTGGAAACTTTAACAAATTAATAACTTCTTCAGAAGCATTTTTTTAATAAAAATAGACCTGGCAACTATGTATTCTCATATGTAACCTTATTAAATTTCACTTGACTTTGACATATACTTGTCATAATTTATTTGTGTAAGTTTGTATAAGTTCATCATACTTTTTGAAGATGTACACATTCAACGAGTATGCAGATATGTACATGATATTTGGATTCTGCAATGGTAATGCAACTAGTGCCAAAGATGAGTACCAAAGAAGATATCCAAATCGCCAACAGCCCTGCGTAAATACGTTTAGAAAATTAGACCAAAGGCTACGTACTTTTGGGTCGTTCGTTTATAATAACATAGATGGA
Source organism: Philonthus cognatus (assembly GCA_932526585.2). Taxonomy (NCBI): domain Eukaryota; kingdom Metazoa; phylum Arthropoda; class Insecta; order Coleoptera; family Staphylinidae; genus Philonthus; species Philonthus cognatus. Next base: position 79,754,028 of record OW052244.1, read on the forward strand.
GGGAGACCCAGGGAACGTCGCACTGTTCACCTAGAAGAACAGATATTGAATGCAGTTCAAGAAGATCCCAATATTAGTACGAGACAAATAACTCGAACAGTTAAATGTCCCCAGTAAAACAACAGTCCATGCAGTATTGAAAGAAAATCAAATGCGTCCATTTCATGCAAGAAAAGTTCAACCACTGTATGAAAATGATAACGAGCGTAGACGTATGTTTTGTGACAGGATTTTAGATCAAATTCGGGAAGAACCAAATTTTTTATTTAAAATTCTTTGGAGTGATGAATGTACATTCACTAGAGATGGGGTATTTAATTGTCATAATTATCACTTTTGGGCAGAAGAAAATCCTCGGGCGGTTAGAGAAATGGGACATCAAAGGAAATTTTCAGTTAACGTCTGGCTTGGTATTCTAAATTTACGTGTAATTGGGCCTTTTTTTATTCATCATCAAAGATTCATCATCAAAGATTAAATGCCTTAAATTATGTAAATATTTTAGAAGAAGTTTTGGAGAATGTTCCACTAAATTTAGTAAACAACATGCTGTACATGCATGATGGTGCACCACCTCATACAGCAAGAATTTCAAGAGAATGGTTGGACGAACATTTTCCAAATAGATGGATTGGGCGCAATAGACCCATACTATGGCCAGCAAGGTCGCCGGATATGAATCCACTTGATTTTTTCGTTTGGGGATTTTTAAAAGAAAAGGTGTATGCAACACCTCCAGTGGACAATGTAGACGTCATGAATAGAATTCGTGTTGCAGTGGAATTAATTACTGAAGAGATATTGCTCCGAGTAATTAATTCTATCCCACGACGGCTCTAGATCTGCTTAGAAACGGATGGTTATCAATTTGAACATTTACTTTAATCTTTCATTTTTGATGTATACTTCAAATATTAATTTTTGTAGATTTGTTAAATTTATGATTATTATTAAATTAAACACTTGTTTGATCCATTGTTGCCAAATTTACATTTCTTTAAATTGGCTCGTGAGGAGTTATAAGCCACAATACAATATTTTTTTACTTAAATTTTCTGCTTGAAATTAATCAATGAACCACTCTACCTGAAGATTATCACACCTTTTCTGGCCACCTTGTATAATCATACCTTTATGTCTAAAAGTGCCGGATAATTTCTTTCTCTTAGTATATTATGCAATGACTTGTCCTCATAACACTGCCATGTATTTTTTTGGACCAATAAATCTATTCTATTTTATTCTAAATCAAATAAAGCAAAACTCGTTCGTTCAATTACTTTTGTGTTATACCACAAAACCGAAGAATGCGAAAAAAATAACCACCATACCCTCATTAGCAAATTCCCTTGCCGCATCGTTTTAAAAACACGCGATCTTATTATTACACCAGCAATTAAATAACGCTAATTACACAAGCTTGTTTCCATATTTAATTACTGGATCAGTGATGATGATGATGACACGATCGAAGAATTGCGATTAGAATTGGCGAAACTGCACCGGTCAGTGAGCACGAGCGTTCCAGATTTTCTTTTGTTTCTCGGTTTGGTTTTGTGAAATCGCGCGGATTCGTCACGGGAAACGGGGATTGTCCACTTACTTTTTCGAAGTCGTCCTCGTCGAAGAATCCTCCGGACTTGTCGAAATCGCCGTCTTCGTGGTATTCGTCGTAGAACTCCTCTTTCTTCTCGAATTCGTCTTTTTTGTGGATGTTGTGCGTTCCGTGGGTGCTGTGACCTTTTTCATGACCGCCCTCTTCGTCATACTAGAAATTTGTTTCTCCAGAATTAAATGAGAAAGTTCGTTGCACGAGAAAAAAATATTTTTTTTTATAAGACTCAATAAATTAGAATCATTACAAGAAACAGTGTTGTATTTATAAATACTTCACTTTTATGATAAGAAAATAAGAATGTATGAAATTACCAATTTTATGGAATGTATTGAAGCGTGGAATTACAAGAAACATTCTTGCATTTATACATGCTTCACTTTTATGACAAGAAAATAAGAATGTATGAAATTACCCATTTTATGGAATAAAACATACAGAGAGTTTTATTTAACACCGAACATTTTCATCCAATACAATTTAACACCTTTAATTTTTAAGTCATAGGTAAATTGCGTTGCCTATATGACCATCAAAAATTGTAGTTAATCAATCGTAATTAATGCCGTAACTTATACATGCAGGGAGTTTTTTTTTCAAGTCTACATGTAAAAATTACAGCGTATATGCCGTAAATCTTTAGATACTCGTTGTTTTTTAACAGAGTTCAATTTAAAACTTGAAATGGGTGTGTTCCACTCCCAGACTAAGCATGAAGTAAAATTTCAAGTTTAGAAAAGCCTGAAAATTTGGTTTGGTCGCGTAGCGCGAAGCGCGGAGCGGCCAAACCAAATTTTCAGGCTTTTCTAAACTCGAAATTTTACTTCATGCGCCACCGGTACAAAACACTGACATACTGCGAAGTTTAAAACACACCGCTAAACTTTACATTGCATCAGTATTTTGTACCGGTGGCGCATGAAGTAGAATTTCAAGATTAGAAAAGCCTGAAATTTTACTTCATGCTTTAGCCTGGTCTGTGTTTTAACAGAGATCAATTTAAAACTTGAAATGAGTGTGTTCCACTCCCAGACTAAGCATGAAGTAAAATTTCGAGTTTAGAAAAGCCTGAAAATTTGGTTTGGTCGCGTAGCGCGAAGCGCGGAGCGGCCAAACCAAATTTTCAGGCTTTTCTAAACTCGAAATTTTACTTCATGCGCCACCAGTACAAAACACTGATATACTACGAAGTTTGAAACACACCGATTAACTTTACATTGCATCAGTGTTCTGTGCCGGTGGCGCATGAAGTAAAATTTCGAGTTTACAAAAGCCTGAACATTTGGTTTGGCCGCTCCGCGCTTCGCGCTACGCGACCAAACCAATTGTTCAGGCTTTTCTAAACTCGAAATTTTACTTCATGCTTAGCCTGGGAGTGGAAAACACTCGTTTAAGGCTTCAAATCTATTAATAAACCGAGCGTTGGCAAATGCACAACGTATGCTCAATTTAAAACTTGAAATGAGTGTGTTCCACTCCCAGACTAAGCATGAAGTAAAATTTCGAATTTTGAAAAGCCTGAGAATTTGGTTTGGTCGCGTAGCGCGAAGCGCGGAGCGGCCAAACCAAATTTTCAGGCTTTTCTAAACTCGAAATTTTGCTTCATGCGCCACCGGTACGAAACACTGACATACTGCGAGGTTTAAAACACACCGCTAAACTCTACATTGCATCAGTATTTTGTACCGGTGGCGCATGAAGTAAAATTTCAAGATTAGAAAAGTATGAAAATTTACTTCATGCTTTAGCCTGGTCTGTTTTTTAACAGAGATCAATTTAAAACTTGAAATTAATGTGTTCCACTCCCAGACTAAGCATGAAGTAAAATTTCGAGTTTAGAAAAGCCTGAAAATTTGGTTTGGTCGCGGAGCGGCCAAACCAAATTTTCAGGCTTTTCTAAACTCGAAATTTTACTTCATGCGCCACCAGTACAAAACACTGATATACTACGGAGTTTGAAACACACCGATTAACTTTACATTGCATCAGTGTTCTGTACCGGTGGCGCATGAAGTAAAATTTCGAGTTTAGAAAAGCCTGAACATTTGGTTTGGCCGCTCCGCGCTTCGCGCTACGCGACCAAACCAAATGTTCAGGCTTTTCTAAACTCGAAATTTTACTTCATGCTTAGCCTGGGAGTGGAAACACTCGTTTAAGGCTTCAAATCTATTAATAAACCGAGCGTTGGCAAATGCACAACGTATGCTTATGTATACTTACAAAATCCTAGTTATGAAAATGTTCGGTGTTACATAAAACTCTCTGTATAATCATTATAAAAATAAAAAGTAATTGAAATTTATTAAAATACGAAGAATTTTGTTTCAAACGTTGATTGTTTTTATAAAAGGATTCAATTTAAAGCATCTAACGAGGGTTTCCACTCCTAGATTAGGCATGAAGTAAAATTTAGAGTTTAGAAAAGCCTTATAATTTGGTATGGTCGCGTAGGACTACTCGACTAAACCAAAATTTAACGCTTTTCTAAACCATAGTTGTACATAGTCTAGAAAAGTGTTAAAATGCACCCGATTTCGACAGTACTTCGCTAATGTGATATTGGCTTTTTCTAAACTGTATCAGTAGGTTATCAAATTTGAAATATTTACCATAGAAATCACTTGAATTGTAATCCATATTTACAGTGTAAAACAGTATGTGTACGCTTTTTTATTTAATAGAACTGTACATCTTGAAACTAGACGCACAAAACAAATTATCCTACCTTTGCTCCCTTTTCCCCTTTATCAGCCTTATCGTGCTTTCCATGATACCCATCCAAATCCTGATGCTTCTTCTTATTCCCCCCACCATCCTTATGATGCTCCTGATGTTCCTCCTTCCCATGATGCCCTATTTCAACTTTATGATCAGCATGCTTACCTTCATACCCCTTTTCACCCTTTTCTTCATGCTCATGTTTATGCTCTGCATCGAATTTCTTGCCTCCCCCATGCTCATGCTCCTCATTTTTCGGCCCTTCCTTTTTATTTTCCTTCTTCGCATCCGCTTTACTCTCCTCACTGATCTGCTCGGGTTTTTCGTGAACCTTATAATCACTCATCACTGGTTTTGGATAAGATTTATTGTCTTCAACAGCTGAACCTTCCTGTTCTTGCTCTTCCTCATTTTTGTAGTTTTCCTTCAAAGGCACTTCATCGGAAAAGTCGTAATCTTTCTTAATTTCCTGGTCATACGTTTTCTTCGACGACTTCTCTTCTTCTTCATCCTCGTAAACTTTATACTGTTTCTTCCCTGATTCATCATAATCAACTTTCTTTGGTTTTTTATAACTAGCTTTCAAAATCGCATCATCGTAATCACCATTGATCTGTTTTTTGTAACTAGCTTTCAAAGTTGCATCATCGTAATCAACAGTCTTCTGTTGTTTGGAAGGTGTCTTTGAAGATTCCTCATCGTAATCATCATTCTTCTGTTTTTTATAACTAGCTTTTAAAGTTGCATCATCGTAATCACCAGTCTTCTGTTTTTTGAAAGGTGTCTTTGAAGATTCCTTATCGTAATAACTATTCTTCTGTTTTGTATAAAGCGTCTTTGAAGGTTCCTCATCGTAATCACCATTCTTCTGTTTTTTATAACTAGTCTTTGTAGGTTCCTCATCGTAAAAATCATAATCTTTCTGAACCTGAACTGTCTTTATTTCTTCGCTTTGTTTAACTGGTTCTTCGTCATATGATTTGTAGTTCTTCTTTGTTTTCCTATTTCGTTGAACGTTATAATCTTCTTCATCCTTTTTATATTTCCTGTATCTCTTTATCGCCTCTTCGTAATCGTTGCTTTTATCTTCTTTGTATTGCTTTGCTGCTTCCTTATTTTCTGTTAAAGGATCTTCATATTTATAACGTTTCTTGGACAACTCATCATAATCATGCGTTTTTTGTTTAAAATAATCCATCTTCTTTGTTTCTTTATCATTTGCATCTTTTCTAAATTGATTCTCCTTGGATTTATCATTTTCAGTTTTGTAATTCGTCTTCGTTGGTTGTTCATCGTATACATCAAAATCCTTAAAATCAATCTTTAAAGTTTCCTTCTTATCTTCATTGTATAATTTATAATTTTTATCATTTTGTGAATTATATTTTAACCTCCTGTTTGGTTCTCCATTGTGTTTTTTATAATCTACATTCTTTGGCTCATTTTGTGAATTATATTTTAATCTTCTGTCTGGTTCTCCATTGTATTCTTTATAATCTACACTGCTTGGCTCATCTTCCTCAGTAAACTTTTCCTTATTAGAATTTTCATCATTTTCATTCTTCGCCCCGCTTAAATATCCTCCGTAATTTTTGGATTCAGCTGCATCTCCAATATCTTCAGGTTCAACGGCGACTTCTTTCACAATAATCGCTTGATTTTGCAAATCTTTGGGCTCGTCGTAATCTTCGTAAATTTTGAAATTGCTTGTTCCCTCCTCGCTATCATCTTCATCTGAATAATCGGAATAAGGTTTAATTTGATGCTTCTGTTTATTGGAAATTTGCTCGTGATCGTATTTTGCATCATGTTTGTTGTTATTTTCTTTTGCTTCATATTTATGTCTGTCGTTATGTTCTTTTACTTCATAATTGTGTTCTTCGTTATTTTCTTTTACTTCATATGTGTGTTCTTTCTTATTTTCAGGTTTGTATTTGATTGGCTCTAATTTTTCTGTTTCCTTATAGGGATTTATTCTTGGCTTCCTTAATTCGTCATCTTCTTTATAATTATGTATTCTTGGATCTTTTCTGTAGTTATTTACCTTGAAAGCTATTTTGTAATCTTCAATCTTTGGCTGTTTTTCATTATTGCTTATTTTCTTCGCATTCTCATGTTTTACGTAATCATCATTCTTTGGTTCCTTTTCAAAGTTATTTACTGTCTTCGGCTTTTGCTTATCCTCATATTTTGTGCTATCATTTTTCTTTGGTTCATTTTCAAAATTATTTACTTTCTTCAGCTTTTGCTTATCCTCGTATTTTTTGTAATCATCGTTCTTTGGTTTATTTTCGAAATTATTTACTTTCTTCTGCTTCTCATAGGTATTTTTACTGAATCCAATCTTATATTTATCTATCTTTGGCTTATTTTCGTAACCATCCCCTTTCCTTTCCTCCTCGTAATCGTATAATCCTTTCTTATAGAGTTCCTCTTCAAAATAATTTTTCTTCGAATCTTTAACACCATCATCCTCATGCTCTCTAAGCCTTTTGTTGTAATCATAATTATTTTTTGCATTTACATATCGTATTTGTTGTGGCCTTTCCGAATCAATCACAACATCTAGATGTTGGTGTTTTATATTTTCTTGATTATGAGCTACTTTTTCTTTCGAATTAATCAGAAAATCTGGATGTTGCTGTTTTGTAGATGTTACTCCCAAATTAACTGAATCAATTTTAGGAGATTCTTTCGGTTTTTCCTCGCTTGCATCAGGAAAGTTTTCTTCGTCCAAATTAATCACAAAATCATCCTTATTATTTTCAGATTTCGATTTAATTGCAGGATCTTCATTTTTGATTAATTTTTCTGGAATTATTACGTCTTCGGCAGAACTTTCGTCTTCTAAATTAATGACAAATTTGCTTTGTTTTGAAGAAGAATCTTCAGGATTGTTTGGAATCGGAAGTTCTTCGTATTTATTTTGTTTCTTTGGTATTTCGTAATTATCTGGTAATTTTGGTAAAACGAAATCTTCGTATTTGTTTTGTGGTTTCCTTTTTGGAACAAAATCATCATTCGTCTAGAAAACAAAAACGGGAAAATGATTAATAAAAATTTAATTTAACATCATATTAATAATTACGAAATAATTGTATTGCGTTTATTTTTGAATTGTAATTCCAACTGAAATGTTACAATAGATATTAATTCAGTTCAAATATTTTAAAAATAAACTTCCTCAGATAGTTAGTCTGTTATCAAAGATGTCCAGTATTAATAATACATAATTAGGTTTTACCATTTTTACTAATAAAAACTAGTAGAAAAAGTAAAAATATTAATAGTTTATCTAGAATTAATTTTCTCGTTTAACCCGTCGTGTAACTTATTGAACTATAAACTATTTATTAAATCACTTGGTATTGTTTCACTGATTCAACACCAGGTGGTTTAATTAATAGTTTATAGTTCAAAAATATTTACCACGCGTTAGGTGAGAAATTAATTAAAGATAAATTATTAAAATTTTTACTTTTGTTATCAGTTTTTTTTTATTAACAAAAATCTCAAAACCTAATTATGTATTATTAACACTGGACATCGTTGACACGACCAGGGTTGTTAAAAAAAACGTTTTTCATTTTAATTAAAATGAAAAACGTTTTTTTTTTAACAACCCTGGTTAACAAACCGTTTTTATTTATCAAACGTGTTTTTTTTTCATTGAAAAAGCGTTAACATAATTAAAAACATGTTTAAAACGTGTTTGATACGTGTTCATAACATGTTTAAAAAGTGTTTCAAACATGTTTTGAATTACTTTATGTTACACAATTGTGATATTTTATTGTAATAAAATTTTATGTTTATTGATGTAATTTGAAATATCTTCAAGAAAATCTTAATAAAGTAGTATAAAATATAGGTTAGTTAATTTCAGATAATAATAAAAAATATTCTAATCAAATTTAACGTTTAAAATATGTTTTAAACGAATTTAATATTTAAAACATGTTAAAAACAAAACCGTTTAAAACACGACGGATGTTTTTAAACATGTTTAAAACAAAATGTTTTAAACATACCAACCCTGAAAATAATACAACAAACTTAATGTTTTTTATTACAATTCTAGGAACTGAAAAGCTTTTGGTCAAAATCTGGAACCAAGAAGTAGTACTTTACTTTTAGAATTTTTCGATTTATATTTTCTGAAATATTAAGAATATTGAAAAGTGTTTCAAATAAAAGTTGTAGATTTCGTCAAAATACTTAAAATCCATATATCATATTTTTTGTTGTTCAAATGGTTTTCGAGTTATAGCGTTTTTTTTATGTAAGAAATTCTAACTGTCAAAAAAGCGAACTTCCAGTTTTAATTTCTAGAATTAAACAATTGTTTATAACAACACCACCATAAAACACTTGTTGGATACTGACAAAGTTTTTTAATACTGTCAATAATGTTATAAATATAAAAATAGTTAAATAGCGATTAAAGAAAACATGTCAAATTTGTTATATTGTTTAAAATCTCAGAATTGTTTAATAAAGTTAAAAATAGTTGAACGGCGTTTAATAGCGTTAAAAACATGTCAAATTTGTTATATTGTTTAAAGTCTCAGAACTGTTTAATAAAGTTAAAAATAGTTGAACGTCGTTAAAAAATTTCAAATATCGTTAAAAATCTTAGAACTGTTAAAATAGTGTAATATCGTTTAAATATTGTTTGTCAATTTTGACAACTTATATGGCATTTTTTGGCATTTTTTGACAACTTTATGACACTGAACACAAATCGTACGTAGACGCACATCATTTATTGTATCATTTTTCATATTATCTGTGGAAAATTTGATATTATCTTAGAAACAAAGAAAACAATTTAACAAACTGGGGGTTTCCCACAGAACAAAATTATATTAAAAGGTCAGGGAAAAAAATCTTGAATCAGGGAAATGTCGAAAAACTGTAACATTTCAGATAGTAAACACAATAAAACACTTTTAACTTTGTTTGTATAACACAATTTATTTTTATGTGACTGCAGTTTGGGCAAATTCAGCTTGCCATTACCAAACATGAAGTGCTAAAACTGGAAACAATACGGGTATATATACAAAAGGTGATTACATGAAAACGGATTACAAAACGGCTTTAAAAATGGGGGTGTACAGTAGGTCAACCTGGTCGTTAATTAGGGGGATTCCCGGATTAGCGCTAGCTTTATGTATTTCTAGGGATTCAAGGAGATTCATCTTCCGACCCTTTTCGGCACAATGAATAATAGTAAGTACATCTTTTCCAAAAGTATGGTTTTCATCTAAGAGATGTTTTGCAAAAAATGACTTATCAAAGATGACCTTTTGTATATATACCCGTATTGTTTCCAGTTTTAGACACTTCATGTTTGATAATGGCAAGCTGAATTTGCCGAAACTGCAGTCACATAAAAATAAATTTTGTTATACAAAGTTAAAAGTGTTTTATTGTGTTAAATTAACATGTATAACGAAGTAGAAGCCTCCACAATTCAAAATATTTCAGATAGTGGCTACTATGTCAGTTTTACTTCAAATAATGTTAGAGAAAATTTTGAAAACTAGATTATTATATCTTTCACAATGTTCTCATTAATCACTTGGTGAAACATGATTAAAATAAAATTTGAAATAAAAACACTTGGTTTGTTTTACTAACGTTTTACTTATTATTCCGACTAGTTTTACTTATTATTCCGACTAATACTTCACACATCTTGAAGTTACTTCATACACGGCTGACCAAGTGTCTACATCCACTAGAATTCGACTACATTGATTCAAACCTCAGAGAAGAAGCGCGATCAATTTCTTATCAACAATACGAAAAACATAAGGAGAAATTAACAAAATTAAAGAGTGAAAAAGTGCGAAGTGAGCAAGTCCATAGTAATAACGTCAACTATGTTGATGAGGTTGGTAAGCATGATGTCAAATTCTATCCGAAGTTAGTTAATTTAACAAACATTGAACTAAATTCAAGTAAAACAGAACTTCACAAAGGTCTGAAGTATAATCCATATATCGAATCAAATACAGTTATAGAAGCAGCAGGTATTAATTCAGAAATTATTTGCAATAAACTAGATTCAGGAGAAAAGCAATCATTAATGAAAAATAAAATAGCAAAATTAATTTATAAACATAAAAATAACTCAAAACGGACAAAAACCATTCATAAAACCGCACAAAAAAACATAATAAATATCAAACAGAAACTTAAAAATGAAAATTTAGTACTTTGCAAAGCCGATAAAGGCAGCACTATTACAATAATGCATAAACACGATTACATCAAAAAAACTGAGGAATTATTTAATAACGACATGTTTAAATCCAAAAAAAGAGATCCTACCAATAAATTACAGTTAGAATTTATAATAACATTAAAATCTTGCAGCAATATAATTCCAGAATCAGAAATATTTAAATTTAAAATAATGAATCCTAAAGCACCAATTTTGTATGGTTTGCCAAAATTACATAAGGATGGAATTCCCATACGACCTGTAGTGTCTTATTTATATGCACCAACCTATAAGTTGTGTAAACATTTAAATAACATAATTCCATCTTTCATTAATTTCGAATCTCAATACGGAATTAAAAACACAATAGAATTGGTAAATAGGTTAAATACAATATCGATACCCCCAAATGCAAAACTAGTCTCATTTGATGTGAAAAGGTTGTTCACCTCAATTCCAGTGACAGAACTTAAGTCCATTATAGACAAGAAAATAAATAATACCGACCACCCTCAAGAATTAAAGAACGAATTAAAATCACTAATCAAAATCTGCATCGATCAGAGCTACTTTCAATTTAACAACATCATTTATACACAGACAGATGGTTTACCAATGGGATCACCCCTATCTCCTCTTTTATCTATTCTTAGCAGATTTCGAAACAACTTTGTTCAGGAAACAGGAGAAAAAATTTATACACTTTTGGGTCAGATATGTCGATGACATTTTTTGCATTTGGACGGGCACCGTTAGACAACTAGATATATTTACAACATTTTTAAATTCAATTCAGCCTAAAATACAATTCACATTTGAACTGGAAACAAACAATAGCCTAAACTTTTTAGACCTCACAATAACTAAATCAAAGAATAATTTAGTTTATAAAATTTACAGGAAACAAACATTTTCAGATTTAATTATCCATCCACGTCAAATACAACAAACCAAATTAAACATAGCACTTTCCATTCCTTAATATATAGATTATTAAATATCCCTTTAAACGCCGACAATTTCAATTTTCAAATAATAGCAAATAACAACGGATATTCAGAACAGTTAATAGATAATTTATTAAAAAAGAAAAAACAAAGTCAATTACTAAAATATTTTTACGCAACCAATCCAAATTCTAAAAACACCTGGCAAAAAATAGATTATGTGGCAGACCTTTCTGTAAAATTAAAAAATACTTTGAGAAACAACAAATTTGACATCATTCTAACAAACCCCATTAATTTAAGTAAATTATTAGTGAATAATAAGTTCAAAAACGATAGAATAGAACTATCAGGTGTTTATGAATTAAGATGTAACGACTGTGATGCAGTATATGTAGGACAGACCGGACGATCATTCCAAATCCGTCTCGACGAACATAAAAAAGATGATCTAAATAAAAAACAATCAACGGGTATGTCCAAACACTGCATCACAGCCGGTCATCTATACCAGGGATGGCCAACACGTCGATCGCGATCGACCGGTCGATCGAGAAGCGTTTTTTGGTCGATCATAGCTGACAGGAGACAAAATTAGAAAGAACGAAAGAAGTTGTAAAATATTACGTATAATTTGTTTTTCGATGTTCTACCGGTATTATTGAGTCTGGCAGAGGAGTTGTAAAGAGGAAGAGGGCGCTGCGGCTGGTTGTAAAGAAAACGAAGAGGGGATAGTGCTAGTAGTTGACGAAGAGATTGAGGTTAGGAGAGGAAAAGGTTAAAGAGCGCATGGAGATAGTGTGTGAGAAGCGTTACTCGAGAATAATAGCGTGTTACGGAGATTGTCAACTGTGTAAGACTTAAGAGTGGAGATTAAAGAGGTGAATTGTGGAGAGTGTGTTGTTTTTGATCGGATCCTGACACCATCATCTTACACTGTTTATTTGTTTACCTTGAGTGACAAGCAGTTTGTTCTATTTACCTGACTTTGTACAATTTGTGACTATTACTATTAAATTACTTGTGTACCTACCTACAGCATATTTTGACTTCAACTTTGGATTATTTTGAAAGTAAGTAGTTTGTTTTTAAAAATGTCATTTGCTGAATTAGAATCATATCTATCAGTTAAATTTCATTTAATTATTTCAGTATGAATATTGCAGCTAGGCTACTGCATTTTTTCTATGTTTTAAATGAATATTAACTAATAGTATGCTTCTTTTGCAATTTAGCACCCATCAAAATGAGCAGTGAACGAAAAAAACCGAAGACTTATCATTTTCATGAAGAGTGGGAACTGGATTACTTTTTTACCATAGTGAATGATAAATGTTGTTGCTTAATATGCAATGCCTCCATAGCGCTTACTAAAAAGGGTAATCTGGAAAGACATTTTTTAACTTCACATAACAAATATCAAACAGATTATCCACAAAATAGTGACCTGAGAAAAAATAAAATTAAGGAACTTAAGGCTCAATTAAGAGCCCAACAAAATGTTTTTAAAAAGCCCATGTTGAAATCTCGTGCAGTGACTATTGCATCATTCAAGGTCAGCCATATGCTAGCAAAAAAATGTAAACCATTTTCTGACGGGGAATTTATAAAAGAAATTTTCTTGGAAATGTCAAATTTACTTTTTAATGATTTTAAGAATAAGACCGAAATTATTGCTGCAATTAAAGATTTACAATTGTCTCGAAATTCTGTGATGCGACGAACTGAGAAAATGAGTGAAAATATAAGAGAACAATTACATAAAGACATTAATAGATGTTGTTGTTTTTCCCTTCAATTTGATGAATCGACAGATGTACGCGACACAGCACAATTGCTTATTTTTATTCGCATGGTTTTTGAAGATTATACATCTAAAGAAGAATTGTTGGGTATGATTTCTTTGAAAGAAAGGACTAGAGGTGTAGATATATTCAACTCTTTTAAAACATTCCTCGTCAATTTTAAAATACCACTTTTTAAATTAGTTTCAATGACAACAGATGGCGCAAGGGCAATGATAGGCGGCATAAATGGATTTATAACTCTATGCCGAAATGATGACGAATTCCCAAGTTTTTTGAGCTATCACTGCATCATTCACCAACAAGTGTTAGCTAGCAAAAGATTGAATACAAAAGAAATAATGGACATAGCGTTCAAAATTGTTAATTCCATTCGAGGAAGTGCACTGAAACGGCGTCTCTTCCAATTGCAACTTGATGAAGGACAGCCAGAATTATTATTACATACCGATGTGAGGTGGCTGAGTAGAAGTAAATTTCTGCAACGATTTCGTAATTTATTAACTGAGATAAAAACATTTCTTGAAACGCAAGGACAAGAACATGCAAAATTAAATGATGAAAGTTGGCTGAGTGATTTAGCTTTTCTTACAGATTTCACATCAAAATTGAGTGATTTAAATCTAGAATTGCAAGGGAGAAACAAGACAATAATTGAAATGATCAGTAGCATTAATGCATACAAAGCAACATTTATTTTGCTAATAGAAGATCTTCAACAAAACAATTTGAATCATTTTCCAAATATGTCCGATCACCCACAAAAACATAATTGTAATTATAACATGGAAAAATACGTTGCCGAAATTAAAAAGGTGATTGAAGACTTTGAGATCAGATTTAAAGATTTTGAAAAGGTTAACATCATTGTGCAGTATTTGTCTTTTCCATTTAAAAAGGATTTAAATATAAAACATATTGCCACAAAAATTTATGAAATTTTTCATTTTGAAAAAAACGCGCTAGAAAATGAGATTATAACTTTACAAGCTGACTTAATCTTACAAGCCAGAGTACTTGAGGACGATTTTTGGAAATATGTCAATCAAGACAAGTATCCCAATATTAAAAAAATGTAGCGAATACATCTACTCTTGTTTTGGGTCCACATACTTATGTGAATCAGCTTTTTCGTATTTAAATATCACAAAGACTAAACATCGTTCACTACTTACTGATTCCCACACTGAAGATACATTAGCATTATGTTTATCTGAATATACACCAAATTATGAACGCTTGGCTGGAGAGATGCAGACGCAGACTTCTCACTAACAGAGTAATGTTATTACACGATTCTGTGGTGCTGACAACTGTTTTTTTTATTTATAGATTTTCGATTAATAAATATTATTAGTAAATTATCATGTTGGTTTAATACCCCCTCTACAACTCTTATCACTCATTAGTACACCAGCCGCATGTTTCATTGCGTTAAATGTTAAAATTTTATTAGGTAGATCTTTAAACATATTCAAGAAAAATAGTCGATCCTATATATAAAGAAGTTGGCCAACCCTGATCTATACAACAGCAATAATTTTAAAATATTGTATACAGGCAATAAGGGTCGTATAATGAATTTCAGAGAAGGCTTGGAGAGCGACCAGATCGTAACCTCTAAAAATCGGTAGGACCCCCGACCGCTATGTAATGGATACATTTCTGCGGGGGATGGGCCCGAATTTCACGCCTTATTATAACATCTGGCGTTCCGGAACCGAATGCAAAATAGGAAAGGGTCTTGAAAGGGAAATACTACCTGATGCCATTGACACACTTTTACTTATATGAATTGTAATTACTACAATTAACTTAACATAAGTTAATAAATTCCTCATAGTAAGTTAAATATAACACTTAATTCGTTTCATATTTAAAACCTAATATAAAGAAAATGAAAAAGGAAGTGAGCAACGAAAACAACCAAAATGCAGATTACGGGTAATGAAAAGATATTGATTTAATAAAAAAATATTTTAATTGTTCTAAAAGCCCAGAGAATTTGGCGAGGTCGCGCAGCGCAGCGGACCGGCCGAGCCAAATTCGGGCTTTTCTAAACTCGAAATTTTACTTCATGCGCAGCCGAGCGTATTAAACGCTGAAATAACTGAAATATTGTGAACAAATGAACTTTACTTGAAATCGTCGTTTTATACGCTCGGCTGCGCATGAAGTAAAATTTCGAGTTTAGAAAATCCCGAATTTGGCTCGGCCGCTCCGCTGCGCTGCACTACCACGCCAAATTCTCTGGGCTTTTCTAAACTCGAAATTTTACTTCATGCTTCGCCTGGGAGAGGAAAATGCTCGTTTGTAAATTTTCTGTAATGTGAAAAAGAAAAATAATTCCTCGAACTACATGAAAGAGACTAATAATCTTTTGTTGTAGTCGTAAACAATTTATTAACCAAATGTCCGCTGTATTAATTTAGTCACTATGTCAGATATCGTTAAGTATTGTTTAACTGAATTAAATATTGTATATGTAATAATTTTCTGCTAGAATTTTGTATATTTTTCCCTGTAATTTGAAATGTGTATTTCTGTTGGGAAATAAATTATTATTATTATTATTATTAATAATAAATAACATACGGGATTTCAAAAATATTAATATTTACGGGAATGACAGCTGTGAAGAAAAAAACGCTATACTTGCATACGGCAAGTAACGGTAAGTATACGGCTTGTTTCATTGATTACATTGTTATGTATTGAATGTTTATTCTAATCTTACCCTCATTGAGGCTTGTGTTTTATAGACCTTTTTGATAAGACCAATATAAGCAATATTTTGTATTTTCAAAATGTTTAGCCTTATTTATTATTCCATCCGTTTCTTCAATGTTAACAATTTTATGGTATTATCTACAACCGGGTAATTTATTGCCTTTTAAATTTTGTATAAGAATATTTGGTGTAAATATATCTACATATTTTAGTAATTACAACTCATATAAGTAAAAGTGTGTCAATGGAATCAGGTAGTATTTCCCTTTCAAGACCCTTTCCTATTTTGCATTCGGTTCCGGAACGCTAGATGTTATAACAAGGCGTGAAATTCGGGCCCATCCCCCGCAGAAATGTATTCATTACATAGCGGTCGGGGGTCCTACCGATTTTTAGAGGTTACGATCAGGTCCTGTTACGATCAGGTCCTCTTGGAGAAAAATCAAGCAATAAAATCGGGAAAACATGTGGTCAATGACAATGACGAGCTATGGATCTCTCCAATAATGAACGCACTTATTACCTGATTTTGTATATAAATATCGTGTAAAAAAGTATTCTCTGTACATTCCTTGATAATGGCTAGAAGCCGAAACTAGTCGTAATAATAAGTAAAACGTTAGTGAAACAAACCAAGTGTTTTTATTTCAAATTTTACTAGATTATTATCTTTAGAAACATTTTCAGTCATTTAATGTTCTTATCAAAGCAATCAGTTTGAAGTTTCGAACGAGCGATTCCACTCCCAGACTAAGCATGAAGTAAAATTTCGAGTTTAGAAAAGCCCCGCGTAGAAAATTTGTCGAGGGTCGCGCAGCGACCCGAGACAAATTTTCACGGGGCTTTTCTAAACTCGAAATTTTACTTCATGCGCCACGCGTATAAAACAGTGATTTAACGAGAAATTTAAAAACACACAAAACATGGTAATCCTCAAAATTAATTGTAAGTATTTGAATCCTTCTGAAAATATTCGAATCCTTTTATAAATATTCGAATCCTTTTATGAGGATTCGAATCACCCGCATATGGATTCGAATCACGCGCACTTAGATTCGAATACGAATTCTCTTAAAAAATGTAACGAATCTGGATCACGAATCCAGTTTAACTAAAGTATTCGAATACCTCTTTTGAATCCTCTAAAAGGATTCGAATCATTCAGGATTCGAATCCTTTTAGAGGATTCAAAAGAGGCATTCGAATACTGGTTTCGGATTCGTTACATGTTTTTAAGAGGATTCGTATTCGATTTCAAATGTAGGTGATTCGAATCCTTATAAAAAAAGGATTCGAATATTTATAGAAGGATTCGAATACTTACAAAAGGTTTTGAATCATGAAAAATAATTCGAATTAATTGTGAGGATAAACTTGAAAAATGTCTTTTGTGTGTTTTTAAATTTCTCGTTAAATCACTGTTTTATGCGCGTGGCGCATGAAGTAAAATTTCGAGTTTAGAAAAGCCCCGTGAAAATTTGTCTCGGGTCGCTGCGCGACCCTCGACAAATTTTCTACGCGGGGCTTTTCTAAACTCGAAATTTTACTTCATGCTTAGTCTGGGAGTGGAAGACACTCGTTCGGAACTTCAAACTGAATGCTTTGATAAAAACATTAAATGACTGAAAATATTTCTAAAGATTGCTTATAGGATGAATATATTGAATCCATAGCTTAACTATAGTTTGCTTAGAGTTAATTTAGATTTATCGACGTTACTTTCCCGCAGAAATTATTTTGATATGTGTTTTTTGTATAAATTAACCAAAGATCGCGACCTTCAACAAGACAGCAAATCTTATTTAGAGAGAAATTGCATCGTGCTACGTACGTTAGGAACAACCCGTTGTCCAGATTAACCCGCACCGCCAATTGTTTACTACCCTCAGTAAATTTTGACTTATTTGCCGCTAATTATTCATGCTTTCGTAGGGCGGTAGTGGTCGTTGATCTGGATTTAATTTTCATTTAGTTTAAGTCCTTCATTTTATTATGGGGAAATGTAATTGGTGTTACTTTAGTACGTTATTTTTCAATTCTTTGTTGTATTGTATTAATATTAATTTTATGTTTGTAAAGATATTTTCGTTAATTAAATAAATAAATAAAGATAATAATTTAGTTTTCAAAATTTTGTTTAATATTATTTGAAGTAAAACTGACATGGTAGCCACAATCTGTTTTGGTCAATTTGAATATAATTCCATGACTTTTCTCTAACTTTCCCGGTTTTAATGATATTCAGTGAATTTTTGAGTCAAGTAATTTTCAGGCATTCGTCGATTTTATAATAGAGTTCAATTTGAAGTTTTGAACGGATGTTTCCACTCCCAGGCTAAGCATGAAGTAAAATTTCGAGTTTAGAAAAGCCCCGGGAAAATTTGTCGAGGGTCGCGCAGCGACCCGAGACAAATTTTCGGGCTTTTCTAAACTCGAAATTTTACTTCATGCGCCACGCGTACAAAACACTGATTTAAAGTGAAGTTCAAAAACCCACAAAGACATCTTTAATCAGAGTAACAGGGAATCAGATATTTAGTATGTTATTAACGATGTTCAATGTTAATAATAAATAATTAGGTTTCGAATATTTTTGTTAAAACAACTGGTAACAATATTTATATATTAATAGTTGCAAAAAATAATAAAATGAAATTTATTCTTAAAGGATTTGTATTCGTGAATCGAAAAAACAGGATTCGAATCATATTTATCTCTTACGAATCCTTTATTCGAGTATTCGTGATTCGAATCATATTAGGTGATTCGGATTGGTGATTCGAATCCTTTTTACGAGGATTCGTCCCAGCTCTGAGCTCTGGTTACTTACCTACCAAAAAAATTGAGATATTTAATCAAATTTAAACTTACTAGTTGTAAAGTTTCTTGAAACTTTTTAGTTCCTCTTGACGCAATATTCCTCGGCTTCTTAACACCATCCTGACGTTTTTTATCCTCATTCACAACATTAACATTTCCTCTTAAAACCACTGAACTTTCAACACCGTGCGCCTTTTTCCCGCCATTATTAATCAACGAATCGTACAGCTTTAATGTATCACTTAACGAGAGCGGGTCATGCGGTTTTTCAGTTGTGGTAAGTCTGCTATTCAAAAAATACGGATTAACAAAAGTTGAGTCAGCGTTTTTCGGATGGTTTTTTTGAGGTTGCGGTTTATCTTCAACGATGATTTTAAATAAATTCTCAGCGAGATTAACGTTTGGTTTGTTTGGAATTATCGGAGCGCTCCTTAAAAGAGGATTTTGTAAATACAGAAGATCATCCCTAGTTGGTTTAGTGGATTGTTCATTTGGTTTATAATTTTTTTCTGCATTGAGAAGAGGGTTGATTTCTTCTTTTATAATTATTGGATTATACGTTTTTTCTGCATTGAAGAGAGGGTTAACTTCATCTTTTGTAATGATTGGTTTATAGGTTTTTTCTGCGTTGAATAGAGGATCAATGTCTCGTTTTTCTGCATTGAAAAGGGGATTAATTTCTTCTTTTATAATTGTTGGATTATACGTTTTTTCTGCGTTGAAGAGGGGGTTAATTTCTTCTTTTGTAATGATTGGTTTATAGTTTTTTTCTGCGTTGAATAGAGGATCAATGTCTTGTTGATTCTTGCTAGTTAACACATTCCTTTGTTCATAAAAATTACGAGGATTCTCTATTTCCTCCTTTAAATCAACATTCCTTTCCTCATTAGGTTGGTTTCTTTGTCCTTCATTGTTAATTAATATTTTCCGTTCGTCATTAGTTAATTGCGAGTTCCTTTCTTCCTTAGGATCGCTTGTATCTTCCTTTACTTTAGTTTTTCCACTTAATTTAGTCTTATCACTCTTCAAATATTTCTTCGGTATCAAAATCCTTTTAGCATCCAACTGCCTCACTTCCGGAAACTCCCGCTTCTTCTTCAACCTCCAAACATTCGCCTCCGGATTGTACTCAAAAGCCAATGGCCCCGAGAGCAATTTCTGTGGTGCGGCCAAAAGCTCCGCTCTAGGTTTCTCTTCGATGTAACTTTGGATGGGCCTGGGCTGTGCGGTGTTTGTTAGAGTAATGCACAGTGAAATCAGGGCGATTAGTGGCAGCATCTTTCACCGAGCGCACTAATCCCCGCCCACTCAGGATTCTTTGTTATATAGAGGGTGTTCCAGTCGACCGGGTGCATAATTAGGTGCATAACACCGTCTTTTTTTTTATGTAAACGATCCGCCGGGCGTGCAAGAAACTAATTGTGTTACTGTTAAATTTCCCATCTTTCCATATCCACTTTCTATATCGCAATGGCCGATCAATCGTGATCTATTACTTTCACTCTCGTGAATGCTTCCTAAAAGATGTACTGTTTAAATTTGTTATGACATATTTTGTTCCAGAGCTGGGACGAATTCTCAAAAAAGGATTCACATCACGAATCCGAATCACCTAACCAGTGCCGTAGATAGCATTTTATGATGAGGAGGGATTTAAGTTAGTATTTTGTTTCATAAATTAATTTTTCTAAAGTTATACAAAAATAACCCAGAGTCCCAGAGCTGGGACGAGACCTCGTAAAAAGGATTCGAATCACGAATACTCGAATAAAGGATTCGTAAGAGATAAATATGATTCGTCAGGCCAAATTATTCTCTCACCAAACTAAATGAATTTAGTTTGGTGAGAGAATAATTTGACCTGATGTTGCATTTTACATATAAATTATGCATAGAACAGTGGAGCTGTCGTGTAACTCAAATATTCATTGTATAATTCAATATCTGTCGGGGTATTAGCTCAAGAAGTAGTTGTTTCAATAAATATTTGGAGACTTGTCTCAATAAGACAAACAGTTTGCAGAAAGTCGATATTAATTTTAATTCGTTTTTATATTTTATAAATATTCTGCCAACTATTGACAAACTCAATTTTTCTTTATGTTAAACTGTACCGTTATAGCCGGTATGTCACGCTCTCTCAGGTATCAATTTGTTAGCACCCACTAATGACTTAATCCCTTTACCTACAAATAGCATTCCTTCATTTTCACTGGCCCCAGCTTTGTGTACCTGTCTCGACGACACACTTCGACATTCCTGTAAGTTTCCTGTTTATTATAATATCTTATGTATTGAAAGTCTAAAGCATAGCTATACTGATGAGGGATAAATCTCGAAACGCGTCTATAGATAGCTTAAGACAATTAAAATTCATTCCCTGTAATTTTTTCAATTTGTTCCATTAAATATGATTCGAATCAAAAATTCGAATCCTGTTTTTTCGAAGCACGAATACAAATCCTTTAAGAATAAATTTGATTTTATTATTTTTTTGCAACCATTAATATATAAATATCGTTACTAGTTGTTTTAACAAAAATATTCAAAACCTGATTATTTATTACTAACGCTGAAAATTGTTGATAACGGACTAAATATCTGATTCCCTGTTACTCTGATTAAAGATGTATTCGTGTGTTTTTGAACTTACTTCAAATCAGTGTTTTGTACGCGTGGCGCATGAAGTAAAATTTCGAGTTTAGAAAAGCCCGAAAATTTGTCTCGGGTCGCTGCGCGACCCTCGACAAATTTTCACGGGGCTTTTCTAAACTCGAAATTTTACTTCATGCTTAGCCTGGGAGTGGAAACACCCGTTCAAAACTTCAAATTGAATTCTATTATAAGATCGACGAATGCCTGAAAATTACGTAAATAAAAAATTCACTGAATATCATTAAAATCGGGAGTCAGAGAAAAGTCATGGAATTATAATTTACTTAATAAAAGACTAACACTTTCTTCACTAAAAACATTTATGTTCGCTAAATGTACATTTCGAACACTACGTGCTCATTATCAATAGCTTACTGAGTAAATACAAAAAGAAGGCGGGATACTTATACCTAAAGGGGATTATGGGAAAAAACGTGGGCGAGGTTAACATTTGTGTTTGTCGGGGTTATTGGTCGGAATTACCTCTAATAAGGGATTGTTCAGGGGACTTAAATCGAAATTAAGTAAATGATTTTGGTGTTTTTTCATCTGTATAGCTTCCAACATATTTAATTTTTTATTTGATACCCGATCGCGGGCTAGCGGTATTGAAGGATATTTGTTATTTTATTTTCGTGTTGTTCCTTTAGTTTAATTTATTGTTAACAAGTAGATTTTTTATTTTTAGTTTGATGAATGTTTTAATAATTTTATATTGTTTTCCGAAAATACATGACCCGTAGTTATGGTGTGATGTGCAACAGCAGATTTATCAGGGTTAAGGTTCTTTATATGATATTTATGTTCTTTAAATCTAATTGCTAATGTTCTTTGAGTTTGTCCTATGTACAGTTTTTCGCAGTTGCAACAATTAATCTTATATATGCCAGGTTTTTGTAAATCGCCTATTTTATTGAATGTGTTTCCTAATAATAACTTTAGTTGTGTACTTGTATAAACTGCTGGACATAAATTGAATTTTCGATAAAGTTTAATGAATTTATTTTCAATTGTTGGGGTATACAGTCTGTTTGATTTATTGTGACACAGCACATATGTCCGTTATTAGTACAGATAGAAAAAGAAGTTCAAGACAATAGTTTTAGTATTTTTCATGATCTATTCAGTAGCATTGTCAGATAAACAATTGAAAATCAAATAAACACGTGAAAGCTATTAGCTTCATTTTCTTTAATGGAACACCCTGTATATTTTGTTTATTTCAAATAGGTAATAACCTTAGCTTTATAATGATACCACATAAGTACCCCTTCATTATACAAATAACGCGACAATTGCAAATAAATGAAATTTATCAGTTGCCATGGATAACAATTGACATAAAACAATTTGTTAACGCTTTAATGTCAAAGTGGGGATTTTTAAAGCAAAAAGTTTATGTTACTCGTCCAGAAAATCTAGACGATCTGAAAAATCGTATTCGTATGGCATGTGGCCAAATAACACCACGGATGTTGCAAAAAGCACGACGAAAATTAATGAAGAGATGTGAAGAATGTATTGCAAAGAACGGACGTCACATTGAACAGACACTTTAAATAGTTATTCATGTCAACTGATAAATTTCATTTATTGGCAATTGTCGTGTTATTTCTATAATAAAGGGGTACTTATGTGGTATCATTATAAGGCTAATATTAATGCCTATTTGAAATAAACAAAATATACAGGGTGTTCCCTTAAAGAAAATGAAACTAATAGCTTTCACGTGTTTATTTGATTTTCAACTGTTTTTCTGACATTACGATTAAATAGATCATAAAAAATACTAAAACTATTGTCTTTAACTTTTTTTTCTATCTGTACTAATAACGGACATATGTGCTGTGTCACAATAAATCAAACAGACTGTATATGAGTCTACAGTAATTAATTTTTGTTTTTTCTTCAATATGTTTTAACCGGGTTACACTTTTTATTTTATGTTTATATATATATGTTTGTTGATTAACTTATTTATTATGTTTCTTTGGTAGTCTAATGATTCAGCAATTTCTAATATTATCTTAAATTCTGTGTTTCTGTTTGTTTCTGATAAGGGTAAGTTCAGTGCCCTATATATCATGCAATTAAATGCTGCAAGTTTGTGTTTCCAAAGACTGTTTGAATGAGAGTGAATGTAATTGAAAGTGTGGGTTGATTTCCTAAATATGTTAAATTCTAGTTTATCTTTATTTCTATTTATTGTTAAATCTAAGAAAGGAAGTTGTTTATTTTGTTCTAATTCGAACGTGAAGTTGATACTTTCGTAAATGTTGTTTATTGATTCTAGGAAGTTATCTATATTTACATTTTTATTTACAATTGCAAAAGCATCATCTACATATCGGTACCAGATCCTTGGAAAATTGGTTATTGTTTTTTGAGCAAGATGTTCAAGGTTGTCCAAAAATATGTTTGCAAGAAATGGGGATAGTGGATTGCCCATTGCCGTTCCAAAAGTTTGTTTGTAGACTTTATTATTGAATTCGAACGTATTAAAGTCCATAACCATTCTTGTTAATTCTAAGTATTGGTCTATTTCATCGTTCGGTATTTCATTAGCAATTAACAGTTGTTCAAGTATAATTAATGTTTCTTTAATTGGAACGCTTGGGAACAGGGATTCTACATCAAACGAGATCAAAATTTCGTCCGGTTTTAATTTGACGCGTTTTAATTCTTGTGTAAGATGGATGGAGTTTCTTACAGATCTGTCATTCTTTATCTTTAATTTTTGAAATTTCTGAACTAACCATTTGGAAATATTGTAAGTTGGTGAGTTGATGTTTAAAACAATCGGTCTGTACTTATTATGAATTTTCGGCAAACAATATAGTTTTGGGAGTTTAGGATTTCTCACCTTAAGTTTATAACTCGTAAATTTGTCAATTAAAGAAAGTTTGATTTTTGAGAAAATTATTGATGTTTTTAACATAGGTGCTAAGAGGATTTCTAGTTTGTACACTGTAAGGGCCTGTTTCTAGTAATGTATGAACATCTTTAATATAATCTGATTTTTTCACAATCACAACAGAATTACCTTTATCTGCTTTGAGGTAGAAGCAATCTCTTTGGTTTAGTGACTTTAATGTGTAGGTGTCCTGGAAGTTTTCGGAGGGGTGTTTTCCATTTTCTTCAAGGTGTCCTTTGCGGCGTGACGGAAAGCGGAAGCATTTTCTGGATTCAAATGCGTGGAGGCGATATCAATATCGTTGACAATGTCTTCTATTGGGATAATCTTGGGGCTAACTAATAGCGTGTTTTAAACCTTTCGTTAAAAGGTTTAATTCTTGTTGGAATTATATTCAAATTCACCAAAACACTAACAAAAAAGCTATATATTATTAAATTTGTCAAAATCAGCAGGCAAATTACAAAACACGTAAAAATTATAAAATTAACTTAAATATTGACAAAAACAATGAAAACAATTTAACAAAATGGGGGTTTTCCACAAAAGAAAGTTATATTAAAAGGTCAGGGAAAAAATCTTGAATCAGGGAAATATCGGAAAAATTAAAGTGAAGTTAAAAGCACTGAAAACAACCGTACCCAGCTTCGATTTTTTTTTAAATTGGATTTTTTCTTTCATACCCACGCAATGAACCTTCAGATATTCGTTGTTTTTTTTGTAAAAAGACGTCAATTCTCTGCAGTCCTTCGGTATCTGAAGACTACAATTGGTCCTTTGAGCTGTAGCCCTTGTAAAACGGTCTTTTGAGTAATAAACTTAGTAATCTAGAGTGATCCTTCAATTTGAAACTTCCAAGAACGAGTGTTGTCCACTCCCAGACTAAGCATGAAGTAAAATTTCGAGTTTAGAAAAGCCCCGCGTAGAAAATTTGTCGAGGGTCGCGCAGCGACCCGAGACAAATTTTCACGGGGCTTTTCTAAACTCGAAATTTTACTTCATGTGCCACGCGTATAAAACACTGATTTAACGAGAAATTTAAAAATACACAAAACAAATTATTCATTTAACGAATAAAGCACTAATAACCTTTCTTCACACTTGTGTGAAGAAAGGTTATTAGTGCTTTATTAGTGCTTTATTCGTTAAATTAATTTGATCTTCACATAACTCACAATCAATTTACAAATTATTCATGTTAATCCTTACAATTAATTACAATTATTTTTAACGATTCGAATCCTTTTGTAAGTATTCGAATCCTTTTATAAACATTCGAATCCTTTTATAAATATTCGAATCCTTTTATAAAGATTCGAATCACTCGCATTTGGATTTGAAAACGAATCCACTTAAAAAAATATAACGAATCCGGATCACGAATCCAGTTTAAGCAAAGTATTCGAATGCCTCTATTGAATCCTCTAAAAGGATTGGAATCCAAGATTCGAATCCTGCTCAGCTCTGGTATCGTCTAATAATCCTAAACAAATGGAACACGAGTTAATGATCACATTAACAGAAATTCAGACCTGGTGTTGGAAAAACCAACTAATTCTAAATGAAGGGAAAACAAATTTTATGTGCTATTCAGTAAACAAATCAAATAAACAAGGCGGCGCAGAGGAAATACAGTGGGCGGAAAAATCAGTTGCTCTGGTTGATCAAGTCAAGTTTCTTGGGATTACATTTTCCAAGAGTCTTGGTTGGAAAAATCATATTGACCATCTTACAAAAAAATTGTATTGTAAAAAAAAATAAAAAAAACTATTGGTCTAAAAGCATCACTAGATGTTTATCACGCAACTTTACTTTTATTTCGCAAATACGATTTGGATTAATACACTGGGAGCAGCACCAGCGAGCTGAATAACATTTATACTATACAAAAACGCGCATTGAGGGTAATGTTGAATGATAACTGCAATCCTCTCTAGGAATATATAAAGAGCACTACTTACTGACAGCTCCCGGCATATATATTTTTAAGTGTTTAAAATTCTGTCACAAATACAAACACCTTTTTCTAGAAAACGTCAGACACATTAAGAAACAAACACAACTTAATTTATCCACGACATCGTTTAACATTAACAGAAAATTCTGCGTTTTATGCATGTGCTAAATATTATAATTTGTTACTACGGCATATAATTACCGAAAAGAAATTTAATAAATTCAAACCACAAGCGTTCGAAAACTTGCACAATATGGAACCTTACTCTGTTTCTGAATTTCTTAGTTATAGAACGGCTTAAACTTAAATTCGTTATTCTTAGTTTCTGTAGCTCTGTATTTGTATTTTATATTTTGTGACGAATTCAAATTTCTCAACAACCATTTGTAATTGTAGCAAATATTAAATAAAGTATTATTATTATTAATACCTCTTTCGAATCCCCTAAAAGGATTCGAATCCAGGACTCAAATTCTGAATGATTATTTAAATGCCTCCTATCTCTGGCATATTCACATAAACACAACGAACATAACCTCACTATTTTACAAATAGAACCCAAAATAACTTTCAAATTTGACTTCATTCGGTGAAGTTACCTTTATTTTTTTCCAATAGAATACTTTTTTCATTTATGTATATAATTTTTTCCGCAAAAAAAAACAGTACTCTCCATAGTGTTTTTTTTTTATAACTTACCTTTTAAGTTCTCAAATCAACTTATTAATTATAACACTTATGTGCATTAGCATCGGTTCTCGTTAAGGTCCTCGTTAATTTATGTTGTACATTACATCTACACTAATCGCTGCCCCCTCTCTTCCCCCAACTTCTCCAGCGTCCTTACCCTGGTCCCATCCTCTCTCATCCATTCCGTCACTTTTCTATTCTATGTCCTTTCCTCATCACCTCCTCTAATTCACTCGTATAGAGTTTAAACAACAGCGGGCTCAATGGGCACCCCTGCCTAAGCCCCTCCCACGTCCTAAACTTCTCCGACTCTTACATTCCCACTTTTGCCACTGCCCATGTTTCCTCATACACTCCTCTCACCTACTCTACAATTCCCTCAGACACTCTAACAATCCTACCCTTGGTATCGCATCGTACGCCGCCTTCAGGTCCACAAACACCGCATACACGCTCCCTTTCTCTTCCATCACCTTCTCTACCATGCTTGCCAGGGTAAAGACCTGCTCCTTCGTCTCCATACCCCTCCTAAAGCCCCCCTGCGTCTCCGGCAGCAGCCCCTTCTCTTCTACCCCTCCTCTAGCCTATTTTTTACCACCATCATAGCTATCTTGTATCCCGTGCTTATCACTGTTATCCCCCTATAGTAATCCGCATCCTTCTGATCCCCTCCTTTATGTATCGGGCACATACTCCTCACCCTCCATGCTGCCGGTATGTTCACTCTTCCCCTCCACATCTGGTTCAGTAGCTCCCTGAATTTCTTCTTCCCCCCTTCCCCAATCTCCTTCCACATCTCTGCCTTCAGCCCATCCCTTCCTGCTGCCTTTCCTCCCTTCACCTCCTTGAAGCTCTTCTGACCTCCTCCCCCGTGAACTCTTCCTCTCCATCCCCTTGCCTGTCTTCTCCCATCCCCACCGGCACTCCACTACCTTCTCTGCACTTCATTGTCCATTCTTTCAACGATATCCCTAACTGCCTCTTCCTTTCCCCTCTCCTCAGCACCTTCCAGATTTCCGCCTCATTCCTGCATTCTCTCAATTCCTCGCTCACTCTTTCCACCGCCTGCAGCTTCTTCCTCTCACATCATATCTTTTCCAATTTATGTTGTAAATAAAGAGAAAATACCTAGCAACGCCACTTATGTGATAGGCGCTATCTGTCACATAAATAAATCCACCGCATAGGTTAGTTTTATGAAAAAATAGACGTATGTATTTCAGTTGTGATCAAAATGAAGTTTACATAGAAATGCAACGATGGCAACGTGTTTTATTAACTCATACATATAAGTTTAAATTCATGAGTTAACTTTATATTTTCGTTAGCTAATTAATACTTAACCAGAAACTCGTGCAAATGGGTATGAACCAACTTATTAATTATTTTACTTACCATTTGAGTTTTGAGTTAAACAAATGTTTATGCTATATTTTAGGGAATATAAATAATACATTGAATTTTTCATAAATATACCTTTTTTTTTCATAATACTAACAATAGTATAAAATATAGATCATAAAATATTTCATATATTTAAAAGAATACTCTAGAAAAAATGATTTAAAAAATGGCCACCTTCTCTTGGTAATTAAATGCATCCGACAGACTTTAAAGCTGGTAATACTTATAAACTCTAACAATAAAAAATATGATATTTTAAAACTTGATATTTGCTTAGAATGATATGCTCCGAATTGCAATTGCACTAAATAACAATCTATGTCTTAAAAGAGAACGTTACTTTTTCAATGTAGGTACAGTCTTGTTGCGCTCCTTCTCCAGATTATTCCTCGTTATGTTGAAGGCTTCGGTTTTCATGAAATCGACTTTTTTGTAGACGGTGATCGCGCCGGGTGATCGGAGCGGCTCGTCGTTTCTGGTTTTGTAGTGTCGCGTGTTGCTGGTGTTGCCGCTGCTGCTGCTCTTGTTTTCCAGGTCGAGGTCCAGGTACTCCAGGATTTTTCTTTGGTCGTTTAATGGGGGGAAATAACGATATATCTGAAGAAAAATTAATTAAATACTTTTTTTCAAATCTTTTTTTTAATTAAATCTTAATTTAATCTTTTATATTGTTATAAAGAATCTGTCTCACTTAAACTCGGCATATCTCTTATGGTTTAACCTTTAATGTTTATCATTTAGTGCAGCGATGGGGAAACTACGGCCCGCGGGCCAAGTCCGGCCCGCGGAAAGATTCAATAAGGCCCGTTTAAAAGTGCCGTGGTGAGAATGTTTGAACGCGTTCTTACTTCGTAATGTGACGACCCGCATAAAAACTACCTACCTACGATTAAGCATTATTCTTTGGCCCGCTACGATTGTCCGGTTATTACAAATGGCCTGTCTTAAAAAAAGTTTCCCCACCACTGGTTTAGTGTTTAACGTTTATACAAGAATTAAGGTTTGAGAATTAAGGTTTAAGAATTTTAGGTTATGAGTGTGCCTGTCGACGTTGCCAACTATTTCATCACAAATTTGTGAAAATACTATTTTAAGAGTTACTTACAATTAGCAAAGAAGACATTTAAAATTATCGATTATGATTTCCAATTCCTCCTTTTTATCGCTAACAATTCTGCCGAATTGTTAAAATTACTTTACTATCATGTTGTAATAGCTGACTCAGTAAATCTGACATCACTGTGCTCGAATAATAGAGTGTAAATTCGGAAAGTGTCGGCGCAAAAAATTTGTTAAGAACCATTTATGTTTAAGGATGTTTAAGGCAAATAGAAAACTTTTAAACACCAAACATTGATTCTTAAAATCCAATAAACCATAAACATGCTTAAATGTTAAACGTCTTATAAACCCAGTATTACTCTATATACAGATTCCGTTTAAGTGAGAGTTCTTACAATTAATAGAGTAAATTTTAATTCTTTGAAAATTTGTTTGTTTTTATTTTGTTTTATAACAAAATCCTACCTGTTCGATGTCATCAGTAAGTAAGCTTTCGTAAGATCTGCCTAAACCAGAGGATGTCGGACTAGCAGTTCTAAATCTCCTCATGCTGTCGTTGTCGTAATCCATAGTTGTCCTTTTATTTGGTGTCGGCATTGTCTTTAAAAATTAACCAAAAACATTCAATGAAAATTTATTCTTTGAAACATAAGTGAACACAGATATCGGTTTATATTAATCACTTACCGAGTTCATGAAAGGTTTCAGTTTCCTGTCAACAGATGGCGCCGAATGCGGCGATACAGGTTCAGTTGTCGATGAAATGGAGAGTGAGTCAGATAATTTCCTCTTAGGTTTCAGCCCACGGTTAACTTTCGGTGGCGGCATCAACTATCAAACGTGATTAAATAAATATTTTCATTTGTAACGCTTGTAAACTGTTTAATGGTAAAAATCATTAACTTCTTTACCTTTGTACTTAGGTTAGGTTACGTTTAGGTGGTTGAACCTGTCTAGGAACCTTTGTACTTGACTGGACATTAATATTGGTTTACCTTTGTACTTAGGTTAGGTTCAGGTGGTTGCACCCATTTAGGAACCTTTGTAACTTTGTACTTGATTAAATAATAATATTGAAATGCATTTAATGATTTTTATTTTTATTTTCCAATCTTACCTGTGTGTCCGGTAATAAAAGTGGACTGGGCAGATTAGAATATTGGGCCGTCGACGAACTTTGCGATAAAGGTGAAGCAGGCTCATCGAGAATTTCGTCGCCGTAACGAAAAACCTAAATTTTAAACACGATATTATCAACTGAATGTGTTTTAAGTGTAATTATATTACGTGTGCGCTGCTAGTGCCGGGTTTCGGAGAAGGATTGTCGTAAGTAAAAACCTGCCCGTCGACCAGACTCGGTGCTGCGTTGTTGTAACAGTGCCGCCTGGCCAGCGAATTTCTCATATCCGCAATTTCTACGTGAGATCTCGGAAAATCATACATCTCGTCCGTTATAATTACCTATTCAAATAAAAATAATCAGAAGTAATATTAAAAATGTGTAGTATTATCCATTATATAACAAGTGGTATTTTAAATCAATAAGGAAAACAAATTATGTACTTCTCGTTATAAGGTTATTTTCATAAGTAATGTCATCTTAGAAATTTCACATGTAGGATTTAATTTCATGTCGAATAGCGTATTTTTGTTAGAACATTTAAATTTTTTAAGTAAGCCATATTTACAAACTGATTGCCTTTTATATTGTCCATAAGCACAATTGCAAATTACCTTAGATGAAATCACTAGGCATACGAGTAATCATCTTGCTTAGTCACAAATAAACAAGCAAGCAAAACTGTGAGTAATATATAGAAAACCTCATTTCCTTTAGAACTAATCTATAATATTTGGGGCAAAGCTGTAGCCAGGGAAGGGTTTTAATTAAGGATGGGAATTTTTAAAATTGAAGTATTCAAATTATTCATTTAAAAACACATTCAAATATTAGAATATTCTAATTATTCAAATATTTGAATATGTTTATGAATGGACGTTCGATAATTCAAATAAAAAAATTTATAGCATTAAACAAATGATGTATGTTTTTTAACTTCACATTAAATCAGTGTTTTACACGCCTGGCACATGAAGTAAATATTTCGAACACTATAAGCAACCAAGAATTGGCAATTTCATTTATAAATATTTCGAGTTAGAAAAGCCTGAATTATTTACTCCGTGCCTAATCAAGTATTGAAATACACGTTAGAAAACTATTAAAACCTTTAAGGAAAGAACTGATTTCTTAAGGGGATTATTGCAGTGTAACGCGCCGATCGTGTTGGAAAGACCCACATAGTTTAGAGTAGCTCATCCGATGCCAAATTTACAGGACAAGTAGGGCGAATACAGTCAGAGAGAAAAGCGGCAGCTCGCTGTGCATTTGTGCATTGCTCCTTGGCATGAACGGATGGGGTCTCGCGTCTCGTGGAATAGACGAAAAAGAAGCGTATAAAAAAGACGGATCTAAGGAAAGTGTCGATTCGTATTATTCAAACACGCTGATAATACATACAAGCTATGTATTGTTTTTAATTCGTTAGAAAGCGTTATCGGATCCTGTGTTATTTTTCGGTATTTACAAAACCGATGATTCCTATTCTTGTCATTATAACACATTATTTTTTCTTTTAAGACTAAAGTTTCGACAGCCCAACAAACTATGTGTTTTATTTTATTAAATTAGAGATTATTTCTTAAAAATATAATAATAAAATAATTCATGTTCATAAGCTCCTTGTAAATATTTATATGCCGGATATATACAGGGTGTCTACGCTAAACTATTCGTTAAAAGTTTATGGGGTTGCCGTTGCACGAAAAATTGGAAAACAATCCTTGGTATATGGTTGAATCAGTTCTCCTCATGTGCAATATTTCAACTTTATAGCACTTCCGGTTTCACCGGAAATAGCACCAAATTTGTTGTTTTAAATAGAACACCCTACTTGTTAGCAATTTTTTGGGTTTCTCGTTTAAATTGCAACATATTTTATTCAAACATATGTACACTTATCTCTTACAGTTTTCAAGAAAAAAAAATATTTCTAAAATGTTTACATTTAAAAGGCATCTCGAAATCTGTCTGTAACTTCTTTTAAGAATAAGATAAACATATGATTTATATCTCTACTTCTACCTAGAGAATTCCTCTATGAGTAAATTAATTGGAAACTGTCAATTTTGACAAAAAGTGTTCTTAAAATGTCAATATCTAAGTGCTCTCTTCAATATCAAGTAATTCATTTTTTTTTTTAATGGAATGATCCAATTTTTATCACGTAGTACGATTGGGGATAAAATTTCCTACAAAAAAGTATTATACAACTATACTTCTAAAGCGAGTAGTTTTCGAATTATTTCGAAAATTCGTTTTTCGTCGCATTTATGCAGGTTAATGACATTTCTTTGATGTACTGGGAGTTTTTCTTTAAAATATACGTATACCAAATTCAGCTTATTTTCTTTAAATCTTTAGTTATTTGTTGTTTTTTTTAATGGTTCAATTTAAAGCTCTAAACGAGTGTTTTCCACTCCCAGACTAAGCATGAAGTAAAATTTCGAGTTTAGAAAAGCCCCTTGAAAATTTGTCGAGGGTCGCGCAGCGACCCGAGACAAATTTTCTGGGCTTTTCTAAACTCGAAATTTTACTTCATGCGCCACGCGTATAAAACACAAGTTTTAACTGAAGTTCGAATATAAATAAATTTCACAATATTTTAGTGTCTTATACGCGTGGCGCATGAAGTAAAATTTCGAGTTTAGAAAAGCCCAGAAAATTTGTCTCGGGTCGCTGCGCGACCCTCGACAAATTTTCACGGGGCTTTTCTAAACTCGAAATTTTACTTCATGCTTAGTCTAGGAGTGGAAAACACTCGTTTAAAGCTTCAAATTGAACTCTTTTAAAAAACAACGAATGTCAGAAAATGTACAGCTTTATTCCCTGTATATTATTCAAGTAGTAATTTAGTTTCCATCATTGTCATGGTACTATTAAAAATTATTACAATAAATAAGTTGTTCTTTAATGCTTATTGTTTATTTTGTTAGGGCGTAGGTAAAGTATCGTACGTTTCTCGAGTGGTATGGCAATTACATACTCGCGGAATACTGCACACGCCGCTGCGCGGCTCGTGCGCAACATGTCCGCTCATATGTAATATACTGGATACTACTCTGGTTACGAAATATACTGTTATTATTTGACATTTTGCATTACATTTTATAAATATTTTGTTTGCTTCAAAACTATAAGAGATAAGTGTACATATATTTGAATAAAATATTTTGCAATTTAATCGAGGAATCTAAAAAATGATAATATATAGGGTGTTCTATTTGAAATAACAAATTTCGTGCTGTGTATTAATTTGGCCTCTGCCAAATTGGGTAAATACCCCAAATTTTCGGGAGAATTTCAATCTTTATTTTATCAAATATTCTAGTTTTTATGAATGCAACAAATAAATAATAAAATGACTTCAGGCAGACATTTTATACCCAACAAAAAATATATTTGAGATTTGTCATCTAAAATATTTAGGCAAGATATGTTAATTGGAGCACTGCACGGGCCTGAATTTTTCTTAGGCGATTTTCCCGTATCATATTCAATATTTAAATTATCTTAATTTTATATATATTTTTTACTTTTTCTGAAAACTACACCTATAATCAGATAAGTATATTTTTTTATTTATTTAGACCTGAAATGTTGACCGGGCCGGGTCAGGAAAAACTCAATCTCTCTTATTTTATGACCGGGTCGGGCCAAGCCTGAATTTTTCTTAGGCGATTTTCCCGTATCATATTCAATATTTAAATTATCTTAATTTTATATATATTTTTTACTTTTTCTAAAAACTACGCCTATAATCAGATAAGTATATTTTTTTATTTATTTAGACCTGAAATGTTGACCGGGCCGGGTCAGGCAAAACTCAATCTCTCTTATTTTATGACCGGGTCGGGCCAAGCCTGAATTTTTCTTAGGCGATTTTCCCGTATCATATTCAATATTTAAATTATCTTAATTTTATATATATTTTTTACTTTTTCTAAAAACTACACCTATAATCAGATAAGTATATTTTTTTATTTATTTAGACCTGAAATGTTGACCGGGCCGGGTCAGGCAAAACTCAATCTCTCTTATTTTATGACCGGGTCGGGCCAAGCCTGAATTTTTCTTAGGCGATTTTCCCGTATCATATTCAATATTTAAATTATCTTAATTTTATATATATTTTTTACTTTTTCTAAAAACTACGCCTATAATCAGATAAGTATATTTTTTTATTTATTTAGACCTGAAATGTTGACCGGGCCGGGTCAGGCAAAACTCAATCTCTCTTATTTTATGACCGGGTCGGGCCAAGCCGGCTTGGCCCGACCCGGTCAACATTTCAGGTCTAAATAAATAAAAAAATATACTTAAATTTGGCTTCGTCGTGTAGCGCAGCAGAGTGATCAAGCCAAATTAGGCTTTTCTAAACTCGAAATGTTACTTCATGCTCAAAGCGTATAAAACACTGATTTCAAGTAAAGTTTAATATAAACTATTACGGCTGGGAATTTGAAAAATTCAAGTATTCGAATACTTATTCGGAAAATTATTCAAATATTCCAATTATTTGAATATTTAAATATTCGAATATGTGAATAATTTAATGATTGAAATGTTCATGTTTGAATATTCGACTATTTCAATTATTCGTATTCAAATCCCAGTTTTAGTTTTAATTATAAAGTGAATTAATTGTAGCAAAACAAATTTTCCTAAATAAAATATATTTTTAGAAAAATTAAATGTACAAACCTGTCCTTCATCGGACGTTGAGTTGGTCTTGCTGTGATTCCCAGACTTGGACACATCGTCCTTGCTATTAAAGAAAAAAAAACACAAGTTGAAATAAGCGAAACCACTGAAATCGTAATATTTTACCTTGTTTGAGCCGAATTTAAGTTAAGATAACAAGCCGAGGTATTCGCGATATGTGAAGGTTTTGGTGGCCTAGGCGGAGCCACCGGAGAGATTTCAGGTATTTTCGTTGCTTCAATTGACAGTTTACTGAGCTTGTGAGTTGCCGCGTCTACATCCGTTGAAGTATTCGATAACCGCCCATTCCTCGTATCTACACAAAAATCAAAGCTTAACCTCAAGCCCAACATTATAAAAATTCATTTTATTTATACAAAGTTGCTTGCGTTATAGACTAACATCACTTACTATGTTCTGATTGGGATGTGTTGTGTGACCAATCGTCGTCGGTGAACACGCTCTCGGAATCGGTGGGACTTTGCAACGGCGAAGAGTGTATGTTTTTGTCGAAATTGTGATAGTTGGGCTCCTCGTGCTGTTTGTTGAGATTGTTGAGCTTGTGCGAGTTGTTCAAAACCAGCGTCCGAGGCGTGTCGTAGAACCTAGGGTCGCAGTTCAAGTACGTGGGCGTCTGAAATTCGTAAGCGTCGTTGTTGTGATTCCTCGAACGGAAATACGTTGATTTGACGTTCTGTTCTAATAGTGTATTAAAATCCTGAAAAGTCATACTATTTTAACATCTAATTCCTCAGGAAGACTTTAAGTGTTTGTATATCATTTAATTTCATCATGGTATTTTTAAATTCAATTATTATTTTAACATGAACTTTATTAAGATATATTGAAATAATTATCTATTTATTTATTAATAGTGATACACAAACACAATTATTTTTATCAGTTATTAAGAATGGCTATTATGCATGTCTATATTATTATTAACTAGTGGTGTAGATAGCTTTGGGTGGAGGGAGGGATTTGACTTAGCATTTACTTTCATAAATGTATAATTCTACAGTTCTACAAAAATAAAAACAAAAATTGGTTCTATTTTTCACTTAGATGTATTTAAAAGTAAAATCAAAATAACGAAATAACAGAAAAGGAACCTTTTATTTGATCCTTCCTTTATTGAAATACTCATAAGTAAAATATCTTTTTGCTTAATATAAAAAAAGTTATATACAAAATGAGTAAGTAAAAGTAGTTCAATCATAAAACTATTTACATACTAGAAATATTTCCTAGCCAAATGATTTAATGTAATTTTTATTTGACACCAAAAATCCATTAATTGTAAGGCATTCCAATTAAAACCTATTGTTTTAAATAAAGAAAACTTGTTTGTAACTAATGATTTGTAATAACGTCACATGTCGGGTATACCCCTAGATAAGACGATGATTAACAAATTGCATTAATGTTAATCAGCACAAAGAAGATATCACACTTGAATGTGAATACACTCAATATAGTTAATTGTGTAATGCAGGATAAAAATAATTATTATTATTCAATCACTTATTATTGCCAACTTTTTCCATTAAGAACTATTGCACACACACAAATATTTCTTTTTAATAGAAATTAACCACATAAATAAAGTCGTATTGTATTAAACAAGTACACAATAAATCTTACCTTTACTGGTTGATTAGGCAAAACTGGAGTCTTCCCGGTAATACATTCTGAGATCGGAATATAGGGACTCGTACTAACGGGTGAAACGGGTGGACTTTCGAGCATAGGAGGAAGAACTGTTTCGGCCACCGCCTCCGGCTGTTCCTCCTCAAACTTACAGTCGTCATCGCCGTTTGTCGCTTTTAAGCCGCAAATATTGCAAATGCATCGAACCCACGTTTTCATCTCACTCTCGGTATCAGCGGCCAAGTAATACACACGAGTGGGCGTTCTTATATCAAAGAGATGATCAAATTTGAACTTCCTATCCTCATACTTCAAACCCGTATCGACTTGCTCACAGTGATCTAAATCGATAGAGCCCTTCAGTTTCCGACTGTTTCTGTCGGTGTAGTAAGAGAGAATGAATTGTTGTGGGAGTTCGCCAGCGTGTAAAGCAAACCATCTTCTCCTCCAACGCTAAAGAAATATATTTATAAATCTAATGATTCCAATAATAAGTTTAATATAATTTCAATGTGATTTAATAAAGCAGGTCTATAAAAAATACAAACAAAAAAACATTATTACACTTAACTATTTCCTTACATGACTTTGAACTATTGTACTATTCCACAGAAATGCAAGTTATCAAAAAGTAGTATTCAAAGTATAAATCAGCAATCTCAATTTTTAATAACTATATCACCCAGAAAGTCTCACTTGTCAAAATATCTGATTGTTTCCATCAACGTTTATTTGTTTATTTAAACGAAGAAGGTTAATCCACTGTAATTATTTATAGAAATAACAATAACTACAAATCTACTTCAAACAATAAACATTACACAATGCTACATATTTATTGTATTACTAAAATCTACATAATTCGGTAGTGTTTTTTTTTTTATCAGCCAGAAAAGATAACTGTTTATCATAAATAGTTTAATTTAAATATCTTTGTTTTGAAATAAAAACGTTCTGTGTGCGATAGTAAACATAGTAGGATGCCTTTGGAAAATCTGGAAGGAATGCTGAATAAAACTAGGAAACTCACCCCGCGCCATATTCTCTTCGTGGGGGGAGATTTGGTCAGCCAGCCCTCGCACAGGATTTCCTGGCAGTTGCGCGACATTTCTTGTTATCGTTCGTGTTGTTTCTGTTAGTACTTGCCGTACCTTTCATTATCAGTACCAGTGATGACTAATCTTGTCATATGTCATGTCGAAAATACCTTTCACGTCACTTCTACCAACCTTAAATGGGAAAAGAAATCCGCTTCCAGGAAAAATGAAAGTATTTTACCTACTTTTTGATATTATGCGAATTATTTATTTATGCACGATGTAATGACAAAGAAATAAATAATAACTAAAATGATTTATTGTACATATTTAGATTACTTTTGTAATTGTTCTGTTATAAAAGATGTTGATTTCTAACAATTGATACTAAACTAAAATTATCGGTTTCTGTAAAAAAATAGATTTCTACAATAATGAAAGATTCCTATAATTTCGGGTTTCTTTAAACCCTACAGATAGAATAAAATTTGAAATACAAAATTGTGCGAATTCAGACTAATTTTTCCAAAGTTACATATTTTGTTAAATCATTAAAATTGTAACAACTTCCAACAATTATTTTTGATACATTCGAGTGAAATTAATTTCTTGCATACACACGCCAATGTTTTTATT
The DNA here is from genome assembly GCA_932526585.2 of Philonthus cognatus. Classification (NCBI taxonomy): domain Eukaryota; kingdom Metazoa; phylum Arthropoda; class Insecta; order Coleoptera; family Staphylinidae; genus Philonthus; species Philonthus cognatus. The sequence goes on from OW052244.1 coordinate 79,792,727, forward strand.
TCCCTTCAGTTAAACCAAAACAAAGTCCCTAACCTCAAAAAATGACGGGCACAATACGAGAAGTGATGTGATCTTTTTAAAAATAAACAAGCTCTTACACAGGAAAAGGCCTGAGTGAATCACTACCGACTTGGCCGTGATGTTCCCCCCCGAAATCTTCGAGAAGATCCTCTACCACTGCGATGGCAAAACTCTGAAAGCCGCACGGAGGGTCAACCACTGCCTGCGAGAGATTGTAGACTATCTAACAAAGGTAAAGCGCCCTATGGTGCAATTCTCTGCTATACTAAATTCATTCAGGATACCAAGATTTGGAAGTGGTGCTGTTACAAAGATATTCCCAAGCACGAGTTATTGCAATACTTGAATCGGTGGATCGGTGATGAAGACGAGGATGATAAGAACAAATGGTTGCATTTGTATGAAAATTGGTTGAATTGGCATGATATTGATAAGTATATTGAGTTTGAGATTGAGTTAAGGGGGACTCATCGGAGGATTGCATGTATCGATGTTGTTGGTAAGCAGAGTTTATTAGCTTTGTTTAATTTAAGGACAAAGAAGTTGGTTCTGTTAATTCAAACAATGATCTTTGTGTATTTATGGAATTTTAAAAATATTTATTTGAATTTGTGGAGTCTGGATAATTTCACTGTCATTACAGTGGTGTAACAAGTAGAAGATATTTTAACTGCACTATAACTGCACATACTATAAATACTTTAATAAAAAAATGAGCAGTAGTTTTTCTTACAAGATAGAATTGATATGTATATAACTTTATAGGTACTTATATAGCACTTGGTTTTGAAAATGGGACAGTCAAAGTTTTTGATGAGAATTTTGGATATTTTAAAATTTATAGGCACTTGACTATGCCTATCAGTTCTGTCTCAATGGTTTGTGGTAAGTGATATTTTTAATGAGAGTACTCACTTAACTCTTCAGCCAAATTAAATAAATATCACGAGGATTTTTTTAAATTTATGGTAAATTATAGTCCGTTTGTAATGGATATTTGTGTTAATAATAGAAGTTGGTAGAGGAATAATCTTAAAATTGTTTTCTAAATTTAATTAATTACTGGCTAAAGGGTTTTCTTAATGTATTTAACATAATCTTTAAAATAGTAATAAATGGTAAATTGTTGCAGAAGATGGTGTGACAGAGCCAACTGAAATGTTGATATATTATGGTGATAGGGTGTTTGTTGATGACTTTATGGACAATGAGAATTATACACCCGCTTTATTTCTTGACTGTTTTAAATTTAGGTAGGCTAATATTTAAAGTTTTATAAGCACTTGGAGAATTATTTGGTTGCACATTATTTTTAGAGCACTAATTTTATTAAGAGGGAAAGAGATTTTTTATTGATAACATTTTTATTATTATCAGACTAATTTGTCTAACATTTTTAGTTCCTACAAAAAATTTCTATGCGGTGTGACGATTGATGGAAAAATAACAATAGTAAAAGTCGTATCAGATGACGAAAATAAAGTGAAATCCATCAACATGGTAACTTATGTAAGGATTTACTCACCGGAAACGGTGACTTGTTGTAATTTATGGGAAGGCGTTTGCACTCTCTTAATCGACAATAAAGTCAAAATAATTAAATATCACGATGGCCCAGAAGGCGGCCTTCGTTCGCAAATTATGGCCACAGAAAAGACAAGACTTGAATTTTCGAGCTTGGACATGTATGATTCACCGCGGGATATTAGGATTTTTAGCGGAAAAATCATCATTTCACTAACAAAATGTGAGTTAAAAAGCAATGAATTTTAAGTATTTAATAACTGTGAGAAAAGAATCATCATGAATTAACAGTATTATTCTAAAGATGGAAATTGATTGGAATTAACATTTATTTGGGACAGAAGCGTGCTCACGTCAGGTTTAATGAAACAAAAACAAGTTATTTTTTTTTAAGTAAAAATATTGTATTTATTTTTCTACAAGTCGAGTCGTGTGGAACGGTAAAGTGAACATCTGCTTGCTTGCAGGTTTCAACACGTTGAACTTGCAAGTGTTCGAGCTGTACATCCTCGGCAACAACAACACGCACAGTAAAAAGATGTTCATACCCTGGCAGACGTTCACCGCCAACATTACTTGCATGTTCCTTTACGGGAATACATTTCTCATAGGACTCACAAGTGGAATCGTAAGTGTATAATTCATTTTTATTCGAATTCATTTAAAAAACGTAAATACGAAAATCAAGCTCGGCTAAAATGACAAACAGCAGGGATGTACAAGTCGAAGAAAGAAATCGTTGGTGTATATATGAAAGTCATTAAGTATATAGAAAATTAATATCACTTGCAAAGTTCCTACATATTTACAGCCTTATTAATAGACGTTAGCAAACAGCTTTAACATGGTTCTAAGGATGATATTAACATTTTTAGATTAATAAAACGTTTTAGTAAATGAATATTCCATTAGTTTACAACTAATAATTTAATAGCGTGGCACCCCTAGTCTAAGCCTTATATATATCCTTAATCGTCATAATAAAATATCCACTACTCCAATTAGTTAAATAAACACTTGATATAATGGACAACACACACACTATTTTATAATAAAATAGGGTTATTTACACTATATTTAATAATGCTATATATCATAAACGTGCATATCCGATCATCATATTTTTAACATCACTTGAAGTCAATGTTTTAAACGCTTGACGCATGAAGTAACATTTCGAGTTTAGAAACACCTGAAAATTGAGATTGGCCGGGCTCGTTTCGCTCCGCCCAGCAAATCCAAATTTTTAGACTTTTCTAAACTTAAAATTTTACTTCATGCTTAATTTGGGAGTGAAAAACGCTCATTAAAAGTGCATTTTAATGAAATAATTCAGGAGAAGAAACACATTTTCACAAACATAAACAAAATTAAATGACTTGATTACAACACATACAGAACACATGGAAATGCAATGTTGCCATGTTCATTTTATCAACTAACTAATAGTATGTAGATTTTGATCTATTAATTCGAAGTGTTAGTAACGAGTTTGTACGTGTCTAGTTATTATTATTATTATTATTATTCTTTATTTACGGAATTCACCTTTTTTACAATTGAAATTAACAACATTAAAGCAATAAATAACATGTAGGAATAAAATATTGAATTAAAAGATAAATATAAATAATTATGATCACTGGTCATTGTATGAAATTTGTCAACTTAATGCGCTTTAATCGGTTTTTAAACTGCGGCAGTGAAGATGTGAATAATAAAAAGTCGTTACTACGCGACAGTAGGTTTGCGTAACGCATCATACGATCCATGGGATTGATGTTGATAATAATAATAATAATAAACTATAATAATAATAATAATAAACTATAATAATAATAATAATAAACTATAATAATATTAATGGCGATTCTATTAATAAGGCTGTATATGATTTTTGCCTACAAACTAAACGTATGGTTGGTTTGTGGGGCACAATTATATTTTATTTTAGTTAAGAAGACAATTGGTTGGCTTAGCTTTCATCTAACCTGGGTTAGGTTAAAATATTTAAAAGTTTATCAGCATTTTTAATAGAATTGCCATTAATATTATAACAGTTTAATGCTAGTTAATCTCTACTAGACGCATACAAACACGATACTAACATTTCGTATTAATAGAAGAAAATCTATATGCAATTATTTAGTTTTGAACTATTGATAAAATTAATGTAACAAACATTGGATTTTCATGTGTTCTAATTTCTTGGTAATCAAATCATTTAGAGGTTATGTTATACCCTTTTTGTTTATATTAGTGAAAATGTTTTTCTTCTACTAAATGATTTGATTGAAATTTACTTCTAACGACTGTCTTCATTCCCAGACTTCATGTGCCACATGTCTAAAGCACCAATTTCAAGTGAAATTCAAAATACACTGTTTGGGTATGTACAGTGTAGTGCATTTTGGAGGTGCCACATATGAAAAACTTTTTTATTTGAAGAGATATTGAAAAACCGTTTTTGCGAGCCAGATTCACTCAATGCCGAAAAGATAATTGATCTCTAATCGTTTCCGCTCTATAACCGGAAGTTGATAAAATGCCATTTTATTGAAGTTATTGTACCTTGTTTGTGTCAACTTTTTACGCTCATTAATATGGTGTACGTGTTTTATTTTCTGGACGCTTCGTTTTTGTTTTCCTACACTAAATTCAGTTTTTTCTTATGGGTGCATATGGAGATATGCATATTATTAAACAGCATTTTTGATGCCGATTTCACCGTTGTGCCACTTGTGTACCTTTGTAAAATAAAAATTGTGCAATAAAACAAGCAAAGTAGCAGTTTATGTCAATCAAGAGTGTTTATTTACAAAACAAAATATATCACATCGATAGTAGTCATATTTTCTTACAAATTGCAAGTATCACCTAGTAACGAAATTGTTTACCAGTTGTCATGGCAACTTTGTCAATGACTTTTTTTGACAAAACTATGCATGTGGCACATCATTAAAATCAGGGTTAAAAATGCTGTTCAATGATATGCGCCCATAAGAAAAATGTGGTTTTGATACAAGGAAACAAAAACGAAACGTCCTTGAAATAAAACAGGTACATTATTTTAATGGTAGTACAAAATTGCAAGCATCACCTAGTAACGAAATTGTTTACCGGTTGTCATGGCAACTTTGTCAATGACTTTTTTTGACAAAACTATGCATGTGGCACATCATTAAAATCAGGGTTAAAAATGCTGTTCAATGATATGCGCCCATAAGAAAAATGTGGTTTTGATACAAGGAAACAAAAACGAAACGTCCTTGAAATAAAACAGGTACATTATTTTAATGGTAGTAAAAAGTTGCTATTAGAAAGTTTTTACAGTTTGGTTATAACTTGAGAAACGAATGAGTTACAGTAACTTCAGAAAAACAACAATTTATCAACATTCCGGATATAGAGCGAAAACGGTTAGAGGTAGATCAATTTCCTTTTTGCCATTGATTTAAACACAAAAAAAGTGACCTTGCCTCGCGAAAACGGTTTTTTAATATCTCTTCAAATAAAAAAGTTTTCCATATGTGGCACTTCTAAAATGCACCACCCTGTACATTTATAAATCTTAAATAAATCATTATAATTAATTAAATTCGTCATTAAAGTTTGTATTACATGGATCTCGTGCTGTAAACTAGGAGTACTATGTAATTAAATTATTAGTTGTAAACTAACAATAATAATCTACTAAAATGTTGCATTAATACGATCATTTTAATACCATTCATAGTACAGTGTTAAAGTTGTATGGTAACGTCTATTAATAAGGAAGTATGTTTTGGAATATTATTGACAAAACAAACAAAATTTAATCATCCAAAAAATATACGTAATAAACGTACTTTTGTTACTTGTCGTATCATTTAAAGATTTTATTAATTCTGTAAAATAATAAAGTTTGAATGAACTTTATTAATTCTTTAAATAATTTTTTTGTAAAATGTCATAATTTTTATTTAGTAATCATTAATAATTTGTTTGTTTTTATCACACTGTATTTTTCATACCGATTAATTCTCATTATTAGTTACTGTAATAACGAAAATAATTATACGTAATTTTTATATATTATTAATTACTGTAAAACTGTAAAAAATAGAAAGTGATAAAAACAATATTAGCCTTGAAAACTAGATAATTTAATCGATTGTATAATTTCCTTTTTGCACATCCCTGCATTGATTACATTATTTTAACTATACAAACCATACCGTTACATATATAAACATATATTTCTTGAAAACAAGGTGTACTTCTACGAAATACACGACTGGAGAATGTTCGACATCGGCAACTACAACTTCAAGCAGACGGTGAGTATGCAGTCGCCAATACTGTCAATGGGTGCCGTCGAATCCCACGGCAAGAGAACCTTCCTGGTCGCGACCAGCACTGAGGTCAACCAGATAACGGGCTACTCTGTACCCGACGTCGAGGATAATGCTCCCCGACGTCCGGTCTAAAGATAATTCAGTTCGGAATTTTAAATCTTCTCGTTTTTTTTTTTTTCATTTTGTATATTTATAAGATTAAAAATAAATATTTATAAGTATTTAATAGTTAAGTCGCACGTCCGTTTGGTTACGGGACGCAGCCGTTTAAAAATATAATACATTAGTATTTCTTACGCCTAGAGATTAAAAAAGGTAAGCACCATATTCATATTTACAACTCATTTTCTTCATCTTCTTCAATTTTAACGCAAATCTTTTCGAATTTGCATTTTCTATACATAGAGCAACAATCAACAATATATTTTTGTTTAGTATAGGTTTTGTTTCTTATAATTGTTTTAACATTACTTACAAAGCTGTAGCCAGAAGTCGAGACTTCCTTCCATACAGAAATTTAACATTTGAAAATTTCGGGGGAGGGGGGGGGTTTGCCTTGATTACTTGTACATGGTTAGAGTGTAGAGTAATAAACTGTGATTTATTTTCAATTATTTTGAAATAAAATCGACAGTTTCAATACTTTATATTTACCCATTAACAGCCAAGCAATGGGGTTCCTGCACATTTCTTTTTATTGTCTTAATTAATTCTTTAGAAGCAAAAAAACATTATGTCCTGTATTTTTTTCACTTTTTACTTATATTTTAAATTATTACTAGTTAAAGTTTTACCGTAAATTGTACTCGTGGTTTTTATTGACGGTGGCAAGTGTTGCCAATATACGTGCGGACTTGTTTGTTTATTCAACAGCACAACGCCACGCTAGTCAACATAACCTTTTATACATCGTATACAAGGAACTGCAGTAAAGTTGATACTTAAAATGAGTTATAGTTACTGTATTGTATCAATGTGTCCTAACAATTCGAAAAGAAAGTTTCTACCTAAAAATTAATATTTAGTTAGAAACAGAATTTGTATTTTATTTGAATATTTAAATTATTACGGTTATATTGCAATGTTCATGACTTTTTATGTACTTGCAATAAGAATGCGTCTTCGGGAAAGTCAAAATTTGTTTAAAACTAGCACTTTTCAATTTTAAATTACACTTAAAATAATTTTTATTCAATGTTTATTTTTGGTAGACAATGTTTTTAGAACTTAAAATATGTAATAATAATTTTATTCGATTTTATAATTCGTGTAAGAACCCCATTATAGAGTTAACTATAAAAGTTGATTTTAGGTAAAATTCTGCACTAATTTTTATGATTTCTTTGAATGACTTATTATTAAACATACTGGATTTTTTTCTTTTTAATGATGCATACATAACATACAGACAGTTTTATGTAACACCGAACATTTGCATAACGAGAATTTTTTTTTTAAGTATCCATATGCATACGTTGCACATTTTACGATGCTGGTTTATTAAATGAATTCAATTTGAAGCTTTAAGCGAGTGTTTTCCACTCCCAGGCTAAGCATGAAGTAAAATTTCGAGTTTAGAAATGCCTGAAAATTTGGTTTGGTCGCGTAGCGCGAAGCGCGGAGCGGCCAAACCAAATTTTCAGGCTTTTCTAAACTCGAAATTTTACTTCATGCGCCACCGGTACAGAACACTAATTCAATATAAAGCTTAGTGGTGTGCTTAAAACTTCGTAATATGTCGGTGTTCCGTATCGGTGGCGCATGAAGTAAAATTTCGAGTTTAGAAAAGCCTGAAAATTTGGTTTGGCCGCTCCGCGCTTCGCGCTACGCGACCAAACCAAATTTTCAGGCTTTTCTAAACTCGAAATTTTACTTCATGCTTAGTCTGGGAGTGGAACACTCTTTTTAAGTTTCAAATTGAACTCTTTTAAGCGAGTGTTTTCCACTCCCAGGCTAAGCATGAAGTAAAATTTCGAGTTTAGAAAAGCCTGAAAATTTGGTTTGGTCGCGTAGCGCGAAGCGCGGAGCGGCCAAACCAAATTTTCAGGCTTTTCTAAACTCGAAATTTTACTTCATGCGCCACCGGTACAGAACACTAATTCAATATAAAGCTTAGTGGTGTGCTTAAAACTTCGTAATATGTCGGTGTTCCGTATCGGTGGCGCATGAAGTAAAATTTCGAGTTTAGAAAAGCCTGAAAATTTGGTTTGGCCGCTCCGCGCTTCGCGCTACGCGACCAAACCAAATTTTCAGTCTTTTCTAAACTCGAAATTTTACTTCATGCTTAGTCTGGGAGTGGAACACTCTTTTTAAGTTTCTAATTGAACTCTTTTTAGCGAGTGTTTTCCACTCCCAGGCTAAGCATGAAGTAAAATTTCGAGTTTAGAAAAGCCTGAAAATTTGGTTTGGTCGCGTAGCGCGAAGCGCGGAGCGGCCAAACCAAATTTTCAGGCTTTTCTAAACTCGAAATTTTACTTCATGCGCCACCGGTACAGAACACTAATTCAATATAAAGCTTAGTGGTGTGCTTAAAACTTCGTAATATGTCGGTGTTCTGTATCGGTGGCGCATGAAGTAAAATTTCGAGTTTAGAAAAGCCTGAAAATTTGGTTTGGCCGCTCCGCGCTTCGCGCTACACGACCAAACCAAATTTTCAGTCTTTTCTAAACTCGAAATTTTACTTCATGCTTAGTCTGGGAGTGGAACACTCTTTTTAAGTTTCAAATTGAACTCTTTTAAGGGAGTGTTTTCCACTCCCAGGCTAAGCATGAAGTAAAATTTCGAGTTTAGAAAAGCCTGAAAATTTGGTTTGGTCGCGTAGCGCGAAGCGCGGAGCGGCCAAACCAAATTTTCAGGCTTTTCTAAACTCGAAATTTTACTTCATGCGCCACCGGTACAGAACACTGATTCAATATAAAGCTGAGTGGTGTGCTTAAAACTTCGTAATATGTCGGTGTTCTGTATCGGTGGCGCATGAAGTAAAATTTCGAGTTTAGAAAAGCCTGAAAATTTGGTTTGGCCGCTCCGCGCTTCGCGCTACGCGACCAAACCAAATTTTCAGGCTTTTCTAAACTCGAAATTTTACTTCATGCTTAGTCTGGGAGTGGAACACTCTTTTTAAGTTTCAAATTGAACTCTTTAAAAAAAAAAAACAACGATTATCTAAAGATTGTAATTGGGACATGTATACTTGAAAGATAAACTCTCTGTATGTAAAAGTTGAGGCATTAATTGCGATTGATTGGCTACAATTTGTAATGGTCATATAGGCAACTCAGTTTACACATAACCTAAAAATTAAAGGTGTCAAATCCTATTGGATGCTCTGGTTAGAACATACGAAAATAAACATTAAAATGTTCGGTGTTACATAAAACTCTCTGTATATGCTGTAAATTTTCAGGCATTCGTCAATTTTACAAAAGCGTTCAATTGGAGGTTTTAAACGAGTGTTTCCACTCCCAGACTAAGCATGGAGTAAAATTTCGAGTTTAGAAAAGCCTTAAAATTTTCAGTCTTTTCTAAACTCGAAATTTCACTTCATGCGCCACACGTATAAAACACTAAAATATTGTGAAGTTAGAAATACACTAATTTTTTTTTTAAACAAGTAATAATTAACAAAATGTTTACATATTCTCCACACATTCTTAAGTCAGGTCAAATAATAGAATGTATCAATTTAATTAGTTAAGTAATTTAATAACAAAAAATTCACAATATTGCATCAATGGCGCTTAATAGGTTAACACCGTAGATTAATTTTTAAAATAATTAGTTCATTTTCTTTGTTTAAAATTCTAATATTCCAACAATAACAATTACAATTTTGTAGCTGCTTTGAATGTTTAAAAAAGGACAATCAATTCCTTATTTTGTTAATAGTTTATCAGAATCCCTAAACTGCTTTTTTGCTAAGTAAAGGTTTAAATATAAAGTAAATTATTTTTTGTAACCCACTTCTCGAACTTTTAACAAATCAACTGTAAAACCAGTTTTTTTCTTCTTAATTCTTCACTTTATATGCAACACCTTATACAAACAAAAGAGATAAATGGGAAAACCGTAAATAATTAGATATTGCAAACTGTTACGCTCTCTGCATATTTAATGTCAAACCAATTAACATTTTTATAAAGATGTACCAATGCATAAAATCTACAATCTACAACAAATGCGTTTGAAAAAAGCAGAGAGATAAAGATTTATTGATTTTTTTTTGCAAACAAGTTACTGGCAACCAGCCTAACCTATCTAGGGTTAGGTTAGTCTGCCATATAACCTAACTTTTACGTTTTTAGATTAGTCTGTTATATAACCTAACTTTTACGTTTTGCTCTTTAGAGTCAGTTTAAAGGTAAAACTCATTGAGTACCTTATAAAAAATAAACCCAAGTTCAAAATGATAATTTCTATCTATGAGTTTTGCCGATGAACTTTAAATTATTTTTTGATTGTTGCTGCATGTATTTACAAAAGGGGTATAAATTTATGTATCTTTGCCACATGGAAATTAGCACGTCGTCCGTTCACACTTAAAATACTAAAAAAAATATCACAAAAATAAATAGACCTGGCAGTCATTTTCATAGAATAATAATAATAACATACGGAAAGACCATCATTTAAAATCGTCGTCGGAACCTTAAACTAAACTCAAATATCACCCATTATGCGCGCGCGGAATATTCTCCAACTCTTTTTTAAAAATTATTTATTGCACTTTACTATTACTATCGGAACGGATTGATACCATATCACTGTCGGTGGGGATTAGGCGCTGCTGGCCCCCTCCGCCACCGTCACTACTGTCACTGCTGCAGCCGGCATCGTCCATGCTGTTATAAGTCTTTTCTTCGCCACAAGAAAGGGTTTTTTTTTGCCGGCTGTTGCCGCTGCCATCGTTCTGAGTGGTGACTAGAGCTGCGGCGGCCGCAGCGGCGATGCAGCTGACGCAGAGGTCCTGCCGCACCGGCAGCATCTGCCTGTTAGAGGAAGAAAGGCTCGGCGTCATCTCATTTGGACTCGACGACCTGCTGCTCTGGTCCTCACCCTCCATCGAGCTGCCTCCGTACGATCTCTTTGAATAAGTTAATAAAAATAATAATTAATCTGGATTTGAAACAGAAAATAGAGTTTATTTATCAATTCGATAAGAATTGTAAAGTAATTATAATTGTGCCCCTAAAAATCGGATCATCCTATGGGGAGCCGTATTTCTTACGGTCCAAAGATCAGATTATTAAAATCACCCAACATTTTGAAATCTTTTATTGATATGACTCAATTCTCCATGTCATTCAAGTATCGTGCGATCATTTAAATTATAAATTAGAGTAGATTACAAGTTTTTTTTGTGTGGATGTTCAAAATGCTAATTGAGTTATGGAATAAATTTGAGGTAATGGCAAACTATGTGTTAACAGTCAGTAATGCCAATCTAATTTAAAATCCAAAGGGTACTCTAATTTATATTTTAAATGATCGCACAATACTAATAAGCAATTATTGAAACTAAGGCTGGGAAACAATGTCTTAATGAATAAGACAACTTAAGACGATAAATATCCATTGAAACAACTACTTCCCGTGCAAATACACCTCCGGATAATGAATTATACAATGAAATATTTAAAATCGTATTTAATTTGATTTGTTACAACACTCTATTAAAGTATATGTAAATGAATATGAATTATTCAAATATTCGAATTCGAATATGTTTTTTAATGAATGTTCGAATACTTTAATTTTAAACATTCCCAGAATTAATTAAACTATGTTAGTTTTTTTTTATTGGCCAACCAAATTTGGGATTTATTTATCTTAGGTTCTTCGATTATTTGGGCGTCCCTGCTGTTTGTCATGAAATGACATTGATATATGAATGCCATGTTGCAATCGATTAATTATTTGACAGAAAAGTGGTAATAAAATGCCGAAAGAATGTTCTAAGTGGAAAACATAACCTCAAATTTATTTTGAAAGCAAAAGTCAGAATTACAACCAGAGTATCCAACCAAATATCCAACATTATAAAAAAATCACCAGATCTGGTTGAATTAACAATAACTAAGTATGTTTTTAAACTTCATACTGAATCAGTGTTTTACACGCCTGGAGCATGAAGTAAATATTTCGAGTTTACACCAGTCAAATTTTCAAATCTAACATGCATTCAAATATTTAAATTATTCCAATGTTCGTTCAAAAACATATTCAAATACTTGTAGCCTTAATTGAAACCATCACTAGTTTCAATCATTATTTTGATTTTCTCCTGTATTGGGTTTTTCCGTTTGGGCAATAAAGGCTATTATTATTATTATTATTATGACTGATCTTCCGATTGCCTGAATGTGTATGGTCCAAAGTAGGTTAGTATAATTTCCAGGCATAATGGAAAAATCATGGTGCACCTAATAGTGACAAGTAAGAATGCCGCTATTTTTAGGGGCAGCATTGATACGTGGTTTAATAAATAAAATACCTGTCGGTCATTAACGATGACCGCCCTGATCTGCGGCAGAGGACTGATCCCGCCCCCGTTCCTCCTCGGACTGCTATCCGGCGACAGCCCAAAGTCGAGCCCCGCCACCTCCTCGATCTCCAAATTCAAAATACTCTCCTGACTCCCAGTGAACTGCAGTTTCACACAACACGCAAAACAATTAAATCCCCATTCCTCATCGACTAGAAAAACACACTCAACCAGCAAAAATAAATAAAAAGCGTCCCCTGCGTTTACTTCATTTCCCCGCGCACACTCCAAATCTAATCCACTAATCGTATCTACTGCATGCAGCTGAACTAGAGTTGAAAATAAATAATAAGAAGGTGAAAGGCGTACCGGTTATTTACCTCCACCAGCGTAAAAGTGCAAATAAATACAAATCAACTTGTGAAGAGCGAGCGAAGAGAAGTAGGAGGCGGGTGTAACTACTAAAGCGCCCTCTCGTGTGGAGGTCTACAAGTTATAGGTGTGTGGGGGGATAAAGGGAAACACTGACCACGAATCCGTAGTGTTTCAGGATGTCCATCTTGCACATCGGACATGTTCGATGCTCCAACAGCCAGGGGTCTATGCAGCTTTTGTGAAACTCGTGTCTGAAAAATAATTCATTAGATTATATTTGTAATACGAGGTTATTCAAAAAGATGGAACCAATTTAATTAATTTGTATTTCACGAAATATAAATTGGATATGAACAGTCTACATACCGAAGGTAAGAAGAAGTTTGAAAGTTTAGTTCATCACCGCTAGGGCGGCGATCGTTGCATAAACGGCCGCTAGGGTACTCGCATAAGGCAAAGCGGGGCACATTGAACATTTGTAACCTGTGTTAGAAAACTTTGAAACTTCCTCTTTTTATTAGTATGTAGATTGTTCGTGTCCAATTAATACTTCATTAAATAAAAATTAATTAAACTGGGTCCATCTTTTTTAATAACCCTGTAGTCTTAATCTAGTGTTGAGGCTAAAATATTTACTTTTAAGTGTAGCTCAAGCAATCGGAATATATCCAAATTAATATTTAGAAATAATCCAAACAGGTGCAGATCTACAGAATTAAATGGGGGTCAGTAGGCTTGATTTGTAATCAAGCAATATCATTGGCTGTAAAGCTCATTCCCTCTTTATATTATGTTAGCATAAGGAAACTCTTTTGATGTGACGAGGAAATCAACGTTTGCTGAATCCAAGTTCTAATGTGCGTGCTTAATTGATGCAAAAGTGTTTTATTTAGTGGGTTAATTAATGGTTGAGCAAAACTATTCAATAAAGAAAATGTCAACTTACGAGCATGGCAGAATCCTAATGATATCTGATAACCTATAAGGTTCTATACATATCGCGCAACATTCACCATCTCCTTGCATTTCCTGAAAACGCACATAAAATATTCAAATGTTCGGCCACTTCTTTATAATGAAAAATAAATATAAAACATAAGTAAAGATCATTCCATTTAATTCAGGTAAGAAATGCGGACATATTTGCAGGGCCGGCCAATAATAAAATACCGTTTTACCCCAGACGCCAGCAGAAAATACCCTTTTTAGCAATACTTTACTGCCATACATTTACAATTTACTGCATAAAAATACATTTTAATTCAATTTTAATAAATACACTGGCGAGCAAAAAATAGAGGTCACTTTAAAATTATGACTTATTTTTGGAATTTTTTTATTTTAACTTTATGTTTGCAAATTGTAAACCAAAGTAGGCGTTTAATAATACATTTTCTGACAAATGTTATCTATCTGTCAGTTACTATCACCGTGTTACAGACTTTTATGAAACAACATCCATTTCGCTCTAACTGAAAACCTACGTTTTGTTGTGGTTTTCTTACTTAGTGTTGATTTTTCTCTGCAAAACTTGTCATTTACACGGTGTACTGTACTTAACAAGTCATAATGCCTTTAGGCCCTATTGTTGTGGCAAGAATTATAGCGTCGATTGAAGATGGGCGAGGAAAAACCAGGATCCGGGCGAAAAAAGTCACCACGATCAGAGATGACCGTTTTTTGGTGTCTACAAGTTTGCGGTATAGAACAGCTTCTGCAGTTTATCTACGAAATCAACTCCATGAAGTTAGAGATGTAAATGTTAGTGAATGGACCGGCTTCGGGCTGCTGGATTGTCTTGTAGAAAGATGGCTGCTACAGGTCCACCTTTACAACGCCGACATCGTGTTGCAAGATTGGCTTTTGCCCGAAATCACAGGGCATAGAATAATGAGGACTGGAGCAGGGTACTGTTTTCAGATGAGTCGCGGTTTTGCCTCAATGGATCAGACGGACGTCGGAAAGTGTGGAGAAGACTGGGAGAAAGATACGCTTTAGTTTGTATTGATGAGCGACTTCCATTTGGCGGTGGGTCGGTTATGGCTTGGGCAGGAATTTCTACCGAAGCAAGCACAGAGTTGGTCTTTATAGAGAATGGCTCCCTGACAGCTCACAGATACATTACAGAGGTTCTCGAAGATCATGTTATGCCCTTCATGCTAATGATAGACCTCACGTAGCCAGAGTTGTCAAAGATTATCTGGATGAAGTGGGAATTTCGCCATGAATCCCATAGAACATGTATGGGATGAGTTAGCACGACGTATCAGAAAGCATACACCTGCTCCAAGAACTGCTTAGGATCTGACAGTTGCTATTCAGGAATGGAATAATATCGACCAAAATGTGATCGTTATTTAATACAAATTATTCCTCGTCGACTTCAAGCAGTCATTAATGCAAGAGGGGGTAATACTCGTTATTAGTGATAAGTTTTTTTTTATTATTTTTTGTTCCATATATATTTTTTTTCCACATGAGGTGGTATCGCTTAGCGTCCCTGCACTACGGTCTCCGTGGTCCTTTTGTGCTCCTCTGGTTATTTTACTCCCTGTATATTCCTGTGTCTTCTAAGAAGTCCAGGAGTTTGGGCCAGGGGATGTTCTTGAGCTGTTCTTCAGGAAGCACGGGCTTCCCGAGTTGCTCCGTGCGTTGCCGTTTATAGGCTTCGCATGTGCACAGTAGGTGTTGGGGAGTTTCCTCTTCTTCCAAGCACCCACGGCATAGGGGGCTTTTCTCAAGACCCATCCTATGTTTGTGATTATTCAGGTCACAGTGCCCAGTAACTAGTCCTGTGATTTTCCTTAGTTTCATTCTGCTCAGTCCTGACAGCGCTAATGCGCTATCAGGTACCGGGCCATCTAGGAAGAGTCTCGTGTGCCTCATTCCCATTTGGTTGTGCCATGCCTTTGTATGCTCCTCTGCTAACTTGCGTCGGATTATTTCCTTTCCGGTTTCATGTGGTATTCCGAAAGCGGGTTCAGGTCCTATAAATTCACCTGTTGCCCCTTGTTTGGCCAGCAAGTCGGCCCCCAAGTGTCCAATAATTCCTTGGTCCTTGGGTATCCATACTAGCTGTGTTTTTGTTGTTGTCGCCAGTGCGTCCAGCCTGTTTATGCAGTCTATAACCAGTCTGGACTGAACTATCGGCGAGGCTAGCGCTTTTAGGGCTGCCTGGCTGTCCGACATAATGGTAATTGGTCCTTTGTTGAGTCCCGACTCCATTATGTGGTGGGCACACCAGTCAATGGCGGCCACTTCAGCCTGGAAGATGGAGGCATGTTTCCCCAGAGCAACCGTGAATTGTTTGCTCCGGTTACAGCCTCCATAGATACCAGCCCCGGTTCCTTTAGTGTTTTTGGACCCGTCTGTGTACCAGATGGTTCCTTTATTCGTTCCCGGGTATGTTCCATTTGTCCATTCACTCCGCTGTGGTATGATTATTTTGAATCTGCGGGATGGGTGTACGATTTTAGTGAAATCGGACCTCATTTTTAGGATTTCTTCTTCTTGTAGCACTTTAAATGTTTCCGGTCTAGATGACCCTACATTTAAAGTGTGTCCATTTATGTGCAGTCTGTAGGCTGCCTGTCTGGCTTCCATCATAACATATAGATGTAGTGGTGGAAGCGATAATATGTGTTCCATGGCTGCTGTGGGCGTTGTTCTCATTGCCCCAGTAATCAGCAGACACGCCTGTCGTTGCACTCTTTCGAGTTTTATGGCTGCGCTCTTGGTTTGGGTTTTTTCTCCCCAAGCGAGCGCCGCGTATGTCACTATGGGTCTTATGACCACGGTGTATAGCCATTTGGTCATACTGGGTCTCAGTCCCCATGTGCGTCCTACCATTTTCCTGGTCGCAAAAAGTCCTCTCGTGGCCCTTTTGCTGATGTTCTCCAGGTGGAAGTTGAAGTTCAATCTGGTATCAAGTATGACCCCTAGATATTTTACTTCATTTTTGATTGGGACTTCCATTTCATACATGCGTAGTGATGTTATGTCATCGGTTTTTCGTCTCCTGGTAAAGGGGACTATCGCCGTTTTGGCCGGTTTTACAGCTAACCCTTCGTTCTTGCACCATCTTTCCACGGTAGTTAGTGCCCTCTGCATCAGGCTTGATACAGTGGTCCCAAACTTCCCGCTAACTAGAATGGTCAGATCATCTGCGTACCCCAGGGCATAAATGCCCTGGTTTTCAAGTAGCAGCAGAAGGTCGTCCATGACGAGGCACCACAGGAGCCATATTAGTCCTAGCAACAAAAATTCGAACTTCGTCTGAACTGTAAATTTGTGATATTTCCAAAATAGGCAATAAAAACAATAGATATGCTTCTATTGGCCTTTTAATTTAGTGTGAAAAATACAGTACAATTGTTTACAATTTGCAAACTTAAAGTTAAAACAAAATAATTCCAAAAATAAGTCATAATTTTAAAGTGACCTCTATTTTTTGCTCGCCAGTGTATATATGTCAAAACTGTTTTTTTTTTTTATAAAAATTATCCAGAAACAAAAATATATTACAAATATATACAATAAAATAATTTGTTGATTTTCATCAATTTGTTAAATTTTAAAGTAGATAATCTTATAATATTAGTCCATTGTACTTTAGTAATTTATTTGCTTTATTATACGGGACCCACTTATACTAAAATATAAAAGTTTTCACAAACTAACAAAAAATACACACATGCATATAAATAAATAATAATAAATAGAACTCTTTTGAGCGAACCTAGGGAGCCGTAGAAGTAAATCAAAATTAAACTTTTGGTAATTAATGCCCAATTTTATAAATTTTGTCCATCTAATTTATTTTATCCTTTCGACCATCTTCACTTTTCAATACACGAAAAGTCTAAAAATTATTGTTTTATAAAATGTTCACTTTTCTGCACTTTTTTGACATTTTGAACATTACTCAATTTTTAACATCTTCACATGACAAACCGGATTTTTTTCTTTTAAGTAGATACTTATCAGAGCTGGGCAACATTCGAATCCTGGATTCGAATCCTTTTAGAGGATTCAAAAGAGGCATTCGAATACTTTAGTTCAACTGGATTCGTTACATTTTTTTAAGAGGATTCGTATTCGAATCCAAATGTGGGTGGATTCGAATCCTAATAAAAGGATTCGAATCCTAATAAAAGGATTCGAATATTTATAAAAGGATTCGAATACTTACAAAAGGATTTGAATAATCAAAAATAATTCGAATTAATTGTGAAGATTAACATGAAAAATGTCTTTTGTGTGTTTTTAAATTTCTCGCTAAATCAGTGTTTTATACGCGTGGCGCATGAAGTAAAATTTCGAGTTTAGAAAAGCCCAGAAAATTTGTCTCGGGTCGCTGCGCGTCCCTCGACAAATTTTCACGGGGCTTTTCTAAACTCGAAATTTTACTTCATGCTTAGTCTGGGAGTGGAAACGCTCGTTCGAAACTTCAAACTAAATGCTTTGATAAGAACATTAAATAACTGAAAACGTTTTTTAGGATAATAATCTAGTTTTCAAAATTTTATTTAATATTATTTGAAGTAAAACTGACATGGTAGCCACAATCTGAAATGTTAAATTTTTCCGACATTTCCCCGATTCAAGATTTTTTTCCCTGGCCTTTTAATACAACTTTCTTCTATGGGAAACCCCCATTTTGTCACATTGTTTTTATCAAAATATAAGTTAATTTTATAAATGTTTACGTGTTTTGATATTTTCCTGCTGATTTTGACAAATTTAATAATATCATATGGCTTTTTTGTTAATGTTTTGGTCAATTTAAATATAATTCCATGACTTCTCTTTGACTTTCCCAGTTGTAATGATATGCAGTAATTTTCACGCATTCGTCGATTTTATAATAGAGTTAAATTTGAAATTTTGAACGGGTGTTACCACTCCCAGGCTAAGCATGAAGTAAAATTTCGAGTTTAGAAAAGCCCCGTGAAAATTTGTCGAGGGTCGCGTAGCGACCCGAGACAAATTTTCGGGCTTTTCTAAACTCGAAATTTTACTTCATGCGCCACGCATATAAAACACCGATTTGAAGTGAAGTTCAGAAACACACAAATACATCTTTAATCAGAGTAACAGGGAGTCAGATATTTAGTCTGTTATCAACGATGTTCAGTAAATAAATTAATAAATAATTAGGTTTTGAATATTTTTTAATAAAACAACTGGTAACGATATTTATATATTAATGGTCGCAAAAATATAATAAAATCAAATGTATTTTTAACGGATTTGTATTCGTGGTTCAAAAAAACAGGATTTGAATCTTTGATTCGAATCATATTTATCTGTTACGAATCCTTTATTCGAGTATTCGTGATTCGAATCCTTTTTACGGGGATACTTATACAGCTCTGATACTTATACATACATAAACCGATGAATACGCTGTCCATTTTTAGGCATTGGTTCAATTTGAATTTTCTAACGAGTGTTTACTACTCACACGCTAAGCATGAAGTAACATTTCCAATTTAGAAAAGCTTGAACGTTTGGATTTGGACGCTATGCGTCCAAATCCAAATTTAAGCTTTTTTAAACTCGAAATTTTACTTCATGAGTAGAGGGGATTAGCCGATACGGGGCCAGGAAGTAATCCCGGAAGTAATACCGGAAGTAAAGCTCGCATCCGGATGAAAACCTAAGTTCACTTTCCGGAAAAGCTGTAGGAAAGCTTTCGGGTAAAAGCTTGCATCTGGATGAAAGCTAAAGTTTACTTTCCGGGAAAGCTCCCGGAAATCTCTCCGGTGAAAACTCGAGTTCACTTTTCGGAAAAGCTTCAGGAAAGTTTTTCGGTGAAAGTTCGCATCCGAATAAAAGCTCAAGTTTACTTCAACTTACCTGTTTCTATAAAACTGTTAGCTGTTTTCTGTATAACTAGTACCTGTTTTAAATAGCTGGTACCTTTTTCTTGGATTACTGGTACCTGTTTCTTGTATAACTGGTACATGTTTCTGTACAACTGGTACCTGTTTCTGCACAACTGGTACCTGTTTTTTTAAATAACTAATACCTGTTTTCCTAATAAGTGGTTCAAAATAGGTACCAGTTATTTAAAACAGGTACCAGTTGTACAGAAACAGGTACCAGCTATTTAAAACAGGTACCAGTTGTACAGAAACATGTACCAGTTATACAAGAAACAGGTACCAGTTATACAAGAAACAGGTACCAGCTATTTAAAACAGGTACTAGTTATACAGAAAACAGCTATATAGAAACAGGTAAGTTGAAGTAAACTTGAGCTTTTATCCGGATGCGAACTTTCACCGAAAAAGTTTCCTGAAGCTTTTCCGAAAAGTGAACTCGAGCTTTTACCAGAAAGCTTTCCCGGAAAGTAAACTAGCCTTTATCCGAATGCGAGCTTTTACCCGAAAGCTTTCCTACAGCTTTTCCGGAAAGTGAACTTAAGTTTTCATCCGTATGTGAGCTTTACTTCCGGTATTACTTCCGAGATTACTTCCTGGCCCCGTATCGGCTAATTCCCTCTACTTTCATGCTTAGCCTGGGAGTGAAAAACACTTGTTTAAAGCTTCAAATTGAACTTAAAAAAACGCATACGTCGAATCGGGATATGTATACGCTTAACAGAAACCTTCTTCTGCAGCCCCACCAATAAAAATGATCACGAGCCGCCACTGTACAAAATCAAAATGTATAATTCTAGATATAGAAACAAAGATTAATATCTTACCTTATCATCATTTTTGATAGTTTTTGTGGGTATTTTTGAGAGAGCCTTCTTGGCTGCATTGCATAGTCTTTTCTGTAAGAAAATTAAATTAGAAAATAGAAGAACAATTTAATTTAAAGTAGACTTACTGAAAGTCTGTCTTTTGCGTGAATATATCGAAATCTTTGAACGTAGTAAAATACCAGCCAGGCCAGGGATATTATCATTAGTACTATAAATGTTATCGAAACAAATAACACGGACGTTCTGCAAAAAAAAAAAACAATTATTAGGTATAGGTTTTGATCAAAATTAGTAATTAAAGTGACTTGTATTCATTGCATTTAAAATTTGTAAATATAATATTTATAGCTTGTTCGGTTTATGTTAATAGCAAAGTTGCTAAAATAACATTTATTTGTTTTTCAATTTTAATCAAAACAAACATGTCTTCATTGAAACATTGCTGCAAATAAAAATATGTTTAAAACGTGTTTTTTAAACAAGTTTTTAATGAATTGTATCATTTATAATTCTTAATTCAAATCAGCTGTAGTTTTGTAAATAATCAAAATCAGAACTAAGTTTATTTATAACCTATTGCCTTAAAATTAGTCCCCTTGATCAAGATGTATTTTTTTTACACCAATTCTGAATCGCCCTGTATAACCATAATAAAGTAAAGTTCTTTATCCATCGGATTTTAGAGGAAATATGACAATTTTGAGTCCATTCAAAATGTTAAATAAATTTGTGCTATTGCTTCAAATGTGGTTTTCAAAAAGTAAAGATAGAACAAAATTATTTTATGTTTTTAAAACTGCACCGACAAAAAAGTAGAATTTAATTAAATCTTTGATTTGGTTGGCGTTCACTCTTTGTAAAATAATATTAAAACACTTAACTTTGTTTTACCACTTGTTTAAAGCTTCAAATTGAAATAGAAACAAAGATTAATATCTTACCTTATCATCATTTTTGATAGTTTTTGTGGGTATTTTTGCGAGAGCCTTCTTGGCTGCATTGCATAGTCTTTTCTTTTTTTAACTTTTTACAGTGACTATAGTTTCGACTACAAGCTAGTCATTAGCAAATTCAGTTTGATAATGACTAGCTTGTAGTCGAAACTATAGTCATTGTAAAAAGTTAATTAAAGTGGTAAAACAAAGTTAAGTGTTTTAATATTAGAATTTAATTAAACAAGTCAAACGACCGGTGTACTGCGCATCATTTGTGAACATTCTAGAAAAATTAAAGGACACAAACACAAATGCGTTGTCGGAAAATTCAATTTGTTTGTTGATATTTCACCATTACAAATTGAATAATTTACTACGTAAACGTTGTTTTTTCTTTTTTTACTTTCAAGGTAAATAATACAAAGGGAAAGTATTGTTTTCATGAAAATGTTCAAATCAAACATATTTGCGATAATATCACATCACCATTTTGTTCAGTTCTAAAGATACCAATCACAAAATTAATTGATTAAAACCATCTCCTGTCATATTCAGTTTACTACGCATAGTGTTTTTAGTTCGTGTAAATTTGGTGGCTCGCAGCCAAAAATTCCGGCTGAACTGCAAACAACTTTTATATTTATATTTATTGCATACTTATTCCCGAGAGTATTTAGATGATGATAACAAATAATCTGATTCATGACCTTACTTAATGCAACGAAATAAACTCGTCAACAGAAATGTATTTTAATTATTTCATTCGGACGGCGAAGTTAGTTCAACGCACCGAATTGGGTTATTTTTAGTCGTGTAAATATGATTCCGTTTATCTTTTTAAAATTCCCAGAATATATGGAGTTTTATTGTTACTACGAAACGAGGATTGATTATTTTTTTGTAATAATGGTCGCATTCAGCAGAGCAAACCGCCCCTAACTAGGTGGCCAAACAAATGAGTAAGTTTCTTTTTTTTTCTTGAATTAATTTCTCATCTGGCACTTGGTGAAACATAGTAAGTTTCTGGTAAATTTAAACATTTAGGAACTTGCATGACTCATCGACTACTAAATTATCTAATACAATTCATTTTCTGTAGGTTTATCCCGTTTTTTTTTAAAATATATCGATTTGAACGTCCCACCGCACAGTGGTCCCGAATCCAAAAAAGCTGGCCATAATATAAAGGCTCAAGGCGATTCGTCTGAAATTGCAAATATCGAGGTTTTTGAGCATGCTGATTCAATACTTTCCTGTTCCTGAGGAAATTCCTTTCTACCATGCGACAGAGATTTCGGGAACCTCAAGAGACTTATGAGGCGATCTGATCGGGTATATATTCCAGAAAAGTATGAAGCTAAGATTATAAGTTGTAGAAAAAATAATTCATTTACGTACAGTACGAAGAACTACAAAGATATCATTAACTTTAAAAACTGGTGGCCTGAATACTATAAGAAGACCTGCAAAGCTGTATCAAGATATGGCCCCATTATTTTACCATTTCAAAATATGACCAGTTTGTTAATCAGATTACAACCCCCGGATATATTACCGTTTATGATTTTATCGATGGAGTAATTTACTATACGTTCATGCTCTTAAAGGGCAATAAATCCAGTCCCAAAGTGCCCTCGAATCTGGCATATTCAGAACCAATACCAATGAATCAAAACGAAATCGATGACCCAAAAAAGTGAATGAAGTACGTAAGTAACGGCGAGGACCTGAAGTTCTATTACCATGTCACTTTATGGAAAACTACCACGGCCGCAACAACTGAGGACGGTGCCTAAGATTGCTAAAATCGTATTATTTTGCCATTCTTTTTCCTTTTTTGATTTGTTTATATTAACATAAAGGGTAGGCCATCGCAAGGAATCTTTTTAAAATGTTAATAAAACAAAAACGGCTAGATGGAATTTCATGATCTTGAATTTATTTTGTAGCCAAGAGTATCCGGTTATACATGGAATATGACATCAGCCAAATGGCTGCCGCGGCTGGCCTTACAATAGTCTATTCTCTCGACCCAATTTTTCAGAACTTTTTCCAACGTCTGCGGTTCTATCTCAGCAATGGCATTTTGAATATTGACTTTAAGATCGTCAATCGTTGCTGGATCGTTAGCATAACAACGTTCTTTAACGGCACTCTAGAGATAAAAGTCCATGGGCGTCCAATCGCAGCTCTTTGCTGACCAATTCAGATCTCCACGACGGCTTATTGCACGATTTTCGAACTTTGACCGCAATAAGTAGATAGTTTCGTTGCTAGTGTGGCATGTCGCCCCATCTTGTTGGAACCAGATGTTGCCCACATCCAAACAAGCAATTTGCTCCCAAAAAAAGTTTGCTATCATGGTCCTATAGCGGTTTCCGTTGACCGTTTCGCCAGATTCAAAGAAAAATGGGCCGATGATGCCGCCGGCCCATAATCCGCACTATACAGTCACTCGTTCGGGATGCATTGGCTGCTCAACGATCACGTGTGGGTTTTCCGATGCCCAAATCCTGCAGTTTTGCTTGTTTACATAGTCCCCAAGGTAAAAATGCGCTTCATCGGAAAAGATTATTTTTCGCCAAAATTCACCATCGGCTTCCAGCTGCTCTAAGGCCCAATTTAGACCTTATAGGCGAATAAACAGATGTTTTTATGCAAAATACGCCTCAAGGTAGTGCGACTAATGTTCAATTGCTGAGAGCGATGACGAGTCGATGTTCTCGTTTTGGCTTGCACACTACGGGCTACAGCAGCAATATTCTCGGGTGTGGAACTTTAGTACGGTCCACCAGCATACCAGTTTCACGAACTTTGTGCACAAATTTTTTCAGAACACTTGAATTTGGTGCATATTCGCGACCGAATTTTGTACGCAATTTTCGCACTGATTCTGCAATACACGAATTACATTCAAAGTCAATTTTTAACATTTCCCAACGTTCATCGAGCGTATAGCGTACCATTTCGTTAACCGGGTGTTGTATACTGAAGAACTGTCATACATCAGATGCCAAATATGAAAGTAAAAATAAAGTGGTAGTTCAAAAAGATTCTAAGAAATGGCCCACCCTTTATATACGGTTGGCTATTGTGAAGTAAATATATATTACTGAATCAAACACTTACTATGTTTTTACCACAAAATATTTATTGTATGTATATATATTATATTACACAAATATACACATAAATTCACGACTTAAGTTTCGACGTTTGACGGTCATTATCATTATCACTTGATAATGACCGTCAAACATCGAAACTTAAGTCGTGAATTTATGTGTATATTTGTGTAATATAATATATATACATACAATAAATATTTTGTGGTAAAAACATAGTAAGTGTTTGATTCAGTGATCATGAATTACCACGTAGTTATGGTCGCAACCATCATTATGATTAAATATATATTAAATTAAACAATTTTCATTTTAAGGAGTGTTTCTATCTAACGTTTCAGCACTAAAAAAATATTAAAATATGAATGAGTGGAAAAAGGGTGTGAGTCCCAGACCTTATTTTTGCTGTAGCTATTGACGTAGTCAATTCTGGGAAAATTCATTATTTTCCAACTTCCCGCTAAATATAGCACTACAAGTTTTGTATAGATGTCAAAATGCAAATACTGTCTTTTATAAAACTGCACAGTTTTTTTTTCAATTTCCTGGAGTTAGACATTTTGGACTTACACCGTTCTACCACTCAGCGATTCAATCCGAATCGGTTAAATTTGAAACCGGCCCGCGGGCGTATTCCCGTTTGTTGTGTTAGATTTCCATGAGTTTTTTTTAATTTCTGACTATACCCTGTACAATACACAATAACAAATGTATTCTTGCTATAAAGGTCTTTATAATTACTGAGAGGGGGCCGTGGGTTTTAGCCGCCCCCTCTCAGTAATTATAAAGACCTTTTCAGCAAGAATACATTTGTTATTGTGTATTGTACAGGGTATAGTCAGAAATTCAAAAAACTTTCATGGAAATCTAATACAACAAACAGGAATACGCCCGCGGGCCGGTTTCACTGTTATAATGACAGTTGACATCGTCCATCCTGTCAACTTGAAATATGTTAGCGTCAACCACAGGTACTGGATCAGGAATCTATAATGAAAACATGAGGACAGGCTATACTCAACCATTGGGTAGCCTGGCATCAGTCTTTCAAGCACAAATATTCGCAATCATAGAATGTGCGAGAACCAACATTGAGAAGGACTGTCGAAACAGGCAAATCTATATCATGTCCGATAGCCAGGCGGCACTGAAGGCTCTCCAGAGTCAAAGGACTTCATCCAAACTGGTATTGGAATGCTTCAATACCCTGAATGACCTAGCGAGACAGAATAAAGTTACACTTATCTGGACGCCGGGTCACTCTGGTATTGCGGGTAATGAAAAAGCTGATGAGCTAGCAAGGCAGGGAGCCACCATTTCATTTATGGGACCCGAACCTGCCTTGGGCATAACAAAAAAGTCGAGTCGCCTTGAAGTCAGGAAGTGGACTCGCAACAAACACAAGGAATACTGGGAAAACAGACCAGGCCTTAACCATAGTAAGGCCCTTATAAAAGGGCCTAACTCAAGCCAAGCTGCAGGACTACTAACATTGAGTAGGGCACAGCTGAAAACAACCATAGGACTGCTCACAGGCCACATGACTGCTAAAGAGCATCTAAGGAAAATCGGGTTATACAACGGCGACACCAACTGTCGCCTCTGTAATACGGCACCGGAAACAGCTATGCACGTTCTGTGCAGGTGCAATGCGCTGGAGAGCAAAAGACGGCTCATAATTGGGAACAGACAAATGGAACCAAATGATTTCCACGCTCAACCTCTGAAGGACCTGCACAAGCTAGTGCAGGGCATCGGGTTCGGAATAGTTGCGTGAGTGTAATAATATTGGGGCAGTACAATAAGTCACCTAGGCTGCAGTGCATAAGAGATCCGAAAGGAAGACGGCCCCCACAGGAAAAAAAAACAGTTGACACAAGTCGGCGGTAGACGACATTTAAACTATAATGACAGCTAACATAAGTCGGCACAAGCCGACATTCAACCAATTTTACCAATTTGACGCGAGTTTAAATTGAACTATAATGAGATCGCCATGTTATTTTTTTTCTTTGTGACAGTTACGATACACATTTTAACACTTGTGACACATTTTAAAGTAACGAGTGTCTTCCACTCCCAGACTAAGCATGAAGTAAAATTTCGAGTTTAGAAAAGCCCCGCGTAGAAAATTTGTCGAGGGTCGCGCAGCGACCCGAGACAAATTTTCACGGGGCTTTTCTAAACTCGAAATTTTACATCACGCGCCACCAGTATAAACCTCTGGTTTATAGTAAAATTAAAAATATATAATGCTTGGATGTGATGGTGATCAATATTTACTGAGATGTAGCGAAAAAATGCAAGCATTACGTTTTTTGTGAATAGTTTTGGAATAATAATAATAAAAGTAGAATACATTTAGTTTGAGCAACTTTTCCATATTTTCCATATTGTTGATATTTGAATCATTATATCTTTAATGGGAAATGTGTTATGAAGGCCAAAAAAATTGTACGCTGAACAGATTCTGACAATTCTAGCGATCTGTACAACTTCCGCCAAGAGGCAATGTTTTCCGAGAAGAGGTTCCGTCTGACGGTTTTATCTAGACCAGGGGTCTGCAAACTACGACCCGCGGGCCAAATCCGGCCCGCGCTATCATGATTTTGGCCCGCGACTAGAGATACATTTTGCGTATATGAAATATTTTTAAAACGATTTAGTGCTAACATTTTTTAAAATAATTATACAATTAGTGATGTAACATTACCGGTAATTTAAAATTGGGTAATAATAATAATACATTTTTAGGCTTTTCTAAACTCGAAGTTCGAAGTTCGTAAAACGCTAATTAATCCCGAAGTTCAAAAAATTACACAAATTCCAATAAATAGTTCTAAGAAGTTAATCCATGATTTTGTAAAAATTATAAGTTTTTGTGAATCTATCATCAAATTGCATTTTTACAATAATATAAAATTAAATTCTGTAGAAAACTAACTTAACAATACAATTTAATTTGTCAAAGAGACTTAGATCATCCACGGCATTCGGAGTAAACCTTTTGCTGTGATTGATCTTCCTTTAAGCCCAATAATATTATCGAAAACCTGGTTACAATTGGTAGTTTAAAGTTAGACATAAAATACACACAAATTCCAATAAATAATAAATAAGTTATTCCATAGTTTTGTAAAAATTATAAGTTTTTAAGAATCTTACAACAAACTCATTTTTCTCTAATAAAGAAGATAGTTACGAAAAATCGTAAAGATAGAAAAATGGTCCAAAATTTTATCATCTAAAACTATTGTTTAAACTATTTTTCTGTATTCTGATTAGTTATTGAGATATTCGCAACTTTTGCAAAATACAAAAATGCGCGTAAAGTCTGGACTTTTTTAATTTTCACAAAACAAAACGGTATAAACCAGAAACTACTTAGGCTACCGAAAAGTATAATACTTTGTCATTTCGGCTATTTCGACGAGATCTATAAGCTGGGCATATTCATTTTCATACAGGATAATCCATAAAGTATCTAAAAGAACATTTCAATTGTTTTTATTTTGAATCAAGACAACGAGTGTTTATCAAAGTTATAGTGATGGGCAAGATCGATAAAAAAAGATCGATTGATCGATCTGTGCAAGTGATCAAGCCGCTCGATCTTTTTGATCGGCTTGATCGGATCGATCTTTCTGATCGGCTCGATCTTTTTGATCGGCTCGTTCTTTTTGATTGGCTCGATCTTCTTGATCGGTTCGATCTTGTCGATCAGCTCGTTCTTTGTGATCGGCTTGATCTTTTTGATCGGTTCGAGCTTTTCCGATTGGCACGTATTTATGTAACAAGTAATTGTTTAGTGATGATCAAGTAAAATCGACTGCGCAATCCGCTCGATACTTGCAAATGATCGAGCCGCTCGATCTTTTCGATCGGCTCGATTTTTTTGATCGGCTCGATCTTTTCGATCGGCTCGATCTTTGCGAGCGGATCGATCTTTCCGAGCGACTCGATCTTTTTGATCAGCGCGATCTTTCCGAGCGGCTCGATCTTTTTGATCAGATCGATCTGCTCGATCCTTCAACTGATCGATCATTGCCTAATCGATCCTTGAGATACTCGATCTTGTCCATCACTAAAAGTTATCAATATTATATATAAGAGTGTTTTCCACTCCCAGACTAAGCATGAATGAAAATTTCGAGTTTAGAAAAGCCTGAAAATTTGGTTTGGTCGCGTAGCGCGAAGCGCGGAGCGGCCAAACCAAATTTTCAGGCTTTTCTAAACTCGAAATTTTACTTCATGCGCCACGCGCGTAATACGCTGATTTATCCTGAAGCTTAAAAACATACACAAATTGCAATAAATAGTTCTAAATAACTTTTTAGAAGTATTTATTAGAACTTGTGTATGTTGGATGTTGTTGATTTTGTGTAAATTATAAGCTTTTACGAATCTTTCAACAAACAGTCGGTTTTCTCCAAGAAAAAAGATAGTTACGATTAAACTTAACGATAGGAAAACTGTCCAAAATTTTATTATTAAAAACTTTTATTTTGAAAATGTTTCTGTATTCCCATTATTTATTGAGTCATTCGCAACTTTTGCGAAATACAAAAAAGCAAGCGCAGTCGCGTAAATTCTCGCCTTTTTTTAGTTTTAACAAAAAACGTTATAACTAAAAAACGAATAGAGCTACAGAAAAGTATAATACATGCATTTCAGCTATTTCAACGAGATCTACAAGTTGGGCTTATTTATTTGTATACAGAGTAATCCATAAAGTATCTAAAATAAAATCTCATTCTTTTTTTTAAATCAAGAAGGCAAGAATTTATCAAAGTTATCAATATTATATATAAGAGTGTTTTCCACTCCCAGACTAAGCATGAAGTAAAATTTCGAGTTTAGAAAATCCTTAAAATTTGGTTTGGTCGCGTAGCGCGTAGCTTTTCTAAACTCGAAATTTTACTTCATGCGCCACGCGCGTAAAACGCTAATGTACCCTGAAGTTCAAAAACATACACAAATTCCAATAAATAGTTCTAAGCAGTTATTCAATGATTTTGTGAAAATTATAAGTTTTTGTGAATCTATCAACAAACTGTCGTTTTTATCCAAGAAGAAAGGTAGCTACGAAAAAATTTGAAGATAGAAAAATTGTCCAAAATTTAATTATCTAAAACTTTACTCTGAACAATTTTTCTGTATTTCTATTAGTCATTGAGTTATTAGCAAGTAGCGACTAAATCCAAATTGACTGTCATTTTTCTCCAAGAAAAAAGATAGCTTCAAAAAAATTTGTGGATACATAAATTATCCAAAATTTAATTATCTAAAACTTTTATTTCAATAACTTTTCTGTATTCCCTTTAGTCATTGAGTTATTTGCAAGTTTGTTTTTCCACATTTTTAGGCTTTTCTAAACTCGAAATTTTACTTCATGCGCTACACATAAAACACCGATTTGATGTGGAGTTCAAAATAGACTGTTATTCATTATTTTTAAATAAATTACTTTAATAATTATCATCATTATGTAACAGTAAACAAAAATACAATTGTCTATTAAAGTTTTAAAAAATGCTTATACAATAATTCGGATCTTGGCCCATTTATAATAATAATAATAATAATAATAATAATATTTATTGACGGGAACCCCCTTTTATACACAATAGATTTATAAAAAAGAAAAATATCACCATAAAGTGTACAACTAAATAAACATTAATAATAATAATAATACCCATAAAGTAACTAATAGAACTAAGAATAATTTGTGTGTATACATAAATTTCGTTTGAATGAATGTAAAGAGCCAGAGAATAGTCGCAACCAATAGAGCTTGTTATAATCGTTGGCTGTACTCATTAGTCGTGTAATGTTGTGAGAGGCGAAATCCGAATTATGAGTGCGGATCCGGAAAAGCGGTGTGTGTCGAAGGCTGCGGGTGGATGATGAAATATAAAAATTGAGCTGAGAGAGTAGTTCCGGGCAGTCACTGAAATTATTGACTAGTCTGAATTTGATTATGTAGAATTGTATATGTGGCCCGCAAAGGAAAAAGTTTAGAGATCCCTGATCTAGACTAAACGCGAAATGTCTATTGCTCACAGACATAGTTTAAATTAAAACATAATGTCGGGTTCTGTTCGCATGAGTTTAGACAAGTCGTAACATTCTAAGTGTCATAAAAATGTCAAATTTGTAAAGTTGTAATAACAGAAGCTCAACGTTAATCGAATTTATTACAAATATAAGAACATTGTGCTTTATTTTGACGCCCACAAAATAATAAAGAAATAAAAACAAATGAACAATTTATAAGGAAATATAAAAAAATATGAGACATTCTCCCGCTTTTTTCCGAAATTATAAAATAAATTGATCAAACAAAACAAACCAAAAAAGTCCTGGAAAACATCATTTTATTTTATAAACAAAGTGACAAATTATTTATAAAGAGTACATTTTAAACTTCACTTTAAATCAGTGTTTTATACGCGTGGCGCATGAAGTAAAATTTCGAGTTTAGAAAAGCCTAATTTGGCTTGGTCGCTCCGCTTCGCTACGCGACCAAGCCAAATTTTCAGGCTTTTCTAAACTCGAAATTTTACTTCATGCTTAATCTGGGAGTGGAAACCCTCCATAGACGACCAATCAGAAACTTATTTTCTAGTTTCCTTTATTGTAAAATTTATGGCAAAATAGAGTTGATGTTTTTCTTTCCGTTCAAATTTTACTTCATGCTTAATTTGGGAGTGGAAATACTCATTAGAAGTTTCAAATTGATCGCTTTCATAATTAACTTTGTATAAAAAAACCCTCTTCTCATAATTGAAAGTGATTGATTCTTTACAAATCTAGTTTGGTTTGATATTATTTGAAGTAAAATTTATGCCTATAATTCTTTACTTTTTAAATCAAGGAGTTTTATTTTCATTTTTTTATGCAAGGTTTATTATAAAAGCGTTTCATTTTGAACTTTTAACGAGTGTTTCCACTCCCAGATTAAGCATGAAGTAAAATTTCGAGTTTAGAAAAGCCTGAAAATTTGGATTTGCCGGGGCGCGCGAGCGAAGCGAGTCGCGCCCCGGCAAATCCAAATTTTCAGGCTTTTCTAAACTCGAAATTTTACTTTATGCGCCACGCGTATAAATCACTGATTTCCATTGAAGTTTAAAATATATTCTTTATACGTTAATCGAATTTATTACAAATATAAGAACATTGTGCTTTATTTTGACGCCCACAAAATAATAAAGAAATAAAAACAAATGAACAATTTGTAAGGAAATATAAAAAATATGAGACATTCTCCCGCTTTTTTCCGAAATTATAAAATAAATTGATCAAACAAAACAAACCAAAAAAAGTCCTGGAAAACATCATTTTATTTTATAAACAAAGTGACAAATTATTTATAAAGAGTATATTTTAAACTTCACTTTAAATCAGTGTTTTATACGCGTGGCGCATGAAGTAAAATTTCGAGTTTAGAAAAGCCTAATTTGGCTTGGTCGCTCCGCTTCGCTACGCGACCAAGCCAAATTTTCAGGCTTTTCTAAACTCGAAATTTTACTTCATGCTTAATCTGGGAGTGGAAACTCTCCTTAGACGACCAATCAGAAACTTATTTTCTAGTTTCCTTTATTGTAAAATTTATGGCAAAATAGAGTTGATGTTTTTCTTTCCGTTCAAATTTTACTTCATGCTTAATTTGGGAGTGGAAATACTCATTAGAAGTTTTAAATTGATCGCTTTCATAATTAACTTTGTATAAAAAAACCCTCTTCTCATAATTGAAAGTGATTGATTGTTTACAAATCTAGTTTGGTTTGATATTATTTAAAGTAAAACTTATGCCTATAAATCTTTACTTTTTAAATCAAGTAGTTTTATTTTCATTTTTTATGCAAGGTTTATTATAAAAGCGTTTAATTTTGAACTTTTAACGAGTGTTTCCACTTTCAGATTAAGCATGAAGTAAAATTTCGAGTTTAGAAAAGCCTGAAAATTTGGATTTGCCGGGGCGCGCGAGCGAAGCGAGTATAAACCTCTGATTTATAGTAAAATTAAAAATATATAACGCTTGGATGTGATGGTGATCAATATTTACTGAGATGTAGCGAAAAAAATGCAAGAATTACGTTTTTTGTGAATAGTTTTGGAATAATAATAATAAAAGTAGAATACATTTAGTTTGAGCAACTTTTCCATATTTTCCATATTGTTGATATTTGAATCATTATATCTTTAATGGGAAATGTGTTATGAAGGCCAAAAAAATTGTATGCTGAACTGTTTCTGACAATTCTAGCGATCTGCAGGGCTTCCGCCAAGAGGCAATGTTTTCCGAGAAGAGGTTCCATCTGACGGTTTTGTCTAGACTAAACGCGAAATGTCTACTGCTCACAGACATAGTCTAAATCCTGGGTCTCCAAACTATCTTCTTCGCGGGCCACAAATACAATTCTACATACTAAAGTCGGCCAAGATCCAATTAATTTTATAAAATTATGAACAATTTAAGGAACAATTGTTACAATATTGCAAAATATGACATTTACAAGAAAAATTACAAACAATCGCGGGCCGGATTCATGCAAGTCGCGGGCCCGTTTGGCCCGCGGGCCGTAGTTTGGAGACCACTGGTCTAAATTAAAACATAATGTCGGGTTCTGTTCGCATGAGTTTAGACAAGTCCTAACATGCTAAATGTCATAAATATGTCAAATTTGTAAAGTTGTAATAACAGAAGCTCAACGTTAATCGAAGTTATTGAAAATATAAGAACATTGTGCTTTATTTTAACGCTCGCAAAATAATAGAGACATAAAAACAAATGAACTATTTGTAAGGAAATATAAAAAAATACGAGACATTCTCCCGCTTTTTTCCGAAATTATAAAATAAATGGATGAAACAAAACAAACCAAAAAAAGTACTGGAAAACTTAATTTAATTTATAAACAAAGTGACAAATTATTTATAAAGAGTATATTTTAAACTTCACTTTAAATCAGTGTTTTATACGCGTGGCGCATGAAGTAAAATTTCGAGTTTAGAAAAGCCTAATTTGGCTTTTCTAAACTCGAAATTTTACTTCATGCTTAATCTGGGAGTGGAAACCCTCCTGAGACGACCAATCAGAAACGTATTTTCTAGTTTCCTTTATTGTAAAATTTATGACAAAAAAGAGTTGATGTTTTTCTTTCCGTTCAAATTTTACTTCATGCTTAATTTGGGAGTGGAAATACTCATTAGAAGTTTCAAATTGATCGCTTTCATAATTAACTTTGTATAAAAAATCCTCTTCTCATAATTGAAAGTGATTGATTCTTAACAAATCTAGTTTGGTTTGATATTATTTGAAGTAAAACTTATGCCTATAATTCTTTACTTTTTAAATCAAGGAGTTTAATTTTCATTTTTTTAAGCAAGATTTATTATAAAAGCGTTTAATTTTGAACTTTTAACGAGTGTTTCCACTCCCAGATTAAGCATGAAGTAAAATTTCGAGTTTAGAAAAGCCTGAAAATTTGGATTTGCCGGGGCGCGCGAGCGAATCGAGTCGCGCCCCGGCAAATTCAAATTTTCAGGCTTTTCTAAACTCGAAATTTTACTTTATGCGCCACGCGTATAAATCACTGATTTCAAGTGAAGTTTAAAATATATTCTTTATAAATAATTTGTCACTTTGTTTATGAAACAAAATTATGTTTTCAAGTACTTTTTTTTAAATATAAAATCTGGCAACGCGTTTTGTTTAATAGCCCTTAGACACCACGCATTTTGTCTAGACAATACGCGAAACGATAGACGAATGCAATTTTATTCGGCTATTGTCTAAAAACATTGGACAATTCGCATTTTGTCTGGACAAAACACGTTTTGTCCGTATTTTGTGTTTTGTTCGCATTTTGTGTTTTGTTCGCAACATATAAATTGACATACTACAACTTAGTTAGTCTTGGGGGGAGGAGGGTAGGGTCGAGCCCGCGAGCCACCCCCTTGGGTGCGCGCCTGGTCAAAACAGATTTGTTTCATTCTTTCTACTTTCCATCATATGCAAATCAGAAGGAAAGTATTGTTTTTGAAAAAATGGTTAAATCAAAAATGCTAGTAGATATGTCCATTTTGAGGTCCCCCGAGTTGATCAAGACCGTTTCTGGTCTGCCGGTCACCATTGTACAGCCTAAACCAATCGAGATGTTAAGATGACATTATTAACTAAAGCTTTTTATTACAATCCTAGGATGGGAAAAGCTTTTAGTCAAAATGCGGAAACTGGAAGTGGTAATTTACTCTAAGCATTTTTAGAATTTTTCTTTAATATTAATCATATAAAAAAATCTTGTTAATAAAAGTTGTAGATAGTACAAAAATTAGGTTTTTATGTATATTTATTTTGTATTGTGGAGGCTTCTACTTCGTTATACATGTAAATTTATTAATAAAAAACGGTTTAACTTTGTATAACACAATTTAATTGTGTTATACAAACCAAGTTAAACCGTTTTTTATTAATAGTATATTTATTTATTCAATTATTTATACGGTTTAAAAAATAGTTATTTTTATAATATATAAAATTACAAAAAAACTATTCGTGAATATGCAAACAATGTCTTAATTAATAAGACAACCTAAGACGATAAATATCCATTGAAACAACTACTTTCCGTGCAAATACACCTCCGGATATTGAATTATACAATGAAATATTTAAAATCTTATTCACTTTGATTTGTTACAACGCTCTATTAAAGTATATGTAACGTTTAGGTCAAATTTTCTTCAAACCAACTAACAAATACACATTTAAAATGAGAGGAAAATTAACAAAAAAAAAATTAGAAGTAAATGGACTTCGATTAAAACTAATGTCTTAGGCCATCTATAGACGCGTTTCGAGATTTATCTCTCTTCAGTATAACTTTGCTAATGACGTTTTAAACAGTTTAGGAATAAATTAAAATAAACTTACTTGGAAAAAGTATTGCGTGTGGAATGAACAGGTACAAAGAAATGGATGAGTGAAAAATACGGTCTGTATTTATAAGTAAAAAAGGGGATTATGTCATTAGCAGGTATGAAGAATGTGAGACCTTAACCTAACCTAACCTAACCTAACCTCCAAGTAAGTTTATTTTAATTTATTCCTAAATTGTTTAAAACGTCATAAGCAAAGTTATACTGAAGAGACATAAATCTCGAAACGCGTCTATAGATGGCCCAAGACATTAGTTTTAATCGAAGTCCATTTACATCTAATTTTTTGTTTGTTAATTCTCCTCTCATTTTAAATGTGTATTTGTTAGTTGGTTTGAAGAAAATTTGACCTAAACGTTACATATACTTTAATAGAGCGTTGTAGCAAATCAAATTAAATAAGATTTTAAATATTTCATTGTATAATTCAATATCCGGAGGTGTATTTGCACGGGAAGTAGTTGTTTCAATGGATATTTATCGTCTTAGGTTGTCTTATTAATTAAGACATTGTTTGCATATTCACGAATAGTTTTTTCGTAATTTTATATATTATATTTAAAGTGTGCAAACTATAAGAAGCGTAAGCTTATTTTCTCGAATTCAAATAGTTTTGAATTTGAATTTATCTAGTTATTTTTTGTTTGTTTCAAAGAAATATTTGAACCCCTATATCGGTTACGGCCCTGTATGCACATCAAATGATTATAATCAATAGTTTTTATTCTTTAAATAGATCACTTATAATATAAAATGTTCACATCTCTTTAAACAAACAGTACATGTGTTTGTGTGTCTCATAATATGTAACATACGGTTTTGTTTGGGTTTCTAGTGCACACTGTACATTGTCAACGAGTGGTTATTAAAAAAAGATAACATTATCACATCGTGTAGGTGTGAATTATGAAGTGCAGTTTATATACATGCCCTCTATTCATTTATTCCGAGTGAAAGCTTTGCGGGGGAAGGAAAGAGAGTGATTTTGCAATTGAAACTGGGAATTGTACATTAGAGAAAGAGAAAATCAATGGGGCTTATTTCAGATTGGTTTTAAATAGATTGTCGCTTTACTGTGATGTTATTAAATATTCTACTTTTACACAAATAAGCGACTTGAACTTTGTTTGTACAACTGAGGTTTTTATTCTGACTATAGTTTCGACTACTTTAACTTGTCATTATCAAACTAGAAGTTCTAATTTTAGTTTAAATTGAAAATGATGGAAAAACTATAAGTATTCATATTCAAATTTATTGATGTATTAAGATAACGTATTTAACAAGTTAAGAATGCGCAAGTTTGGCATGACGAATAAAAATTCGTTCTTTTATTTTTTTTTTAATTCAGAGTAACATTTTCAAAATTTATTTTTATTTCCAAAAAAACTCTTCAAGTGCATGATCTTTTAATAGCACTTGACGATCCAGTATTTTTACCAGGGAGAAGCACGCTACAAAAATATACCAAATTTATTCAAAATAACATGTCCGTTGTTTTCTCCTGAAAGATCGCATAAGATATGGATATCATAAAAGTATTGTAATAATAATAATAACATTTATTGATATTTGATCATTTCAAAGTGCATCATAGGATTTGTAAAAGGAGACTCTCGTAAATAAGGAAATAAATAAATTGACGATATCTAATTAATTATAAATATTTTTAATATATTTTTGTAAAGGGTGATCAACAATGATTGTAGACAAGTTAAATTTCCCGCCGAAAAATCTGGGGAATTTGATCGCTCCAAGTTCATGCCAAGGAAAAATTAATAAACAGTAACTCGATTTGACATTAGTAGCGTCGTGCGTCGTATTTTGCAATTGTGTTAATTCATTCTTCGAATTAAGTTATTTTTCATTCTGTTTCATAGACATCAGTTCTTATCAGGACTACTTTGTATAAGTCTTTGTTTTGTGGTAAGTGATTTGCTGTTTTTAAGGTTAGAAAATTAGAAAATTTAAGTTTAATCCTAAATTTACAGATTTTAAGAGAATTCGCTTGTGTTTACCGTGATGTTTGCACCACAGCATGATGCTTTCATCCTGAAGGCTCATTATCGAAGTGGAACTATGAATGAAGATGGCACATGGACTTACTCATTACAATCGTGTCTGAATCAATTTATTCAAGCCTTCCCCGATGTCCACATTCCATACAAAACATTTTCCTCGCATTTTGAGGGAAAGAATTGTATCTGTAAGGGCAAGTCAGCTGGAAGACTGCCTATCTTAACAGAAGAGGTTGTTGGCGACATTCAACAACGACTTGAACAAAGCCCAACAAAATCTTTAAGAAAACTTTTAGCTCAAACGGGTATGTTCTTCATTTTAAGGTGCGCACAAATTTTAATGTTTAATCCTTTTACAGGAGTATCGTATGGGAGTTGCATAAAAGCCGCAAAAAAAATTCTGCATTTTCACCCGTATAAGGTATCGGTAGTTCAACAACTTCAGCCACGTGATTTCCAAAAAAGAATTGATTATTGCAATTGGTTTAATCAGAATTTAAATGATAATGGTGTGTTGGACAAGACCTTTTTTACTGACGAGGCGTGGTTTCACTTGTCAGGATATGTGAACAGCCAAAACTATCGGACGTGGGCTACAGAAAATCCTCATATTTTTATTGAAACGGATTTACTTCCACAAAAAATTGGTGTTTGGGTAACAATTTCG
The DNA here is from genome assembly GCA_932526585.2 of Philonthus cognatus. Classification (NCBI taxonomy): domain Eukaryota; kingdom Metazoa; phylum Arthropoda; class Insecta; order Coleoptera; family Staphylinidae; genus Philonthus; species Philonthus cognatus. Next base: position 79,830,874 of record OW052244.1, read on the forward strand.
AGACGTCGGATAATTGGCCCAATATTTTTCAACGAAATAATCAATGCGGAGCGCTACCGAATACTCATTCTAGATGAATTTTTGAATCAATTGCATGTTGACGAACAGATAATGGGTTATTTTCAGCAAGATGGAGCCACTCCTCATACTGCGTTGGCGACATTAAATTACTTAGGAAATTTTACGATGATCGCTTGGTAAGCGACGGATTATGGCCACCACGTTCGCCAGACCTCACTCCGTGCGATTTTTATTTATTCGGGCATTTAAAAAATAAGGTTTTTAAAAATCGAATCCATACCCTAAACAAGCTTAAAGCAGCAATTGACGAAGAGATAAGGAACATAAATCCGGAGGAGCTTCAACGAGTATTTCAAAATAAAAAAACGTAGAGTTAACATTTGCCTAGAAAATGAAGGCCATCATTTTCAACATTTATTATAAAATTAGGGATGCTAACTCTACGTTTATTAAAAATACACAAAACCTTAACTTACTTCAATTTACTTTGTATATTTAATTAAAATTGTAAAAATTTTATAAATAGTTATGATAAATATTTAATTTATTTTGGGAAAAAATGTTTGCTACGCCAATGGAAAATCAATCTAGGGGATTTTCTTTTCATATAATCAGTTGTACCAACATTTTTTGGCGGGAAATTTAACCTGTCTACAATCATTGTTGATCACACTGTAAATGGCTTACGTTGATTTTACAAATAAGAGTATCTCGTGTGCGTGATATTTTTAAAAGTACAAGTAAAAATTTAATTGAAACAAATATAGATATAGATACTAATACATAAGAAGATAGTACTTATTTGACTATAAAACTGTATACAGGGATTTTGTTTTCTGAGTAAACGAGTGTTTTCCACTCCCAGACTAAGCATGAAGTAAAATTTCGAGTTTAGAAAAGCCCCGTGAAAATTGACAAAATGTATTTCACTTTTTTGTAGAGGGAAAAATTCTAAATTTATGAATGTTATCACTGAACACTTTACGTTTCTCTAAGTTAAAATAATTAAGAAAGAGTAATGCGATTTTATAACAAATGGTAACATACCATGGAATTGATACAACAATTGCGGATATTCCCTGTTTTTTTTAAGTTCAATTTAAAGCTTTAAACAAGTGTTTTCCACTCCCAGACTAAGCATGAAGTAAAATTTCGAGTTTAGAAAAGCCCCGTGAAAATTTGTCGAGGGTCGCGCAGCGACCCGAGACAAATTTTCTGGGCTTTTCTAAACTCGAAATTTGACTTCATGCGCCACGCGTATAAAGCACAGATTTTAAGAGAAGTTAGAATATGCATAAATTTGACAATATTATAGTGTTTTATGCGCGTGGCGCATGAAGTAAAATTTCGAGTTTAGAAAAGCCCAGAAAATTTGTCTCGGGTCGCTGCGCGACCCTCGACAAATTTTCACGGGGCTTTTCTAAACTCGAAATTTTACTTCATGCTTAGTCTGGGAGTGGAAAACACTTGTTTAAAGATTTAAATTGAACTTAGAAAAAAACAGGGAATATCCGCAATTGTTGTATCAATTCCATGGTATGTCACTATTTTTATAAAATCACATAACTTTTTCTTAATTATTTGCTGATTTTTAAAAGAGTTCAATTTGAAGCTTTAAACGAGTGTTTTCCACTCCCAGACTAAGCATGAAGTAAAATTTCGAGTTTAGAAAAGCCCCGTGAAAATTTGTCGAGGGTCGCGCAGCGACCCGAGACAAATTTTCTGGGCTTTTCTAAACTCGAAATTTTACTTCATGCGCCACGCGTATAAAACACTGATTTCAAGTGAGGTTCAAATATACATACAGTTCACAATATTTTAGTGTTTTATACGCGTGGCGCATGAAGTAAAATTTTGAGTTTAGAAAAGCCCAGAAAATTTGTCTCGGGTCGCTGCGCGACCCTCGACAAATTTTCACGGGGCTTTTCTAAACTCGAAATTTTACTTCATGCTTAGTCTGGGAGTGGAAAACACTTGTTTAAAGCTTTAAATTGAACTTAAAAAAAACAGGGAATATCCGCAATTGTTCTATCAATTCCATGGTATGTTATTATTTTTATAAAATCGCATTACTTTTTCTTAAAATTATTTTAACTTAGAGAAACGTAAAGTGTTCAGTGTTAACATTTATAAATTTAGAAGATTTTCCTCTACAAAAAAGTGAAATACATTTTGTCTCTAAAATAAATAAGGAAGCCAATGTTTGAACACTTTAAAATTTACATGCGATTTCCTATGTTGCGTCCGCCAAGTCAATACCTATATTATTTATATTTATTTGACGGTTATTTTGTACTTGTTTATATTACACAATAAGTGCTTCATTCGTTTTTTTTTTTTCATCTAATATCTGGCTAAACAGGGAATATTTCTTTAAAGTATACATATGCATACGCTCTTTTTTAAAGAGTTCAATTTGAAGCTTTAAACGAGTGTTTTTCACTCCCACATTAGGCATGAAGAAATTTTGAGTTTAGAAAAGCCTGAACATTTAGTATGGTCGCGTTCAGGTTTTTATAAACTCGAAATTTTACGTCTTGGGCCACGCACACTTATAACACTGAAATATTGTGAACAAGTAAACTTTACCTAAATTCATTGAGTACATTATTCCTTGAGAATGACGATAAGTCGAAACTACACTCGACTGCAAAAAAATCGCGCCACTTGAAAATTCACGTTTTTTCGTGAATATTCAAACAGCCATAACTTCGGTCGATGTGGATGAATCTTTATGAATTTTTGAGTTTTTGGAACGCTAAAGTTTTCTCTTTAAGGACACATAAGTGGATATAACGAAATTTAAGCATTTCTGCATTTAAAAGTCCTACCAACAAAAAAATGTTCAGAATGTTAAATATGATAAAAGTTGAGAAGTTATACTGTGTCCAAAAAAAATCGTAGCTCTACTTCAAAAAAAGCGCAACAAAATTCCATCATTTTCCTTTGAAATAAGCGAAAAATCATGCCGAACCAATGATTTGGCTCGAAGTTATGGCAGTTTTTTTAAAAAGTGTATTTTGGGGCATAACTTTGGCGGACAGGCATAGCTCTGCTCGCAAACCTGTGACATTATAGGTTTTTTCGGTAGAGGTGAAATGCAAGTTTATGTAAGGCTATTGCCTTATTTCAAGCCAAAATTAACTTCTGCTCATTGAGTTTGGGGAAAGAATCAATTTTTCTCAAATTGTCATAACTTTACTCCAAATCAATTTATCGATCTGAATTTTTGCGCATATTAAAGGAGAAGGACTAAATTTATTCTGGATGTTCCTTGCTCGAAGCCTCAATTTTTTTTGCGCATTGTACAAGTTAACAAAGTTAAAAGTTTTAAAGTGAAAAACATTTCATCGCCTTTAGGGGGTAGAAGGGGGTAAAATGTGCATGTTTGAAGATCTGACTAACATGCCCTTAAAGAGAAAACTTCAATCTTTTTAAATCGCATAATGTCACAGGTTTGCGAGCAGAGTTATGCCTGTCCGCCAAAGTTATGCCCCAAAATACACTTTTTAAAAAAACTGCCATAACTTCGAGCCAAATCATTGGATCGACATGATTTTTCGCTTATTTCAAAGGAAAATGATGGAATTTTGTTGCGCTCTTTTTGAAAAGGAGCTACGATTTTTTTTTTGGCACAGTATATCTTCTCAACTATTATCATTTCTAACATTCTGAACATTTTTTTGTTGGTAGGACTTTTAAATGCAGAAGTGCTTAAATTTCGTTATATCCACTTATGTGTCCTTAAAGAGAAAACTTTAGCGTTCCAAAAACTCAAAAATTCATCAAATTTCATCCACATCGACCGAAGTTAAGGCTGTTTGAATATTCACGAAAAAACGTGAATTTTCAAGTGGCGCGTTTTTTTTGCGGTCGAGTGTATTTGGAGAAATACAGATATAAGTGAAACAAACCAAGTGCCTTTAATTCAAGTTTAATATTCAGAGTTGATTCAAACCTAAGAATAATATACCCAAAATCCATGCAATTTAGACGAACTTAATAGCGCAAAACATTTGATACATGCTTTTGATTTTTCGTGATATACGTGATGTACACAAAATCCATATTATTTTCCTAAAGATTAGTTTTTCTTTAATAAATAATAGAAATTAATTGAATAAAAAAAGCATGTGATAATTGACGGTCTTCTACAGTTATCACATGCTTTTTTTTATTCAATTCAGTACCTGCACATCATGTAATACCTGTAAAAGAACATCAATTATCTAATGCTTTTTTTATTCAATCATTTTCTATTATGTATAAAAGAAAAAATGGATTTTGTGTATATCACGTATATCACGAAAAATCAAAAGCATGTATTAAATGTCTATTAAGTTCGTCTAAATTGCAGTTTTGACATCTCTCGTTAGGGTGGTGAATTTGTTAAATTTTAGTTAAATTTGTAATTATAATTATTTATTTACGGAATCTCCAGTTTACAATTATTAATTATGACAAGATTTACAAAAGATTTTACTGTTTCTTGGTTTTCGTCTCTTTCAATAAGTTTTATAATTTTCATGAATTACGCCAATTTTCATCAATATCATAAGTTGTTAGTTTTTTCAATCTTCAGAGATTGTATTAATCAATTTTGTATTTAAGTTTAATAAACCTATCGGTTAATTAAAGTGTATGTATTAATTAATTTATATTTGAATATGATTTAATTAATGCAATAATAAAATTATAATAGTTTAAAAATTATACCAACATAGATTTTTTATTAACAAATAAAGGCATTTATTATCTATTATTAATTACTCCAAGTGTAAAATATATTATTTCCTTTATCTGGTTACCTTGTTTATTATTACGGAACTATGGTAATTTGAGGAACTGGTGAATTGTGGAAATATGCTAATTTACTTTAGGAATTCACTTACAAATGAAAATAACAAAGAGTATATACTACACATAATGCATTTATTATGTTAAATTTAATGTTAAAATATCGGAAAGCTAAAAATATGTTCACTAAAAAAAGAAACAAGAATGGTCGATAGAATAATGAAATACTTTGAATACCTTTTCAATTGTGTCCTGATACTTATATAAATAATTAATTTCCTAAAGCAAATATTTAATGATTCTGTTCTACTTTATTATTATTTACCCCGACGCAAGTTTAATTTTGTACAGTTTATGAGACTGAAAATAAAGAAATATTAAATAGTATATCTAATAATAATAATAATAATTTATTGCTCAACTCTTATTCTTATAAAAGGATTCGAATTCTTATAAAAGGATTCGAATCCTTATAAAAGGATTCGAATCCTTATAAAAGGATTCGAATCCTTATAAAAGGATTCGAATTCTAATAAAAGGAATCGAATCCTTATAAAAGCATTCGAATCCTCATACACGGATTCAAATCCTCCTAAATAATTCTAACCATCGCTATTCAGGCTGGGATTCGAATTCGATTAATTCAAATAGTTAAATATTCTAATATGAATATTTAAATCACTAAATTATTCATATTTGAATATAAATATTGAAATTTTCGAATAATTCCAATATTTGTGAATGGATATTTGGTTACTTAACCATGAAAAATATCCAACGTTAATAGTATATTTTTAACTTCACTTGAAATCAGTGTTCTATACGCGTGGCGCATGAAGTAAAATTTCGAGTTTAGAAAAGCCCCGTGAAAATTTGTCTCGGGTCGCTGCGCGACCCTCGACAAATTTTCTACGCGGGGCTTTTCTAAACTCGAAATTTTACTTCATGCTTAGTCTGGGAGTGGACAACACTGGTTCTTAGAAGTTTTAAATTTAAGGATCACTCTAGATTACTAAGTTTATTACTTATTACCATTTTACAAAGGCTACAGCTCGAAGGACCAACCATGGTCTTCGGAGACCGAAGGACTGCAAGGAATCGAAGTTTTTTTACAAGAAAACAACGAATATCTGAAGGTTTACAGCATGGATAGGAAAGAAAACATCTAATTTTGAAAAAATATCGAAGTTGGGTTGGTTTTCAGTGCATTTTTAACTTCACTTTAAATCAGTGTTTTATACGCGTGGCGCATGAAGTAAAATTTCGAGTTTAGAAAAGCCCCGCGTAGAAAATTTGTCGAGGGTCGCGCAGCGACCCGAGACAAATTTTCACGGGGTTTTTATAAACTCGAAATTTTACTTCATGCGCCACGCGTATAAAACACAGATTTAAAATGAAGTTCAATAACACATATATCATCATTAATTAAAATCATTATATAATCAGATATTTAGTCGGTAAATGTACATTTGTGTTAATAGAAACTGATGGAATAAAATATTACTGGTTGCAAATAATAGATTCAAATTTATTTTTAAAGGATTTGTATCCGTGATTTAAAAATGAGGATTCGAATCTTTGATTCGAATCATATTTTTCACTTACGAATCCTTTATTCGAGTATTCGTGATTCGAATCATATTAGGTGATTCGGATTCGTGATTCGAATCCTGTTTTTGAGGATTCATCCCAGCTCTGGATTAAAGTGTGGGTGTCAAATTTTCGACAGACGGGTTCAGCATTGAAAAAGAAGTCGCCTGGACGTCCCAGGACAGCAACAGGACCTGAAAACGTGGCCAATGTGAGAGCCGCGATTGAACGTTCCCCGCGTCGTTCGGCACGAAAACATTCGCTCGCTTTGGCGATTTCCAACCGCAGTATTCGGCGAATTTTGCACCGGGACCTCAAAATGCATCCCTACAAAATGGTTGTTGCACAGGAATTAATTGAAAAGGATTTTGAAACCCGTATGAACCTGTGTCGCGATCTCCGAGAACTCCCAATAGACGATGTTGTGCTCTTCACGGACGAAGCCCATTTTCACCTTTGTGGCGTCGTAAACAGGCAGAATTTTCGATATTGGAGTGACGAAAATCCTCGGGAAATCCATCAGAAACCCCTCCATAGCCCAAAAGTGACTGTGTGATGTGCTCTTTCCCGCCTAGGCGTCTGGGGGCCTTACTTTTTTGAAGAAAATGGGCAAACCGTAACGGTCAACAGCGAGCGCTATTGTTTCATGCTGGAAAATTTTCTTCAACCCAAAATGGAAGAAAATGGCGTGGAAAATGTGGGGTTTCAACAGGATGGTGCAACCGCCCACACATCGCGACGATCAATGGACATTCTCAGGGAAATGTTTCCCGGACGCCTCATTTCTCTGAGAGGTGATATTGGCTGGCCGCCGCGCTCACCGGATCTCACTCCATGTGACTTCTTCCTTTGGGGTTACCTCAAATCGAAGGTATTCCAGCATCGACCAAGGACCCTTCTTACTTTACGAAGGGAAATTGCTCGGGCAAAAATTCCTGTGGAAATGACGGTGAAAGTCAAGGAAAGCTACCGCGAGCGCCTAAATCAGTGTATCCGCTCTCAAAGACGACATTTGAGTGATGTGCTTTTCAAAACTTAAATTTAAAAATAGCATAAAATTTGCGATATGTTAATAAAAAAAAAAATTGTTAAGTTGAGTGGTTTTAATTTTATAACGTTTTGAAATCGGATAGGTTTTTCTGCCCCACCCTGTACTTTGAACACCTATAATTATTTAACCTGACGCAAGTTTATTTTTGTGCAGTTTTTGAGACTTTAAAATAAAGACATATTATAATTATTACTAAGATTATTCACTTTTAAGGCTTAACTACTTAAAAATGCAAAATAAATACTTGATTCGATTATTATTACTTGATTAATGTTGAGGTGCAGTGGCGTAGCTACCGTGGAGCAGTTGGAATAAACGGCTCCGGAAATTTCTCTCCAAGTTACAGAAATGCCATTCTTTTAATAAAGTTTTATTTAGTTGTGCAACATGATTTCAGTCCATACGTATACAACTATTTAGAAATTTGAGAAAATAGTATCACTTCATTTGACATCAGCCTACTTGATTTTTCTTAACAAATAATAACCAATCTCTGAATAATTTTAAATGAGCCTATGTATTATTTTATTTTTTTGTAATCAAACTAACAATTTTAGGAGAAAATGCCAAGAGACAAAAAAGTTGCAGATTGAATTCCTCCATTAAAATCATCAATTTGAAATAAAAATATGTAGACGCATTAAAAAGTTCTGATGCAAACTATTATAGGGGCTAATTTGTTCACCCCCTTGTAATAATATTTTAGGTATAATATATAAAATTACGAAAAAACTATTCGTGAAAATGCAAACAATGTCTTAATTAATAAGACAACTTAAGTCGATAAATATCCATTGAAACAACTACTTCCCGTACAAATACACCTCCGGATATTGAATTATATAATTCTTAATTAATAAGACAACTTAAGACGATAAATATCCATTGAAACAACTACTTCCCGTGCAAATACACCTCCGGGTATTGAATTATACAATGAAATATTTAAAATCTTATTTAATTTGATTTGTTACAACGCTTTATTAAAGTATCTGTAGCGTTTAGGTCAAATTCTCTTCAAACCAACTAACAAATACAAATTTAAAATGAAAGGAGAGATAACAAAAAAAATTAGAGGTGAAAGGACTTGGATTAAAACTAATGTCTTAGGCCATCTATAGACGCGTTTCGAGATATATCTCTCTTCAGTATAGCTTTGCTTATGACCTTTTTAATTTTTGGAATAAATTAAAATTAACTTACTTGGAAAAAGTGTTGTGTGTGGAATGAACAGGTACACAGAAATGGAATGAGTGAAAAATATGGTCGGTATTTATAGAAAGGGGATTATGTCATTAGCAGGTATGAAGAAGAGACCTTATTTTCTCGAATTCAAATAGTTTTGAATTTGAATTTATCTTGTTTAATATTTTAGGGTTACGAAAATCAAATTTCATTCTCCTAAATTCTTCCATAGTAGATATATCTACTATAGAAGAATTTAGGAGAATGAAACTAAAAAAAATGTGTCCCTTAACTTTAGAGGGCTGTTACTTGGAGAAAGAGAGAAAGAAGGTTTGAACAAAAAAATATATGAAAAACCTCTCTTCATTTTTGCTAAAAAAATCACCTTTTAAAACCTGGCAGAAAATTAATTCCTTACACTTTTTATCAATACTAAACACAAATAGAATGTACATTTTTATATATACAGAGAGTTTTATGTAACAAGGAACATTTTCATAACGAGTTTTTTTTTTAAGTATCCATATGCATGAGTTGCACATTTTTCGATGCTCGGTTTATTTAAAGAATTTAATTTGAAGCTTTAAGCGAGTGTTTTCCACTCCCAGGCTAAGCATGAAGTAAAATTTCGAGTTTAGAAAAGTCTGAAAATTTGGTTTGGTCGCGTAGCGCGAAGCGCGGAGCGGCCAAACCAAATTTTCAGGCTTTTCTAAACTCGAAATTTTACTTCATGCGCCACCGGTACAAAACACTGACATATTACGAAGTTTAAAACACACCGCTAAACTTTACATTGAATCAGTCTTTTTTACCGGTGGCGCATGAAGTAAAATGTCGAGTTTAGAAAAGACTGAAAATTTGGTTTAGCCGCTTCGCGCTTCGCTTAACCCAAAGTAAAATTGATAAAATTGCTAATTATTTGCAGAATATTTACAAAATATAAAAGCGAATTTATGGACTTTCTGTAATTAATAATTTTGTTCCGTTCAGACCTTTACAAATTTTGATAATTGAATAAAAGTTACTTGGTTTGTTTCACTATTTTTTTTAACTATAACTGTTTTTTTTATTATATTGCACCGCCATTTAATCAGTAAGTAAACTTTCCATTAACGCGACCAATCCATATTTTCAGGCTTTTTTAAACTAGAAATATTTACTTCATGCTCAATCTAGGATTGCAAACCCTCGCTAGACAAATAGCAAACATTTATTTTGAAGTTTTCCTTAAGCAATCTATGAATTAAATAAGAGTTGATATTTTGTTTTAATATACAGAGAGTTTTATGTAACACTGAACATTTTCATAACGAGAATTTTTCTTTGAAGTAGCCATATGCATACGTTGCACATTTTCTGATGCTCGGTTTATTAAAAGAATTCAATTTGAAGCTTTAAGTGAGTGATTTCCACTCCCAGGCTAAGCATGAAGTAAAATTTCGAGTTTAGAAAAGCCTGAAAATTTGGTTTTGTCGCGTAGCGCGAAGTGCGGAGCGGCCAAACCAAATTTTCAGGCTTTTCTAAACTCGAAATTTTACTTCATGCGCCACCGGTACAAAACACTGACATATTACGAAGTTTAAAACACACCGCTAAACTTTACATTGAATCCGTGTTTTTTACCGGTGGCGCATGAAGTAAAATTTCGAGTTTAGAACAGCCTGAAAATTTGGTTTGGCCGCTCCGCGCTTCGCGCTACGCGACCAAACCAAATTTTCAGGCTTTCCTAAACTCGAAATTTTACTTCATGCTTAGCCTGGTAGTGGAAAACACTCACTTAAAGCTTCACATTGAATTCTTTTAATAAACCGAGCATCAGAAAATGTGCAACGTATGCATATGGCAACTTCAAAGAAAAATTCTCGTTATGAAAATGTTCGGTGTTACATAAAACTCTGGATATTAAAACAAAACATCAACTCTTATTTAATTCATAGATTGCTTAAGGAAAACTTCAAAATAAATGTTTGCTATTTGTCTAGCGAGGGTTTGCGATCCTAGATTGAGCATGAAGTAAATATTTCTAGTTTAAAAAAGCCTGAAAATATGGATTGGTCGCGTTAATGGAAAGTTTACTTAGTGATTAAATGGCGGTGCAATATAATTTAAAAAAAACAGTTATAGTTAAAAAAAAATAGTGAAACAAACCAAGTAACTTTTATTCAATTATCAAAATTTGTAAAAGTCTGAACGGAACAAAGTTATTAATTACAGAAAGTCGATAAATTCGCTTTTATATTTTGTAAATATTCTGCAAATAATTAGCAAATTCAATTTTACTTTGGGCTAAAATTTTAAGAGATATCATTTTGAAATACGTGAAAAATTAATACCATACTTTATTATAGTATTTTGTCTTGATATGATTTCAGGTTAAAATTTTAAGAGATATCATTTTGAAATACGTGAAAAATTAATACCATACTTTATTATAGTATTTTGTCTTGATATTAATTTCAGGTTAATTATGGTAAAAACCTTAGCCTCGTGAAACTCTTGAAGACTTCGTTCGTTAAAAATTGAATGATTTCATCACGATTTGGATTTGTTAACAAATATTGTTTGTTCTATTTTTAAACTAATTAGATTAGATAATGAATGATTCTATTTTTAGCTGTGATTTTCTTTAATTCTGTGAAAACTATGCATCACTCAATTCCCAAAAAAAATAAACTGACAAAAGTAGACACTTGGTGTGCTTACTACTTAGTAATCTAATTATAGATTAATTAACTCGACCGTTGGGACCCGTGTTTTAAAGATCTTTCCGATTACGATTAACAAATAAATATAAATAATAGAGTAGATATTTTCGTAGATACCAGAAAATCCCTCATCGAAATAATGTCAGACTTATCGGTACCAGTGATATTGTTATAAATCTTTAAGCTTTAAGTTTGTTTTTATTTTTTTTCTCTTCTTTCTCTGCAGTGCATGTATGATTTAAAATTTTGTTACTTAGCATTATATTAGATTAAGTTCCCTGTAATTGGATACATGTATATCTGTTGGGAAAATAAAGAATAATAGTAATAATAATAATATCCTAGCATGATTAATTGAAATATACAGCGAATTATTTTTTTAAGTACATCATCTGGAACTTTCATTCCGTAACATGTAGGATTCTGTTATCGGTTTTTATTATTTTTCACTGCAAATACGCGAAATATTCCGACCTATGGCCAGTTCCATTGTTGGGAATTAAAAAAAAAAACATATATTCTCTCATAAAAAAGTAAAATATCCCTATTTTAACTTATTATTGGCCTAGTAAAATTCTGCACTTCTTTTTATGATTACTATGAATTTCTAAATTGTATTACATACTGCCAGAGCTGGGCAGGATTCGAATCATTCAGGATTCGAATCCTTTTAGAGGATTCAAAAGAGGCATTTGAATACTTTAGTTCAACTGGATTCGTGATCCGGATTTGTTACATTTTTTTGGATTCGCATTCGAATCCAAATGTGAGCGATTCGAATCCAAATGTGAGCGATTCGAATCCTTATAAAAGGATTCGAATATTTATAAAAGAATTCGAATACTTAGAAAACGTTTTGAATCGTCAAAAATAAATCGAATTAATTGTGAGGATTAACTTGACAAATTTCTTTTGTGCGTTTTTAAATTTCTCGTCAAATTCCTCTTTTATACGCGTGGCGCATAAAGTAAAATTTAGAGTTTAGAAAAGCCCAGAAAATTTGTCTCGGGTCGCTGCGCGACCCTCGACAAATTTTCACGGGGCTTTTCTAAACTCGAAATTTTTCTTCATGCTTAGTCTGGGAGTGGAAATGCTCGTTCAAAACTTCAAACTGAATGCTTTGATAAGAACATTAAATGACTGAAAATATTTTTAGTTTTCATAATTTTGTTTAAAATTATTTGAAGTACAACTGACATAGTAGCCACAATCTAAAATGTTAAATTTTCAGGCATTTCCCTGATTCAAGATATTTTTCCCTGACCTATTAATATAACTCTCTTCTGCGGGAAACCCCCATTTTGTTAAATTGTTTTTATTGTTTTTGTCAATATTTAAGTTAATTTTATAAATTTGTACGTGTTTTGTAATTTGCCTGCTGATTTTGACAAATTAAATAATATCATATGGCTTTTTTGTTAGTGTTTTGGTCAATTTGAATATAATTCCATGACTTTTTTCCGACTTTACCGGTTTTAATGATATTCAGTGAATTTTTTATTTACGTCATTTTCAGACATTCGTCGATTTTATAATATTAAATTATATTAAAATACTCGACTTTAATTTGCCTAAATATTTCCATAACATTCTACTTTTTGACTTTTCATTGAAAATAACTCGAAAACCGTCTATGGATTTTTTGTTTGTTTTTCGCATATTCCGAAAGATCAATGTTTTTCTAACATTCTCACGAAATTTAATGGACATTTCTTATAGAATTTCCTTGTTTTAAATGTTTAAAACTTTAATTTCCCTATATATTTCTATAAAGTTCTCCGTTTTTGACCTTCAATTGAAAAACTCGAAAATTTAGAAACGTAAACAAAAAAAATCTTAATAAAGTAGTATAAAATATAGTTTAGATAATTTAAGACAATAAAAAAAACGTTTTATGCAAATTTACCGCTTAAAACCTGTTTTAGAGGAATTTAACATTTAAAACATGTTTAAAACATTATACATTGTTCACAACAACAACAATATATAACACAACATTTATTGTATAATATATTGATCAAAATGAATGCTGACAATTATACCGAGTGTCTGGGATAAGGGGCGAACATAGGAATTTAACATGTAAAATTAAATATGTGTAATTATTAGCTCCCCTATTCATTTCAGAGAAAAATCGCGAAGGAATATTTTTTAGAGTATTAAAAACTGTATTAAATGTATCGATTTAATTAACGTTTGTACCAGAATCCATATTATCAAAATGCTACCAAAGAAATTTAAATGATGAAAAATAATTAATGCATGCTTGTCGTTTGGGATAAATCACAATAATAACACGTAATTAATGAAAAAAAGATAATTAATTTATTATCAAGATAATTTATAGTGGTGTCAGATTACAAACAGTTCGTGATTTATTTTTGTTTAAATTTTTATTTAACCGTATCTACGCCCAATGGGAAATGTTAGAGCAAGTACTCAAAAAGTTCTCCATTCTGGTGTAAACAATAACCCAATCTGTTATAAAATGCCTGCCTTACATTAGCCAAGTGCCTATCTGTAATTAATCTGCAATTCACAAAGATTGCTTCCCGCAAAGATTCAATATTTGGATGGCGTTTTTTATAAATTTTGTTTTTCAGGTGACCCCATAAAAAAGAAATCGCATGGTGTTAAATCAGGAGATCTTGGTGGCCAGTTGATAGTGCCACCGCGACCAATCCAACAATTGGGAAAATTAGCATTTAAATATTCCCTCACATTTAAACCATAATGGGCCGGACATCCATCATGCTGATACCACATCTCCTGATTTTCACGTGCAACTTCTTCTATCGTCGATTAAAAGGTCTAAATAAGAATTCGAATTTAAATTTCCAAAAATTTCAAAGGGCCCAATAATATTATTGTTAAAAATACCAGCCCAAATATTTATTTTTTGCAGGAACTGGGTTCTAGTTTGCAAGAGTATCCGTGGATTTTCCTGGGTCCAGTATCGCGTGTTCTGTGTGTTGGGCTCGTTATTAAGAGTGAAGGTGCATTCATCAGTAAAACAGATAGACTGCAAAAAGTTTCGGTCTGTGTTTGATCGATCATGCATTATTTCACAGAATACACGCCTGCTTTCTTCATCCACTAGTAGTATCTCCTGATAACATTGATGTTTGTAGGGATGGTATCCATGCTTCTTCAGAATCTTATGTACAGAGAATTTAGACACGTTGCACTCACGAGCAATACATCGTATGCTAGTTGTTGGTTCAGCATTTATGAAACCCAAAACTCTTTCTTCCAATTCATTGTTGCATCTTCTGTTCCGTTTGCCTGTAAGGTTAATGTTTTTGAATTAATATTTGTTAAAATTGGACTATTAAAATACCTTTTGAATCGTCTGCCGCTACACTTGCTGTATTTTCAAACTTTTTCACAAACTTGGTAATTGTTGATACAGACGGAATTCGTCGATTGTTAAATTTAACCGAAAATAAGTCACGAACTCTGCGTAAACGGACGCCACTGTAAAATGTTTTTATAATGAATACCCTCTCTTCATTGGAATAACTCAGATTATTATTCATAACAATTATAATGCGTGAATTGATATCTGACTAGCAAAATTATTTTCACTATAACATGACATTTGTCAAACTCATGGCAAGGGTTTTTATTAAATGGTACATTGTTCAACTTATTTTTATTATTTTTAAGGTGGATTCTAGTACAAACTTAAATTAAATGGATACATTCAATACAGTTTTTAATTCTCTAAAAAAATATTCCTTTACGATTTTTCTCTAAAATTAATAGGGGGGCTAATAATTACACATATTTAATTTTACATGTTAAATTTCTATGTTCACCCCTTATCCCAGACACTCGGTATAAATATTATATTATAGTTGATACTATATTAAGAATACATAAACACTTCAAAACCAATGATTATGTTTGTTTTATTTAAATTCATAGGAAGTTCTGTGTTCCCGTCTGTGTTGGCCATTGTAGGCGCTATTTTTGAATTACCTGCCTGCCTGATTCACTGATTCACCGACTCACTGTTTCACTGAGTCACTAACATTTTTAATTTTGTATTTTTATTTAAAAAAAAAACTTTAGTTAATAGACATTTTATATATTTATTTATATGATTATTATTCTATTTAATGATAAAAAAATTATTACCAATGAATTAATTGTAAAAAATACTAGTCATAGATAAAATGTTATAGGCAACTTCTGTGTGAAATTAGTTGCTCTCAAAAGCACTACTTTACACACTAGTTACCTAAATAACTATTGTGCGTGTTTAAATTACACAACAAAAAAAAAACAATGGAATATTTTTGGCCAGTAATAAATAATTATTTTGCTTTATTAATGTGTGAACAAATCCAAAAATAAATAAACAAAACACATTCACGTAATTCAAAATTGCATGTTAATTAAATGCCATTTGCACGTTCTAAATAGCAACGATAAAAAACAAATTAATTGTGTAAATTTTATTTTTGTGCATAAATAATTAATGATAATTGTCCATAAATCCTTGAACTTAATATTACGAAATGGATGTAATTAATATTTTATAGTATCCAATGAAGCAAATGAGCAAACCAGATAAATTTTGCAAACACGCGGTGCACCTTTCTCTTGTTTTCGAGTTTACTTTAAATAGCATTCTAATTTTAATATAATTTTATTTATATTAAAATTGAAACGTACCGCGAAGTGAACGCCTTCCAAATTTAAGAGATAACATTCTAAATTTGTATTTGATTTCTTCAGATATTACACAGCTCAAAGGGCAGGTGGTGGCCGAGCCGTAACGTCGTTGGGCTGTATCGCTCGGCGAGCCACAAACTCGGGTTCGATTCCCGTGCACACCCTGGGTGTGGTATGAATGTGAGTGTTTGTCCGTATGAAATAATTGAGTACTACAAATTGTAATGTTAAACAATTAATACAAAATATATATAAATAAATGATGTTGGCTAATGGGCAAGTTTCCAAGGCCAGGCAAAAGCCAAATACAACTAAAAAAAAAACAGCTTAAAAAATAAAATAAAAATATAATAATTTTCGACAGCAATCAATTAATTTATATACCATATTTTCTAAACTGGAATTGTGATTAACTATTTCTATACATTAACATAAATAAAAAACATACTGATTTACTGTGAAGCATCATGACTATTCAATTTGATTATTGTGTAATATTTTCTTTAATATCTATTTTTAGACTTTTCCTTTTTGTCATTGCAAGTGCGATTACTTTCATTGCGAATACCGGTGGCTGGATTTTTTTCCAGTTCGTGCGTTTGTGTGTGTGTGTTTGCTTTCTAATCACATTAGTAGGTTAACGATTCATGTGTGCTTCCTCAATGCTGTTTATAAATGCAGTATTTTCTATTAGGTGCAAAGTGCACTAAGTATCATTTGCATTTACTTTCATTAGGTAAAAATACTTATGTATGTTGTACAAGTAGGCAAAAAAGACAATAAGTATAGTTATAACTACAAGAAGGTAATTGGTTGGTTTCTTATTATTAATCCCTTTCGCCATAATTAGTTATTGAAAACGAATTTGTCGTCTTTCTAAAATAATTTTATCTCGTTGAGATTTTTCCAAATTTTCATTGAAACAACTACATACTTTATAAAAGCGAATTTGTCGTCTTTCTGCAATAACATTGTTTTGTACAGAGGTGCGACGAATCCTCGTAAAAAAGATTCGAATCACGAATCCGAATCACCTTATATGATTCGAATCACGAATACTTGAACAAAGGATTCGCAAGAGATAAATATGATTCGAATCAAAGATTCGAATTCTCTTTCTTCCAATCAAGAATACAAATCCTTTGAGAATAAATTTGTTTTTTTGTAACTATTAATATATTATAAATATCGTTACTAGTTGTTTTAACAAAAATATTCAAAACCTAATTATTTATTATTAACACTGAACGTCGTTGATAACATACTAAATATCTGATTCACTGTTACTCTGATTAAAGATGTATTTGTGTGTTTATATACTTCACTTCAAATCAGTGTTTTGTACGCGTGGCGCATGAAGTAAAATTTCGAGTTTAGAAAAGCCCGAAAATTTGTCTCGGGTCGCTGCGCGACCCTCGACAAATTTTCACGGGGCTTTTCTAAACTCGAAATTTTACTTCATGCTTAGCCTGGGAGTGGAAACACTCGTTCAAAACTTCAAATTGAACTCTATTATAAAATCGACGAATGCCTGAAAATTTCGTAAATAAAAAATTCACTGAATATCATTAAAACCGGGAAAGTCAGAGAAAAGTCATGGAATTATATTTAAATTGACCAAAACATTATCAAAAAAGCCATATGGTTTTATTAAATTTATAAAATTAACTTAAATATTAACAAAAACAATGAAAACAATTTAACAAAATGGGGGTTTCTCACAGAAGAAACTTATATTAAAATGCCAGGCAAAAAAAACTTGAATCAGGGAAATGTCGGAAAAATTTAACATTTCAGATTGTGGCTACCATGTCAGTTTTACTTTAAATAATATTAAACAACATTTTGAAAACTAGATTATTATCTTTAAAAACATTTTCAGTCATTTAATGTTCTTATCAAAGCATTGAGTTTGAAGTTTCGAACGAGCGTTTCCACTCCCAGACTAAGCATGAAGTAAAATTTCGAGTTTAGAAAAGCCCCGTGAAAATTTGGCGAGGGTCGCGCAGCGACCCGAGACAAATTTTCTGGGCTTTTCTAAACTCGAAATTTTACTTCATGCGCCACGCGTATAAAACAGTGATTTAACAAGAAATTTAAAAACACACAAAAGACATTTTTCATATTAATCCTCACAATTAATTGGAATTATTTTTGACGATTCAAATCCTTTTGTATTCGAATCATTTTATAAATATTCAAATCCTTTTATAAATATTTGAATCCTTTTATAAATATTCGAATCCTTTTATAAATATTCGAATCCTTTTATAAGGATTCGAATCACCATGTGTGTGAAGCTGGCAATATTTACAGCAATAACCCGGCGCATCCACCACCCACCCAAAAAATATTATTAAATCAAAAATAATTATTTTAACATATTTCTCGACTATAATCTTGAATTTATTTTTTACGTATCGTTTCTAATATCGTTGCTGTAAATAATACACAAATAAAATTTAAAATAAATTGAAATTATTAGGAACAACTGGTCATCCGTGTCAGGAAATTAATTATTTAAACATATTTCCAGTCACCCGACATGCACTTTTTTTGTAGTTTTAAGTAACTAATAGCGCTATTGTTAGAATACAATAATAATTTTTACTATAGGGAATGTATCTTCCGATGATTTTTGAACATTAGTGAATGCATTGGAAAGTCAGTCATTCCGCGATGAGAAATTAATTGTTTAAACATATTTCAAGGTGGCCGAGAAAGGTTTTGTTTATTGTTTTGAGTAACTAATAGTGTTATTGTTAAAATATATTAACAATTTTCAATATGAGGAATGTATCTTTTGACGATTTTTGAACATTAGTGAATGGATTGCGAAGTCAGAAATACGCTATGAGACATTAATTGTTTAAACATATTTTAAGGCGGCCGATATAAATTTTGTTTATTGTTTTAAGTACCTAAAAGTGTTATTGTTTATATACAATAACAATTTTCAATATAAAGAATGTATCTTTCGTCGATTTATAAAGGTTAGTGAATGCATTGGGAAGTCAGTCATTCGCGATGAGAAATTAATTGTTTAAACATATTTCAAGGTGGCCGACATAAATTTTGTTTATTATTTTAAGTAACTAATAGTGTTATTGTTGAAATACAATAACAATTTTCAATATAGGGAATGTATCTTTCGTCGATTTTTAAACATTAGTGAATGCATTAAGAAGTCAGTCATTCGCGATGAGAAATAAATTGTTTAAACATTTTTCAAGGGGGCCGACATAAATTTTGTTTATTGTTTTGAGTAACTAATAGTGTTATTGTTTGAAGACAATAACAATTTTCAATATAGGGAATGTATCTTTCGTCGATTTTTAAACATTAGAGAATGCATTGGGAAGTCAGTCACTTGCGATGAGAAATAAATTGTTTAAACATATTTCAAGGTGGCCGACATAAATTTTGTTTATTATTTTTGGTAACTAATAGTGTTATTGTTAAAATACAATAACAATTTTCAATATAGGGAATGTATCTTTCGTCGATTCTTAAAGATTAGTGAATGCATTGGGAAGTCAGTCATTCGCGATGAGAAATTAATTGTTTAAACATTTTTCAAGGGGGCCGACATAAATTTTGTTTATTGTATTAAGTAACTAATAGTATTATTGTTAAAATACACTAACAATTTTCAATATGGGGAATGTATCTTTCGTCGATTTTTAAACATTAGAGAATGCATTGGGAAGTCAGTCACTTGCGATGAGAAATAAATTGTTTAAACATATTTCAAGGTGGCCGACATAAATTTTGTTTATTATTTTAAGTAACAAATAGTGTTATTGTTGAAATACAATGACGATTTTCAATATGGGGAATGTATCTTTCGTCGATTTTTAAACATTAGTGAATGCATTGGGAAGTCAGTCATTCGCGATGAGAAATAAACTTTTTAAACATATTTTAAGGTGGCCGACATAAATTTTGTTTATTGTTTTGAGTAACTAATAGTGTTATTGTTTGAATACAATAACAATTTTTATTATTGGGAATGTATCTTTCGTCGATTTTTAAACATTAGAGAATGCATTGGGAAGTCAGTCACATGCGATGAGAAATAAATTGTTTAAACATTTTTCAAGGGGGCCGACATAAATTTTGTTTATTGTATTAAGTAACTAATAGTATTATTGTTAAAATACACTAACAATTTTCAATATGGGGAATGTATCTTTCGTCGATTTTTAAACATTAGAGAATGCATTGGGAAGTCAGTCACTTGCGATGAGAAATAAATTGTTTAAACATTTTTCAAGGTGGCCGACATAAATTTTGTTTATTATTTTGGCTAACTAATAGTGTTATTGTTAAAATACAATAACAATTTTCAATATAGGGAATGTATCTTTCGTCGATTCTTAAAGATTAGTGAATGCATTGGGAAGTCAGTCACTTGCGATGAGAAATAAATTGTTTAAACATATTTCAAGGTGGCCGACATAAATTTTGTTTATTATTTTAAGTAACAAATAGTGATATTGTTGAAATACAATAACGATTTTCAATATGGGGAATGTATCTTTCGTCGATTTTTAAACATTAGTGAATGCATTGGGAAGTCAGTCATTCGCGATGAGAAATAAACTTTTTAAACATATTTTAAGGTGGCCGACATAAATTTTGTTTATTGTTTTGAGTAACTAATAGTGTTATTGTTTGAATACAACAACAATTTTTATTATTAGGAATGTATCTTTCGTCGATTTTTAAACATTAGAGAATGCATTGGGAAGTCAGTCACTTGCGATGAGAAATAAATTGTTTAAACATTTTTCAAGGTGGCCGACATAAATTTTGTTTATTATTTTGGCTAACTAATAGTGTTATTGTTAAAATACAATAACAATTTTCAATATAGGGAATGTATCTTTCGTCGATTCTTAAAGATTAGTGAATGCATTGGGAAGTCAGTCACTTGCGATGAGAAATAAATTGTTTAAACATATTTCAAGGTGGCCGACATAAATTTTGTTTATTATTTTAAGTAACAAATAGTGATATTGTTGAAATACAATAACGATTTTCAATATGGGGAATGTATCTTTCGTCGATTTTTAAACATTAGTGAATGCATTGGGAAGTCAGTCATTCGCGATGAGAAATAAACTTTTTAAACATATTTTAAGGTGGCCGACATAAATTTTGTTTATTGTTTTGAGTAACTAATAGTGTTATTGTTTGAATACAACAACAATTTTTATTATTAGGAATGTATCTTTCGTCGATTTTTAAACATTAGAGAATGCATTGGGAAGTCAGTCACTTGCGATGAGAAATAAATTGTTTAAACATATTTCAAGGTGGCCGACATAAATTTTGTTTATTATTTTGGGTAACTGATAGTGTTATTGTTAGAATACAATAACAATTTTCAATATAGGAAATGTATCTTTCGTCGATTCTTAAAGATTAGTGAATGCATTGGGAAGTCAGTCACTTGCGATGAGAAATAAATTGTTTAAACATATTTCAAGGTGGCCGACATAAATTTTGTTTATTGTATTAAGTAACTAATAGTATTATTGTTAAAATACACTAACAATTTTCAATGTGGGGAATGTATCTTTCGTCGATTTTTAAACATTAGAGAATGCATTGGGAAGTCAGTTACTTGCGATGAGAAATAAATTGTTTAAACATATTTCAAGGTGGCCGACATAAAATTTGTTTATTATTTTAAGTAACAAATAGTGTTATTGTTGAAATACAATAACGATTTTCAATATGGGGAATGTATCTTTCGTCGATTTTTAAACATTAGTGAATGCATTGGGAAGTCAGTCATTCGCGATGAGAAATAAACTTTTTAAACATATTTTAAGGTGGCCGAAATAAATTTTGTTTATTGTTTTGAGTAACTAATAGTGTTATTGTTTGAATACAATAACAATTTTTATTATTGGGAATGTATCTTTCGTCGATTTTTAAACATTAGAGAATGCATTGGGAAGTCAGTCACTTGCGATGAGAAATAAATTGTTTAAACATATTTCAAGGTGGCCGACATAAATTTTGTTTATTATTTTGGGTAACTAATAGTGTTATTGTTAAAATACAATAACAATTTTCAATATAGGGAATGTATCTTTCGTCGATTCTTAAAGATTAGTGAATGCATTGGGAAGTCAGTCACTTGCGATGAGAAATAAATTGTTTAAACATTTTTCAAGGGGGCCGACATAAATTTTGTTTATTGTATTAAGTAACTAATAGTATTATTGTTAAAATACACTAACAATTTTCAATATGGGGAATGTATCTTTCGTCGATTTTTAAACATTAGAGAATGCATTGGGAAGTCAGTCACTTGCGATGAGAAATAAATTGTTTAAACATATTTCAAGGTGGCCGACATAAATTTTGTTTATTGTTTTGAGTAACTAATAGTGTTATTGTTTGAATACAATAAAAAATTTTATTATTGGGAATGTATCTTTCGTCGATTTTTAAACATTAGAGATTGCATTGGGAAGTCAGTCATTCGCGATGAGAAATAAATTGTTTAAACATATTTCAAGGTGGCCGACATAAATTTTGTTTATTATTTTAAGTAACTAATAGTGTTATTGTTGAAATACAATAAAGATTTTCAATATAGGGAATGTATCTTTCGTCGATTTTTAAACATTAGTGAATGCATTGGGAAGTCAGTCATTCGCGATGAGAAATAAATTGTTTAAACATATTTCAAGGTGGCCGACATAAATTTTGTTTATTGTTTTAAATTACTAATAGTGTTATTGTTAAAATATAATAATAATTTCTCATAGCGTATTTCTGACTTCCCAATGCATTCACTAATCTTTAAAAATCGACGAGAGATACATTCCCCATATTGAAAATTATTATTGTATAGTTACAATAATACTATAAGTTACTTAAAATAATAAACAAAATTTATGTAAGCCACCTTGAAATATGTTTAAACAATTAATTTCTCATAGCGTATTTCTGACTTCCCAATGCATTCACTAATGTTCAAAAATCGACGAAAGATACATTCCCCATATTGAAAATTGTTATTGTATTTTAACAATAACACTATTAGTTACTTAAAACAATAAACAAAATGTATGTCGGCCACCTTGAAATATGTTTAAACAATTAATTTCTCATAGCGTATTTCTGACTTCCCAATGCATTCACTAATGTTCAAAAATCGACGAAAGATACATTCCCCATACTGAAAATTATTATTGTATTTTTAGAATAACACTATTTGTTACTTAAAACAATAAACAAAATTTATGTCGGCCACCTTGAAATATGTTTAAACAATTAATTTCTCATAGCGTATTTCTGACTTCCCAATGCATTCACTAATGTTCAAAAATCGACGAAAGATACATTCCCCATACTGAAAATTATTATTGTATTTTTAGAATAACACTATTTGTTACTTAAAACAATAAACAAAATTTATGTCGGCCACCTTGAAATATGTTTAAACAATTAATTTCTCATAGCGTATTTCTGACTTCCCAATGCATTCACTAATGTTCAAAAATCGACGAAAGATACATTCCCCATACTGAAAATTATTATTGTATTTTTAGAATAACACTATTTGTTACTTAAAACAATAAACAAAATTTATGTCGGCCACCTTGAAATATGTTTAAACAATTAATTTCTCATAGCGTATTTCTGACTTCCCAATGCATTCACTAATGTTCAAAAATCGACGAAAGATACATTCCCCATATTGAAAATTGTTATTGTATTTTAACAATAACACTATTAGTTACTTAAAACAATAAACAAAATTTATGTCGGCCACCTTGAAATATGTTTAAACAATTAATTTCTCATAGCGTATTTCTGACTTCCCAATGCATTCACTAATGTTCAAAAATCGACGAAAGATACATTCCCCATATTGAAAATTGTTATTGTATTTTAACAATAACACTATTAGTTACTTAAAACAATAAACAAAATGTATGTCGGCCACCTTGAAATATGTTTAAACAATTAATTTCTCATAGCGTATTTCTGACTTCCCAATGCATTCACTAATGTTCAAAAATCGACGAAAGATACATTCCCCTTACTGAAAATAATTATTGTATTTTTAGAATAACACTATTAGTTACTTAAAACAATAAACAAAATTTATGTCGGCCACCTTGAAATATGTTTAAACAATTAATTTCTCATAGCGTATTTCTGACTTCCCAATGCATTCACTAATGTTCAAAAATCGACGAGAGATACATTCCCCATATTGAAAATTGTTATTGTATTTTAACAATAACACTATTAGTTACTTAAAACAATAAACAAAATTTATGTCGGCCACCTTGAAATATGTTTAAACAATTAATTTCTCATAGCGTATTTCTGACTTCCCAATGCATTCACTAATGTTCAAAAATCGACGAGAGATACATTCCCCATATTGAAAATTGTTATTGTATTTTAACAATAACACTATTAGTTACTTAAAACAATAAACAAAATTTATGTCGGCCACCTTGAAATATGTTTAAACAATTAATTTCTCATAGCGTATTTCTGACTTCCCAATGCATTCACTAATGTTCAAAAATCGACGAGAGATACATTCCCCATATTGAAAATTGTTATTGTATTTTAACAATAACACTATTAGTTACTTAAAACAATAAACAAAATTTATGTCGGCCACCTTGAAATATGTTTAAACAATTAATTTCTCATAGCGTATTTCTGACTTCCCAATGCATTCACTAATGTTCAAAAATCGACGAAAGATACATTCCCCATATTGAAAATTGTTATTGTATTTTAACAATAACACTATTAGTTACTTAAAACAATAAACAAAATGTATGTCGGCCACCTTGAAATATGTTTAAACAATTAATTTCTCATAGCGTATTTCTGACTTCCCAATGCATTCACTAATGTTCAAAAATCGACGAAAGATACATTCCCCTTACTGAAAATAATTATTGTATTTTTAGAATAACACTATTAGTTACTTAAAACAATAAACAAAATTTATGTCGGCCACCTTGAAATATGTTTAAACAATTAATTTCTCATAGCGTATTTCTGACTTCCCAATGCATTCACTAATGTTCAAAAATCGACGAGAGATACATTCCCCATATTGAAAATTGTTATTGTATTTTAACAATAACACTATTAGTTACTTAAAACAATAAACAAAATTTATGTCGGCCACCTTGAAATATGTTTAAACAATTAATTTCTCATAGCGTATTTCTGACTTCCCAATGCATTCACTAATGTTCAAAAATCGACGAAAGATACATTCCCCATATTGAAAATTGTTATTGTATTTTAACAATAACACTATTAGTTACTTAAAACAATAAACAAAATGTATGTCGGCCACCTTGAAATATGTTTAAACAATTAATTTCTCATAGCGTATTTCTGACTTCCCAATGCATTCACTAATGTTCAAAAATCGACGAAAGATACATTCCCCTTACTGAAAATAATTATTGTATTTTTAGAATAACACTATTAGTTACTTAAAACAATAAACAAAATTTATGTCGGCCACCTTGAAATATGTTTAAACAATTAATTTCTCATAGCGTATTTCTGACTTCCCAATGCATTCACTAATGTTCAAAAATCGACGAAAGATACATTCCCCATACTGAAAATTATTATTGTATTTTTAGAATAACACTATTTGTTACTTAAAACAATAAACAAAATTTATGTCGGCCACCTTGAAATATGTTTAAACAATTAATTTCTCATAGCGTATTTCTGACTTCCCAATGCATTCACTAATGTTCAAAAATCGACGAAAGATACATTCCCCATATTGAAAATTGTTATTGTATTTTAACAATAACACTATTAGTTACTTAAAACAATAAACAAAATTTATGTCGGCCACCTTGAAATATGTTAAAACAATTAATTTCTCATAGCGTATTTCTGACTTCCCAATGCATTCACTAATGTTCAAAAATCGACGAGAGATACATTCCCCATATTGAAAATTGTTATTGTATTTTAACAATAACACTATTAGTTACTTAAAACAATAAACAAAATTTATGTCGGCCACCTTGAAATATGTTTAAACAATTAATTTCTCATAGCGTATTTCTGACTTCCCAATGCATTCACTAATGTTCAAAAATCGACGAGAGATACATTCCCCATATTGAAAATTGTTATTGTATTTTAACAATAACACTATTAGTTACTTAAAACAATAAACAAAATTTATGTCGGCCACCTTGAAATATGTTTAAACAATTAATTTCTCATAGCGTATTTCTGACTTCCCAATGCATTCACTAATGTTCAAAAATCGACGAAAGATACATTCCCCATATTGAAAATTGTTATTGTATTTTAACAATAACACTATTAGTTACTTAAAACAATAAACAAAATGTATGTCGGCCACCTTGAAATATGTTTAAACAATTAATTTCTCATAGCGTATTTCTGACTTCCCAATGCATTCACTAATGTTCAAAAATCGACGAAAGATACATTCCCCTTACTGAAAATTATTATTGTATTTTTAGAATAACACTATTAGTTACTTAAAACAATAAACAAAATTTATGTCGGCCACCTTGAAATATGTTTAAACAATTAATTTCTCATAGCGTATTTCTGACTTCCCAATGCATTCACTAATGTTCAAAAATCGACGAGAGATACATTCCCCATATTGAAAATTGTTATTGTATTTTAACAATAACACTATTAGTTACTTAAAACAATAAACAAAATTTATGTCGGCCACCTTGAAATATGTTTAAACAATTAATTTCTCATAGCGTATTTCTGACTTCCCAATGCATTCACTAATGTTCAAAAATCGACGAAAGATACATTCCCCATATTGAAAATTGTTATTGTATTTTAACAATAACACTATTAGTTACTTAAAACAATAAACAAAATGTATGTCGGCCACCTTGAAATATGTTTAAACAATTAATTTCTCATAGCGTATTTCTGACTTCCCAATGCATTCACTAATGTTCAAAAATCGACGAAAGATACATTCCCCATATTGAAAATTATTATTGTATTTTTAGAATAACACTATTTGTTACCTAAAACAATAAACAAAATTTATGTCGGCCACCTTGAAATATGTTTAAACAATTAATGTCTCATAGCGTATTTCGGACTTCGCAATCCATTCACTAATGTTCAAAAATCGTCAAAAGATACATTCCTCATATTGAAAATTGTTAATATATTTTAACAATAACACTATTAGTTACTCAAAACAATAAACAAAACCTTTCTCGGCCACCTTGAAATATGTTTAAACAATTAATTTCTCATCGCGGAATGACTGACTTTCCAATGCATTCACTAATGTTCAAAAATCATCGGAAGATACATTCCCTATAGTAAAAATTATTATTGTATTCTAACAATAGCGCTATTAGTTACTTAAAACTACAAAAAAAGTGCTTGTCGGGTGACTGGAAATATGTTTAAATAATTAATTTCCTGACACGGATGACCAGTTGTTCCTAATAATTTCAATTAATTTAAAATATTATTTGTGTAATAATTATAGCAACGATATTAGAAAGGATACGTAATCATATAATTGTAAGATTATTGTCTAGAAATATGTCAATATAATTATTTTTGATTTATTAATATTTTTCGTGGATGGTGGATGCGCCGGGTTATTGCTGTAAATATTGCTAGCTTCACACACATCGAATCACCCACATTTGGATTCGAATACGAATCCTCTTAAAATAATGTAACGAATCCGGATCACGAATCCAGTTGAACTAAAGTATTTGAATGTCTCTTTTGAATCCTCTAAAAGGATTCGAATCCTGAATGATCCGAATCCTGCCCAGCTCTGGTTTCGTAGAGATTTTTTCAAATGTTAATTGCATATGGGAAATTTTGTCAGAAAAGATGAATATCAGGAAATTGATGTAAAAAAATCCAAACATGTATAAAATATTGTGCTATTCTAAGTTCAACCAAATTGAGCATTTTAAACTTGATTTAAAAACTATGATTTTCATCAATTATTATGTTTATACATAGTTTTAGTTAATTTTGTTATTTTCACAAAAATAACAAATCTTAGCTTAATTTAAGTTTTGTGATGGATTATTGTCATTATAGATGAAGTATGTTTTTGAACTTTATAATATGTCAGTGTTTTATAAGCATGGCGTATAAAGTAAATATTTTAAGTTTCTATTCTATTCTATTTAAGGAGAGTGGTCCGTTTAGCGGTCCTCCACTGCGACCGCAAGGGTCTATTGCGGCTCACAATTAAGGCCAGGCGTATGTCATTACAGCTCATCTTCCAAGTCCATCTTCTTGATGAAGCTAAGGATCTTGTTAGGTGTGATCTTTTCCAAATCCTTTAAGTTTAGCTTTGGCTAACTGAGGTCCTGAGTCGATCTCCAGATGGGCAGGCACATAAGACGTGCTCTGCCGTTTCTTCTAGACCCTGGGTCTCCAAACTATCTTCTTCGCGGGCCACAAATACAATTCTACATAATAAAGTCGGCCAAGATCCGATTAATTTTATAAAATTACGAAAAATTTAAGGAACAATTGTTACAATATTTCAAAATATGACATTTACAAAAAAATTACAAACAATCGCGGGCCGGATTCATGCAAGTCGCGGGCCGGATTTGGCCCGCGGGCCGTAGTTTGGAGACCACTGTTCTAGACAATGGTGGCACTCTGTGGTGTCGCTCAGTCCTAGTTTGTTAAGGTGATGCTTTAGGCGGCTATGTCCAGTGAAGAGAGCAGTTAGTGTATGCACACCTAATCTGCTCAGCTTCAACCATGACGCCGTTCTGGAGGAGGATAGTTCACTTATCACTGCTCTGGAATGTCTCATCCCAGGGCAGCGACGCCAGAAGTCCTGTGCTTCGTGTCCCATCCATCCCTTGATACGGCTTTTGGCTACCGAGCTGGGTACCGGTTCTGGTCCAATAAAAGCGGTGCGTGCCCCTTCTCTATCCAGAGAATTGGCTAATTCGTTTCCCTTAACGCCGGAGTGGACGGGTAGGCACATCAGACTGACCCTGTTTACCTGTGCCAGCTGGCAGAGTACTTGTTTATAGTTCTATACAGCCAAGTCCCCAGGGCCTGGCTGTCCGAACATATTTTAATTGTCCTGCCCGCCCATCACTTCAGAAGGATTTCCTGGGCGCACATTTCAATAACATATATTTCAGCCTGTAATATGGTAGCATGCTTGCCAAGGCTGTAAAAGAGTTCAGTCCTTGGTTTGCTTCGACCGACTGCTCCCATCGACAGTTTTGAGCCGTCAATGTAGCAGTAGGAGTCTGCCTGTGTTGGGGTGGTTTTGAATCTCTCCTATTTATCTGTCTCTGAACATGACATTGTATGACTGATCCTCGCAGTAGTCTATGATCGCATAATCAGTCCTCATACTCAGGGTGTCATCCGCCTCTAAGGCAGGTGACAAAACATTTGGTATAAAGACTATCACCTTCGGGTCCAGTAAGGCCCTATGGTGATATCTATATGTTGCTAGTCTGGCCTCCCTCTGTATCAGAATATAAAGGAGGGGTGGGTTCAGTAGTATTTCCAGGGCAGCTGATGGTGTGCGTATGGCTCCAGTTACCGCCACCGTTGCCATTATCTGTAGTGTAGAGCCTTGCTATGGCCGTTTTACGGGTTGTAATCGACCACCAGGCAATACAGCCATAGGTAATAATATGTTTTATGACCGAACCGTATAGCCCATACATTTTGTTTGGGTTTAATCCCCGGGACTTTCCGCAGATTCTGTGGCACGCCCATAGGACGTACCGTGCTTTGCTGATTGTCTTTACCAGTTGGGAGTTCCAATTCAGCGATTTATCCAGGGTAACTCCATATATTTCGCTTCCTCCACAAATGGTATGAATTCTCCTTGTAGAGTGAGAGGTCTTCATTTTAGAATCCGCTTTCTGGTGAACGGGACCACTAGTGTTTTACTAGGGTTTACGTTTAGTCGTTCCCCTATACACCAGTTCTGGGTCGCGTCCAGCGCCTCTTGTATTGCTGCACTGATTTGGTTTCCATCTGTGCCCCTCGCAAGGATGACTATGTCATCTGCGTACGCTTGCACTTCGACGTCAAGCGCGTCCATAATCGCTAAGAGATCATCCACCAGTAGGGACCAAATCAGGGGGAAGAGAACTCCTCCCTGCGGGCATCCCCTGGCGGTTCTCAACCTGACAGTGTCCGCATATGACGTTGTCACGGTTCTAGCGTTAAGCATTGCTTTTATACAACCTTGCCGAAGGGACTCCTCTGTCCCTTGGGGATTAACAGAGAGATCGTGTCAGTGCAGCATTAAACGCCTATGTCTAGGAAAGTTGTTACCGCAATTCCCGTGTGGTCCAAGGTTTGCACAACTTTCTCGACGAGGTTTTTTAGCGTCGTCTGTAGACTTTCCCTTTTGGTAGGTATAGTAATTTCTAAGCTCGTAAAACCGTTTCAACATTTTTCCTTTGCTCAGCCATCTGACCATCTGACTTCACAATAATATGTTACGTCGTTATATTTAGCTGATATTTCATCCAAAAACGCCTTGAACTGACGATGGTTAAGCCCTCGGGATCGAATAAAGTTGATGGTTTTTACTACCACATTCATAACATTTTGGAGTCGAATGGACTTAGAACACAAGTTCTGTTGGTGGATAATGCAATGAAGGACTATCAAATCATCTTTTTGCACATTTAATTCTGTTGCTTTTTCATTCAAAATTCCGATGAAACCTTTACGTAAGCCGACCATAGAAGGTGCACCATCAGTGCATACTCCAATTAATTTTGACCATGGCAAGCTAAAACTTGTGAATACCTTTTGAACTTCAATAAAAATATCCTCTCCTGCAGTGGTTCCTTTTAGCGGCTGTAAAGCAAGCAATTCCTCAGTAACAGTGAACTCCTTATCAACACCTCGAATAAATATAGCCAGTTGAGCTGTGTCAGACAAATCGGTGCCGGTGCTCTCGTCGAATGCTATGGAAAATGATTCAAAACCGGTCAGTCAATGTTGTTTTTATATCATTAGCCATCATTTCTATACGTCGAACAACAGTTCGTCTTGACAAAATAATTTTTTCAAATTCTTTTTTCTTTTCAGGACACATAATACCGCAAACTTCTAACATACACTCCTTGATAAATACTCCTTCGGCAAATGGTTTTAATGCCTTTGCCAATTTTGAGCTAACCCTATAAACTAAGGGGATTAATACTCAGTATCTTCCTCCAAATATAGCCGTTCAGCACCTTTTCTAGTGTCTTCAAGATGAACGACATCAGGCTAATCAGTCGAAAGTATTTTTGCAGGAGGTCTCTTACCCCCGCCTACGACCAGCTAGTTGGGATACAGTTCCACGCTAGGCTCGCCCTGAACAATCTGATAAGATGGAGGATTATACTCTCCAAGCATTTTTGAATTTGATTTTAAGTTTAGAAAAGCCTGAAAATTTGGATACGCGACTAATCTAAATTGTCAGGCTTCCCTGAACTCGAAATTTAGATTGGTCGCGTATAAAATTGTCATAAAAAACACTTAATAATTTTCTGAAATGTTTATTTCGTTCAACTAAAAATATTTGTGTCGACTTTTTGACCATTTTTAAGTTGATAATTTTTCAGTAGTTCAGACAAAACATCAGATTTTTCTGAAAACTTGATCGTTTTTTTGCTTGTAAGAATTTTATAATATATGTTTTTTGTATCTAGGGGGAGGGGGAGCACCCCTCTGTCCCCTTGGTTATGCCCATGTTTATGTAGCTATTTTATTGTGTAATAAAGATTTTTTCAAATAAAAGTTGAATATAAACAGAAGACTACTACTGCTACATAATAGGTACAAGTAATTGTTGATAGATAAAAGAATGTCCTTGCTTACGAAAATTCATTTATAGCTAATTGTTTAGTTGTACAAATTGTTTGTTCGCCGTATTCAGTCTACAAGTTCATGGTTATTCGTAGTTTTTAACAATCATTTTCGGGAACTTACATGAAAATATGCAAAATGTAATATTAACGTCATTGCTATTATGTAAACACGAGTGAATGAATACCTTAAAATATTGACAACTTATCATTAAAATTGAATTTTTGTTTGGTAATCCGGCACGGACAGGAACCTACAGACGCGTTTTGGTCTTCCTGGACCTCATCTGTATGGTCTGATTCAGTACAATGAGCATGGAATACTGTGCAACGGCGCACCTAGAGATTATAAATTTACCGACTTTTGCAATCAGGGCTTCGAACCGGAACTGAACTGAAAACCGGAAAAACCGTTATTTTTGTCGGAACAAAAAAAAATATAGGTTTATTTCGGTTTGGTTAAAACATTCATTTTAATATGCTCTAAATTATGGTACAAAATAAAATTATAATAAAATTGAAAACATTCCTGGAATGTAAAAAAATCCGCTCCGCTTCTCCACGCGACCAAACCAAATTTTAAGACTTTTCTAAATTCGAAATTTTACCTTATGCTTAATAATGATTGGAAACACTCGATTAAGGTAATTCTTAAAATTCTACTAATTATTAGTTATACCTCTAAAACAACGATTTTGTGGTAAATTATCGGTAAACTGGTTTTAATTTATAGAAATTACTAAATTATTGGTAAACTGGTTTTAATTTTAGAAAATTACAGAAATGCCAATAATTGGAAAAGCCAGTAAATTTAAAATGTCTAATGAGTGTGTAGAAGATATTGAAAATCGAATTAAAATGTATTTTATCATTAATCAATTACTTCCATTAAAATACATTTATGTATTTAAATACTTCATACAATCAAAAGGCATACGACTCGGTTTGGCATCGAGGTGTGTTGTTCAAGTGCAATTCCTTAGGCATTCCTCCGTACCTAATTAACATCCTAGACAACTTCCTATCCAATAGATCCATAAGTGTCCGAATACGAAATTCCTACTCCCAATCCTTCACACCTGAACAAGGTCTACCACAAGGATCCCCACTTTCTCCCATGTTGTATAACTTGTTTGTCCATGATTTTTACAATCCAGACCCTTTGTACTTCAACCCATCAGCCTATCCTCTACTCTACGCCGATGACACTGCACTTATAACCCATGCTCCCACTATACCTAAAGCCCTAAGCACTCTCCAAGGTCTGATTGATGATGCCCAGACATGGTTCGCGAAATGGCGCATTACCATCAACCCCAACAAAACACAACTCCTTATCCCATACCATAATGCTCAAAACTCCCAATTTAACATAACCATGAATAGTCACACCATTTCTCCCGCCCCCAATTGTAAATATCTAGGTATTACTATCGACCCCAAATTTACTTTCCTCACACATTCCCAAATCCTAAAAGCAAAAATAAAGAGCAGGGCTCGATATTTTAGATCTTTAACATACAAAAATGAAGGTATCTCCACCAATACAGCGGTGTTCATTTATAAAATGATATGTCGACCCCTGCTCGAATATGCTGCTATCCTTTTCCATAATCCTCGTCCAAACGTGTTGAAGAACCTAGAAGTCGCGGAGCGTTCAGCCTTGAGAGTGCTTACAAAAATCCGACACCCTAACAATCCTCTGCATAATCCCTCTAACACACTCCTCTATGAACTTTGCAACATCCCAACGATCACTGAACGTCTTCAGACTCTATCATTAAAATTTGCCTCAAACCCATACAACACTGAAATCTTAAATTACCTATGTATACCCCGCAATCCTAACATCCACCCCAAGTATAAATTCCCTACCAAAACCATTTATCAATTCATCACATTTCATCAATCGAACCCAGACAGTGACGTTAGCGATCATGACATCTAAATTTCCGACATAGACTAGACAAGAACAGGCGGAAAGACCATTGGTCGATAGCCAATTACGGAATATTTATAATTTTAGTGGAATAATATATATTCAATGCAATGTATTGTATATAATTAATGTATATTCTGTAATAAAGATGTATATATATATACTTCATACAATAGGACGATTTAAGGAAAAAATTAAGAAATTCAGGAGCCTTACTATTTTTTAAGACAAGAGTTTGGTAAAACAAATACTGATTGAGAAATTTAGACATTTATTTAAATACAGGCTATCATTTTACAGATTATCAAGAATAAAATGACCTTCTATTTAAGCTCTTGGTGATTTTTTCAACTTTATAATTAATTCACTTAACAGTACTTCACCTTTTTACATGATAATTATACAGGGTGTACAAAAAGTAATTGATATCCCGCTTTGTGATGAGTTTAGAAAAACATGTTTTAAATAAAACTTGTAGCTACTTATTTAAGCTACTAATAAATAATAATTGTTAATATAACAGGATGATTCATTTGCAAGATACGAAACAAACTTGCCCTTTTTTAAATGAACGCCCTATATATTTCGTTGGCATTTGATAACTTGTTAAAATTGCAACATATTAGTGAAAACCGCATGTTTTTAAGTTACTTTCATCAAAAGGAAAAATACGTAAATAAAATATTTATTATAATTAAGTGTAGTTGTCTCAAAATGTTATAACAATTGTTATTCACATTAGTTATTATTAAGTTATCTGTTATTGTTAGGCTTTTCAAAAATAGAAAATAGTATGCTTGCCCAACTCGAAAAAATAACAATTTTAATGACGAGAGGTTATGGCGATCTAATCTAAGGCCTGGGTCTCCAAACTAACTTCTTCGCGGGCCACAAATACAATTCTACATAATAAAGTCGGCCAAGATCCGATTAATTTTATAAAATTATGAAAAATGTAAGGAACAATTGTTACAATATTTCAAAATATGACATTTACAAAAAAAATACAAACAATCGCGGGCCGGATTCATGCAAGTCGTGGGCCGGATTTGGCCCGCGGGCCGTAGTTTGGAGACCACTGATCTAAGGGACTACATTTAAATTTGAATTAGAAGAAACTAAAAAAAATATCAATCTCACAGTGGCATACTGTCATACCTGAAAAATACACTGGGATAGAGTTAAACTGAAGGGAGGGTGACAAAAACAGTTAAATAATATCCGATATTAGAATCTCTAGAGAGATAAGTGCATTGCTTTTGTTGTTACTTTCTTCCAAGATTTTTTCTTTGTTTAATACCCTCATGTCCGTGTTAATTTTTCGAAATGATTTCATTCATTTGTTATTTACAAAAACAAAGAACGCAAAGTGATTTCTGTTTTATCTGTATGGCCACCTTGTGTGTATATACGGCGGTGGCCTCAAGTGTATTCAATATCTGCTATACAATTATAATTTAATTGTCGCCATTGTTTACATAAAGTGATCAATAATGCACAATAAATCAAGGCTGCGTGTGACACAAGTTCGGATTTACCCAGTCTTGTTAACTTTAAGTCAAGATCAACACGCGGTAATTAATTAATTCACGAATTATTCAATTTGTCAACTGTATTCATTTTAATCGATAAAACTGATCGAGCATTGAAAAACAAAATTATATAAATAATTTATAGGAGTAATATAAAATATAAAATAGGGTGTCTCACTGAAGCGTCGAAGTAACATTTTGGGATTAAATATTTAAGATAGAAAAATATGATTTATATAAAAGTTGTAGATAATTATCAACTCTATAATCGGAAAATATTTGTACGTATACAGGGTGCCCCACAACGGGAAGCCAATAGAAACATGTTTTTTTAATGGATCACTAGGTACAAGATAAATTCAAATTCAAAATTTGAATTCGAGAAAATAAGCTTACGCTTCATATAGTTTGCACACATTGTTTGCATTTTCACGAATAACATTTTCGTAATTTTATATATTTTGATCACTACGTATATTTTTGAATTTGTATGCGTAGTTTTTGATACTGATTAAACTGACAATTAGGCTAAATTTAACTGTGTCTGAGTTATTCTGGTTTTAAGGGCAAAAACAAGCAAAATTTAAACACTCACAGAAAAATAATAAGTTGATATTTTAAAATTATAGAAGCGAATCTTGATTTTCAAGATTCGCTTCTATAATTTTAAAATATCAACTTATTATTTTTCTGTGAGTGTTTAAATTTTGCTTGTTTTTACCCTTAAAACCAGAATAACTCAGACACAGTTAAATTTAGCCTAATTGTCAGTAATATATTCTTATAGGAAATTAAAAAGATTTTTGTTTGCCATGGCAACACAGATTTGCGTATTCTCCACTGGTTTAAAATAAATTATTTAGTTTGATTGGAGTGTCATATATTTTTAGTCAGATCTTAACATTTCATTCTTGAATTTTGGAGGAGTTCATTTCGTGGTACATTTTAATTTTGATAAAAAGAAGTAACATAAAAGTGATATAAATAAGTTAAGCCTTTCGATTTAAACTTAAATTAAGTAAAATTTTAAAATTACAATAGGTCAGTCTGTCTGGGCTGCGGTCTTTATGCCCATAGTTTGATTATTTAATTAAACTAAATTATTTATAACATTCTTGAAGTTTCAAGACAAAAACAATCGTGATTTAATTTTTACAAACAAATTTGGAGGCAATCGGCGTCGTTGTGTGAATGCAAATGAAGTGACGACAATTATTCACCAACAAATTGTGAAGAGACAAAGAGAATAATACAACAATATCCACATCCGTTTGGCAACTTTCAAGTTAAAAACAATCTTTTAATACTGCT
This sequence comes from Philonthus cognatus, assembly GCA_932526585.2. Taxonomy (NCBI): domain Eukaryota; kingdom Metazoa; phylum Arthropoda; class Insecta; order Coleoptera; family Staphylinidae; genus Philonthus; species Philonthus cognatus. The sequence goes on from OW052244.1 coordinate 79,867,584, forward strand.
GTATTTTTAACGTGCGTCCACAAATATTCACTCACGTCTGCTGCAAGTGCCAGATTGTAAACTTGATTTTTGTTTATTTTGCTTTCTCAAAATACCATATTTCAAGCTGCAAATATTATTTTGAATATGAAGAATTGGTTTATTAGCAAAAGTAAATTGTTAAATTATTTACATTAAAATTAAATTGTGTTAATGTCGGTACAAATTGTTTGTAATGTCGGTATGCTACGATCCTAAACAAAATATGGACATTGGGTATCGATTATATCGTATAGCCAAGTACTGATACGGTAAAATATCGTAGTGGAAAGTATCGATATTCAAAATATCGATACCAGATATTTTAGATTCAGTACTGGCAATTATTTAATGCTGTAAGTTATTTTTTGAAGGCCTTCACCTAAGATTGATAATATTGCCAGGATTAGTTTAATGACGGTTAAGAAATTATCAATATTTGCCTTTTACAAAATAATAATAATATTGAAATATTATTATTATTTTGTAAAAGGCAAATATTGATAATTTCTTATCTTATTGTTTTATACATGTGGCGCATGAAGTAAAATTTCGAGTTTAGAAAAGCCCCGTGAAAATTAGTTTCGGGTCGCTGCGCGACCCGAGACTAATTTTCTACGCGGGGCTTTTCTAAACTCGAAATTTTACTTCATGCTTAGTCTGGGAGTGGAAACCACTGGATTTATAAAATTTTTATGAGATTTTCGATATTTTGTGATATTTTTTAATTTAGAAAAATTTCAGGAGATAAATATTTCGAGATTTTCATCAATTTATAAAATGTTCATGAAGCTTTTCGATATGTCGAGATTTTCGTAAACTTTTCAATTTTTGTCGATTTATAATTTTAATGAGATTTTCAATATTTCGAGATTTTCGTCAGATTTTCGGTATTTCGAGATTTTCGTAAGATTTCGATTATCATAAAGTATCGATATTCAAAATATCGTGCCAGATATTTTAGATTCAATACTTACAATTATTTAATGCTGCAAGTTATTTTTTTCAGGCCTTCACCTAAGATTGATAATATCGCTAAGAATAGTTTAATGACGGTTAAGAAATTATCAATATTCACCTTTTACAAAATAATAATAATAATATTTGAATGTTTTGTACATGTGGCACATTAAGTAAAATTTCGAGTTTAGAAAAGCCCCGTGAAAATTTGTCTCGGGTCGCGCAGCGACTCTCGACTAATTTTCCACGCGGGGCTTTTCTAAACTCGAAATTTTACTTCATGCTTAGTCTGGGAGTGGAAACCACTCGATTTATAACATTTTTATGAGTTTTTCGATATTTTGTGATATTTTTCAACTTAGAAAAATTTTATAAATATTTCGAGATTTTCATCAATTTATAAAATTTTCATGAAGTTTTCCGATATTTCGAGATTTTCGTGAACTTTTCAATTTTTGTCGATTTATACTTTTAATGAGATTTTCAATATTTCGAGATTTTCCTCGGATTATCGGTAATTCGAGATTTTCATCAATTTATAAAATTTTCATGAAGTTTTCGGATTTCCAATATTTCTAAATTTTCTTAGGATGTTCAATATTTCGAGAATCTCAATATTTCGAGATTTTCAATATTTTCAGATTTTCAATATTTCGAGATTTTCGTTAGATTTTCGGTTTATCGAGATTTCCCTAAGATTTCCAATATTTCAAGATTTTCTTAAGATTTTCAATATTCTTTTATATTATATATATTTTCTTAAGATTTTTAATATTTCGAAATTTTTGTTAGATTTTCGATATTTGGAGATTTTCCTAAGATTTCCAATATTTCGAGATTTTCTTAAGATTTTCAATAGTTCGAGATTTTCTTAAGATTTTCAATATTTCGAGATTTTCTTAAGATATTCAATATTTCGAGATTTTCAATGTATAAAATATTAATTAAATTTTTAATGTCAAGATTTTCGTCAAATTATACAATTTTTAACATAAAAATGTTCGTAATTCATTAAATGTTCATGAGATTTTTAATATTTTCAAACATTTTCTCGAGATTTTCTTAGGATTTTTAATATTTCGAGATTTTTGTCAGATTTTCGATATTTCGAGATTTTTCTAAGATTTCCAATAGTTCGAGATTTTCTTAAGATTTTCAATATTTCGAGATTTTCTTAAGATATTCAATATTTCGAGATTTTCAATGTATAAAATATTAATGAAATTTTTAATGTCAAGATTTTCGTCAAATTATAAAATTTTTAACATAAAAATGTTCGTAATTCATTAAATGTTCATGAGATTTTTAATATTTTCAAACATTTTCTCGAGATTTTCTTAGGATTTTTAATATTTCGAGATTTTTGTCAGATTTTCGATATTTCGAGATTTTCCTAAGATTTCCAATATTTCGAGATTTTCTTAAGAATTTCAATATTTCGAGATTTTCTTAAGATTTTCAATACTTCGAGATTTTTTTAAGATATTCAATATTTCGAGATTTTCAATGTATAAAAATTAATGAATTTTTGATGTCCAGATTTTCGTCAAATTATAAAATGTTTAACATAGAAATTTTCGTAATTCATAAAATGTTCATGAGATTTTTAATATTTCAAAAATTTTCTCGATTCTTCATGATGATTTTTCCATGAATTTTCATCAATTTTCGAAATCTTGACAATTTTCATGAATTTCTGGGATTTCTAAAATCTTGGCAAATTTCGTCCATTTTTCGGATTTCCGTTAATTTTAAAAATGTTGATACTTTTCATGAATTTTCAAAAGATTTTTCTCAATATTTAACAAACATCTTGGATTATAGTTAATTTAAAAAATGTCAATACTTTTGGAGAATAACCAAGATTTACTGAATTAATTTCTCATGATTTTTTTCCATGAATTTTCATCAATTTTTAAAATCTTGACAATGTTCATGAATTTCTCGGATTTCTAAAATCTTGGCAAGTTTCGTCCATTTCTCGGAACTCCGTTAATTTTAAAAATGTTGATACTTTTCACCAATTTTCAAAAGATTTTTCTCAATTTTTTAAAAAACTTCTTGGATTATAGTTAATTTTAAAAATGTCAATACTTTTGGCGAATAACCAATATTTAGTACACAATCTTTAATTTATAATCTTAAATTCTCAAGATTTTAGTTAATTTTTAAAATCTTAATATTATTCATTTCCTCAATTTCTTAAATGTTAAAACTTTTTTTAAATTTTCTAAATTTTCATCAATTTGAAGAAAAATGTTGACGCTTTTCGTTAATTTGCAAGGTTTTAATTTAATTACTTTTCAAAATGTTGACGATTTCGGTTAATCTTTGAAAATTTCGAATCCTTTCGTGAATTTTAAAGACTTTCATTAATAATCTACGATTTTCGTTAAATTTAAAAATATTTGATTTTTTTTAGTGAATATCAAAAATGTTAATTTTCAAATTCTTAACGTTTTCATGAAATCTCAAGATTTTCGTCACTTTTGAAAATGTCGACTCTTTTCGTAAATGTTTAAGCCTTTCATCGATTGTTGTAAAAATTAATGATTTTAATTTTAAATGGAAAAAGTCATCTTTTATGTTTTTAACAAATTTCATTTGTTTTCCTAATATTCATCATTTTACAACTTTTTTTAATATTATTTTTTTTTTTCTAAACAGAAACAAACAAAATAAGATATTGGCCGAAAGATAATCTTCCACTCCCAGACTGAGCATGAAGTAAAATTTCGAGTTGAGAAAAGCCCCAAGAATTTGGATTTGGACGCGCAGCGTCCAAATCCAAATTCGGGCTTTTCTCAACTCGAAATTTTACTTCATGCGCCACGCATATAAAACACTGATCTCAAGGGAAATTCAAATGTTGAAATCTCAGCAGTTTTCGTGAGTTTCCTAAATTTTCATTAAACTTTTAATAAAATTTGAAATAAAAGATTTTCGTACATTCCTTGATAATGGCTAGAAGCCGAAACTAGTCGGAATAATAAGTAAAATGTTAGTGAAACAAACCAAATGCTTTTATGTCAAATTTTATTTTAATCATGTTTCACCAAGTGATTAATGAGAACATTGTGAAAGATACTTTTAATATTTTAAGATTTTTCTCGATTTATAAAATTTCAAGTTTTTATGAGATTTTTAATATTTTGAGGATTTCGTAAGATTTTTGAATTTCTTAGATTTTCGTAGTCTTCACAATTTTAAATTCTAAAAATGTTTACTTACTTTTCATGAATTTTCTAGATTTCTATGAAATTTAAAGATTTTCGTTAATTTTAAAATATCGTGATTTTTTTTAAGATTTTCATTAATTAAAGAAATGTCAAAAATTCTTCAATTCGTAAATTTACAAAATAATTGTTAATTTGAACGTTTTGACGCCTTTCAGATTTTTTTAAATTATAAATATGATTTTTTGTGAATTTCTTCAATTTTCAAAATCTGAATGCCTTTCGTGGTTTCAAAGATTTTTAACTTTTAAATTGTTTTAAATTGTTAAATGATTTTCATAAACTTCCTAGATTTTCGTTAATTATCAAAAATCACGAATTTGCTTTCAGAGTTTGTTTTTAATTATACTTACATATCCCAAAGCAATTTGCAAATTGAAATTTGAAAGTGCAAGATTTAGTTAGAAAAAATTTTAGGTAATTTTTAAAATCTTAATATTATTCATTTCCTCAATTTCTTAAATGTTTGAACTTTTTCTAAATTTTCATCAATTTTTAGAAAAATATTGATGCTTTTCGTTAATTTGCAAAGTTTTAATTTAATTACTTTTCAAAATGTTGACGATTTCGGTTAATCTTCGAAAATTTCGAATCCTCTCGTGAATTTTAAAGACTTATTAATTTTCTACGATTTTCGTTAAATTTAAAAAATTATGATTTATTAGTGAATATCAAAAATGTTTTCGTTAAATTTAAAAATATTTGATTTTTTTAGTGAATATCAAAAATGTTAATTTTCAAATTGTCGACGTTTTTCATGAAATCTCAAGATTTTCGTCACTTTTGAAAATGTCGACTCTTTTCGTAAATGTCCAAGCTTTTCATCGACTGTTGTAAAAACTGGTAATTTTAAGTTTAAATGGAAAGTCATATTTTCTGATATATAACAAATTTCATTTGTTTTCTTTATATTCATAATTTTACAACTTTTCTTAATATTATAATTTTTTCTACTAAACAGAAACAATTAAAATAAGATGTTGACAACTGTCGAAAGAAAATCTTCCACTCCCAGACTAAGCATGAAGTAAAATTTCGAGTTGAGAAAGGCCCTAATTTGGATTTGGACGCTGCGGGTCCAAATCCAAATTATTTGGACCCGCAGCGTCCAAATCCAAATTAGGGCTTTTCTCAACTCGAAATTTTACTTCATGCGCCACGCATATAAGGCCGGTCGTCCACTGGAAGCGACAACACGCGGCTACGCACTCACGCGCTACGAGCGGCAACGGGCGGCTGCAAGAGTAGCGGCTACACGCGAGAATCCTCATGTCCGCGCACGCTTGCAGTGGACGAGATTCATTGGATTTACACACGTCGGGATCTGTCGCGCGTATACGCATGTTGCCGCTAGGATCGCGTGAGCGCGTAGCCGCGTGTTGTCGCTTCCAGTGGACGACCGGCCTAAAACACTGATCTCAAGTAAAATTCAAATAATTATTGTAGTAATCTCTCTTTAGTGAAGAAAGAGATTACTACAATAATTATTAGAAAACACTTCACGTAACTAAAAAATGAATATTTAAAATTCAAATGTTGACATCTTCTGGCAGTTTCGTGAATTTCCTAAATTTTTATTAAACTTTGAATATTTAAAGATTTTTCTCGATTTATAAAATTTAAAATTATTTATGAGCTTTTCAATATTTTGAGGATTTTGTAAGGTTTTTGAATTTTTAGATTTTTGTAGTTTTCACAATTTTAAATTCTAAAAATCCCCGTGAAAATTTGTCGAGGGTCGCGCAGCGAACCGAGACAAATTTTCTGGGCTTTTCTAAACTCGAAATTTTACTTCATGCGCCACGCGTATAAAACACTAATTTCAAGTGTGGTTCAAATATACATAAATCCACAATATTTTTGTTTTGTACGCGTGGCGCATGAAGTAAAATTTCGAGTTTAGAAAAGCCCAGAAAATTTGTCTCGGGTCGCTGCGCGACCCTCGACAAATTTTCACAGGGCTTTTCTAAACTCGAAATTTTACTTCATGCTTAGTCTGGGAGTGGAAAACACTTGTTTGAAGCTTTAAATTGAACTTAAAAAATAAACAGGGAATATCCGCAATTGTTGTATAAATTCCATGGTATGTCATTATTTTTATAAAATCACATTGCTTTTTCTTAATTATTTTAGCTGTTATTTTTCTGACATTAGTTGATTTTAAGAGTACAATTTGAAGCTTTAATCGAGTGTTTTCTACTCCCAGACTAAGCATGAAGTAAAATTTCGAGTTTAGAAAAGCCCCGTGACACCCGAGACAAATTTTCTGGGCTTTTCTAAACTCGAAATTTTACTTTATGCGCCACGCGTACAAAACACATATTTTATGTGAAATTCAAATATACATAAATTTGACAATATTATAGTGTTTTATACGCGTGGCGCATGAAGTAAAATTTCGAGTTTAGAAAAGCCCAGAAAATTTGTCTCGGGTCGCTGCGCGACCCTCGACAAATTTTCACAGGGCTTTTCTAAACTCGAAATTTTACTTCATGCTTAGTCTGGGAGTGGAAAACACTTGTTTAAAGCTTTAAATTGCACTTAAAAAAATAAACAGGGAATATCCGCAATTGTATCAATTCCATGGTATGTCATTATTTTTATAAAATCACATTGCTTTTTCTTAATTATCTTAGCTGTTAATTTTCTGACATTCGTTGATTTTAAAAGAGTACAATTTGAAGCTTTAAACGAGTGTTTTCCACTCCCAGACTAAGCATGAAGTAAAAATTCGAGTTTAGAAAAGCCCCGTGAAAATTTGTCGAGGGTCGCCCAGCGACCTGAGACAAATTTTCTGGGCTTTTCTAAACTCGAAATTTTACTTCATGCGCCACGCGTATAAAACGCTGATTTCAAGTGTGGTTCAAATATACATAAATTCAATATATTTTTGTTTTGTACGCGTGGCGCATGAAGTAAAATTTCGAGTTTAGAAAAGCCCAAAAAAATTTTCACAGGGCTTTTCTAAACTCAAAATGTTACTTCATGCTTAGTCTGGGAGTGGAAAACACTTGTTTAAAGCTTTAAATTGAACTTAAAAAATAAACAGGGAATATCCGCAATTGTTGTATCAATTCCACGGTAGTCATTATTTTTATAAAATCACATTACTTCTTCTTAATTATTTTAACTTAGAGAAACGTAAAGTGTTAAGTGTGAACATTAATAAATTTAGAATTTTTCCCTCTACAAAAAAGTGAAATACATTTTATCTCTAAAATAAATAGGGAAGCCAATAATTGAACACTTTAAAATTAACATGCGATTTCCTATGTTGTGTCCGCCAAGTCAACACCCGGTATATTATGTTTATTTAAAAGAACAAATCCCAGCAAGTCAATCATAGAAAAAGAAGTCCAGAAGTGGTGTTCTATTTAGTAGACCGAGATATGCGAATTTCTCTTCTGAAAAAAGGTCACTTTCGAAGCGGTGAGTTCAAAAAAGTTTTTCCGGTACTAGGTAATACGCTTTCTGTGCCCTTTTCCATGTACTTATCTGTATTGGTGCCCGGAAAAGCTTGCTTGGAAACCTCCTAAGGAAATTGATTATTAAAATATAACGAAGGAAATAATTGCCGTGAAAAATTCGCGGAAAATGTTCCACGGATCAAGGTATCAAGAAAATTGGGACAGGTTCGTGGAAAATAATTCAATGAAAAATAATAGCACGAAATAACAGAAAATAAAAGAAATGACAACAAGTTGTTAAAGAGAATTGAAAAATATCGCAGTTACCACAATTCGCGAAATGTCTGAAACTGAAACTTAGATTCCCTTTTCCATGTAATTATCTGTATTGATGCCCGGGAAGGCTTTCCTTGGAATCTCCGAAGGAAATTGATTAATAAAATATCACGAAGACAATAATTGGCGCGAAAATTCGCAGCCAATTCTCCACGGAAAGAAAATTAAAACAAGCTCGCGGAAAATAATTCAATAAAAAATAATAGTTCGATATAATTGAAAATATAAAATAGGGAAAATTGAGTTTGCCAGTAGTTTGCAGAATATTTACAAAATATTAAAACGAATTAAAATTAATATCGACTTTCTGCAAAAATGTTGTCGAGATTTGGTTGATTAATAAATATGACGTCATTGTTTCCAAAACACTTTTTACAAAAAAGAAAATATTATAATTATAAATATCAAATCTAAAATAAATTATGAGTGTGATACATCACTGAGTTCAGAAAAAAATATTCTTTCAAAAAATATGAAAATCCAAAATTGAGCCCATAAGAAAAAGTAAAGTTTAAATTATAAATACAGCAAACCAGTCGGGCTTGTTTTATATAAATTAGTAAAGTTGTAAGAAAACCTCTTCAACGTACCATTTCATCGTACCAATTATGGTATGGCTAGAGTTGCCGCGCACTGCAACTCGGCGAATATAGGCTTTGCTACCACAAGCAAAAAGAATCTTAAGTCCATGCTCCGTGAGACAAATTAGATTTTTATTTTTGTTCACATTTTATTCTGTTTTGTTTGTTTTATTTGTATATTGTTTGTGATTTATATTTTAACCTTATTTATTACTTCTAGCATAGTGATGAGCATTTTGATTTTAATCTGTTGTGTATATTGTTTGTGATTTTATATATTTTAACTTAATTATTACTTTTAACTTATTTTAGACTAAGCATTATGTATTTATTTTAAATGGATATCCGTAAATAAACAATAAACAATAAAACAGAAGCTCAACGTTATAAGAACATTGTGCTTTATTTTGACACTTTAAAAATCAAAAAATACAAATATATAAGTCGCCTATTTCCAAAAAGCCCTCAATCAATTGATTTTAAATGGATTTAGGGGTATTTGGAAATAGGCGACTCATATAACGATATATAAGAACATTATTAGTTAGGCTTTCTTGTGATATAAAAAATGAGCAAACAAAAAATGAGCCAAAAAAACTAGAAATGCTAAATGTTGGGTTTGAAGTTATGAAAATCCAAAATTGAGCCCATACGAAAAAGTAAAGTTGACGATGGTCCCCGGGTAAATGTTATAGTTATCTTAAAACAAAATATGCTACTAGATAGACTGAATGCGACAAAATTAATATAATTAATATACAGGGTGTGCGTATTTCGACAGAATATATGGGGATCTCGGTTATTTGAAGAGAGAGCGAGTCGGTTAAGTTAGGGCAACGTTGCGTATTTTAGAGCCCACCAATAATCTGAAAACAATTTTGAAATATTTTCTTTTGTTTTCGAGATATCAGCAAAAAACGGAATTTTTAAAAAATAGTTTTTATTTTTTTTTTATTTAAAAACTACTAAATCTAGACATCGCTTTTAGAAATCTAGATGTCTAGATTTAGTAGTTTTTAAATTAAAAAAAATAAAAACTATTTTTTAAAAATTCCGTTTTTTTTAAATTATTTTTTAAAAATTCCGTTTTTTGCTGATATCTCGAAAACAAAAGAAAATATTTCAAAATTGTTTTCAGATTATTGGTAGGCTCTAAAATACGCAACGTTGCCCTAACTTAACCGACTCGCTCTCTCTTCAAATAACCGAGATCCCCATACATTCTGTCAAAATACGCACACCCTGTATATTAATTATATTAATTAATGTCGCATTCATACATGAAGCGCATTCTTCCAATTTTGTAAATTAAATCCCTAGGCCATAAATAATTAACTAAATATCCCGATACATATTAATACGGCGAATAATTAAAAATGTCGAAATTACCATTCAGCCTTTGATTAAATAAACATTTTGCGAAATATCCGCACTTGAACAAAAAAGTACCCACACATAAAACATTATCATTCTAAGGTCAGCGTTATGTAAAAATCATTAACTGAGGTAATGTATTCAGGCAGGGGCGTATCTACCGTGGAGCAGACTGCTTCAGGCGCTCGAATTAGATGAAAGAAACGTTTGTACAACGTTTATAAAATTTATTAACTCGAGATCAAACCGTACAAACAAGCTGAGTCTAGGCATGGTATACTGACTTTTTAAATTACCGGTAGTTCGTTAAATTTCTGAATCAAAACCGATTTTCCGATAATTCGCCAGTAAATCGCAATGTCGTTGTTTTAAAGGAAGTAATTTAATACATGAAAAATTAATAGCATTTAATGGCTTACGTTTAGAACTGTCTGAAATAATCTTGTAGACAGTTTTAAAATTTAGTTTAAATTCCACTAGTCAATTACTCGCTAGGAATTTTACATTTTTGTTAATTTGGTAAATTTTTACATTTTTGTCAACTTGTGTTGTTTATTTAAAATAGTAACAATTATTTAAAATTTGTGATTTTTGTTAAATATTGATATATATTTGGGCGCGGAGCGAAGCGTAGCGCCCAAATCCAAATTAGGCTTTTCTAAACTTGAAATTTTACTTCATGCGCCACGCATATAACTTAGAAGAAATCCATCCAAACGATGTGAACAAAAGAGATGTGAAATGACTAGAACACACTATTATTCACCAAAATGTATGTTCACTAGGAAACTGTACCGATAAAATAAGTAAGGCAATGGAAGAAATAAGGGATTGTGAGATATTATGTGTCACGGAGCACTGGAAATCTAGAGAGGAATTAGAACTTTTGCATGTTAACAATTTCAAATTAGCAACAGCGTTCTGTAGAAATAGTGGGCAACATGGGGGCTCAGCAATATATTGTAAAAATTCTATAAATTTTAAAGTGCGAAAACAGTTAAACAATTTTTCTGTTTGTAATTTTTTTGAGTGCGCAGCGGGTGAATTTGAGATCAGCTCGCTTTCTGTAATTGTTGTAGTGATTTACCGACCTCCTAATAGAAGCAAAGATATTTTTTACCGACAACTAGAAGGACTGCTGGAATGTGTAAATAAAGAACGCAAAATTTTATTTCTGTGTGGCGATTTTAATATTGAATTATTAAAAAATAATGAAGACAAACAACATTTTTTATCTATTGTAAATTCTTTTGGCTTAAATATAACGATAAATGAACATACTAGAATTGTGGGTGAGTGCAAAGGCTGTCTGGATAATATTGTTACCAATTATAGTGGTGAGTATACATCTGACGTAATAAATTTTCACATTTCCGATCATCTTGCGCAGAATTTCTCTATGCAGTTGCCAAGTGTTTGACCACAGCGTGAGCGCCAGTTAAAGCGATTGTACAATGAGGAAAATAAAATTATTTTTAAAAATAAATTAAACCAATTGGGAATATGTTTATAGCGTAAAAATTAATGATGTCAATGCTCAGTGGAATGCTTTTATAAATGAGTTTAAGATTATTTTTAATAGTACATTTCCTCTGTGCAACGTAAATGTTAAAAAACAATCATGCAAGGAATTATATCGAGACTCTCCAAAGCTAAAACAGTGTAAACAAGATTTAGATGTTCTTTTCGTTTTATCACAATTTGATGAAAATTGCAAACAGTTGTACAAAATTAAAAAAAAACGAATATGATACACTTCTTAAAACGTTAAGGTGTAAGAAATATGACAACAAAATTATGAACGCTGACAATAAGACTAAGTGTTTGTGGGGAATATACAACCAAATAACAATTAAAACAAAAAACAATAAAATCATGAAAGGTAATCCATCCATAATTTCAGAAAATTACAACAATTTTTTATTAAATGCAGCAAAACAGATAGGAACAGATAATGATGATATTCCAACATGTAATTTAGATCAGTCATTACAATATAATGAAAAGCTTTTCCTATTACCCGCAGTGTTAAGGGCAGAAGTTATACGTGCAGTAGGAAAAATGAAGAGCAAAGAAAGCAGTGGAGATGACGAGATTAGCAATAATTTAATTAAATATTGTATTGCCTCAATTGCTGATGTGCTTGCGTATATCATAAACAATTCGTTCAAACATGGAATATTTCCTGATAAGCTAAAACTTGCCTTAATAAAACCAATACATAGAAAAGGGGATGCTGAGGTAATGGATAATTATAGACCTGTAAGCCTTCTGTCGTCCTTTTCAAAGATTTTTGAAATCATTATCTGTGACCATCTGATGAGATTTCTGAATAGTTGCAATATCATGAATAACTCGCAACACGCGTATATTAAAGGAAAGTCTATAAGTACCGCAGTATTTGAATTTACAAACTATATTAACCAGGCCATTGAAAATAGCGAATTAGCACTTGGGGTATTCCTGGACCTTTCAAAGGCCTATGATACTATCAATCATTGTCTATTGCTAAAAAAGCTAAAATATTATGGTATAAGAGACAACGCTTTAAATTGGTTCAGGTCATTTTTAGCAAATAGGGAACAAAGAACAGCAATAGAGAGTGATGGTAGAATTTATAAATCAAAAATAAAGAGATGTGAGGGCGTAGGAATACCTCAAGGGAGTATTTTAGGCCCTGTTATGTTCATAATATATATAAATGACATACATACAGTATCATTACCAGATAATAGTACACATATATCTAACTATGCGGATGATACCAGTTTCATAGTAACAGCGAAAACCTATATTGAGCTAGCCAATATAGGTAGTCGCTTCTATGGAAAACTAGCTGAATGGTTCAAAATAAACATGTTAAAATTAAATAAGGGCAAAACGCAGGCTATGATATTTAAAACAAAACAGAGAAAGATTGAAACACCAGCTCGGCTAGTTTTAGAAGATGTCACTGTTGATTTAAATAGTGATATAAAATTCCTAGGTATTATAATTAATGAATCGCTTGATTGGCGCTCACATGTGGCCCATGTGGTAACTAAACTTGCGAGAATGTGCTATATAATAAATATAACGAAATCATATCTCAATGTTGAGACAAATAAGGCAATATATTATGCATGTTTTGACTCAATTTTAAGATTTGGGATAATTTTTTGGGGGAATAGTTCAACAATTGGGAAAGTTAAATGAAATTGCCAATTCTTGGTTGCAGAATACTTCAAACATTAAAAGTGCGACTTCTTTCGCAATCTGCAACAAGTTAGTCTTACAAAGACTATATCAAACACTCATTGAAACAACTACTTCCCGGGCTAACACCCCGACGGACATTGAATTATATTGTATAATTGTAAGACTAACTTGTTGCAGATTGCGAAAGGAGTCGCACTTTTAATGTTTGAAGTATTCTGCAACCAAGAATTGGCAATTTCATTTATATTTATGTTTGAACGGTAACGTGACCGCCAGTCTAAGGTGTCAAATTGTTTAGAGGGACTGGCAAAGCTATACTGATGAGAGATAAATCTCGAAACGCGTCTATAGATGGCCTAAATAATTTGACCCAAATTGTTACATTTCCAGTAGGTTACTGTATGTAACAGCAAACACTTGTTGTATAATTCAATGTCCGTCGGGGTATTAGCCCGGGAAGTAGTTGTTTCAATGAGTGTTTGATATAGTCTTTGTAAGACTAACTTGTTGCAGATTGCGGAAGGAGTCGCACTTTTAATTGGGAAATTGTTTGTACTACAAAAAAGATGTATACGAACTATTTTTTCATTAAAGTACAGGCAGCCGTGTAGAGGTATTTTTAAGGAAAATAAAGTTCTGACAGTCTTTGCAGTCTTTGTCTATGAATGTCTGATGTTTATTTTTAAAAATAAACATCAATTTAGCACCAACACAGAGAAGTGTCACAATACACGAAATAGGGATATATTGTACCCGAGACACAGACTCACGTTATGTGAGCGAAATTCATTTCATAGATGTGTTAAATTTTATAATGTTCTGCCAAGCAAAATAAAGAATTTAGATTCGTTAAAGCCATACAAGTCAGCGGTATATAAACTTCTCATGGAATCAGAGATATACAGTGTGGAAGAATATTTTGAAGCATGTAATTTATTTACATAATGTTATTTGTCTGAGTATTTAACAGCATATAATTATATATGTATGTTTTTTTGTTATGACACAATTTCTTCTATGTTCCAGAATTGTGATAATTTTTGTGACCATTTATTTAGAAATAAAGTTTGTTTATTATTATTATTATTATACCAAACACAAATTTAAAGTGAAGTTAAAAATATACTTCTAATTATTAAGAAATTTCGATAGCTACGCCATCCAATGATTTTGCCACTATAGAGGGCATAGTATTTTTTTATACTTGAAATGTCTGATCTCACAATATTCAAAGCTATTTGACTTAATATATTTATATTGTTAGTAATAATTTAATAAATAGTTTAACTAGCTAGATTGAGTTACACGAAATAAATATTCCTTTATTTATAAAAGTGTTATTACCTTTTATAAATAAAGGAATATTTACTTCGTGTAACTCAATCTAGCTAGTTAAACTATTTATAAAATTATTACTAACAATATAAATATATTAAGTCAAATAGCTTTGAATATTAATAATACAAATGTTAATATTTATGAACAAAAATAATTATCAAGAAGTCGATAGATATCTGATAAATATCGATATATATCCGCTATATTGATATCAGAGCTGGGTCGGATTCGAATCATTCAGGATTCGATTCCCGGATTCGAATCCTTTTAGAGGATTCAAAAGAGGTATTCGAATACTTTAGTGAAAACGGATTCGTGATCCGGATTCGTTACATTTTTTTAAAAGGATTCGTATTCGAATCCAAACGTAGATGATTCGAATCCTTATAAAAGGATTTGAATTCTTATAAAAGGATTCGAATCCTTATAAAAGGATTCGAATTCTTATAAAAGGATTCGATTCCTTATAAAAGGAATCGAATCCTTATAAAATTCGAATCCTGGTACATGGATTCAAATCCTCCTAAATAATTCGAATCATCGCTAATAAGGCTGGGATTCGAATTCGATTAATTCAAATAGTTAAATATTCTAATATGAACATTTAAATCACTAAATTATTCATATTTGAATATAAATATTAAAATTTTCGAATAATTCAAATATTTGTGAATGCATATTTGGTTACTTAACCATGAAAAATATCCAACGTTAATAGTATATTTTTAACTTCACTTGAAATCAGTGTTTTATACGCGTGGCGCATGAAGTAAAATTTCGAGTTTAGAAAAGCCCCGTGAAAATTTGTCTCGGGTCGCTGCGCGACCCTCGACAAATTTTCTACGCGGGGCTTTTCTAAACTCGAAATTTTACTTCATGCTTAGTCTGGGAGTGGACAATACTCGTTCTTAGAAGTTTCAAATTGAAGGATTACTCTAGATTACTAAGTTTATTACCGTTTTACAAAGGCTACAGCTCAAAGGACCAACCATGAACGAAGGACTACAGGGAATCGAAGTTTTTTTACAAGAAAACAACGAATATCTGAAGGTTTACAGCATGGATAGGAAAGAAAACATCTAATTTTGAAAAAATATCGAAGTTGGGTTGGTTTTCAGTGCGTTTTTAACTTCACATTAAATCAGTGTTTTATACGCGTGGCGCATGAAGTAAAATTTCGAGTTTAGAAAAGCCCCGCGAAAATTTGTCTCGGGTCGCTGCGCGACCCTCGACAAATTTTCTACGCGGGGCTTTTCTAAACTCGAAATTTTACTTCATGCTTAGTCTGGGAGTGGACAACACTCGTTTGAATTTTAAATTTAACTCTTTTAAAAAATCGACGTATGTAATATTATAAATCATTCATTGAAATCATAGAAAAAGATGCAAAATTTTACCTAAAATTAACTTTTAGAGTTAACTTTATAATTTGTTCGGCTCTTAATGGGTGAATATTCTATTCCTAAAAAAAACCGTTTTTATTTAATATTGAAGTTGCATTTAATACAATAACAAACTGTGAATAAATCGACATAAATCTAGAAATATCAAAAATCTCGACATGTAGAAAATCTTGACGGTCCACTCCCAGACTAAGCATGAAGCAAAATTTCGAGTTTAGAAAAGCCCCGCGTAGAAAATTTGTCGAGGGTCGCGCAGCGACCCGAGACAAATTTTCGCGGGGCTTTTCTAAACTCGAAATTTTGCTTCATGCGCCACGCGTATAAAACACTGATTTAAAGTGAAGTTAAAAACGCACTGAAAACCAACCCAACTTCGATATTTTTTCAAAATTGGATGTTTTCTTTCCTATCCATGCTGTAAACCTTCAGATATTCGTTGTTTTCTTGTAAATAAACTTCGATTCCCTGTAGTCCTTCGGTCTCCGAAGACTATGATTGGTCCTTCGAGCTGTAGCCTTTGTAAATTGGTAATAAACTTAGTAATCTAGAGTAATCCTTTAATTTGAAACTTCTAAGAACGAGTGTTGTCCACTCCCAGACTAAGCATGAAGTAAAATTTCGAGTTTAGAAAAGCCCCGCGTAGAAAATTTGTCGAGGGTCGCGCAGCGACCCGAGACAAATTTTCACGGGGCTTTTCTAAACTCGAAATTTTACTTCATGCGCCAGGCAAATAAAACACAGATTCTTCATTTTGAATCTGTGTTTTATATGCCTGGCGCATGAAGTAAAATTTCGAGTTTAGAAAAGCCCCGTGAAAATTCAATAACACATATATCATCATTAATTAAAATTAAATTAAAACACTTATTTGTTCCTTTCTTCACTTATTTTATTTTACTTGTTAGATGTACATTTCAATAACAGAATGCCTTAAAACTAATTAATTGTCTCCGAGCATTTCATTTACATACGAAATTGAAAATAACAATCAAATCCCGTTTCTAGATTTATTAATTATTAAAAATACAGATACAAAAACAATAAACTTTAATATATATCGCAAACCAACACACACATACAACTACATTCACTCTTCATCAACAACGCCCATCAGGCATAAACTCGCAGCATTCAATAGTATGATTTATAACGCAATAAACTTACCGATTTCAAAAGAAAACAGACAAAACGAATTAAAATTCATTAAAAACATTGCAACTTCATTAGGATATAAAAGGAACATAATTGAAAAACTCATTAATAGGCATATGAAAAGACATTTGATTAAAAATACCACAAAGCTGAATACCTCAAAAGAAACCAGCGACATTAAGAATAACAAATTTGTTAAATTCATTTTCAACCCTCTAGTTCACCACCAAATCAACAAAATATTCAAAAAATTAAAATTAACAACTGCTAACTACAGCAACACAAAATTAAACATATTATTAAACAAAAAATCGAATAACAGGGATAATTTAAATAAATCAGGAATTTACATGATAGAATGTAACAATTGCGAAAAAGTTTATATAGGTCAGACTCAACGGAATTTATCAAAAAGATTCAAAGAACACACGTATCATATAAAAAATAGAAACCCCGAAAAATCCGCGATAGCATACCATAATTATGAAACCGGCCATCAATTCCCAATAAAAAATGTAAAATTACTCAAAGAATCAAACAGTTATCGATTAAATATGTTGGAATCAATAGAAATGTATAAAAACAAAAACAAACTACTTAATTTTGACCTGAGTCCCTTAGATAATCCTCTTTTAACCCTCCTTTCGGAAAATTGTAAATCACCGACACTCATTAACACCAATCCACCCCAAACAGGTAACCGACATAATTAGATTAAGGTTTTTCCACTAATCCTCAAACCATATATAAACGATTGTAAATTAGTTTTAAGGCATTCTGTTATTGAAAATGAGTACGTAGTACTCGAAATGTACATCTAACAAGTAAAATAAAATAAGTGAAGAAAGGAACAAATAAGTGTTTTAATTTAAGTTTACAACTTCACATAACTCGAAACCAATTACTAAATAAATTAATTAAAATCATTATATAATCAGATATTTAGTCGGTACATGAACATGTTTGTTAATAGAAACTGATGGAATAAAATATTACTGGTTGCAAATAATAGATTCAAATTTATTTTTAAAGGATTTGTATCCGTGATTCAAAAATGAGGATTCGAATCTTTGATTCGAATCATATTTTTCACTTACGAATCCTTTATTCGAGTATTCGTGATTCGAATCATATTAGGTGATTCGGATTCGTGATTCGAATCATGTTTTTGAGGATTCATCCCAGCTCTGATTGATATTTATATAAATATCACGACACTTCCAAACCTGATAATAAAATGTAATGTTATTATCAGGGTTCCAAAGTGTCCTGATATTTATATAAATATCAAAATAGCGGATATATATCGATATTTATCAGATAAACAACCAACAAAACAAAACAACAAAACAAAAGTGGAGATATTTTCAATTTTTTTTTCTAAATCAAAATTAGTTTTAGTTAATAAAACTGACGAAAATGCGTAGCATTAAAGAAAGTTGATTAGGGTCATCAAGAGTACATACAAGGATACCCTTGGTCGGTAGTATCACCCTCGCCTATAAACCCGCTAGATATTCATATGCATAGAAAAGGTTAGATAACATAAGGAGGTCAATGAAAATAGCCATTCGTTCAAACAGGGTCGATGATAGAAAAATATTAGAAACCCCTGCACTAAAGGTTCAAACAGGTATTAAAAACCTTTTTCTGAGAAGTCAGGTGCGCACCGATTCTACTTGCTGCATATGTAGCTACGCCACTGTATTCAAGAATTAAATAAACAAATAGTATGCATTAGGACTCGATTGCATGTTTCGAAAATTCCATCTCGCGTTAATTTATGTATCTGGTTAATAAGGTGAAGCCATAATTCAGAGTGGAAGGTCTTCGAGTTCCGGCGATTAAGAGCGTTTAAGAAATAGCCGAAATTTCGATACTTTCGCAAGCACGCGAATTTTTGTACATTTTGAGTGGATTTCGGCCTTGCCTGAGCAACGTTTCCTCATCACCTTGTCCTTATTTAGTCGACTTCCTCGATACAGTTCCGCAACAGACGTAAACAAATGTGAAGACAATTACAATTCAAGATCGTCACGACGAAAATTTTATTTGGATGCTTTAAAATCAAAGCAAGTATAATTGCATTTCAACGAATATTTTTTTTAATGCATTTAAATCACAGCAAGTCATGTATTGTATTCACATGACATTACATTTCAAGATCGCCTCAATATACAGAGAATTTTTCTTTCAAGTATACATTAAATATTTCGATCCGAACATTTTACTTCTCGCTTAACCAAGGAGTGGAAAGACTCGTCAGAAGCTTCAAATTGAAGAGATTTATAAAACCAACAAATACCTGAAAATGTGCAGTGTATTGCTTTATATATTTTCTTGAATTAATTTCTCATCTGGCACTTGGTGATACATATTACACTATGTAAAGCTAATTAAAGGAAAGGCACTTGGTATTGTTTCACAATTAAATCTTTATTCCGACTAGTTTCGGTTTGTTAGACCATTTTCAAAGGAATGTACAGAAAAAATTATTTCCTAAGTATATATACAACATTTTTGTTTCAGGTAATAAGAGAAGTCAGAATTGGGGAATTCCAAATCTCCTCGTTGTCATTTACGATATTTTTCCCCATTTTTATGGCCCTGTTAATCTAAAGTTTAGTGAATATCCCTTATTACCTGAATGCAAAATTTTAAAATTATGCGGATTAAAGAAGTGATTGAATGCGATGCAATGTTTGGAAAAGCCAGTTGTTGGTTTATTATCTAAAACAGATTTTTTATGTTCTTTCATTCTGATTTCGAAAGATCTGCCGGTTTGTCCAATATAAATTGCATCACATTCATCACACTGTATTTCATAAATTCCACATTTCTTTGAATTATCAGTTTTCGATTTATTGTTTATTAATAGTTTGCCTAAATTTAAAGGGTTTGAACATATAATATTAAAGTCTTTTCCCCTACAATGACTGACTATATTATATGACAGGTCATTAACAAAATTCAATTTATGCCATTTATATTCTATTGTTTGCTCAGGTGCGTAAAAGTATTTAATTAAATGTTTTTGTTTATGCTTTTTTAATAAATTATTTATAATTTCCTTGTTATAACCATTATTTTCGGCAATTTTTGTAATAACGTTTAATTCTTGTCTGAAATCAGATTCACTTAGAGGAATGTTAATTAATCTATTAATAAAAGAGTGAAATGTACTTAATTTTATTTGTTGTGTGTTGTTTGAATTGGCTGGAATGATTGAGTCCGTATGTTTCTTTTTTGTGTATTTTAAATTCTAGTTTTTTATTATTTTTTATAATGGTTATGTCAAGGGAGTTTAAGCTATTGTTCATTTCTGTTTCAGTAGTAAATTGTATATTATTATTGATGGAAATTAGGTATTTTTCAAATGCATTTAATAGTCTTGTCGTTCCAGTCCAAATACAAAAGATATCGTCTACGTACCTTGCCCAGTAAAATATTGGTTTAGCCTCTGTCTTACTGAGAAGAGTCACTTCAAAGTCAGACATAAAGATTTCAGCTAATAGAGGTGATAATGGTGATCCCATTGGCAACCCTTCAGTTTGTGAGTATATTATATCATTAAATTCAAAGTAATTTTGCTTAAGGTACAGATGAATTAATAGCAACATTTCTTTTTTACTATCATCAGAATTATTACTTTTATTGATTAAATTTTCTAAGGTTACAGTTAGGCTCTGAATTGGTATGGACGTAAAAAGGCTCTTTACGTCAAACGATATCAGTTTTGCATTATGGGGGACCACTAACGATTTTAAATTATTAACTAACTCTATTGAATTTTTTATTGCATGTGGTGGACTGAAATTAATAAACGAAGGTAGTGTTGAATTAAGAAATTTGCATAATTTGTATGTTGGAGCATATAAATATGATACAACAGGTCTCATCGGAATGCCTTCTTTGTGTAATTTAGGTAATCCGTATAATATGGGTGCTCTAGGATTCATTTTGATGAATTTATATTGATTCTTATCAAGTATTACATTTCCGCAAGATTTAATGCATTTTTTTTTAAACTCTAACTGAAATTTATTCGTGGGATCTTTAGATAAGATTGTAAAATTAACAGAATCTAGTAAAGTTTCAGTTTTTTTAATGTAATCAATTCTAGGCATTATTGAAACGGTGTTACCTTTATCGGCTTTACAGAGAACCAAGTTACTATTGTCTAGTTTCTTTTTTAAATTCTTAATTGTTTTTAGTTCTGATGAATTTTTTTTTTCATAATTAATTTTCTTTTGTGTTGTGTTATGACTTTGGCAATTTTATTTTTTATTAATGACCTTTCATTGTCTGAGAACACTTTATTACAAATAATTTCTGCATCTATAGCTGTTGTTTCGATTGACTTATTTGATTCTATATTCGGATTGTATTTGAACCCTTTTTGTAATAAAGTAGTCTCAAATGAATTTAACTGAGTGTTTGATAAATTAACAACTCGGGGATAAAACTCTATATCAATGTTCTCACCTATACAATCACTATTTATGGTGTAAATATATCCTGTCTGCAGTTTACTTAAAAGAAAAAAATGCCTGTATATTTTAACATATATATGTTACTATTAAACTTACCTATTTATAGTAGCTGTTCTGGATGAGGTGTGTCCAGCGATCGTGATGTGGACGAGGACTTTGGAATTGTTTTCGGACAGCCGGGCCAACTCTTCGCCTTTCCACTTGTAGGTGAAAACTGCGCTGATGTTGCCTGCAAGGAGAAATTAAGAGGGCCTAATTAGCGAGCACTCCCCGTGTATTTTAATTAAAGTTCGCGATACATGGAAGAGATATAAAATTACGCCGTCGCCGGGAAGAGCGTGTGCGAACAACCAGTTTTTATCATAATTAAATAATATAATTACGAGTTTGCGTTACTTGTATGAGCTACATGGAAATTACGATAATTTAAAATAGAGTGGATCGCGGGAAAATTAATGAAGGCAGAACACTTTAAAACGAAAAACAAAACGGTTCGTTTTATAAGGAATTGACGAAACAGTTGTGATGTCAATAATTTTGACAACTTTTTCTTATAATATGTATTTAAATTACGATAATTCTCGTATAAACTGTAAAAAAATAAGTCTTCAAGACTACCAAGACAATAAATATTCATTGAAACAACTACTTTCCGTACAAATACACCGCTTGATATTGAATTACACAATGAAATATTTAAAATCCGGGAAGTCCGATGTGGTCCAGGCAAACCAATGAATGCTACAAATCGATATATTTAAAATCTTATTTGATTTGTTACAACGCTATATTGTAGTATACAGGGAATTTTTCTTTTAAATACACATACCGTGATTATATGCTGTATATTTTCTGATATTCGTTTTTTTTTGTTTTTAAAAGGTTCAATTTGAATATTTAAACGAGTGCTTTCCACTGCCAGATTAGGCATGAAGTCAAATTTCGAGTCTAGATAAGCCTTAAAATTGGGTTTGGTCGCTCCGCGAAGCCAAATTTTCAGGCTTTTCTAAACTCGAAATATTACTTCATGCGCCACCCGTACAAAACATTGATTTCAAGTGAACTTCACTTGTTTACAATATTTCAGCGTTTTAATAATAATAATCATTCATTTCTCAGTAGAATAAATTCTATTTACAGAGCAAAATACAGTTTTTTTTTTAAATATACTAACTAAAAATAAACATTAATACTAAAAATAAACATTAATACAAAATGGTAGAAATAAAGTAGAGTAGTGGATAAATAAGAAAAATTCCCTGTATGTAACATTTAGGTCAAATTCTCTTCAAACCAACTAACAAATAAATATTAAAAGTGAAAGGAATAATTACAAGAAAACAAAAATTAAAGGGATTTATAAATAAAACACTTTTAACTTTGTTTAACCACTGTATTTACACTTAATTTTGTGACTATAGTTTCGACTAGCTAGTAGTCATTCTCAAACAAAAGTTTGAGAATGACTACTAGCTAGTCGAAACTATAGTCACAAAATTAAGTGTAAATACAGTGGTTAAACCAAGTTAAAAGTGTTATATTTACAAGTTTATTTAAGATGTACCACAAAGTGAACGCTTACAACACAAAACAGTTAAAGGGACTTAGATTAAAACCAATGTCATATGCCCTCAGTATAGCTTTCCTTATGACTTCTTAAAACATGCATGTTTGAACTTACTGTTACTATACAGTTGTTCGATTTCGCTTTTGTTACAATATTAAAATAAAATTCAAATTCAAAACTATTTGAATTCGAGAAAATAAGCTTACGCTTCTTATAGTTTGCACACTTTAAACATAATATATAAAATTACGAAAAACTATTCGTGAAAATGCAAACAGTGTCTTAATTAATAAGACAATTTAAGACGATAAATATCCATCGGATATTTATCGTCTTAAATTGTCTTATTAATTAAGACACTGTTTGCATTTTCAAGAATAGTTTTTCGTAATTTTATAAAATATTAAAATAGATGCTGATTATCTTTCATGAATCAATGTGATTTTTTTTAATAAAACATCATCCATCGATTGATTTTTTATGATTTGCAAAAGAACGCGACATTTTTATATAAAATTCATGTAGTTTTTTTTAGTACATTATTAATTATGTAATAATAATTATAAATTACGTTCAGGCTTTTCAAAACTCAAAATTTTATTTCATGCTTAATCAAGGAGTGGAAACACTCCTTCGAAATTTAAATTGAACGCTTAAAAAAAGGAATTAATCTGAAATTTTACAGCGCATGAATCGGAGGAATATGTCCGTTTAAAAGGAAAACTCCATGTATATGTAAATAATTTAAATAGGTACCCAAATAACACATCTTGCAGTTGTCATTAAAACGTTAGGGTGAGTTTTAATGCAGTGCCAAGCGGATTTTTTTCTGTACATTCATTTCTTCGAAAATATATTACTAAATGGAAATAAACTTGAATATGCATAAATTAATTATCTTAAAACTTATATTAGAGGAGCTGCAGTCCCGCAGCCCTTACGGACGAGCTGCCACTGATTCGAATCCATATAGTAAAATTAAAATTACTATTATTTGGTTGTAGAAAATTTCAAAAATTTTAAAAGTGCAACATTTTTAGAATCTACAACAAATTTGCCATTCAAACAAAGTGTCTGTATACTGCAAAATCAGTGTTTTATACGCGTAGCGTAAAATTTCGCCTTTAGAAAACCGTAAAAAACTACGTTCTGGTTAGGCAAATTTAAAACTAACACAGCCACATTGATTAATTTGCAAAACCATCAATAGCTTTATCATTTTTGACTTAAGAATAAATTGTCATAGATCAATTTTTGTTCAGAATTCAATTTCCTATCGATTGGGAATATTGTATACCAGAGCTGGGCAGGATTCAAATCATTCAGGATTCGATTCCTGGATTCGAATCCTTTTAGAGGATTCAAAAGAGTTATTCGAATACTTTAGTGAAAACGGATTCGTGATCCGGATTCGTTACATTTTTTTAAAAGGATTCGTATTCGAATCCAGACGTAGATGATTCGAATCCTTATAATAGGATTCGAATCCTTATAAAAGGATTCGAATCCTTATAAAAGGATTCGAATCCTTATAAAAGGATTCGAATCATCATACACGGATTCAAATCCTTCCAAATAATTCGAATCATCGCTATTAAGGCTGGGATTCGGATTCAATAAATTCAAATAGTTAAATATTCTAATATGAATAATTAAATCACTAAATTATTTATATTTGAATATAAATATTTACATTTTCGAATAATTCAAATATTTGTGAATGCATATTTGGTTATTTAATTATATAAAATTTATAACCTTAATAGTAAAACTACTAAATTTAAATATTCAATCGCTCGGAAACAGTATAAATGAGTTTCAGTTATTTTTACAAAATCATAACATAGATGTAATTTCTCTGACCGAACACTGGCAATCAACAAATCAAATTGATTCGATAAAATTCTTAAACCATAAACTAATTTCACGATTCTGCCGCTCTATTTACAGTCATGGTGGGGTAGCAATAAACTGTAATAACAATTTTAAGTCACATTGCCGCGATAACATAAATAATTTATGTCAATTAAATATCTTCGAATGCACAGGTGCTGATATTGAATTTGACAAAAAACAAAAAATTACATTTATCTCCATATATAGACCACCAAATTCTAACATTGAACTATTTTTTAATAGAATCGAATTGCTATTTCAAATTTTATTATCAAATAACAACAAATTCTATATATGTGGTGACTTCAATATAGATATCTTAAAAACTTATCACATTTCAAGTCATTTTAAAATGCTAATCAAATCCTTCAATCTGGAATTACTGATTAAAGAATATACGAGAGTAACACCAACTTCACAATCATGCATTGATAATGTCATTACAAATAATACGCAGAACGTAATGCATTATGATATAATTCCGACTGGGTTCTCTGATCACATGGCTCAGATTATAGATATAAATTTAAAACATCATAACGATTCATATCAAATTAAATATCGACATTTTACAGACCAAAATATTTCTTTATTTTCTGAATATCTTCATAATGAAGCCTGGATGGGGTTATATCATAAATCAGACGTTAACTCAAAATTTAACCATTTTATGTGTATACTCTCACAATATTTTAATACCTGTTTTCCTCTAAGGACATATAATAAAAGAGACAAAAAAATAAAAATTGCTACTTCTAATGAGACAAAAATGTGTAAAAAGCAACTTGACCTGTACGCTATCCTAGTAAATTATTTCCCAAATTGTAAAAATTCTTATAAGCACTATAAACAGGAGTACAATAAATTGCTATTAAATGACAGAAAAGCATATTATAATAATAAAATAATATTCTCCACAAATAAAAGTAAAACTTCTTGGTCCATCATAAAAGAATTAAGTGGCCCTACAAATAAACTGTCTGGTAACTGCGAGCTAAATGTTGATGATTTAAATAATTATTTTGTCAATTCTGCAAAGAGCATTTTGGGAGGTAATTCCGACCAAAATAGTAGGCTGGAATTTAATAATTATCATTCGATATTTTTTTGCCCCATAACGATAAGTGAAGTTGAGGGTATAGTTTCTGCTATGCCAAATAAAAAAAGCTCCGGTGCTGATGAATTTCCAATGTCGCTATTGAAAAAAATCATTCATTTAATTAGTGAACCATTATGTCATCTCATTAATGAATCCTTAGCTAATGGCGTTTTTCCAGAAATATTGAAATTAGCAGTAGTTAAACCAGTATACAAGAAAGGCGGCCGTGATAATATGGAAAATTATAGACCAATAAGTATTTTATCGACTTTTTCTAAACTGTTTGAATACTATGTCGCAAAACAAAGTATATCTTTTTTACAAAAATATAATATGATGTCGAAAAACCAACATGGCTTTACTAAGCATAAAAATATAAATACCGCATTATATGATTTTACCCATTTCATCCATTGTGCTTTTGAAGGGGGCCAGGTCCCTTGTGGAATAATGCTAGATTTATCTAAAGCATTTGACTGCATTGACCATAACTTGCTTCTATCGAAGTTATACAATTACGGTTTCCGCGGAGTCGCGTATAATTGGTACAAATCCTATTTATCTAACAGAAAACAAATAGTAGAAATAATGAATAAAGGTGAAAAACTGCGGTCAAGTGCTCTAGACGTTGTCATGGGTGTTCCACAAGGGAGTATACTTGGCCCCTTTTTGTTTAATATATTTATAAACGATCTTTATCAATTGTCATCTCCGAAGCTAGTCGGATATGCCGACGACACCAATCTTTGTATCGTTGGAAATACTTTTGATGATATGGTAAGAAATGGGGAACTAGCACTAATTGATATTACACAGTGGTTTAAAAACAACAATTTATTGCTAAACGAAAATAAAACTAAATGTATTCTATTTAAAAAAAATGAAATCGGCAATATGCCTAATAACATTTCATTTGGCAATCTAAATTTTCAACTTTCTCAATCGTCTATGTTTTTGGGAATTAACATCGATGAAAAATAAAATGGTATTCTCACATTGAGTATTTACAAGGTAAATTGGCTAAAATTAGCTTTATGCTATATACTTTAAAACCTCACCTATCTTTAGATATATTAAAAATAACTTATTATGCCAATTTCGAATCTTTGGTCAGATTTGGAATCATGCACTGGGGTAGTTCGCCTAACATAAATAAAATTTTCTTAATCCAAAAACGTGTGCTCAGGATCTTATTAGGTCTCAAAAGCTCTACATCATGTAGGTCTTTGTTTGCATCGAATAACTTATTAACTGTCACAGGAATTTATATATTAGAGTGTCTAGTGTTCATATGGAAACAAAAGCACCTATTTTCAGATGGAACTCAGATTCATATCTACAATACACGACATAAGGATAACCTTAACTACCCTATACACCGATATTCACTCACCGAAAAGGGCGTGAATTACACATGCATAAAATTATTTAATAAATTGCCGACTTACTTGAAAAATGAGCGGTGTTTCAAATCATTTAAATCAAAAATAAATATTATTGTAAGAGATATTGAACCTTACTCTCTAAATGAGTTTTTAGAATTTAATCTAAATTACTTACATGTGCCTATTGCTTAAGCATGTTTTTCTCTTATGTGACGCATATTCTTATATTAAGTATTCATGTATATCTTGTATGTTTATATTTATATTAGAATAAAGATTATATTATTATTATTATTATTATAAGTATATTTTTAACTTCACTTCAAATCAGTGTTTTATACGCGTGGCGCATGAAGTAAAATTTCGAGTTTAGAAAAGCCCCGTGAAAATTTGTCTCGGGTCGCTGCGCGACCCTCGACAAATTTTCTACGCGGGGCTTTTCTAAACTCGAAATTTTACTTCATGCTTAGTCTGGGAGTGGACAACACTCGTTCTTAGAAGTTTCAAATTGAGTGATCACTCAAGATTACTACGTTTATTACCATTTTACAAAGGCTACAGCTCGAAGGACCAATCATGGTCTTCGGAGACCGAAGGACTACAGGGAATCGAATTTTTTTACAAGAAAACAACGAATATCTGAAGGTTTACAGCATGGATAGGAAAGAAAACATCGAATTTTAAAAAAATATCCAAGTTAGGTTGGTTTTCAGTGCATTTTTAACTTCACTTTAAATCAGTGTTTTATACGCGTGGCGCATGAAGTAAAATTTCGAGTTTAGAAAAGCCCCGCGAAAATTTGTCTCGGGTCGCTGCGCGACCCTCGACAAATTTTCTACGCGAGGCTTTTCTAAACTCGAAATTTTACTTCATGCTTAGTCTGGAAGTGAACAACACTCGTTTGAACTTTAAATTTAACTGTTTTATAAAATCTACGTATGTAATATAATAAATCATTCATGAAATCATAGAAAAAGATGCAAAATTTTACCTAAAACGAACTTTTAGAGTTAACTTTTTAATTTGCACGGCTCTTAGTGGGTGAATATTCTATTCCTAAGAAAAACCATATTTATTTAAATTAAAGTTGCATTTAATATAATAACAAACTGTGAATAAATCGACAATAATCTAGAAATATCGAAAATCTCGACATGTAGAAAATCTTGACGGTCCACTCCCAGACTAAGCATGAAGTAAAATTTCGAGTTTAGAAAAGCCCCGCGTAGAAAATTTGTCGAGGGTCGCGCAGCGACCCGAGACAAATTTTTACGAAATTTTACTTCATGCGCCAAGCGTATAAAACACTGACTTAAAGTAAAGTTAAAAACGCACTGAAAACCAACCCAACTTCGATAATTTTTTCAAAATTGGATGTTTTCTTTCCTATCCATGCTGTAAACCTTGAGATATTCATTGTTTTCTTGTAAAAAAAACTTCAATTATTTTATTACGCCACGCGTATAAAACACTGATTTAAAGTGAAGTTAAGAACGCACTGAAAACCAACCTAATTTCGATATTTTTTCAAAATTGGATGTTTCCTTTCCTATCCATGCTATAAACCTTCAGTTATTCGTTGTTTTCATGTAAAGAAACTTCGATTCCCTGTAGTCCTTCGGTCCCCGAAGACCATGATTGGTCCTTCGAGCTGCATCCTTTGTAAAATGGTAATAAACTTAGTAATCTAGAGTGATCACTCAATTTGAAACTTCTAAGAACGAGTGTTGTCCACTCCCAGACTAAGCATGAAGTAAAATTTCGAGTTTAGAAAAGCCCCGCGTAGAAAATTTGTCGAGGGTCGCGCAGCGACCCGAGACAAATTTTCACGGGGCTTTTCTAAACTCGAAATTTTACTTCATGCGCCACGCGTATAAAACACTGATTTAAAGTGAAGTTAAAAATGCACTGAAAACCAACCTAACTTCGATATTTTTTCAAAATTGTATGTTTTCTTTCCTATCCATGCTATAAACCTTCATTTATTCGTTGTTTTCTTGTAAAGAAACTTCGATTCCCTGTAGTCCTTCGGTCCCCGAAGACCATGATTGGTCCTTCGAGCTGCATCCTTTGTAAAATGGTAATAAACTTAGTAATCTAGAGTGAGCACTCAATTTTAAACTTCTAGGAACGAGTGTTGTCCACTCCCAGACTAAGCATGAAGTAAAATTTCGAGTTTAGAAAAGCCCCGCGTAGAAAATTTGTCGAGGGTCGCGCAGCGACCCGAGACAAATTTTCACGGGGCTTTTCTAAACTCGAAATTTTACTTCATGCGCCACGCGTATAAAACACTGATTTAGAATAAAGTTCAATAACACATATATCATAATTAATTAAAATCATTATTTAATCAGATATTTAGTCGGTAAATGAACATTTTTCTTAATAGAAACTAATGGAATAAAATGTTACTGGTTGCAAATGATAGATTCAAATTTATTTTTAAAGGATTTGTATCCGTGATTCAAAAATGAGGATTCGAATCTTTGATTCGAATCATATTTTTCATTACGAATCCTTTATTCGAGTATTCGTGGTTCGAATCATATTAGGTGATTCGGAATCGTGATTCGAATCCTGTTTTTGAGGATTCATCCCAGCTCTGTTGTATACCGGGTGTCCCATTTGAAAAAATGGAAAATGTTGACATAATTCACGAACGCGATGCTCAATTTTTATTCCGTTTTCACCATAGTAATCAGCGGAAAAAATACTACTGGTTTGCTTAACTGACGTTGTAGCTCCATTAATAACGAAGTTAGCAATAGTGCCGACTTAAGTTTGAAAACCCTGTATAGACGTAATAGAGAAAAGTTAAACGTACACATATATTTACAAATCTGTATATGTGGCGGACACAAGATATATAAATAAATAGACATAATCTATGTTAGATATCTAACTTTTAAGTAAACTTTGTTTGACAATTCCAGCTAGTAACTGCAAACTCATAAGCTAAATTAGATTCTAGTCATTGAAAATGTTCACTTAAAAAAAATTAAATAGAAATCTTCAATGACTAGAATGTAAGTTTAATTTGGTTCGTATTAATCACTTAATGAAACATGTTTACAATATTTGCCAAGTTAAATTCTAGTCATTAAAAATGTTCACTTAGAAAAAAATTAAATGGACATCTTCAATCACCAGAATTTATCTTTAATTTGGTTCTCATTATTCACTTGATGAAACATGTTTACAATATGTAGTAGTGAAACAAACCAAGTGACTTTTATTCAATTATTGATACTAGAATTTAACTTGGTTTAATAGTTTGAAGTATTTAGGCAGATTTTAATAAATACTACTACTATTTACATTTATTCATTATTTAATAAAAAAAGACCTTTATTGGCATACAAAAAATAAATAAAATACATTTATTCATTATTTAATAAATAAAAATGAGAGATATCTAACTTTTAAGTAAACTTTGTTTGACAATTCCAGTTAGTAACTGCAAACTCATAAGCCAAATTAGATTCTAGTCATTGAAAATGTTCGTTTAAAAAAAATTAAATAGAAATCTTCAATGACTAGAATGTAAGTTTAATTTGGTTCGTATTAATCACTTAATGAAACATGTTTACAATATTTGCCAAGTTAAATTCTAGTCATTAAAAATGTTCACTTCGAAAAAAATTAAATGGAAATCTTCAATCACTAGAATTTATCTTTAATTTGGTTCTCATTATTCACTTGATGAAACATGTTTACAATATGTAATATTGAAACAAACCAAGTGACTTTTATTCAATTATTGATACTAAAATTTAACTTGGTTTAATAGTTTGAAGTATTTATGAAGATTTTAATAAATACTACTACTATTTACATGTATTCATTATTTAATAAAAAAAAAGACCTTTATTGGCATATAAAAAATAAATAAAATACATTTATTCATTATTTAATAAATAAATATGAGTAAAAAAGGCGCATCATAGATCAAATTATGTTTTGCTTTCATCAATCCACCCGTTAATCAGTTGATGAAACATGTTTACAATGGATAGTAGTGAAACAAACCAAGTGACTTTCATTTAATTATCAATACTGAAAGTTAAGAATTAAGATTACCATGCCACAATGGATGGTAATACTTTTCAAAATTGGGTGGTTAATCAACTTATTCCTGCTTTGGCTAAGTTTTCAGGGAAATGTGTAGTTATTATGGATAATGCTGAATACCATTCTGTGCAATTAGACAAAACTCCTTCATTTTCTTGTAAGAAATGCGAAATGCAGGAGTGGTTGGTTAAACACAATGTAAAATTCAATCCAAAATTAACCAAAAAGGAACTATGGGCTTTAATTATACCTTTTCGATCAAATGACAAAATTTACGTAGTTGATGACATTTTGAGAAAGAACGGGTACGAAGTTCTTAGATTACCGCCATACCATTGTCAATACAATCCAATTGAAATGGCATGGGGGATTTGTAAGACTTACTACAATAAGCACATAAATTCTAAGCAACCATCTAAGGATCGTGTTCAGAATTTATGGCTTGAGTCTCTCTCAAAATATACATCCGATATGTGGCAAAATTTCTGTGATCATTGTGAAAAACTTATTTCGGATGACTGGACAAAACACATGGGGAACCTTTCTTTTGAAACCATTCCTCCTTTTATTATTTCGCTTGGGGAATCTGGCTCAGAACAAACATCAGAAGATTCAGATGCAGGTTCTCTTGACTAAATAATAAAAGTGGAATGAGGGCTTAAAAATTGTTTGACATGAAAATTATCAGTATCACAAGAGGGTGGGAATAAATTTGCAATTCTACAAAAAAGTACTGAGGGCCAACAGAAGAGAGAATGAACAAAATTAAGGTGGATGGATGGAGTTGATCAAAATGTGTTAACGGGAAGACCCAAGCGAGAAATACAAATGGATGACGAAATAAGTTTGCAGAGCTGAATTCATTATATTTGTTATATACAATATTATTGCTGTGTTTGTATGTACAAAAACCAAGTAGTAAATTTTGTTAATCTTAAAACTGCATATTATTATCCTTTTATATCTGAAAATTTGTAAAACAGGCAACAGTGTAAGATCACAATAGTCAGAAATTATAACCTTAAAATCGAACATCTGACAGTGACATTTAAAAACCCTGATTTAAAACACAACCAGCCCCATTTACTGTCACTTTTCCATAGCTAGGCGAGATCCAGAAACAAATGGAATCGTGTATATTTATGAATACTTTCATAAATACTACTACTCACATTTACTTATTATTAAATTATTACATGTGAGTAAAAGAAGAGGCGCATCATAAATCAATGTATGTTTTGTTTTCTTTAATCCACCCGGCGAATTCACCAGAAAATTAAAACAAAACAAATGGAATAAGTTTAAATGTACTCAAATTATGCTCCGCTTCTTTTGGTGAATGCGCCGGGCGTTTAAAAATATAACATTTTCTAAAAATGCCGCAAAATAAGTAGGTAACTAAGCAGTTGGATACAGAAAAACAAGATAATTTTAAGTATGGCCAATTCATCGCAAAATGTGTCGTACCTTGAAGTAAATTTGCGGCAAAAATGTAATTCTAGCGGTTAGTGAATTTTCTAGATATTCATCATCAACGGTTTTCCATTGAAAACGCCCAAAAACGACATAAAAATAACTTAAAAAACTTGTTTGGAGAAATTATTCAAATTGCATAGAAATGCAGGCGCGGATCCACGGGAAGGAATGGGGGAAGTTTTCCCCCCTCCCAAATTTTTATCCAAAAAAAAACATGATTATGTATATTATCTGTAATACCATTTACTCTACTTTAAGAGCTTTAAGAAAAAGTGTATATAAATATTATTAGTAAGTAGTTATTCAGCGATGTTTCTTTCATATTCCAACGCAAATGGTTATGACAAATAAATGTTTGTATAATGTAAAAACGTCAGATCAAATATCAGCATTATAAAGGGTGTCCCAACAAGAGCGCCGGATTTAAATTTGCCGCCATTTTGTTAATACGAGTTGTACGGTGATTTTTTTGTTGACAGTTGTCAAGTACAGACCACGCGATTTAAGAATATGGAGAAGTATTCAAACGAACAACGTTTAATTATTGTAAAAACACATTACAAAAATGGTGAAAGTTTTGCGAAAACAATTCGCATATTACGTCAACTTTTCGGTCGCCATTATGCGCCAAATGAATCGACAGTGAGGCGTTTAATTACAAAATTTGAGACCAAATTTACGCTGATGGATCAGAAGACCATTGTTCGTCGTCGTCCTTGTTGGTCACTCGAAAATATAGACACAGTAAGGGAATCTGTGGCCGAGAATCCAGGAACTTCCATTCGGCATCGTGGTCAAGAATTAAACATTTCCAAAAGCACTATGCAACGAATTTTGGTAAAAGTTATGCATTTGCGCGCGTACAAGATTCAATTGGTGCAAGAAATCAAGCCAAGGGACCATGAGCAGCGCCGTGGATTTGCTGATTGGGTGTTGGAACATCATCAAATTAATCCGGATTTTTCGAAGAAAATCATTTTTTCAGATGAGGCACATTTTCAACTAGACGGATACGTAAATAAACAAAACTGTCGGATTTGGGGTGCTGGAAATCCTTGTGTGGTACTCGAACAGCCAATGCATCCACCGCGAGTAATGGTTTGGTGCGCATTTTGGGCTGGCGGAGTGATTGGGCCGTATTTCTTTGAAAATGCGGCTGGAAATGCGCTAACTGTTACTGGTGTGCGGTATCGGGAAATGTTAGCGGAGTTTTTGTGGCACGAATTGGATGTAATTGATGTGGAGCACATGCTTTTCCAACAAGACGGTGCGACCTGCCACACAGCACGTGAAACAATGGTGTTATTGCAGACCAAATTTCCAGGCCGTGTCATTTCTCGATTTGGCGATCAACATTGGCCACAAAGATCGTGCGATCTAACGCCGATGGACTTTTTTCTTTGGGGCTATGTGAAGCAAAAGGTGTATGCAAATAAGCCTGAAACAGTTCAACATCTTAAAGAGGAAATCCGGCGCGTTATTGGTGAAATACAGCCACATTTATGCGAAAACGTTATTCAAAATTTCAACAAAAGAATAACCCTGTGCCAGAGGTTTCGTGGTGGCCATTTGCCTGATGTTGTATTTCATGTTTAATCGGAACTATTTTTCTTTATGTTGAAACAAAAATGTTTGCTTAATTCAAAAAATAAATATGTTTTTCTTTATAATTAAATCCGGCGCTCTTGTTGGGACACCCTTTATTTTGAAATTCACATTAATTAATTGTTTTATACGAGTTGCGCATGAAGTAACATTTCGAGTTTAGAAAAGCCTGAAAATTTAGTTTGGTCAACAAAAACTGCAAAAGTTTACAAAAACCAGAAGTGAATACCGGAAATCTTTGTTAAATATCTAAGATATTCATCCGGAAATGAATAAACATTTCAAATTAAATTAAATGAAAATCGAAAGAGGTTCAGGGTTCCTTTAATATTTATAGAGCGTCGCTCGTTTCGATAGCCGAAGGCCGCGCCGAGTGATTAATTCCAACGATATTTATATTTATCCGCGTAGATAAGTGTGTGTTTATTGTCTTCGGAACACATCCGAATCGAGAGTTTCCTCGTCTCGCGGCCGCACTGCGTGTATCGCTTACAAACAAGATGCAAATCACACTCAACCCACATGCACAAACAGGCCCCGATTCGCCATTCAGAGTTTATTGCACACACACCGAAAAGGTTTCTCGATTACAGCGGTTGAAGGTAAAGCTTGTAAGTTCGACAAGTTATCGATATGTATGTTTTCATTAACATTTTTGCAACGGATATATATTTTTCCTACTCCTACCCTGAAATTCATATCATATTTGCACACTAAAGTGTAAAGATATAAGCATCATATCCACTCTTGTTAGGATATAAAAATTTGTTAGTTGAGTTTGTTTACGCATCCGGGTAACAACTCGTACTGAGTCGATTGAAGTTTTATAAACGACACATGTCAAGAGATTCCGTCATAAGAATTTTTTTAAATTGTCCTTATAATTAATAACATTATGGATAGTAACTATGGAAGTGATTCGTATACTTCCTTGGATTTGAGACATTTTGCCAAAGTTACAGAGCAAGAATACCTGCCCTAAAAATCGCGCAAAGAATATTATTTGCATATGAAAACCTTGTAAGCTAAAGGATATACAGGATTTTTTTCTTTTGAGTAAACATGAGTACAAGCCGTAAATTTTCCGACATTCGTTGATTTTTTAATAAAAGTTCAATTTGTAGCTTTAAACGAGTGTTTTCCACTCCCAGACTAAGCATGAAGTAAAATTTCGAGTTTAGAAAAGCCCCGTGAAAATTTGTCGAGGGTCGCGCAGCGACCCGAGACAAATTTTCTGGGCTTTTCTAAACTCGAAATTTTACTTCATGCGCCACGCGTATAAAATACTGATTTCAAGTGATATTAAAATATAAATAAAGTTGACAATATTTAAGTGTTTTTATACGCGTGGCGCATGAAGTAAAATTTCGAGTTTAGAAAAGCCCAGAAAATTTGTCTCGGGTCGCTGCGCGACCCTCGACAAATTTTCAAAGGGCTTTTCTAAACTCGAAATTTTACTTCATGCTTAGTCTGGGAGTGGAAAACACTCGTTTAAAGCTTCAAATTGAACTCTTAAAAAAAACAAGGAATATCTAAAGATTTAAAGAAAATAATTTCTTTACTGTAAACATACGGTTAAGCTGTACATTTTCCGATATTCGTTGTTTTTTAAATTAGTTCAATTTGAAGCTTTAAACGAGTGTTTTCCACTTCCAGACAAAGCATGAAGTAAAATTTCGAGTTTAGAAAAGCCCCGTGAAAATTTGTCTCGGGTCGCGCAGCGACCCGAGACAAATTTTCTGGGCTTTTCTAAACTCGAAATTTTACTTCATGCGCCACGCGTATAAAACGCTGATTTCAAGTGAGGTTCAAATATATATAAAGTTCACAATATTTTAGTGTTTTATACGCGTGGCGCATGAAGTAAAATTTCGAGTTTAGAAAAGCCCAGAAAATTTGTCTCGGGTCGCTGCGCGACCCTCGACAAATTTTCAGGCTGCTTTTCTAAACTCGAAATGTTACTTCATGCTTAGTCTGGAAGTGGAAAACACTCGTTTAAAGCTTCAAATTGAGCTAATTTAAAAAACAACGAATATCGGAAAATGTACAGCTTAACCGTATGTTTACAGTAAAGAAATTATTTTATTATTTTCTTTAAATCTTTAGATATTTATTGTTTTTTTAAGAGTTCAATTTGAAGCTTTAAACGAGTGTTTTCCACTCCCAGACTAAGCATGAAGTAAAATTTCGAGTTTAGAAAAGCCCCGTGAAAATTTGTCGAGGGTCGCGCAGCGACCCGAGACAAATTTTCTGGGCTTTTCTAAACTCGAAATTTTACTTCATGCGCCACGTGTATAAAATACTGATTTCAAGTGAGATTAAAATATAAATAAAGTTGACAATATTTAAGTGTTTTTATACGCGTGGCGCATGAAGTAAAATTTCGAGTTTAGAAAAGCCCAGAAAATTTGTCTCGGGTCGCTGCGCGACCCTCGACAAATTTTCACGGGGCTTTTCTAAACTCGAAATTTTACTTCATGCTTAGTCTGGGAGTGGAAAACACTCGTTTAAAGCTTCAAATTGAACTCTTAAAAAAACAATAAATATCTAAAGATTTAAAGAAAATAATAAAATAATTTCTTTACTGTAAACATACGGTTAAGCTGTACATTTTCCGACATTCGTTGTTTTTTAAATTAGCTCAATTTGAAGCTTTAAACGAGTGTTTTCCACTCCCAGACTAAGCATGAAGTAACATTTCGAGTTTAAAAAAGCCCCGTGAAAATTCGTCTCGGGTCGCGCAGCGACTCGAGACAAATTTTCTGGGCTTTTCTAAACTCGAAATTTTACTTCATGCGCCACGCGTATAAAACGCTGATTTCAAGTGAGGCTCAAATATATATAAAGTTCACAATATTTTAGTGTTTTATACGCGTGGCGCATGAAGTAAAATTTCGAGTTTAGAAAAGCCCAAAAAATTTGTCTCGGGTCGCTGCGCGACCTTCGACAAATTTTCACGGGGCTTTTCTAAACTCGAAATTTTTCTTCATGCTTAGTCTGGGAGTGGAAAACACTCGTTTAAAGCTTCAAATTGAACTCTTAAAAAAAACAATGAATATCTAAAGATTTAAAGAAAATAATAAAATCATGTCTTTACGGTAAACATACGGTTGAGCTGTTCATTTTCCGATATTCGTTGTTTTTTAAATGAGTTCAATTTGAAGCTTTAAACGAGTGCTTTCCTCTCCTAGACTAAGCATGAAGTAACATTTCGAGTTTAGAAAAGCCCTGTGAAAATTTGTCTGGGCTTTTCTAAACACGAAATTTTACTTCATGCGCCACGAGTAGAAACCGCTGATTTCAAGTGAGGTTCAAATATATATAAAGTTCACAATAGTTTACTGTTTTATACGCGTGGCGCATGAAGTAAAATTTCAAGTTTAGAAAAGCCCAGAAAATTTGTCTCGGGTCGCTGCGCGATCTTCGACAAATTTTCACGGGGCTTTTCTAAACTCGAAATTTTGCTTCATGCTTATTCTGGGAGTGGAAAATACTCGTTTGAAGCTTCAAATTGAACTCTTTCAAAAAACAATGAATATCTAAAGATTTAAAGAAAATAATAAAATACTTTCTTTACGGTAAACATACACCTAAGCTGTACATTTTCCGATATTCGTTGTTTTTTAAATGAGTTCAATTGGAAGCTATAAACGAGTGTTTTCCACTCCCAGACTTATATTGCAAGATGTCGGTTTAGAAGTCGAAAGAGAAATCAATCAATGCATGAAAATAAATCTTGTTTATAAATAATTCTAAAGTTTTCATGAACTTAATATTGAAAGGAAAAGGTTTAGTATTTAATTAAAATAACAATATCGTATGTTTATGTATAACGATAAATTAAATAAATTAAATAATTATGGGTTTAGAGGCGTTGCTCAGAGTTGGTTTAGTCAGTACTTAAAGAACAGAAGACAATCTGTCCGGATTGTTAAGAACGGTCGAATTTGTATGTCAAATACTGCATTAGTTAATATTGGGGTACCGCAAGGGTCTATATTAGGGCCGATCTTATTCATCCTATATATCAACGATATTGTGAACACAATACCTGTTGAAATGTTTATTTATGCAGACGATACGTCAACTATTCTGAGTGATATTGATGACGAAGCTCTGAGCAACAAATCTATTGATTTGATACGTTCACTACAAACTTGGTTTTCCAGCAATAATCTATTTCTAAATACGAACAAAACATTTTGTATAAGATATAAAACAAAACAATCAACAATAAACTCAAATATCAATATTACTTTAAATGACATAAATATACAGAAGTCAAACGCAATAAAATTCCTTGGAATAGAAATGGATTATTGCTGTGACTGGAAAAATCAATGTGATACGATTATAAAACATCTAAATAAAACTTCGTTTCAAATGAGATGTCTCAGAAATGTATTGAGTACACAACAATTGATACAGGTATACTATGCTAATGCTAATTCACGACTTATATATGGTGTATGCTTATGGGAAACTTCGGTTCATTGGAACTCCGTATTCGTTGCACAAAAGCGAATCATAAGATCGATGGCAGGCATTCGGCAAAACCAATCTTGCAAGCAATACTTTCAGTACTATAAAATACTACCATTTCCTTGTTTAGTCATGTATGAGCTAGTGTTGTATACTCGCAAAAATAAACATTTATTCTTAAAAAACAGTGATATACATAATTACAACACAAGGCATTGTAATACATTTAGCATTGAAAATTGCCGACTAAATATAAAAAAACGTTCACCAAACGTTTTCGGGCCAAAACTATATGATAAATTACCACATTATATTAAAAATGCAATATCCACCCAATTATTTAAAATTAAATTAAAAGAATTTTTGCTTGATAAATTATATTACACTTTGAGTGATATGTTATAATTTTTAAATGTACATGTCTGATAATTATGTTTTGATGTAATTTGTTTGCTCTCTTTAATTTTTTATTTGATTGTTTGACACTTCCAAAATTGTAATTGTATATTTTTTGTATATGATCTACAGTCAAAGGAAATAAATAAAAAAAAATATATAATATCTAAACTTAGTAGTATACATATATGTATTGTATTTTACATGCATATATTATTTGTAAAAAATGGTCTATTCCGGTAAATAAATAAATATTAATTTAAATTAAAATCACTTGGTTTGTTTTACAAAATATTTGATATATTCATATTGATGACTGTGAAAATTGCTTCTAACGTTATTCGATAGTGCATAGTAGGTACATTATTATAAATTATTTGAATGGAATTCCATCAACTTCTAAAAATTTTATAAACATCTTTCATTTTGGGGAAGTTAGAATATGGAAAATAATTATTTTTTCGAGAAGGGTGTTTGTGTGAAAGTTACTTGTGTCGTTTTTATATATGACATAGCTATGCACTTACGAGTATTATTTAAGTACATTATATTAATCATTAACCATTTTATAAACAAATGTCATAATGTATAATGTATAATTGTATAATTTAGGCATAGTTTTTTTTGATTTTGTTAATATATAATATGTGGGGGCTGGCTATCCGTACTGCCAGCTTCCTACCAAAAATTTGTCGTTAAACCAAAGGGGTGTAAAAAAAGTTTCTTACGGTAATGAAAAGTGTATAAAGGGTGCATTGTTTCGTGTTTTTTAAATTTAAGTGGGGGGTGATAGGTAAATGGAGGTTAGTTTCTGCTTCTAGCCATTATCATGGAGCGTACAGAAATCACATTTTTACAAACTATATATACATAATCAGGTAGTAATGGCGTTAAATATTGGGTTTTTCAAAAGAAAGTCCTATTTTAAACGACTCGTATCGTGGCTTATTTTTATGCATTTTTGAAAATAATAACAGTATCAGGTCTCAGGGAAAGCGGGATTTTTGATTTACACCTTTCGGTCGTCATAGCAACAAACTTGTTTACAACAGTTGCGTGAAGAATAAATTGTCTTCACAGGTTTTTCAAATACCTTTTTTTGTGAAAAGACATGGTTTTGCCTCTGCAAACTCGCATTGGACTTGTCCAATGTTATTACGAAAGTGGACGGAGTTTTTTGGCAGGTATTCGACGGTTTCGCAACCGTAACGATTTAAGAGGTGGCACTTTAAAAGCTTTTCGAAAGCTGGTAGCAAAATTTGAGGAAACTGGTTCTGTTATGAATAAAAAGAAATCAGGAAGACCCACTGTGGCAACAGATGTTGCAGTTGCTGAAGTTTTACAAGAAACGCAAAATTTAGCAAATGAAAACGAATATGGAACATCTAGTGTCAATAAAATAGCAGGACGTCTGGAGATGAGTGGCACCACAGTCTGGCGCATTCTTCGAAGGCAACTTAAAATGTATCCATACAAAATGCAAGTTCTGTTCGAACTGAAGGAAGCTGATAAAGGTATAAGAACTGATTTTGCCTTGCAAACAATAGCGGAAATTCGAGTGAATCCACAGTGGCTTGATAATGTTTTATGGACTGACTAGGCACACTTTCAACTTAATGGTGGTGTGAACACACATAATTGTCGAATTTGGTCATTAAATAATCCGCATTCGGTCATTCAACAAGGACTTCACGATTCAAAAGTTACCGTTTGGTGCGGTTTTACATCACGATTTATCATAGGTCCATATTTTTTTGAACAGATTGTGGATGGACGAACAAACACAGTTACAGTAAATGGACAACGTTATTTGAATATGGTTCGTGATTATGCAATACCATTATTACAAGAGCACGAGATTGAAAATATCGTATTTATGCAGGATGGCGCACCTCCGCACATCTTTAACCCAGTAAAATAGTTTTTAAGGAACACTTTTGGAAACCGCATTATCAGTAGACAATTTCCTGTAATTTGGCCCGCAAGATCGCCAGATCTTAACCCTGCTGATTTTTGGTTATGGGGATATCTAAAAGAAAAGGTTTTTTTAATGAAACGTAATTCAATTGATGAATTGAAAGAGTCCATTACTCAAAACATAGCAGCTATTCCACCAGACCTACTCAGAGCTGCGGTTTACAGCATTGAAGAAAGGCTACTTCTTGTTGTAGAAGAAGATGGCGGCCACATTCAACATTTACACATACATACATATATACATACATACATATACATTTCTTTTGGCACCTAGAGACATTTTTCATTTTCAAATTGCTCAATTATTGATGAAGATATCAATTTTTAAAAATAGGACTTATTTTTGAAAAACCCAGTATATTAACTACGTGCTTTCCAGCTTTTAGTATTTGCAAACCTTCTCTAAGATTCAGTAAACGGCCCTGTTTGTCTGTATATAAAATGTTGAAATCGGTATTGTTAAAAAGATGACCGACTGTGATGCAATGTTTGGACATACCCGTTGATTGTTTATTATTTAGAACGTCTCTTATGTGTTCTTCTAAACGAATTTTGAAAGATCGACCCGATTGATAATTTTATTAAATTTAGCCCGAATAAGTTAAAATAGACTAACCGAGCCGAAAAATGTCAATCTAGTAATACTTTTTGGGTTGGTTTTGTATTATTGCAAAAATGAAGTATTTTTAAACTTCACTTTAAATCCCCGTTTTACACTCCTAGCGCATGAAGTTATTATTTCTAGTTTAGAAACGCCTAAATTATTTACTTCACGCTTAAACAAAGCGTGCAATCACTTGTTGCAAAGAAGGAACAAAAAATATTCACCCACTGAGCAAAAAACAAACAAATAACGTTATATCAAACATTGTAGCAACATTAAACGTTGTTTTAATGTTGATGATACCTTTACTTAAATGTTAAAAGTGCGATTATTTTCGCAATCTACAACAAGTTAGTGTTACAAAGACTATACCAAACACTCATTGAAACAACTACTTCCCGGGCTAATACGGACATCGGCATCGGGGTATTAGCCCGGAAAGTAGTTGTTTCAATGAGTGTTTGATATAGTCTTTGTAAAACTAACTTGTTGTAGATTGCGAAAAGAATCGCACTTTTAATGTTTGAAGTATTCTGCAACCAAGAATTGGCAATTTCAATTATAATTACTTAAATGGATTTTCTCAGTGGGCATATGCGCTTAAAAAAAAACTAACAAGTTTTTCAAAAATAAGTAATTATGGCGAATATTTAACATAATCTGGGAAAATATAAAAATACTAAACTCAATGAGTTTACTCAAAAGTGATTGAACTCTATCTTACTTAATACAGAATTGATGTAATAATAATATTTATTCAATTTTGTTAATTTAAATCGACATTATTAACTCCATAACAACTGAAATAAACAAGGTTTTATTCACTAGTGAACTAAATTTTTTTTAGGTCACTATTGAGTTAAAAAATTTATTTAAAAATAAATGTAAAGTACATTTTCTTTACAATTTCGTCAAAATTGAATAAAAACATATATACGCCACGTGAATTAAACACCTTTATTCACTCAAAGAAATGATTTCACTCGCGCCGAGGCGCTCGTGAAATCAAAAATCTTTTCGTGAATAAAATCGTGTTTAATTCACTTGATGTATAATATTTATTATTTTGACTTGTTTTCTCCAAAAAGAGAAAGGTTAAAAGTGTTTTATTTCAAGTGATTATGATCTTCACGTAACTCACCCAAATTGATTTATTTAAAAAATCCATTTTAATTATACA
Source organism: Philonthus cognatus (assembly GCA_932526585.2). Taxonomy (NCBI): domain Eukaryota; kingdom Metazoa; phylum Arthropoda; class Insecta; order Coleoptera; family Staphylinidae; genus Philonthus; species Philonthus cognatus. The sequence continues at coordinate 79,910,818 of OW052244.1, forward strand.
TTTTTTTCATAAAGAGAACATTCTCTCTTTGGTAAACGTTTATTAAAATCTTGAAAATAAACGTGAAAATCACTGAATTCATATAGAAATAATGAACCCATAACTTTTTCTATAAGTTATTTAAATATCTCGACAAACTTTGCTAAGAAAATGATGGAGTTGATAATTAATTTTTCTAAATGATATTTTTTATATTGAAAAAAGGCACTGTCATTCTTTCAGCAGTTTAACTAAATAATTTCATCAAAATTAGTTTCGTTTAATTAAATTTTATTGTGAAAGATTAGATTGCGAAGACATAAAATATGCAGGGAATTTTTCTTTCAATCCAAATGTATACGCTGTAAATATCCAGGTATTCATTGTCTTTTTTAAGTGTTTAATTTAAAACTTCTAACGTGTTTTTCACTTCTAGACTAAGCATGAAGTAAAATTTCGAGTTTAGAAAAGCCTGAAAATTAGGATTTGCCGGGGCGCGCGAGCGAAGCGAGTTGCGCCCCTGCAAATCCAAATTTTCAGGCTTTTCTAAACTCGAAAATTTACTTCATGCGCCACGCGTATAAAACACTGATTTTAATGTGAAGTTCAAAACTTAATACTTATTTCATTTGTGAACAATGCCTGAACATTTTTCAGTATATACACATGGATATCTATACTGAAAAGAAATATTCCCTGTATAAAAAAAAACACTTAAAAAAGAATAGTAGATTCCTATCAGCGGCGGCTCGCAGCCTAACTTCAGGGTAGGTCAGAGACCCAAAGTAATATGTATCCGTTATTGAAAGGTCACTTTGATGTGCAATTCCTTGTATTTATAAAGCGCAATCCCAACATCAAATTTTGTGTGCCTTGGCCCTGAAGTTAGGCTGCGAGCCGTGGCTGATTAATATTATTTTTAAAATGTCAGAAATGCCAAAGAAGTATATTCATCTTCTGAATTAAACACAATACATCAAACAAAAACTTAATTTTGCAAAAGAAAACTGTGTTGCGACCCTTGAGACAATGTAAGTATTAATTTTGGTAATATATAAAATTACGAAAAAACTATTCGTGAAAATGCAAACAGTCTTAATTAATAAGACAATTTAAGACGATAAATATCCATTGAAACAACTACTTCCCGTGCAAATACACCGCCGGATATTGAATTATACAATGAAATATTTAAAATCTTATTTAATTTTATTTGTTACAACGCTCTATTAAAGTATAGGTAACGTTTAGGTCAAATTCTCTTCAAACCAACTAACAATACAATTAAAAATGAAAGGAGAGATAGCAACAAATTAGAAGTGAAAGGACTTGGATTAAAACTAATGTCTTAGGCCATCTATAGACGCGTTTCGAGATTTATCTCTCTTCAGGATAGCTTTGCTTATGACGTTTAAAAAAAAAAATAGGAATAAAATTAAAACAAACTTACTTGGAAAAAGTGTTGTGTGTGGAATAATCATTTTAAGGAGGTGTATTTGCACGGGAAGTAGTTGTTTCAATGGATATTTATCGTCTTAAATTGTCTTATTAATTAAGACACTGTTTGCATTTTCACGAATAGTTTTTTCGTAATTTTATATATTATGTTTAAAGGGTGCAAACTATAAGAAGCGTAAGCTTATTTTCTCGAATTCAAATAGTTTTGAATTTGAATTTATATTAATTTTGGCCCTCGAAGCAAACTCAAATGGGTTGGTCAGCCCTGCTATATACAATGCATCACAGTCGCCACAACTTAATTCGTAAATACCCGATTCCTCAATTTTATTATTTTTGAATTTACTATTGACTAATAAAGTTCTTAAACTAAAGGGGTTCGTTAGTACGATAGCAAATTTGTTTCCTAAACTATTTTTTTAATTTTTATTGAAAGGTCTGCCACATAATCTATTTTATGCCAAATAGCTATATATTTTTCGGTGTTTGTGTAAAAATATTTTAATAATTCAGTATGTTTTTTTTAAATAAATTGTCTATTACTTGTTCTAAGTAACCATTATTTTTTGCAATAATTTTTATGGTATTTAATTCTATTCTGTAATTTTCAGGAGTTTATAGAATATTTAGTAACCCATGTATTAGAGAATGGAAACTACTGTATTTAATTTTGTTTGTTGTATTTGACGTTAATAATATAATTGAATCCGTAAATGTATTCTTTCTATAGATTTTGTAAACTTATTTGTTATTTGGTGCTTTTATTATTGCAAGATCCAAAAAGTTTAAGCAGTTGTTATTTTCCAATTCAACCGTAAAATGTATTTTACAGTTAATTAAAGTAAATATGTCTAGTTGTCTTGTAGTACCCGTCCAAATGAAAAAAACATCATCTACATATGTTGCCCAAAAGCGTACTAACTTTGCCTCCTGTTTTTTTATGTAATGTTTAGTCGATAATTATTAGCAATAATTATACACAAAATGTTAAAAATAAATTCTAGTCACAATTTAGAATAAAATAAAACACTTTAACTTTGTATAACACAATATTTATTATTATTGTGACTGCAGTTTTGGCAACTCAACTTGCCATTTCAAACGAAGTAACGAAACTGCAGTCACAAAAATAAAAAATATCGTGTTATACAAACAAAGTTAAAGTGTTTTATTTTATTCAATTAACATGTATAACGAAGTAGAAGCCTCCACCGTTCATAATACAATTTAGAATGTTAATGTCCTCATAAGGCTTACTGAATAATATTACATTTTGAAAAAAAAAAATTATATTAGAAGTTTTCTTTATTTTTTATTTACTCAAAATTGATGACCCAATCGCGCAAACATAAGCTTTTCACTCATGTTCTGGCCACCTTGTATTATTAGAGTTCCTGTTAAAAATACACAGAAAACAAAACACACAATGACCAGAAAATCTATTTTCAACTGACAAATAAATTTAATCTTTGTATATATTTTAAACGAAGTTGAAAAACTAGACATATGTGAGACATTTAAAAAGTAAATATTTTTTGAATAGATTACGAATTTAATACATTTAGTGGATTACATTTAAGTGAATAAAACAAATCGCAAATAAAACTGATTGAGAACTGAATTTACAAATACTTTGTTTTTTTTATTTAAGTAACGTTCGTTGACTTTCACGTTGATAAATAATTTATTTCCAATAATGTAAATGAGATTACATTGGCTTAAAAATACATTAAAAATAAAATAGTATGTTGTTATTTAAATCATTTAAAAAAAATCCGTCCAATTAAAATTATTCATTTAAAAAAGGACACTTTTATTAAAACTCTACTAAGCAATATTTTAAAATAACTAAATCAAATAACAGTGGCTGATCGAAAACGCCTAGTTGTCAAGGCAAATAATTTAGAAGAAGAAGCTATTTTTCATATACAGAGTGGGACATTTAACGTGTTTTTGGCAAATATTTCGAAAACAAAGTACTTTACGCAGAAATAACCTGAGTAAAAAATAACCTTTTAATATAACTTTCTTCTATGAGAAACCCCCATTTTGTTAAATTGTTTTCATTGTTTTTATTATTATTTAAGTTAATTTTATAAATTTTTACGTGTTTTGTAATTTGCCTGCTGATTTTGACAAATTTAATAATATCATATGGCTTTTTTGTTAGTGTTTTGGACAATTTGAATGTAATTCCATGAGTTTTCTCTAACTTTCCCGGTTTTAATGATTTTCAGTGAAATTTGTATTTACGTCATTTTCAGGCATTCGTCGATTCGTCTATTTGAAGCTTTAAACGAGTGTTTTCCACTCCCAGACTAAGCATGAAGTAAAATTTCGAGTTTAGAAAAGCCCCGTGAAAATTTGTCGAGGGTCGCGCAGCGACCCGAGAGAAATTTTCGGGCTTTTCTAAACTCGAAATTTTACTTCATGCGCCACGCGTACAAAACACTGATTTGAAGTGAATTTCAAAAACACACAAATACATCTTTAATCAAAGTAACAGGGAATCAGATATTTAATCTGTTATCAACGATGTTCAGTGTTAATAATAAATAATTAAGTTTTGAATATTTTTGCTAAAACAACTGTTAACGATATTTATATATTAATAAAAAAATAATAAAATCTAATCACGAATACTCGAATAAAGGATTCGTAAGAGATAAATATGATTTGAATCAAAGATTCGAATCCTGTTTTATCGAATCACGAATACAAATCCTTTAAGAATAGGATTTGTATTCGTGATTCGATAAAACAGGATTCGAATCTTTGATTCAAATCATATTTATCTCTTACGAATCCTTTATTCGAGTATTCGTGATTCGAATCATATTAAGTGATTCGGATTCGTGATTCGAATCCTTTTTACGAGGATTCCTCCCAGCTCTGATGTACCGAATACCCTTTGCTGATTTTAATACTACAACACTGAAATCAGTATTGGTTGTATTCACTAACATGTTGAGACAGTTAATTAATTTGCTTCTGAGTCTCAAAACTATCTACTCACTCGTACACTCAAAATAGTACATTTATTATCAATTTACTTTCATATATTTATAAAACAAATATTACACACATGCACAACGTCTACAAACAAGCTTTTGTAGAGCAAAGCAACACTTCCTTTCGCAATTTCCATCATTTCTAGGTTACCTGAATATAAATTATCTATTTTATTTAACGTAGATAAGGCTCTGACAGAATGTTTTTAAATTACTACCATAAAACGTCCACGGCATGTATTCATATTTAATTACGAATTGCTGATACGGAATTACCAGAATTAATCTAAAACGTAAATAAACAATTTCAAAGAAAATTATTTGATACAAAAAAATTGTACATAGATAATAAGTTAATATTAGTTATTATTTAATTTTTAGATTATTTAAATAATAATAGAAATTGGAATACAGTTTAAGGAGCATATGCCACAATAGATCTGCAAAGGTCGCGGTGGTACAGGCCAATGAGGCCACCCCTATGAATAAGGAGCATATGAAATATCGCTTAGTAGAGTCTTAAAAATGCCTATTTAAAATTACATATAAAATATTACTTAATAGAGTCTTAAAAGTCGTTTTTCTAAATTGACATTTTTGACACGAAGTTTATTTAATCCTGATGTACAATGGCGGCTGACGAAATGTGAACGGTATTTTGTTGTCATAGAGAAATTGTCTAATTTTGTACAGATTTATCAGAACTCTTAACAGTGGCGTAACTTAGGTTTTAAAGGACTAGTATTCAATTGCTAATTACAATGCTAAACATATTTATTCTTAATTCAAGTAGAAATTATGAAATTAATATTTTGTAGGACCACCATTTGCTGTGATAACTTTTGCCAAACGTGTACTCATGGATGAAACTAGATTCCTCATATTGTAGTTGTCAGCCAAATCCTCCCATGCATTTTCAACAATTTCGTGAAGTTCATCTGCATTCATAGGTCTAAAATCTCTTGAGTAAATCTTTTTTTGTAGGTATCCCCAAACATTCTCAATTGGATTGAGATCAGGGCTCTTCGCAGGCCAAGGCAATACTTGGATGCGGTGGTCATTTAGCCACTGAGTCACAATTCTTGCTGTATGGATAGGAATATTGTCCTGTTCAAATATAAAATTTTCCGGAAATGTTTGTGTTACTGAAGGCAACATTACATATTCTAAAATATCCCTGTATTTAATAGCATTTAAATGGCCATCTATTTTCCAAATTATTCTGGGTCCGTTTACACTGACCCAAGCCCAAAAATTAACAGAAAAACGACCACTATTTGTTATTGGACGGGTGAATCCTTCTTCATACCTTTGGTTTATTGGTCTATAAACTCGTAGGCTCCCATTACTACATGATTGAAATACTTTTTCGTCAGAAAAGACGACCGAGTTCCAAAAATCATCCCCACGATACACAAATTCGTTGGCAAACTCCAATCTTCGTTGTTTATTGTTTTCTGAGAGAAAAACTTTCTTGGCTGCTTGATAATTTTGTAGACCTGCAGCTTTAATACGTCTCCGAGCAGTTCTAGTAGACCCCGCAAAACCCGTTACTTCTCGAGCATCTAAGGCACTATCAAATGGATTTTCTCTGAGATGATTCACCAATGCAACATCCTGTTCTTCATTAGATACCCTTCCTATTCCAATTCGGGGTGGCCTTCTTAAATTTTGCCTTATTTCAAATCGCCTTTTCAAATTTTGTATGCAGGTTTTGCTTACATTCAAATCAGCAGCCACTCGGCTAAGAGACCAGTTTTCTTCTAGTTTAGCTAATGCCCTGCTCTTCTCGTCTAAAGATAGATGTCTAGGCATATTTTTGGATGACTTTTATAAATCTGTCAATCAAATGTTTGTTTTCGTACAAACGCGACGCTCCTGATTAAAAGTCATATTCACATAGCTAATAAACATAGTTCACATTTCGTCGGCCGCCATTGAACACGCTGTACATTTTTAGGCATTCGTGCTTTTTGAGAAGCGTTTAATTTGAAGCTTCTTACAAGTGTTTCCACTCCTTGGTTAAGCATGAAGTAAAATTTAGAGTTTAGTAAAGCTTGAAAATTTGGATTTGCCGGGGCGCGCGAGCGAAGCGAGTACCTCCCCGGCAAATCTTAATTTTCAGGCTTTTCTAAACTCGAAATGTTACTTTATGCGCCACGCTTATAAAACGCTGAATTAATGTAAAGTAAATAAACAGACACTTTAAATTTAATTAAAATAACACAAGATTGAAACGTATCAATGTATTGTTTTTTTTTAGTGTTAATAATCAATAATTAAATTCAAAATCAAAATTTAATTAGTGATTATCTTTATACACTTCAAAGTGTTGTCGATGTTTTATCATATTTTAGATATATCAAAACAATGATAGTTTTCTGTGGCTGGTCGAAAGGCCAACCCTGCTTACAACCAGAGCTGGGACGAATCCTCGTAAAGAGGATTCGAATCACGAATCCTAATCACCTAATATGATTCGAACCACGAATACTCGAATAAAGGATTCGTAAGTGATAGATATGATTCGAATCAAAGATTCTCATCTTGTTTTTTCGAATCACAAATACAAATCCTTTAAGAATAAATTTGATTTTATTATTTTTTTGCAACCATTAATATATAAATATCGTTACCAGTTGATTTAACCAAAATATTCAAAACCTAATTATTTATTATTAACACTGAACATCTATAATAACAGACTCAATTTCTGATTCCCTACTACTCTGATTAAAGATGTATTTGTGTGTTTCTGAACTTCACTTCAAATCAGTGTTTTGTACGCGTGGCGCATGAAGTAAAATTTCGAGTTTAGAAAAGCCCGAAAATTTGTCGAGGGTCGCTGCGCGACCCTCGACAAATTTTCACGGGGCTTTTCTAAACTCGAAATTTTACTTCATGCTTAGCCTGGGAGTGGAAACACCTGTTCAAAACTTCAAATGAAACTCTATTATAAAATCGACGAATGGCCGAAAGTTATGTAAATAAAAAATTTGCTGAATATCTTTAAAAAGTCAGAGAAAAGTCATGAAATTATATTCAAATTGACCAAAACAGTAACACAAAAGCCATATGTTATTAAATTTGTCAAAATCAGCAAGCAAATTACAAAACACATAAAAATTTATAAAATTAACTTAAATATAGACAAAAACAATGAAAACAATTTAACAAAACGGGGTTTCCCACTGAAGAAAGTTATATTAAAAGGCCAGGGAAAAAAAATCTTGATCAGGGAAATGTCCGAAAAATTGAACATTTCAGATTATGGCTGAACTTCACTTTAAATCAGTGTTTTGTACGCGTGGCGCATTAAGTAAAATTTCGAGTTTAGAAAAGCCCGAAAATTTGTCTCGGGTCGCTGCGCGACCCTCGACAAATTTTCACGGGGCTTTTCTAAACTCGAAATTTTACTTCATGCTTAGCCTGGGAGTGGAAACACCAGTTCAAAACTTCAAATGAAACTATTATAAAATCGACGAATGGCTGAAAGTTATGTAAATAAAAAATTTACTGAATATCATTAAAAAGTCAGAGAAAAGTCATGAAATTATATTCAAATTGACCAAAACAGTAACACAAAAGCCATATGTTATTAAATTTGTCAAAATCAGCAAGCAAATTACAAAACACATACAAATTTATAAAATTAACTTAAATATAGACAAAAACAATGAAAACAATTTAACAAAACGGGGGTTTCCCACAGAAGAAAGTTATATTAAAAGGCCAGGGAAAAAAAATCTTGATCAGGGAAATGTCCGAAAAATTTAACATTTCAGTTTTACTTCAAATAATATTAAACAAAATTTTAAAAACTAGATTATTATCTTTAAAAATATTTTCAGTCATTTAATGTTCTTATCAAAGCATTCAGTTTGAAGCTTCAAACGAGCGTTTCCACTCCCAGACTAAGCATGAAGTAAAATTTCGAGTTTAGAAAAGCCCCGTGAAATTTTGTCGAGGGTCGCGCAGCGACCCGAGACAAATTTTCTGGGCTTTTCTAAACTCGAAATTTTACTTCATGCGCCACGCGTATAAAACAGTGATTTAACGAGAAATTTAAAAACACACAAAAGACATTTTTCAAATTAATCCTCACAATTAATTAGAATTATTTTTGACGATTCAAAACCTTTTGTAAGTATTCGAATCCTTTTATAAATATTCGAATCCTTTTATAAGGATTCGAATCACCCACATTTGGATTAGAAAACGAATCCTCTTAAAAAAATGTAACGAATCCGGATCACAATTGAGTTGAACTAAAGTATTCGAATGCCTCTTTTGAATCCTCTAAAAGGATTCGAATCCTGAATGATTCGAATCCTGCCCAGCTCTGCTTACAACACATTTTTTTTTAATCTGCCACAAAAATAAATATATTTAAAAACATATTAAAAACACTGCGATACAGAGTGTTTCAACCAGGACGAAAAGCTCGATATTTCCTTTAATATTAAAAATGTTTCAGATACAAAAAGCATGCATTTATTTTCTCCACAGCATAACATTATTATTGCATACACAGGGTGTCTCATAATTCCCGGACCTTACAACTTTGTTATTTTATATTGGACATATGTTATTAACTTTTTAGATTACTTGTTAAAAATGGTCTAAGCCATACCATTTCGGGATAATTAGACATTTTTTTAAAAAATGACGTTTGTAGTGGTATTCTAAACCTTAAATATCTCAGAAATTAAATGAGATAGAGAGTTATGGTTTTCATCACTCTCTTGAGCATAGAAGGCGCTATCGTTAACATAATAAAGTTGCTGCGCTAGAGATAGGTGGCTATGAAATAAAAAACAGTTGAATTAATAACTTTTCAATCAAGTGTAACTTATCTTGAAGCAGTTTCTCATCTTTCACGTGGTGAAACATATTTAACTATGATTTAAAAAAGAAAACACTTGGTTAAATTTCACTATTATTTTGGTTTTTTATTCCAACTAGTTTCTTGTGTAATTTCATGTTTTAAATGGAACCATATAACTTTTGTGACACCATTTGACTCAAAATTTAATTCTCTTTTGATTTAGTTAATCATGTATATCCGTAGACGTAAGATTTATCTCTTAAAAATCTAAGAAAGTAAGAACAAAAATGATTAACCTAATCAAAAGACAATTAAAATTGAAATCGAATGGTGGCCGGGTAGGTAGAAACCCTGTCCACAAAACCAGAGGTCGCGTCAAGTCCGGTCCCACAGTGTCTTCAAACAATGGACAAAAATAAAAAAAAATTACATTTAACTTTAAGGACTTCCATTTTACCACAGTAAAGTAGATAAGCTATTACTCTAAGTAGTTAAAATTAAGCTAAATTCAGCGTAGATTACTATTTATATGTTTTTAATCTAGCTCAATTTAGCAATTTTTTGATAAAAATCTGTTTTTGTATTTAACGATAGATGTTACGCCCTCTAGCGTTGGATGTAGGGACTTAGAACTAATTTCCAGTTATTTCTTTTGGCCACATTTTACCACAGTAAAGTAGATAAGCCTAATGGCTTATTCCATTCAACAGCTACCCGAGTTTTACTGATAGCTTAATAATGTACAAACCGAGGCAATGATCAAGCGGATACTTGTCTTTAATGTCAGTTCTATTTTATCACTTGTTCTAAGCGTTATACTACAATTGCTACAAGGTGTTTTTAAATATTTTGTGATGGATTCTGTAGCCTCAGGTATGTAGTTTAAGATACTAATTAAAGTGTATCTATTAGTGTACGATTTACTCCGCAAATGATTTAGAAAAAAAACTCCTAAATTTTGTATAAAATTTATGCGATTACAAACTTTAAAAAGGTTTTAAAAAAACGTATCAAAACGTTTTGGGGTGTTAACATCTCCTAATTAGTACATTAATATACTACTTATAAGTATGATCTACTTCTGATTACTCTTTTACAAGTTATGATTAATTTGTTTTGCAGAGAGAGGTACCGTCATAAAAAAAAATGATCTAGCAAATGTGTGGTTAAATTCTCAGAAAAGTGACCGTAAACAGTGTGTATTCGATGGTGAAATACGTAAAAATGTGAGCAAGTTATTTTGCGTGAATATGGATTAAAATGGAAAACATGTACAAGATCTCCTGAAAAATTGCTGTCAAATAACGTGGCTTGGCTGCAAGGAATAATCATTTTGCCGCAATGTGTGAATCCTGCTGTAGCAAATAAAGCTCAACCGGGACCAAGTGGAAGCCGAGCACGCGGAGCATCCCAACTCTTAAGAAAACAAGATTATTTGTCTACCTACCCTTATGTTGTTTTTTCCTAATACCCTTTAATCCTGTTTATTAGTACACTTTAATTTACAATTATTTCTAACATTTATTGTTTTCTTCTTCAATAAAACCACCACCTACCTGTACATACTATCAAATATTCATTCAATTTCTCAGTATTAGTGTTCGAAATATACATATGGTTCTGTAAGTAGGTGTAAAGGCAGGTTTGAAGTTATTTTTAAGTCAATTGACCAATATTATTTAAATATTGACTTAATAATCATTATTAACCATAGCAAATTTATGTATATAAGTATAAACGATGAGAATGTATGTTTATTATCAAATAAAAAAATTTCAACCATTAAAAATTGTTTTATCGATTTTTGTCCCATGCTCCCATATACTCGAAACACTGTGCGTCCGGTGGAATCATTTATGAATAATAAATGTTCCATCCGGGTCCACGGTTGTAGTGTGAATGTATTGTGGCGTCCTAGACGTAATTTCAATATAGAATTGGTTAAAAACATTAAAATATATATTGATAACTAATGGTCATAGTTACCAAGGCCAACAAAACAAAGAAAATGTCAATACTTACGTACATTTTTATTACATTTATCTAGATCGAGATTTATTGTACCGCAAATTAATCCAATCCCCGTTTTTCTTTTTTTTTTAATTTTTAAAATCAGGTACATCAGTACCTTGAGAGTTCGTTTCAATTATTAAGTGGATCTACTTGAGATAGCACATACGGAAGTGTGGCATTAAAGATAATCTGGTAATAAAATTATTTCGCAATCGAACAAAGCAGGAAAGTTTTACGAGTAAAATATTTCTTTAATTATTATTAAAATAGCAATGAGATTGTCCGATTAAAGGCAATTTTGTGCACAGTATTAATAATAATAATATACTTTACCTACGCCCTATCTAGTAACCACATCATACCACACTGTCACCTTGACAAGTATGATTGACATTACGTACACTTACAGCCGACAGCCGAACAGCTGATTGCTTACCATACAACCAAATGACATTTCTTTGATGGGAGTTTTTATTTAAAGTATACGTATTCCAAATTAAGCTTATTTTTTTTTTAATCTTTAGTTATTCGTTGTTTTTTTTAAGAGTTCAATTTTAAGCTTTAAACGAGTGTTTTCCACTCCCAGACTAAGCATGAAGTAAAATTTCGAGTTTAGAAAAATACAAAAAACCACAGAATAGATTTTGATAATACAAACATTTTAGATTTGGAGAAAAAATATAAATCAAGATTAATTTTGGAAATGTTCTACATTGACCAAAAAAATTCTTGTATAAATTTTAAAACTGACACAAATGGCTTACATGCCATCAATTCATACTTGTTGAAATTAAAATAAACAACACCTAGAAATTTGAAATCAATAACGTTAGTTTTTCAATTTATTATAATAAACAATGATTTATTTACAAATGTTTACACGTCGATATCTGACAAATTTTAATTTCATCAAAAAATCCCAGTTATATGTAAGTATTTTTCATTATGTTTAGGTGTAATGTTTTTTCTCTCTTTTCTCTTTTTAACTTTGTGTATCTCTTTATAAAATATCATTGTATTTATTTATTTTAGTTTAAACTTTGCCCTGAAGAAGCTAACAAATGTATAGCGAAATATTGGCTAATTAAAATAAAGTTCTGGCTAAAAAAATAGAACTATAATTTTTTGAATTCTGCCGCTTTTCCCCAAAAGTTTATAGAATTTTATAATAAGTTGACGGCAAAAAAACTACTAAATAATATTAATACGTACATAGCAATGTACATGGTGTTGCATTTTCAATGATAGTTTAACGCAAAGTCGGGGTATCTATACCTATAAGAAGAATTCCCTTTATAAATAAAATAATTTTAAATTTTATGATGGCCATGTCCGAGTTCAATAACGTGTATTATTAGTATTAAATATAAAATATCCATGACATTTAAACACCGATTCCTATTTCATATTTAGGAACTATTTTACTCATTCATTATTTATTTTTCGAATTGTCGCTCTAGAAGATTTATGGCCAGGCAGCCAAAGTTAATATTTATAACAGAAAAAATACGCTCATGCAAACATTTAAAGTATCTGATAAAAAAAATGTTTAATATAAATACGTACATAACAATGTATAGGGTGCTGCATTTTTAATGATATTTTTACGCAAATTTGAGATATCTATACTTCAAAGAAGAATTTCCTGTATAAACAAAATAATTTTAAATTTTATGATGGCCACCTCCGAGTTCAATAATTTGTATTATTAGTATTAAGTATAAATATGAAATATCCATGACATTTAAACACCGATTCCTATTTCTTATTTAGCAACTATTTTACTCATTCATTATTTATTTTTCGAATTGTCGCTCTAGAAGATTTATGGCCAGGCAGCCATTCACAGGCAACAACCTCGAATAATTTCTCTCTCTTTCTCTCAATGTCCGTGCGAATCACCGGCAGTTTTGTTTACTAGCACGCCAATGCTAACGTTTGTATAAATCGTCTGAAAAAAATAAACTTCATTGTGGTTTAATCTCCACAAATAACAGTAATTCCAGTAAATATTGTAAGAGATAATTTAATGTGCAAATTAATAACGTGATACTAATTGATAACAATGTCATCCAGTGAAAATCCGACAAAAAAATATTGAAACATTAAAAGTGCGATTCTTTTCGCAATCTACAACAAGTAAGTCTTACAAAGACTATATCAAACACTCATTGAAACAACTACTTCCCGAGCTAATACCCCGACGGGCATTGAATTATACAACAAGTGTTTGCTGTTACATACAGTAACCTACTGCAAATGTAACATTTTGGGTCAAATTATTCAGGCCATCTATAGACGCGTTTTGAGATTTATCTCTCATCAGTATAGCTTTGCCATTCCCTCTAAACAATTTGACACTTTAGACTGGCGGTCACGTTACCGTTCAAACATAAGCATAAATGAAATTGCCAATTCTTGGTTGCAGAATACTTCAAACATTAAAAGTGCGATTCTTTTGGCAATCTGCAACAAGTTAGTATTACAAAGACTATATCAAACACTCATTGAAACAACTACTTCCCGAGCGAATACCCCGACGGACGTTGAATTATACAACAAAAATATTGAATACTTGAATACGTGATTGTAAATTAATAAAACAGTTGGCAAAAATGAAATTTATTTTAAAGTGACAACTCTGAATATTTGTCCATTTTATGTTGTCACTTTTGGCAGATTATGAAGCGAAATTTGAACATTTGAAGCAACATGGGCGTACAGGGTGGAAACCAACCGGGAAAGTCAGGGAATTTTATTTTTCCGGAAAGGTCAGGGAAATTCGGCCTTTTTGGCGAAGTCAGGGATTATTTAAAATAATAATTAAAATGCAAATAATACAATTAAAGAATTGACAAATTCTTAGTTCTGTTCGGAGCACGAATGTGACACATTAAATGATATTAAAAAAAATCAAAATATTGGTGGTGTCCATCATATCACTTTCCCTGTAGTTGATAATCGACATACTAAATTTATTTTACTCTAACCAATTAGTTGAAGATTTGACTTGAAGTTAGTGATTTATACGCGTGGCGCATGAAGTAAAATTTCGAGGTTTAAAAACCTGAACTACGCGACCAAACCAAGTTTTCAGGTTTTTCTAAATTCTAAATTTTACTTCATGCGCCACGTGTCTAAAACACTGAAATATTGTGAAGTTCGCAGTATGCTAAAGACGTATATCTTCACTTAAAACCAGTGTTTTATAATCGTGACGCATCAAGTAAAATATAATATTTAGATAATTTCATTAAAATTATCAACAATGTTTAATATAATATATAAAATTACGAAAAAACTATTCGTGAAAATGCAAACAATGTCTTAATTAATAAGACAACTTAAGACGATAAATATCCATTGAAACAACTAATTCCCGTGCAAATACACATCCGGATATTGAATTATACAATGAAATATTTAAAATCTTATTTAATTTGATTTGTTACAACGCTCTATTAAAGTATATGTAACGTTTAGGTCAAATTCTCTTCAAACCAACTAACAATACAATTTAAAATGAAAGGAGAGATAGCCACAAATTAGAAGTGAAAGGACTTGGATTAAAACTAATGTCTTAGGCCATCTATAGACGCGTTTCGAGATTTATCTCTCTTCAGTATAGCTTCGCTTATGACGTTTAAAAAAATTAGGAATAAAATTAAAACAAACTTACTTGGAAAAAGTGGTGTGTGTGGAATGAACAGGTACACAGAAATGGAATGAGTGAAAATGATGGTCGGTATTTATAGGTTAAAAAGGGGATTATGTCATTAGCAGGTATGAAGAATGTGAGACCTTATTATTTACCTTACGGTACAGTTCAAACAAGATAAATTCAAATTCAAAACTATTTGAATTCGAGAAAATAAGCTTACGCTTCTTATAGTTTGCACACTTTAAACATAATATATAAAATTACGAAAAAAATATTCGTGAAAATGCAAACAATGTCTTAATTAATAAGACAACTTAAGACGATAAATATCCATTGAAACAACTACTTCCCGTGCAAAAACACCTCCGGATATTGAATTATACAATGAAATATTTAAAATCTTATTTAATTTGATTTGTTACAGGGCTCTATTAAAGTATATGTAACGTTTAGGTCAAATTCTCTTCAAACCAGCTAACAATACAAATTTAAAATGAAAGGAGAGATAGATAGATGACCTAAACGTTACATATACTTTAATAGAGCGTTGTAACAAATCAAATTAAATAAAATTTTAAATATTTCATTGTATAATTCAATATCCGGAGGTGTATTTGCACGGGAAGTAGTTGTTTCAATGGATATTTATCGTCTTAAGTTGTCTTGTTAATTAAGACATTGTTTGCATTTTCACGAATAGTTTTTTCGTAATTTTATATATTATGTTTAAAGTGTGCAAACTATAAGAAGCGAAAGCTTATTTTTTCGAATTCAAATAGTTTTGAATTTGAATTTATCTTGTTTGAATGTTTAATATGTTATAAAAATGATTATATAAAATAATAATTTTCAGACTACACTTTTATTTTTATAATATTCAAATATGTAGTCTCATTAACATTATCAACAAGATTTTATGAGGCCTATTCTGGGAGTGAATTTTTCATTGATCCACACATTCTACGCCAATCTTTACATTTTTAGAAAGTACCTCGATTATAAATCATTGTGTAACATTTGAAAACAATTTGTTTTTTTTAGATTATGAAATTTCTGTTGTTATAACTCCGAATCTTATGGAATAGTAATTTATTTCGAGCGACTTGTCTAAAATTTCAAAGTCACGTGTGTCAGTACCAGCAGCAGACGTCAATTTTGGGTGCCTTGGTAGAGTCAGGGTCAGTCCTTGGACCAATAAACTCAAATCATTTTTTTTTTGTTAGACTAATTAACGTGAGCTCCGAAAACCGGTTTTCACAAATTGAATCACGTATGATTTATTTTTTATAACAAATCATTGTTCGAATTATTGGTAATTCGATCAATGATTATAATTAATAATTTTAACATGCATGCGACATTGTTTATTGTTTTTAGATTCTTGCTTCATTACTATTCGTCTAAAAGTATTATACTTTTCTAAAATTGTAAAAGTTTATACGTTAAATAAATTAATAAATAATGGTAGTAACATTTATTTATTGCTACATGTACTTACGGATAAATTTTAAAGAAAATATTTAGTCTTTCTAAGACTAACTTGTTGTTATTGCTTCACCAACGTTAAATAAATCGAACCATTCATCAATTAAAGTTTAGTAATAAATATTTTTTTCATTTTTTAGTTATGTAAATTTTGAAATGTTCAAATTTTGGCTCCCCTATTTATTTTAGAAACAAAATGATTTACACTATACAAGAAAATATCCTCCAAATAAAGTGGTATTATGCAGACCACAGTTATCACAATGTTTGCGCTATGTTTTTTGTCGTTAATTAAGTAACAGCAATATCTTAGACTATTTTGACATCCGCAATTGTATTAATTCCATTGTATGTCATTATTTTTACAAAATCACTTTACTTTTTCTTAATTATTATGTTATGTTATATATTGGGCCATTGTGAGGCGAGTCAGCCTCTCGTGAACTGCGACCGATCCGATCTATTGTTCTGCCCTTACCCAGTCACTTGTCAAGTAGTCCCACGTCCTCTATGAACCTGGTAACTTCCTTGGGAGTGATGCTACTCACTTCTTCGTGGGATAATCGGTCCCTGCCGAAGTGTGAAAAACGCTTGTGGGCAATCGCGTCACAAGTGCAGAGTATGTGCTCGGTCGCCTCATCTGCCGAATCACATAACCTGCAATTTCCACTTTCCTCTTTTCCCATTTTCCACAAATGGTACCGAAGGGCACAGTGCCCTGTCATGAGTCCCGTGAATGGTCTCAGCTCGTTCCGTGTGAATTCGAGCACCTTATGGCTGTGATCTAACTTGATGAGTCGTTTTGATTGACGTAGGCCTGGGACGTTGTTCCAGAGTTTACATATTCTGTCCTCTTCCCATTTTTGCACTACCTCTCTTCAGTGCGCCATGGGGAGTCCGCAAAACGGCTCTGGTCCTATGGGAGTGGCATTTGCACCTCTTTTGGCGAGTTCATCTGCCACTTCGTTGCCTTTGATACCCCCATGCCCTGGGACCCACATGAGGGTCAACGAGTTGTTCTTAGCCAGTTGCGAAAGGGATCGTCGGCATTCCCAGACAGTCTGTGAGCCGTGGCTGTAGGCCCGAACGGCCTTTAGTGCGGCCTGGCTGTCTGAGCAATTATATATATATGCGCGCCGTTTAGGTGCCTACCCAGGCATTCCCTGGCGCACATATCAATTGGGTGGGTGTCTTACCCAGAGCCATGAAGCTCCCGTGGTTTTGGTTAGGCCCATAGATGCCTATTAGAGTACCTCTATTGTTCTTGGCACCATCCGTGTACCAAGCTGATGTGCCTCGACCAAGCTCGTTGACTTTCTTCGAAGCCGTTTTGGGGTCTTCTATCAACACCTTAAACGGTTTTTCGAATTCGAGCCTTCTGGTCATGATGTAGGTTGGTTTGGACAGGAGGACCGGGTCAATTTGCTGCAGTACTTCTAAGTATCCTGTCCAGTCTCCCGGCAGAGTTTTCCTCCTCTGGTGTAGTCGGAGGGCCGCCACGAGTCCCTCCTTTTGTACCACCAGATGGAGCGGTGGGAGACCTATGATTGCCTCCATTCCCGCGGTAGGGGTCGTTTGCATGGCCCCTGTGATACTTAGACATGCTAGCCGTTGAAGCCTACCCAGGTTCTTTTGCGTGTCTAGTTCTTGGGTTTTAGGCCACCACACAAGGGCGGCATAGGTGACAATGGGTACCACCGCCGTTCTGTACATCCAATATGTGATTTTAGGCTTCAATCCCCAAGTTTTCCCCATTAGCCGCCGACAGGCCCAGAACGACGCCGCACAGTGGGCTGAATTGGAAAATTTTTGGACATTCACTAAAATAGAGCCATTTTAAAGAAATTTCAGCATTAAATTCATGAAATTATATTTTTTACGTAATAAGTAAATATTTAAAACTGTAATAATGAAGGGTGTCACTAATTATTTCTGTTAATTAGTTAAATATTATTTTTTCTTATTAAATTAATTTTTTATTTGAAATTGTTTGTCGAATTTAACGCCTTATCTGTTCAGAATTATATTAATAGTTAAACAAATATAATAATGAGTATGTACAACTGATGTATTTTTAAATAATTTGTAACAATGCATTTCTTAAATAATAAAACATAACTTTCATTAACTGTAAGAAAAATATGGTAATAATATAAACATTTAAATTGAACCTAATATTTACAAAAAGAACAGGTATATATTTTGATGGAGACAGAAAAGAAAATAATTTTAAAACTAATTTTTTTAACATAGAAGAAATAAAATAAAATGGTATTAAAAAAGTATAAAAGTCGCATAGAAATTAGGTTTCTGCTTCTTCCTCTTCTCTTATGCCGAATTCATTATCACCACTATCATCTGCGATATCAGATGAATCTTTAACAAATGTTACATCCGAGTGGTCATCTTTTAACAAAAATTTTGCTTCATGTAATAAACTAAAACTTCTCTTCTTTTTTGATCTATAACTTGATATTAATGGATCAGAGGCAATTAATAGAGCATGAATTAAATCGGTATTATTGTCAATTCGTGAATTTTTTCTGCTATTGAATTCCCGATATCGCCGAAATAACTTGTGGTTAGTTTCTTGTGCATCCTCCGATAATTGACCAATTGGTACAATATGGTTTTTAATAACTTCTGCTCCGTGTAATAATAATTTATGTAACGTGACAGGCATATAAAACCAGCCGTACAAATTGGTATACAATTTCGCTGTTTCAAAGGTATAAATTTTAAAATTGTCTTCATTTATTGCCAATCCTGATGCAATTACCTGTAATATTACATATAATCTTTTAATTAGATCAATATCTAATTCAGTGATTTCAGCAGACAATTTAAAATTTTTAAAGAAAATTCTGGCTGTATTTCCATCATGTGTTTTTCCTGATCCCTGTTTCACAATATCAATTAACAAACCCATTTTGCTTCTAAAAGTATCCTGAATCATTTGTTTCCTTTTATTGCGCAACATTTTTATTCGTTCATCACGAATTGACCATGTTTTAAAAGGTAAGTTATATGATATATGAATAAGGCACTCAAAACACCGAATCCATGCATGAAGCGGCGATAAACCAAACTGGTAATTTTCTTCTATGCATTTTCGATTTTGAACAAATGATAAATTGTTCATCATTTTTGGTGTCGCTTTGCATATAAAGCAACACATAGATGATTTATTGTCCGTCAAAACATTGCATATTTTTGTGTCAACCATGGTAAAAATCATTTTATGTATTATAGAACAGTAATTTTGAATTTTAGTCGGCTTGAGTTGTGCAATTTCTTGATTAATTTCATTTACTAACCGTAATGTAGATTCACAAGTTTCTTTCATAAAATGAAATTGTATGGGTCTGCAATAACGTGTGGAAGACGGAGTTTCATTTTGCCACACAGATAATTTTGTTTTTTCATCAAACAATTTTATTGGTACCATACTACAAATAAAAACGGAGGAATCATCACTGCCATTGTTTGCAAATTTAATTTTATATTGTGACTGATTAGAAGACCCATCACAACCCCATTTTGTTATCATTGTTAATTTTGTATATTTTTTTATCTGTGGGTTTACAATTACCAGTCGTTCTGCTGTTTTATTTAATAGGTCTTGAAGATTAATTTTGACATACAATTCATTAATATTTATGGATTCTCGAATAGGATAACATTCATTTTTTAATTTTTGTAGACTATAATAGCTAGGTAAACAGTTACTATACTCATTTAGAGAGCTTCGTATTAGATTGTACTGAAATTTTGATAATTTTGCGTCAACATATAAACTTAAAACTTTTTCTTTTGGCATTGTTTTTTCGCATAAAGTGTTTTTTAGTAATTGCTCACAATATAACTTTATCTTCTTTAGATGCTCTGGGTGATTATTTAGGAAATCATAAATAAATTTCCCTTCGCTGGACATGTTCTTCTTAACCATATATGTTAAATATTCTATCGGAATGTCTTTTAATGATCCTGTTCTTCTTTTCTTCTGTTTTTCACTTAAATTTTGAAACTTTTTCCTTATATTGGGTTCTCCTTTAGAATTCCTTTGAACAAAAACTTCTTTTGGCCAAATAATTTTCATCTCCAACCATTTCATGTTTTTTGATATAAATCTCTTCTCCTGATGTGCACATTCCCTCCTTTTCTTGTTAATTTTATAGCAAAATAGTCGAATTTTCTCCTTCAGCATAACGTTAATATGTTCGTTCATACCTCCGCTTGAAGCACATATTAATGCATCCAACGCAGCAGTTGCATCTTTAAAACCAACGTTCTTTAAAAAATTATACAAATCTCTGTTTGTTTTTATATTTTCCATAACTTTTTAGACTTATTAATTAAATACTGAGATAATTAAATTTCACTGTCAAGGTACTGTCAGATTGTGTTGGGTAAGTTAAGGTGACTTGATAATATAAATATAATTTTACTCAAACTGTAATTCCTTTCATATTTTATTGATTTAAATTGATAAATGGACAAGAATGGAAGAGTTTTTTATAGCACGTAAAAGCTAAAAGTTTGGTTATTACTAAACTATTAACAGAATGTTGGACAAAGTTGGACATTTTTTTAAAACTTAATATAACTTCATACATTACAATTTTTTTATTCTCTTTAAAAATGAGTGTGTTCTCCGGGGGTACACCTCATTGTGTTAAAAGTAATATCCTATTTTGAAGCTAATACAATTGCTTTCCTATGTAAAAGATAAAAAAGCTTTTTTTTTTCTATTAAATGGCAATGCGCATTGATTATTTAAATCGCTTTTTAGAGGGTTTGTAGATTCAAACATATTGTTTAACTTTGAGTTTATATTACGGCACTATATTTTTTCGTAAAAATAAATTACCCGCAATTTATAAAACTCTATACTATCTATTCCAACTTCTATGTAAAAAAATAATTATATTCCAAAATATGTTTTTTCGTGAATGTCCATATTTTTATATAGAGTCGATCCACTGTGCGCCGTTACTTTGGCCATGGTTTTGTCGACATGCTGATTCCACGTCAGTTTGGCATCTAGAATTACTCCCAGATACTTCACTTCGTTGGAGAGGTTTTTCTTAATTATTTTAGCTGTAAATTTTCTGACATTTTTTGATTTTTAAAAGAGTTCAATTTGAAGCTTTAAACGAGTGTTTTCCACTCCCAGACTAAGCATGAAGTAAAATTTCGAGCTTAGAAAAGCCCCGTGAAAATTTGTCGAGGGTCGCGCAGCGACCCGAGACAAATTTTCGGGGCTTTTCTAAACTCGAAATTTTACTTCATGCGCCACGCGTATAAAACACAGATTTTAAGTGAAGTTCGAATATACATAAATTTGACAATATTATAGTGTTTTATACGCGTGGCGCATGAAGTAAAGTTTCGAGTTTAGAAAAGCCCAGAAAATTTGTCTCGGGTCGCTGCGCGACCCTCGACAAATTTTCACGGGGCTTTTCTAAACTCGAAATTTTACTTCATGCTTTGTCTGGGAGTGGAAAACACTTTTTTAAAGCTATAAATTGAATTTAAAAAAAAAAGAAAACAGGAAAAATCCGCAATTGCTGTATCAATTCCATGGTATGTCATTATTTTTATAAAATCACATTACTTTTTTTTTAATTATTTTAGCTGTAAATTTTCTGACATTCGTTGATATTTAAAAGATTTCAATTTGAACCTTTAAACGAGTGTTTTCCACTCCCAGACTAAGCATGAAGTAAAATTTCGAGTTTAGAAAAGCCCAGAGAGCGACCCGAGACAAATATAATGTTTTTTTTTCTCTCTTTTTCTCTTCTTAACTTTGTGTATCTCTTTATAAAATATCATTGTACTTATTTATTTTAGTTTAAACTTTGCCCTGAAGAAGCTAACAAATGTATAGTAAAATATTGTCTAATTAAAATAAAGTTCTGGCTAAAAAAATAGAACTATAATTTTTTGAATTCTGCCGCTTTTTCCCAAAAGTTTATAGAAGTTCGTATTAATATTAAACATTTTTACTTTATATGTTTACATGTGCCTACTTTTTTCTGTTATAAATATTAACTTTCTATTTGTTTTTATGTGTGTTAACCTAAAGCCTCCATGGAACCCCTATGAATAAGCCACTAAACTGATTTAAGCAATCACATTAGTTGTCTTATTTATAAACATAAAATTGATTTACTAGATTAAACCTAAACGTGTCTTGTTAATATCGATTAGACAATCATTATAATAGCATTCATTATTATTATTCCCTTCGAAGCCGAACACGCACGTCCACTTTGATAAGTCATGAATTAGTTACAAATTGATAACGATTTCGGATTTCCCTTTAAAATTCCATAAGGCTAGTGTCATCAGTGCGGATAATGTGGCAGTGATGAATCCAATCCCGATAAGATTACACGAAAACTGTTTATACTCGTATGTGTACAGGGAATTATTCTTTCAAGTATACATATTTATTAAAAAAAAAAAAACACTCGTTTAAAGCTTCAAATTGAACTCTTTTAAAAATCAACGAATGTCAGAAAATTTACAGCTAAAATAATTAAGAAAAAGTAATGTGATTTTATAAAAATTATGACATACCATGGAATTGATATAACAAGTGCGGATATTCCCTGTTTCTTTTTTTAATTCAATTTAAAGGTTTAAACAAGTGTTTTCCACTCCCAGGCTAAGCATGAAGTAAAATTTCGAGTTTAGAAAAGCCCCGTGAAAATTTGTCGAGGGTCGCGCAGCGACCCGAGACAAATTATCTGGGCTTTTCTAAACTCGAAATTTTACTTCATGCGCCACGCGTGTAAAACACTATAATATTGTCAAATTTATGTATATTCGTACTTCACTTAAAACCTGTGTTTTATACGCGTGGCGCATGAAGTAAAATTTCGAGTTTAGAAAAGCCCAGAAAATTTGTCTCGGGTCGCTGCGCGACCCGAGACAAATTTTCACGGGGCTTTTCTAAACTCGAAATTTTACCTCATGCTTAGTCTGGGAGTGGAAAACACTCGTTTAGAAGTTCAAATTGAACTCTTTTAAAAATCAACGAATGTCAGAAAATTTACAGATTAAATAATTAAGAAAAAGTAATGTGATTTTATAAAAATTATGACATACCATGGAATTGATACAACAATTGGGGGTATTCCCTGTTTTTTTTTAGGTTCAATTTAAAGCTTTAAACAAGTGTTTTCCACTCCCAGACTAAGCATGAAGTAAAATTTCGAGTTTAGAAAAGCCCCGTGAAAATTTGTCGAGGGTCGCGCAGCGACCCGAGACAAATTTTCTGGGCTTTTCTAAACTCGAAATTTTACTTCATGCGCCACGCGTATAAAACACTATAATATTATCAAATTTATGTGTATTCTAACTTCACTTGAAATCTGTGTTTTATACGCGTGGCGCATGAAGTAAAATTTCGAGTTTAGAAAAGCCCAGAAAATTTGTCTCGGGTCGCGCAGCGACCCGAGACAAATTTTCACGGGGCTTTTCTAAACTCGAAATTTTACTTCATGCTTAGTCTGGGAGTGGAATACACTCGTTTAAAGCTTCAAATTGAACGCATTTTATAAACAACGAATATTTAAACAATTACAAAGAACAAATCGGGATATGTATACTTAAAAAAAAAATCCCTTTAAAATTGTTAAACGTTCACGCTGGAAAAGGAAAAGCGATTGTGTTTCCCAGTCGGGGGTTTGAAGTGTGTAATATATCCAAGTGCACCATATTGATTTTTCCTCGGAATTCACTCGGGGTTTCATAAATGAAGATTACAGTACACACCTAATACTAGACATTTAATTATGGTATTAAAGAGTGTATACCTTTCAGTTTTAGTATTATGTAACATGTGGTGGATTTTTTTCGCTCAATTAAAACTGATTATGTAAATAAACCTAGACATTATTGTATTTATGATAAATACATACAGAGTGTAGATCAGAGTTTGCCAACCTTTTTCAATTACCGACCTCCTTTGTAGGAATTTCTATTTTCATAGAACCCCTAATGTTACCTAACCTTTTCTATGCATATGAATATCTAGCGGTGTTCCTGGTAATTTTGTTTAAATTTGACATTTATAGGCACATTTTTGGCGCAGAATTTGAAATATGTAATAATAATAATAATAAATCAGCTTTATTTCAGGAAATGTTAACAAAACAATAATTCTGAGAAAACATAAATGAAATTGTGTCAAGTGACTAATAAACAAATTAAAATATTCTTAATTCACATTAAAGAAATCGTGAATACTATACAATTCTGTGTTTAGTAAGGAATTATATACTTCACTTTTGTATTTTTTGAAAACGTCTATTGTCTTTATGTTGTCTGGTAGTGTGTAGAATTTAATACAGCGGTAAAGTTCAGTTAAAGTTAATTTATGTGCTGGATAGGTGATATTTTTAGTTCTTTTGTTATATGCGTGATCATTTACTTCGTTAAAAAAAAACTATGTCTATATTTGATTAAAAACATATTCAATATAGGAAATATTAGGTTTTCTAATAGGGATGATATGATTTTGAAGTGACGTTTCGGCCATAAGTAATATGTCATAATCTGTCATTTATTTTTCATTGTATTCAGTAGTGTTTACAATTTCATCATGGAGAGATACAGGGTGTCCCCGAATGGTCTGTACAACGCTCTACCACATATTCTCTGAAACAAAATAAGACGATTTAACTAAACTTCTCTATCCAAAAGTGGTCCCTAAGCCATCTACGAGGCCTCAAAGATATTATTTTTTTTCATTATTTTTCAAATATTTTTATTTTGGACTTAGGTAAGAAAACCTAATTTGGCACATTTAATTACATTGATACCATGCACTTTTTGCGATATGTTTCTTTATCCTACGTTTAAAGTAAGTGGTCAAACTAGGACCACCGACTTCTTAAGATACCTAAATATTTTTATTCAACAGGTCAAATCATAAGGAATACTTTTTTTCTGCAAGATCATTCAATTTTACGTATTTTTTGTCTCTTATAAAATTTGGCTATTTTCCCCACAAAAAAATATTTTTATTTGTCAAAAAAAGTAATAAAATTATGAACAATATTTTGCTTCTCAAAACAATTAACAGAGTAGAAATAAAGATAGGTACCTAACAATAAACACAAATTTATTAGTTTCACAACAAATGTTCAAACTGATTGCCATTTTCAGCAATACAACAATTTACATGTCGCAAAAAATTAAAATAGACACGTTGTAAAACACCAACATTGTTTTTAACTGTTTGAAACGCATTCTGTATTCGCGCCCATAATTCGTCGTGCGTATTTATGGGCTTACCATAAACAATAGATTTAATAGTTCCCCACAAAAAAAAGTCCATTGGGGTGATATCCGGGGAACGTGGAGGCCAAGGCACTGGTGCGTCATTGCCTCTCCCAATCCATTTACCGGGATACTTTTGGTTTAAAAAGGTACGCACTGGTAAAGTGAAATGAGGTGGATAAATAAACATATCGCAAAAAGTGCATGGTATCAATGTAATTAAATGTGCCAAATTAGGTTTTCTTACCTAATTCCAAAATAAAAATATTTGAAAAATAATGAAAAAAAAAATAATATCTTTGAGGCCTGGTAGATGGCTTAGGAACCACTTTTGGATAGAGATAAGTTTAGTTAAATCGTCTGATTTTGTTTCAGAGAATATGTGGTAGAGCGTTGTACAGACCATTCGGGGACACCCTGTATACGCAAGAACAACGTTTACAAATTATTCAGTTTTATTATCAAAATAATCGTTCTCCAATTGTAACTTTTCGTGCGCTTTTGCCATTTTATGGTCGTAATAATCGTCCAAGTGTGCTCGCTATTCGTCGAATTGTTGAAAATTGTGAGCGTACATTTTCTTTACATAATGTTAAAGTGCCAATAAGACAAAGAACCGCTCGAAGTAATGCAAATATTGCTGCCGTTCAGGCAAGTGTTGTTGAAGACCGCAATTTGTCGTTTCCAAACGTTCTCAACAATTAGGACTGTCTCAAACCACAACCTGGCGGATTTTGAAAAAGGATTTTGGTTTGCATCCTTATAAAATTGTTCTCACTCAAGAACTGAAGCCATTGGACCACCGTAAACGTCGTGAATTTGCTGATTTTGCCTTGGAACAACTTGAAAACGATAACGATTTTTTTAAGAAAATCATCTTCTCCGATGAGGCTCACTTTCATCTGAGTGGTGCGGTAAATAAACAAAACTGTCGATTCTGGTGCGAAGAAAATCCACAAATTATTCAAGAAAAACCATTACATTCACCTGAATTGACAGTTTGGTGTGGTTTTTGGTCTGGTGGAATCATCGGTCCGTACTTCTTTCGAAATGAAGATGGTAACACCGTTACTGTCAATGGAGAGCGGTATAGATCGATGATAACCAACATTTTATGACCGAAATTGGAAGAAGTTGATCTTGACAACATTTGGTTCCAACAAGACTGGGCCAAGTGCCACACAGCAAATTTATTTATTTATTTTATTTATTTATTTATTCACGAGATACCTCTTTAACATTGAAATAATACAAAATAAGAAATGCAACAATTGAATTATTGCGAGAAAAGTTTGGAGATTCGATTATTTCAAGAAATTGTGATATTGAATGGCCTCCAAGAAGTTGTGATTTAACACCATTACACTATTTCTTGTGGGGTTATTTGAAGTCATTGGTCTTTCGAAATAAACCAGACTCTCTTCAAGCTTTACAAGTCAATATTGAACGTGCCATTCATGACATACGACTTGATTTAGTGGAAAAAGTGCTCGAAAATTGGGTTCATCGAATTCGTTCCTGCAGAAGAAGTCGTGGAGGCCATTTGAATGACGTTTTATTTAGAACTAAATTGTATCGATTGTACTTCACATTAAATAAAAAAACATTTGAATTTCCTTAACAATAAGTGTGCTTTTTTTAAGAAATATCACTCTTATTGGAAAACCCTTTATATAAAGAGCGAAAAAACCGTTAATATTTTGTTTGACTTAAATATTCCTTGACATGAGTCTCTATATTTTAGTTTAAAAATGGATCGTATGCACCTTTTTTGTATTTTGAATATTTGCTCTATTGTAGAACTATTTCCCCAAAAGATTATACCAAACCGTAAAATTGATTCGAAACTCCCACAATATACAATGTTTATTGATTCCGAGCTCACATATTCTTTTATGTTGTTAATAAGATAGCGCACTCTTGCAGTTTTTGTAATTAAAGAGTCCACGTGTGCTCGCCAATCCAAAGATTCGAACAGTTAAAATCAGATGTAAAATTCTTAGGCGTCCGCCTAAGAATTTTACATCTGATTTTAACTGTACGGTATTGTTGTAGAGCACTAGTTCTTCAGGTGTTTCAAATCTGTTTTGTTTCGTTTTAAATGTATTGCAGTATTTACGGTATTTTAATTTCAACAGTAGCATTCTTACACGTTTGTTCTATTTAACGATTCTGATCAATTTTCTTTAGTGTTAATGATTTTTGTTAATCATATTAACTAAAACTAATTTTGATTCTGATAAAATTATAGAAAAATAAATTACTATTTTTGGTTTATTGTTATACTATTATTGTCATAAAAAACGATTTCTAATTCAATGCATAAAGTATATTTTAAAATTAACTTTAAATAAATGTTTAGCACGCGTGGCGCATGAAGTAAAATTTCGAGTTTAGAAAAGCCTAAAAATTTGGATTTACCGGGGAGCGACTTGCTTCGCTCGCGCGCCCCCGCAAACCCAAACTTTCTGATCAACTTTCTTTAGTGCTAATGATTTTCGTTAGTCTTATTAACTGAAACTAATTTTGATTCTGATAAAAATATAGAAAAATAAATCACTATTTTTGTTTCTTTGTTATACTATTATTGTCATAAAAAAACTACTTCTAATTGAATGCATAAAGTATATTTTAAAATTAACTTTAAATCAATGTTTAGCACGCGTGGCGCATGAAGTAAAATTTCGAGTTTAGAAAAGCCTAAAAATTTGGATTTGCCGGGGCGCGACTCGCTTCGCACGCGCGCCCCGGCAAACCCAAACTTTCAAGGTTTTCTAAACTCAAAATTTTATTTTATGCTTAATCTAGGAGTGGAAACACTTTTTCTAAACTTTCTTGAATTTTTTATTAAAAGAGTATTTTTCTATTTGTAATACAAACATAATTGTATTTCTTTAATATTTTAATGCAGCCAGGGGAAGGAGTTATTTTAGGATATTTTAGGTTTAGGAAACCACTGCAAACTCCTTGTTTATTCATAAATATCGAATAACTCTGAAACGGTATGACTTGGGCTGAATGTTTTTAAAACATTTAAAGTGCGATTCCTTTCGCAATCTACAACAAATTTGTCTTACAAAGACACTCATTGAAACAACTAGTTCCCAAGCAAATGCAAATACCCAGACAGACATGTTAGCTCGGGAAGTAGTTGTTTCAATAAGTGTTTGATTTAGTCAAATTTGTATTCTACAACCACGTATTGGCAGTTTCATTCATACTTTTGAATGCTTTTAATAAAATGACACTGAATTTTTATAATGAATTCAGAAACCAAATATTATTCAGGGTGCTCCATTTACATTAAGCAAGTTTAAGGCCGTAGCCAGAAAAAAATGTCGGAGGGAGTTACAAAAATTTCGGAGGAGATTTTAATGGTAAAAATAATATTTTTGCTCTTACATGGCCGCTTTTACATACAAAAATTATGCATTTTAAAAATTTCGGGGGGGGGGGTGTTTGAACTATTAGCAAAGGAGGTAATTCTAACATTTTGCGAACATAAAAATACCACGCAATTGTTTCTCCTTAGAAATCTCCATGTCGTGATGGTCGTTACGTAGTCTTGGGAGATATTCATTTATTAATTAGAAAAAGAGGTTTTTGAAAGCAAATTTCTCTTCATTAAGTTGTAACAGGTACATGTTTATGAACAGCAAACAAAATTAGATTAAAAAGAATCATTAAATAAAGTTATAATTATTATTATTATTAATTTTATAATAAATACGTAAATTTTATAATACATCCCTAAAATGTATTATAAAATAACACTCACAAGGAAATTAATAATAATACTTTATGAATTTTTAAAAAAAGTTATCATATTCTAATTGTAAATCGGTTGATAGGCAAATGATAAAAATATTCGCAAAATTTACGACGGCTTTTTTACTGGTATTTCAATTAACTTTTAAAATGCTGGTAAACGATACGAAAAACATGTTTTCTGGTACATATAAAAGAAGTTGTAATTGTTTTAAAATTTGTGGTATTTTCACGAAACAAAAATAAATGACGGCGAAAGAATAAAGGTTATCACGTAATGAAAGTTTCATTTGTTGTGTAGCTTAAGTTGGAGCTTAAATTGTATGTCAAAGTAGGTTAATATTTTAAAGTGCAATATTTGAATAACCGCAACTTATACAGGGTGTAAATAAACAAAACGATACATTGGATTTTAAATGTTAATTTCTTCATATTGGAATATTATCTTCCCTGATTATTTTAGACTTTAGAGTAAACATCTAAATAATTTACAGAGTAAACATTTCAGCATGCATTCATGCTACGATTTATTTTTTTGCATTAACAACAACCCGAAAAAATAATAAAATAAAAATGAAAATGTCCATGAAATTAAACAATAATGCTGTGTTGTTAATCTGTTGAATTGATTCCAAGTGTTCTATTAAGCTTCAAAACTCTAAGGTAACGCTTAGAATTCTTAAGATTCTTAATAAATGACCAATATTTAAAAGTGAAATAAGAAGGTGGAAGAACCGATTTTTTTACAAATTTTCAAATTAAATCCCACCAAAAATAGTCACGTTCTAGTTTTTATAGCAGCAATTCCACATCTGGGCGATGGATTTCATTTCTGTTCATTTAGTAATAAACATTAATCACATCTACATAAATTACTAATATTTTAAAACTTTGAAAACTTTGATTGATTACATTTTTTTTAAATAAAATTCCACTGAATAAATATTTTAGTAGAATTTTATTTGATAAATTGTAAGGAATCGAAATTTTCAGAGTTTTAAAATATTGTTAATTTATGTAGAAGTGATCAATATTTAATACACTAATTTACACTAAATTCTCATTTTGTAGCTGTTATATCACTTCTGGATGGAAAACGCAATTTTTGTTAATTGTATCTTAAACTTTAATTAGTCCTACATAAATTTACAATTTTTAAAAGCTTTCGTGAACATTTTGCATTTTCTAGAAATTCTCAGGGATTAGTAACAGGGACGTAGACACAAATGATAAATTAATAACAAATTATGTTAAAATCAAATTTGCAACACTTAAAACACCCAATTGAATACGTTAAAACTAGTATGAAACTGTAACGTTATATAAAAATTATAAATATCGAACTTCAAGATAATCATCAATGTTGTAAAATTCCGTAATTTTATTAAATTGATTGAAAACCTCAGAAATTTTCAAGAAAGTTAGTAATCCAATTTTTTTATAATTCCAATTTTCTCTGAAATAGAATGTCTGAGATTCTTAAATGTAAAAAATGTAAGTTTCTGATTTCAAAGTATTTTAAAATAATTTAAGTTTTAGCTGTTAATAAAAATACTGTTTTAATAAAGAATTCCATGAGTTTAAAAAAAGTGTTGCCACTTTTAAATTAAGCATGAAGTAAAATTTTTAGTTTAAAACAGCCTAAAAATTTAGATTTGTTGGGGCGCGACTTGCTTCGCGCGCGCACCCCGGCAAATCCAAATTTGCAGGCTATACTAAACTCGAAATTTTACTTCATGCTTAACCTGGGAGTGGAAGGAAGACACGGGTTAGTTTAAAATACATCACAACTGTGAAAATATGTGTCATAACTGTAAAAAGAAAAGAAAAACAATATGAAAAAGAAATGTTGGGACAAATCTAAAATTGGGTAATGTCAAATATAGCCAAATTTAAGTTATAATATGGAGTGACAATAAAAATATTTAAATGAGAGGAAAAGAAAGGTCCAAAGTTTGACACACACTAAAATAAATTTACGTGTCCCAACATTTTATTTCCACCGATAGTACATAGTTCAATTGAAACTTGTGTCAAGTTGACACGCTGAAGCCGACTTGTGTCAAAACTATCATTGTATAAATATCAATGTAAAAAAAAATGATTAAATAAATACCGACTTTGTCTTAAAACGGGCGAGTCTTGAAGTAAATTTTTATTCTTCGCGAATAAGGTCATTTTTATCTTTCTCCGACGAACAAAAACACGTAATTTTGACGTAAAGTATCATTTTAGTCAAAGACATCAATATAAAAATTGTCGTTTCTCTGACGAACGGAAAAAAAACGTGGTGTCATTTTATACAAAGACTGATTAATATAATTGATTGACGTATAAGGCTGACGATTGTCAATTTAGTTGCCATAGTCAATGTTGTCGAATGACACTCAATAAATAGTAGTGAATATAGTCAAAAGTCGGTCAATATAGTTCAGTATAGTAAAGTTAGTCAATATAATAATCAACATGTAATCATAGTCTGATTCACACCTTTACTATAAAGCACTGTCACTTGAAATTAATTGGTTGGCTGTATTTTTGACTATAAGTCATGTAATTGACTGGTTTTTCGTAATTACATTTCTTTGTCGATAGTATTTTGCCGTTGACTGTGCCCCTGCAGCTTTGTGCTGGCAGTGACAACCGAAATATTTGAAGGGGTCTTCAAAATTCAATTGAGCCTGGGCGCTTTCAAATGCTAAATCCGCCACTGTTTATTTTTTTTATTGATTCCTACGTTTGGTGTTTCTTTGCTAAGTTAACAACAATTACCTTTTAATGTAAAGCAAAAGAAAACACGCAATCCAAACGCTCGATAACCTTAACAATTTAACAAACAACGGAGTAAACATTCACCGTGCGCGCTCGAAAATAACCATATTTATTTATCAGCGCGCGCGCGGATTTGTTTCGCAAAACATGCATCGCATCCGTCTTGCATTCATATCCACAGCTGTACGCGCTGTTTGTGGGCACAACACACATCTCTATCTACGTGTGAGGTGTGTTTTAGTACTATTTATACACATTTGTACATATGCGGTCGGTTCCAGAGTCAACGTCCTCTGCGCCGCGTCTCCGGCTTTTTCATATTTTTTTATTTTCTGGATTCTTTGCGCGAGTCCGATGACGGGCAATTAATAAACAATCGCGCCGTTTCCACCCGTTTTGTAAGGTGCGCCGATAAAACCCACCGAGCCGACGTTAATTAACATAAAGCGTTCGTTTGTATTCCGCGAAGAGGCGATTTGCGCCACCGTTTTCCTGCCTATTTTCCGGCGCACGAAACATTTTTTTTCCCAGACAAATGAATAGTGTATTGTACAACGAGCGTATAATGATAGCTATTAATCACGAGAACGATGTTTACGGAACGAGCCGAAGGCGAGTGGAGCAAGTCGTTCGAGTGATTAATAGCCATTATATGCAAGTTATATACTATACTTTCTTCAGGACAATTTTATAATATGTGCATTATTTAATTTTATGGGCAGCATAAATGGGGTGCATTAAACACGGACGTGTTAAAAGTGGTTTTAAAACACGGGCGTGTTACATGTGGTTTTTAAACAGAGCTGGGACGAATCCTCGTAAAAAGGATTCGAATCACGAATACTCGAATAAAGGATTCGTAAGAGATAAATATTATTCGAATCAAAGATTCGAATCCTGTTTTTTCGAATCACGAATACAAATTCTTTAAGAATAAATTTGATTTTATTATGTTTTTGCAACCATTAATATACAGGGTGGGCCACGAATAACGCCCATTAAAAGTTTTTGGGGTTCCTGACAGAGGAAAAATTTGAAAAAATTCTACATTGCACGGCTGAATGCGACCACCTCATGGAAAATATTTCGACTTTCTATCACTTCCGGTTGTACCGGAAATGGCTACCAACTTTGTTATTTTAAATGGAACATCCTATATATTAATTTTTTTTTTCGATTCCCCGTTCAATTGTCTACCCTCTCATATGAATTTATGTCCACTTAACTCTTACAGTTTTTGATTTGTCAAATATTGACCTCAAATAGACGTTTTGAAAAATGCCTATAACTTCTAGTAGGGACAAGATAGACAGACGAGCGGCATCTTGAATTGTTACTTATAGATCCCTCTAGAATTAAAAAAATTGACATCTGTCAATTTTGACAGTAGGTATTTCAAAAATGTCAATATTTCAGTGCCCACTTAAAAACATCATAATTCAATGTTTTCAAATGGAATGACCAATATTTTATCTCATATGGTGATTGGCAAAACAATTTGCAACATAAAAGTATTATGTCTCCCTATATCTAGAGCAAGTAGTTTTTGAGTTATTTCGAAATTTCTTTCCTCCCAGAATGTTTGCACAATTGAATAATTCCTGTACAATTCATACATGCACCATACTAAGCTACTGTCAATATTCACTGAACCGAATCTAGAAAAAATCGTTTCCAACGTGTCAATATTTTTGAACACTTCGAGTAATATTATAATAAATAAGTGTAGCAATCGAGAAATTATGAATTTATTCGTCATATATGGCTAGTGCGACAGAATTGTTGTTTCAACGAAACTTATCCACACTTACAACTTACAAACAAAACAAAAGCAAGAAGATTGAAATAAAGTAATTTTCAAACGAATAATTAAATGCAAGAACAGAAAAAAAATATTATAACAATTGTTCGAAATGATGACCATTAACGTATAAGCACTGTGCAGCACGTGTTGCGACACCCTCTGTTGTTGCTCGCCTAATTTCTTCTGCACTTAATTCCGCGAATGCAGCTCGCACCCTTGCTTCCAATTCTTCTCGGGTATTGACGACAGTGGCATAAACTTTATTTTTTATACGACCCCAAAGAAAAAAGTCGAGTGGAGTAAGATCTGGAGATCTAGCGGGCCAGTTTCACGGACCTAACCTTCGAATCCATCTATCTTCGAACATATTCGTCAGTTGCTGCGATATTTCGTGTGTGCAATGAGCTGGGGCTTCATCGAGCTGATACCATGAACTTATCCTTAAATTCAAAGGAAGCTCATCCAAAAAATTCTCTACAAACTTTCTTAAGATTTGTAAATATCTACCACTATTTAATCTTTCGTGGTACAAATAAAAAGTAACACGCGTGTCCATCAAAAGGCAAAATACGTTGAAACTAAATTTGTGTTGGGACTTATGTACAAGCGTTGCATGTGGATTTTCAGTTGACCACATGTGATTGTTTTTTTTATTGAAAATACCTTCACGAGAGAAATTTGATTCGTCGGTCCAAATAATTTTTTTTAAAAAGTCATTGTCTTCTTGATATTTAACCAACAAAAACTCACAAAAATCAATCCTGTTCACTGCATCTTGAGGAAATAATTCTTGCACCAAATTAAATTTATAATTATGCATACGATATATTTTCAAAATTCTTCGCAGTGATGTTCTGCTTACTCCCAAATCCTCCTGGCAACTACGGGTGGATGCGCGTGGATGTGCTTGAAAATAAGCCAAAACATTCATTTGAACTTCCTCGTTCTGCGTTATTGGCTTTGGTTGATTTTTTTCTACGTTTAGTTTTCCAAATTGTACAAAATTTGACTCGTCTTCTAAATTTTCTTTTATCCATTGGCGGTAAGTGTGGGTAAGTTTTGTTGAAAATTCTGCAAGTTCACTCAACAATTCTGTCGCACTGACCATGTATGACGAATAAATTCATAATTTCTTGATTGGTATACTTATTCATTTTAATATTACTCGAACGGAGCGTTCAAAAATATTGACAGATTCGGTTCAGCGAATATTGACAGTAGCCTACTATGGTGCACGTGTGAATAGTACAGGAATTATTCAATTTTGCAAGCATTCTGGGAGGAAAGAAATTTCGAAATAACTCAAAAATTACTTGCTCTAGATACAGGGAGACATAATACTTTTATGTTGCAAATTGTCTTGCCAATCACCATATGAGATAAAATATTGGTCATTCCATTTGAAAACATTGAATTATGATGTTTTTAAGTGGGCACTGAAATATTGACATTTTTGAAATACCTATTGTCAAAATTGACAGATGTCAATTTTTTTTAATTCTAGAGGGATCTATAAGTAACAATTCAAGATGCCGCTCGACTGTCTATCTTGTCCCTACTAGAAGTTATAGGCATTTTTCAAAACGTCTATTTGAGGTCAAAATTTGACAAATAAATTTTTAACTCAAAAACTGTAAGAGTTAAGTGGACATAAATTCATATGAGAGAGTAGACAATTGAACGGGGAATCTAAAAAAAAATAATATATAGGATGTTCCATTTAAAATAACAAAGTTGGTAGCCATTTCCGGTACAACCGGAAGTGATAGAAAGTCGAAATATTTTCCATGAGGTGATCGCATTCAACCGTGCAATGTAGAATTTTTTCAAATTTTTCCTCTGTCAGGACTCCCGAAAACTTTTAATGGGCGTTATTCGTGGCCCACCCTGTATAAATATCGTTACCAGTTGTTTTAACAAAAATATTCAAAACCTAATTATTTATTATTAACACTGAACATCGTTGATAACAGACTAAATATCTGATTCCGTGTTACTCTGATTAAAGATGTTTTTGTGTGTTTCTGAACTTCACTTCAAATCAGTGTTTTATACGCGTGGCGCATGAAGTAAAATTTCGAGTTTAGAAATAAACATTTGGTTTGGTCGCTTCGCTTCGCTACGCGACCAAACCAAATTTTCAGGCTTTTCTAAACTCGAAATTTTACTTCATGCTTAACCTGGGAGTGGACACACTCGTTAGAAGTTTCAAATTAAACTATGAAAAAGAAATGCCCCAACATATCCATTCGGCAGGATATGAATGAAAAGTATATTGTACAATATAAACTTGCTTGATCCAATTTTAAATCTATCAAAGAAAATAAAATCTGTTTAGATACCACAGGTATTAAAGGCATTAAAGATATTAAAGGTTTTTAGGCAGATTCAATAATTTTGCAAACCGAGTTCAACATAATATATAAAATTACGAAAATGTTATTCGTGAAAATGCAAACAATGTCTTAATTAATAAGACAACTTAAGACGATAAATATCCATTGAAACAACTACTTCCCGTGCAAATACACCTGCGGATATTGAATTATACAATGAAATTTTTAAAATCTTATTTAACTTGATTTGTTACAACGCTCTATTAAAGTATATGTAACGTTTAGGTCAAACTAACAAATACAAATTAAAAACGAAAAGATAAATAACAAAAAATTAGAAGTGAAAGGACTTGGATTAAAACTAATGTCTTAGGCCATCTATAGACGCGTTTTGAGATTTATCTCTCTTCAGTATAGCTTTGCTTATGACGTTTTTAAAACGAGTTCAAAATTGTAAAAACAGATGGATATATAACATCTTTAATTAATATTGTTTCCGTTATTGATTTATCCTGGGTATTTCCAGAATTATATTTGTTCGTCATTAATTATTCTCAATTTGATGTTATTTAATCCCCATTCGATAGTTGTTTAAACTGTCAGCTGAGTTTGAAGTCCCAATTTGAAATTGCTTATTCCCGATTTGATATTGATTAGTCTTAATTTGAAGTTGAAATGGTTTAGTTGTTTTCATGAAATAACGGATTGTACAGTTTATACCATTTCCGAGAACAATAAGTTCTCGGAAATCTGACTTTCATATTCCTGCATCAAATCGGGGATTTATCCCAATTTGCTTCTACAATTAGTGTCGGTTTATTCGCGCAGTTTCAATGTTTATCAAAGGTATTTCATGAAATAACTAGATATTTCATTAAATAATGGATTACACTGTTTCCGAAAATAATAGATTCTCGGAAATCAGATTCCTCATCATGTTCCTGCGTTTATTCCGAGGATTTATCCCAATTTGCTTCTGCAATTAGTATCGGTTTAGTCTGGTAGTTTCAATGTTTATTGAAGGTTCAATGCAGGAACATAAACGTCCGATTTCTAAGGTTTTCGCAATCAGGATATACAGGGTGTTCTACCGAAACCGCACACTAAAAGTATATGAACTTCCAGCTAATGTATTGTAATGATTTTTTAATTGACACTGCATCAGTGAATTCATATTTGAATTCAAGAAAATAAGCTTACGCTTATTATAGTTTGCACACTTTAAACATAATATATAAAATTGTTGCCAAATCTAAACCGTTAAATGTCTAAAACTCTCATTTTCAAAATTACCAGAAATCACCAAATTTATATTTCTGTATTAAATAAATTGTTAGGTGGTTAGTTAGTTCCTAACCACCTAACAATTCATTTAATACAAAAATATAAATTTGATGATTTCTGGTATTTTTTAAAATGAGACTTTTAGACATTTAACGGTTTAGATTTGGCAATAAGCACATTAAAAAAGCCAGCTAGGTCACCCGACCGCTTGATTTCTTTTTATAGGGCATTTTAAAGGACATGGTTTACGTTGAATCAACAGATAACATGACAGACTTAATTAATAAGATTTATGCAAGTTATGTAGCAATTAGACACAGTTAAAGTTGTCGAAACTATAGTCATAATAGAAACCTCAGTTATACAAACAAAGTTTAAGTGTCTTATTTGTGTAAATAATGATGTATAACGAAGTAGAAGCCTCCACAGTTAACAGTTTATTAGACAAAGATCTCTTTTAGATGCATGTGATGCGTCTTTTCAGAAACGATTTAAAGTGTGTCTTTTTCAATTCGGTAAAAGGTTTGAATATATTATATAACTTTTGTTCAACAATTATGAAAAGAAATGTTAGCTATAATTGAGTTATATTTTTGTTATTATTAGTGTTTTGTAATTTTCAATGTATTTTAATAATTTTTATTGTTAGATATGCTAATGTTGAGAAGTTGTACTACTTTAAGCGTGTATATTAAAAGTTCTTGAAAATATAAAAATTGTTTATACCTTATAAATGGCCAATGCAATTTAAAATATGCATATGATAAAAATGTTAAGATGTTTTTGTCATATGCATATTGGTCGCGTCAAAAATACCGCGAATATTATAAATCAGTATCAATCAGTTTATCCAACCTAATAGGAGAAAGGATAGTCCTAGAAATAATATTGGGAAAGTGGATATGCAATTCTTCCTTATATGTACCAGACAACAAATCGAGTCTTACTGAGAAGGACAATGCATTGAAAACTGACATAATCTCTGCCATGAAGGCAATATTTGAAAATCAGTTTCAAACATTTTCCGTAGAGATCAAAGAACAAATAAATGTTTGTACTAATGCTATTGCTTGTCTGAATGACCGAATTAATAAACTTAAGGCTGAGAATATATCTCTGAAAATTGAATTTTAATCCATCAGGAAAAATACTTTTCAAGTACCAGAGATTGAGGATAGACTCAGGAGAACTACTAACGTCATGGTTCTTAACTTAAAGGAGTCTAATGACAAAAATGTTAACACTCGAGCCGAGGAAGACCTAAAAAAACTGAAAGGAGCTATTCAAAATAACAACTAAATTAACTAACTATCTGACGTATCTCTCTCAAGAGTTGGGGAAACAGGATCTCATGCTAGGCCGCTCAAACTTAGATTTTCATCCCAGAAAGAAGCTAGCATATTTTTAAAATCATGTCGGAACTTGAATCTAAAGGACATTAGTGTAGCACCGGATCGTACCCCTATGCAGAACCAACTTCTTAAGGATACTCGTCAACAGTTAATGGAAAGGCAAAATAACGGTGAACAGAACCTAACCATTAAGTACATCAAATGTGTCCCCACAATTATCACTAAAGTACGACACCCACAGAAAATATAATAACAGTATATTATCAGAACGTCCGAGGATTAAACAAAAAACTTAATTCATTTTATAATAATGTTAGTACTTATAATTTTGATTTAATCTTATTAACGGAGACATGGCTTACCCCCAATGTCTCCAATAGTGAATTGTTTGATAACAACTACAAAATATTTAGAGACGATAGGAACACAATTCTAACTGGCCGATCAAAGGGAGGGGGAGTACTTCCAGCATCCAAACAGTCAAATAATATAGAAATCATATCTACAAATTACATTAAATTACAAGTTCCTATTATAGATCTACTTTCTATATAGATCTAATTATATTTTTTAATAAAAATAAATTAATGAGCCTTGAAAAAAATATTGGAATACATCAATTTTAAAAATTTAGACTCCACTTTGAACCAGTGTTTTGTATCCGTGGCGCATGAAGTAAAATTTCGAGTTTAGAAAAGCCCCGTGAAAATTTGTCTCGGGTCGCTGCGCGACCCTCGACAAATTTTCTACGCGGGGCTTTTCTAAACTCGAAATTTTACTTCATGCTTAGTCTGGGAGTGGAAAACACTCGTTTCATCATTAGACATTATTTTTAGAGCTTATACTGCTAAAATCTCCAGTGTTTAAATCACATTCGAAGGTTACGTTTGTAAAATCCTGTTTGTTCACATCAATCTTTAAGGTTGTTGAATCCTGTTTGTTTAGATCAAATTTGAATTTCAAGATTGTTAAATCTTGTTCGTTTACATCAAATTTATAGGTTATGTTGGTTAATATATATATATTTTTTTCAATAATAACTTCATTACGAAATAATAGCCAACTTAAAATTTGTAAATGGCTGGCTGTAATTTTTTGTTTTCATTACATTAAACCTTATTTTTCTGAATGCAGTAACGCCCAATACGTTGTTTTTCAAAAATATTTTCGTCGAAAATAAATGAAAATAAATCTTCTATTTAAAATTATATTTTTTAAACATAAATTAGTGAGCCTTAAAAAAAATATTCAAATACATCAATTTTTAAAAGTCGGACTTCACTTTGAACAAGTGCTTTATACACGTGGCGCATGAAGTAAAATTTCGAGTTTAGAAAAGCCCCGTGAAAATTTGTCGAGGGTCGCTGCGCGACCCTCGACAAATTTTCTACGCGGGGCTTTTCTAAACTCGAAATTTTACTTCATGCTTAGTCTGGGAGTGGAAAACACTCGTTTCATCATTAGACATTATTTTTAGAGCTTATACTGCTAAAATCTCCAATGTTTAAATCACATTCGAAGGTTACGTTTGTAAAATCCTGTTTGTTCACATCAATCTTTAAGGTTATGATTGTTGAATCCTGTTTGTTTAGATCAAATTTGAATTTCAGGATTGTTAAATCTTGTTCGTTTACATCAAATTTATAGGTTAGGTTGGTTAATATTTTTTTTTTCAATAATAACTTTATTACGAAATAATAGCCAACTTAAAACTTGTAAATGGCTGTAATTTTTTGTTTTCATTACATTAAACCTTATTTTTCCGAATGCAGTAACGCCCAATATATTGTTTTTCAAAAATATTTTCGTCGAAAATAAATGAAAATAAATCTTCTATTTAAAATTATATTTTTTAAACATAAATTAGTGAGCCTTGAAAAAAATATTCGAATACATCAATTTTTAAAAGTCGGACTTTGAACCAGTGTTTTATACACGTGGCGCATGAAGTAAAATTTCGAGTTTAGAAAAGCCCCGTGAAAATTTGTCTCGGGTCGCTGCGCGACCCTCGACAAATTTTCTACGCGGGGCTTTTCTAAACTCGAAATTTTACTTCATGCTTATTCTGGGAGTGGAAAACACTCATTTCATTATTAGACATCATTTTTAGAACTTACACCGTTAAAAGCTCCAGTGTTAAAATCAAATTAAAAGGTTACGTTTGTAAAATTCGGTTTGTTCGAATCAATCCTTGAGGTTATGTTTGTTTAGATCAAATTCGGATTTTAGGATTGTTACAATTTGTTCGTTTACATCAAATTTGTAGGTTAGGTTAGTCAAATCTTGTTTGTTTACATCAAGTTTGTAGGTTACATTATTAAAATCTTATTTGTGTAAATCAAACTTGTAGTTTAGGTTAGTTAAATCCTGTTTATTTACAAAAAAATTGAGGGTTAGGATTGTTAGCATTAAATTTGGAGGTAAGATTAGTTAAATCTTGTTTATTTAGATACTTTATGTGGCATAGAATAAATAAGTAGTGCAAGTATTAAATTAATATTCTTTCGAAGAAATTAAGTATTTATTAAATATTAAAATTGCAATTAAAATAATAACAAACTGTGAATGTTTAATTAATTACTTAACGGAATACGCGGATTAAATAAAAGGACAATTGTCAAATGTTTCTTTTGTTGACATTACTTTACAATAAATTAAATTTGACAATATTTTTATTGAATACATAAATTGCATCTCTTTAAAACATCGTGTGTTCCATTTTCTTAAATTTTAAGGCACAGTACATTTATTGCCAAAAAATCATGTGAACAAGATTTGTATAATTATATGTTTGCATGATTTTTCTAATATTATATTATACAATCTAATAGACCAGTGGTGGGGAAACTTTTTTTAAGACGGGCCATTTGTAATAACCAGACAATCGTAGCGGGCCAAAGAATAATGCTTAATCGTAGGTAGGTAGTTTTTATGCGGGTCGTCACATTACGAAGTAAGAACGCGTTCAAACATTCTCACGACGGCACTCTTAAACGGGCCGGATTAAACCTTTCCGC
Source organism: Philonthus cognatus (assembly GCA_932526585.2). Lineage (NCBI taxonomy): Eukaryota > Metazoa > Arthropoda > Insecta > Coleoptera > Staphylinidae > Philonthus > Philonthus cognatus. Next base: position 79,952,880 of record OW052244.1, read on the forward strand.
GGGCCGGACTTGGCCCGCGGGCCGTAGTTTCCCCATCACTGTAATAGACCAATAAATTGATTAATTGATTGATTTATAAATGTATGTTTTGAGTTTACGTGAAGTGATTATTACATATAAAAATACTATTATTCCTTACTTCACTTTTTATTAAACTAAAAAATAAAATAAGAAATAACAGTCTTTTTATGTGTGATTGATTTATCATTATATTTTTCTGGCATAAATATAAAACTAAAATCAACATATCGGGCATAATTGGATTCTGAAAAAAAAAATTCCAATATAATAAAAGAAGAACAGTATATGCAGCCATTTAAAAATTTAAAGTTGACTATTTGGGTATAAAGTTAATTTAAAAGAATATATACAGGGTGTCTACGCTAAACCGTTCGTTAAAAGTTTACGGGGTTGCCATTGCACTAAAAATTTGAAAAAAAATCCTTGTCATACGGTTGAATCAGTTCTCCTCATGTGAAATATTTTCAACTTTATATCACTTCCGGTTCCACCGGAAGTAGCATCAAATTTATATAAATTTATAAACTTTTAACGAACGGTTTAGCGTAGACACCCTGTATAGTTACTGCCAATTTATAGTAATAAAATGGCCATTGACTTTGTTTTTCAGTTCATTAAAATCGGTCAATAAATAACCTAGTTATGACGGTCGACGACCTTTTTTATCGAACACACGGTATAAATATTTTATATTATTTCTTGTATGTTGCATAAAAGCTGTAATATTTCCAAAAACGTTGATGCATTTAATGTTTTTCTCGAAGGATTTTTTGGTATTAATTTTTGTGTATTATGGTTGATTCAAAGTAAGTTAATTTAAAAAAATATATTGTTACTGTCAATTTATAGTAATAAAACGGCGTTTGACTTTGTTTTGCAGTTCATTTAAATCGGCGAATAAATAACCGAGTTATGACGTTGGGCGTTTTTTTATCGAACACCCGCTATAAGTATTTTATATATTTCTTATAAATATCGAATCGGTACTAACTGGTTATATATCGTTTTAATTTATATTCCACCTGACGTGTCAACTTCTGATATAAAAACATTTTTTGAATTGCTGATTGACTTTGATTTTGGTAATAATTCTGTGCTTGTTGTAGGAGACTTTATTTTAACGTCATCTACTGGCAGTTTCTCTGAAAAAACTATAATTATCACTAATTTCTGTACATATCTAGGACTACATCAACACAATACTATTAAACACAGTGTCGGTAATATTTTAGATGTTGTTTACTTTAATAACGAATGTGATTTACTTAGAGAAGTTGATCCTCTGGTGCCTGAGGACTTATATCATCCGGCCCTTTCATTTGACCTAAAATGCACCACTGTGTTGTCTCCAATTAATATCAATGCTTGAAATAAAACACTTTTTCTCCTTTCTTCACAAGTTTATTTTATACCAGATGTACATTTCGGTCACCATGTGACCATTATCAATGGTTTGATACTCAGTATCAAACCATTGATAATGGTCACATGGTGACCGAAATGTACATCTGGTATAAAATGAACTTGTGAAGAAAGGAGAAAAAGTGTTTTATTTCAAGTTATTATCATCTTCACGTAACTCACCCAAACTCATTTAATATCAATGCTACTAAATTTAACTTCAAGAGAGGTGATTATAAGTCTCTTTATTCTCATTTATGCACTATCGATTGGAGTTATCATTCTAATTATGCTGATTCTAATCTTGCCCTTAATGAATTCTATAATGTTATAAATAGTTCGCTTACCAAGTTTATACCAGTATTCAAGTTAAAAGAAAAACGTCCATATCCTCCCTGGTTTGACTATGAAATATAACAGTTGATTAAAAAGAAAATCAAACTCAGGAAAACTGCTAGGGTTGACCCATCATCCTCAACAGAATTTAAAAGGGCGAGGGCTTTAGTTAAACAGCAAACACTTATTATACGCTGATGACTTAAAAATGTATGCAAACATTAATAAAGTTGGGGAGTGTCTTTATTTGCCAAATTCACTCAATATTATATCGAATTGGTGTATTAATAATAGGCTCAACTTGAATAGTGATAAGTGTAAGTTCATATCATTCACCAAAAAGTCTAAACCTATAGAGTTCTCATATAAGGTTACCAATACAATACAGTACAATGAAAAGGTTAATGTCTTCTAGGACTTAGGAGTCATTTTTGACGCCCATTTTACTTTCAATCCCCAAATACAGTCACTTATTGAGTCCTCGTACAAGTCGCTTGGTTTTATTCACCGAAATTCGTCTAACCTCAACAATCCTGCAACTTTGAAGGCTTTAATTAACGCTTATGTACGTTCGAAGTTGGGATATGCATCACTGGTAGGGTTCCCCCTGAGTCAGCAGCAAACAGCTTTTGTCTAACGTAAATTTCTTAAATTTCTCTATATGAAATCCGAGGGGTTCTACCCGTGCAGAGCATTTGATCAAAACTTATTGCTGAAGAAATTTAATGTTGAATCGCTGCAATGCCGTAGACGAAAAGCTTATATTACTTTTTTGTATAACCTCATGCATCACAAGATTAACTGCTTCTGTTTGTTGCAACTCGTAGGATTGCATGTTCCAGCTTTCAACAGTCGGCATAAGCCTACCTTCAGCATTAGTTCTTTCAAGACGAATTTTGGTTTGAAATCACCAATACATGTTATGAGTAATTTATTTAATAGTTTGTGATTTGTTTAACAGCCCTCTGAAATCAATCAAGTGTGTTATTGATTCGGAATGTATATTATAAACTATTATTTTGTACAACGTGCTATATTTTTATTGTGTAATTTTAAGTTTACGTTTTATCAATTTTTTATATTTGATATTTTGTATTTTTTATATGTTACCTTGTAATTAGGATTTGTTTCCTATGGGTAATAAATATATTATTATTATTATTATTAAATAGATTTATACGTGATTTTTTTTATATTTTGAGTAATTTTATTTTCTTGTTAATAATAATAATAATAATAACTTTATTTGCCCAACAGATAACCAATTACACGACAAAATTAAGTAGAATATATGTGTATAAAACGTTTAAAAAATTACAGCATTAAATAGTTTCAAATAAGTAAAGAAATAGAAAACAAATACATGTACAGGTTGTTGTGAAAGACTGGCTGCATTGTTTGATAACCCAATTTGAAACTCCTAACGAATGTTTACAATCCTAGGTTAAGCATGAAGTAAAATTGAGAGTTTAGAAAAGCCTGAAAATTTGGTTTGGTCGCGTAGCGCTCCGCGCTACGCGACCAAACCAAATTTTCAGGCTTTTCTAAACTCTCAATTTTACTTCATGCGTCACGCGTATAAAACACTGATTTAAATTGAAGTTCAAAATAATCTTCTTTAGTATTGTATTTTAAATCATTTGGATGTTGTTAAACTAAAATATGCAGTTTTATACGTTTAGATAGCGATCAATTTCCTCTCAAAATTGGCAGCGAATTCCTTGCATGGCAACAACGATCAATGTTTATTTAGAATGCCTGCTTCTTTAAACATTTGATAAGTTATTAAAGAGTCGTTCATTTACGTTGAAATTTTTCCTTAACAATAAAAATAAGGTGTTTTTTTTAACACTTGAGAAGCAATTATGGTATTTTTCATTCATGATTGAATTTTTCCTTTTCGATAAAAATTAAACAAAAGAATAGACGTAAAACAATCAATATGTTTTGTTGCACGTACGAATGAATCACGATGAAAATAATTATAGGTGTTTGTCTATTTAATATGTCTGTGCTGTGATGAAAATGAATGAGCTATTAATTCGTAATGTGAATCAGTTTATTTCGAAGTACAGTTTTTAAATGACACGGAGTTTTACACCTTATGAATAGAAAAATCTTTGATCGTATTTTAACGAGGGTAACCTAATCCTTATTTAAACATGAAGTAAATATTTAAGGCTTTTCTAAACTAGAAATTCTACTTCATGCGCCACGCAGTCATTTTATGTGAAATCTTCAACCGATTAATTAGAGTGAAATAAATTTAGTATGTACCAAATTTTATCAATTGTTTAAATGACGAGGAAAGTGCTATGATGGACTCATCATCACAATTCAACTACAAGAAGCTTTCACTGCACAGCAGAGATTTATGCTTGCTTTATATTTTCAAATTGTAGTCTTCATGGCAATGCAATTTTTCATTCGATTTCAAGTAAAGTTCGAATATACATAAATTTCACAATGTTTTAGTGTTTTATACGCGTGGCGCATGAAGTAAAATTTCGAGTTTAGAAAAGCCCAGAAAATTTTCACGGGGCTTTTCTAAACTCGAAATTTTACTTCATGCTTAGTCTGGGAGTGGAAAACACTCGTTTAAAGCTTTAAATTGAACTCTTTTAAAAATCAACGAATGTCAGGAAATTAACAGCTAAAATAATTAAGAAAAAGTAATGCGATTTTATAAAAATAATGACATTTTTCTTGTACAGTGTAAATCATTTCGAAAACATTTACTTTAATCAAGTGACTACGATATCTTTTGCCATTTTGACATCCGCAGTTGTTGTTTCAATTCCATGGCATGTCATTATTTTTATAAAATCACATTATTTTTTCTTAATTATTTTAACTTGGAGAAACGTTAAGTGATAAACGTTAACACGAATTAATTCAGAATTTTTCGTTCTACAAAAAAGGTAAATACATTTGGTTCTAAAATAAATAGGGGAGCCAAATTTGAACATTTCAAAATTTATATGGGATTTCCTATGTTGCGTCAAGTCAACACCCGGTATATACTAATAAAGACTGTTATTCCTTACTTCACATTTTATTTTTATCGTTAGATGTACATTTCGAGACACAAAGTGCTAATTATCAATAACAAACTGAATTCTTACAACTATTTGCGCGGTATATACAGCGTGTAATCGAACTAATGTACATCCTCTTAAGGGTGTATACACAAAATATTTTGACACCAATTGCAGCAAAAATAAAATCAGAAAAAAAATATTGGATTTTTCATAATTTTTCATGCATTTTTTACTTTTTGAGAACTTCTGGTTACCTGTGTTCATGATATTTTTCGTGGATGCGTAAGTTGTTGTATTTTTTATTTACTTTTACTACTGCGAGGCGCATAAATCACTTCGCATGCACAATCGAGACGTATAAATCACTTAGCACGCACTACACACACACACACTGTCTAGAATTACTAGATGAAACTGGGTCACGTATAAAAAAAATCACAATAACAACATAGACATAATTCTTCACAATCTGACCCACTTTTCTCTGGATGGTGTAATTCGATATCCAAATCGTTTAAAAACTACCAGTCTATGTGGAATCTCTCTTAAAATACGCAATGTGCGCGTATACCAGATACCACAAACATGTGGCCTATTATTATTATTTTTAATAATTATTTGTGAGCTATCTACTAAAGGTATGGTAATTTCAAATGCAGGTATTGTTTATTTAAACGCTGCCCCTTATGTGGTAGAGAGCCTGTACAGTAGTTCGTTTACACGCTGTATATCTAAAGGGATTTGGGGAAACCAATAAGTAATTAGCTGGGTGATACGGGGGCTAAGGGTTCGTCATGGTTTTCTGTGGGATTACATTCTCTGTGGGGTACTTTTTTGGTAATAAATCTAATAATGGATTATTTAAGGGACTAAGGTCAAAATTTAGCAAAACATTTTTATTTTTGTACATTTCAATTGATTTAAGCATATTTAATCTTCACGTAAACTCAAAAACATAGAGTTACCCGGTATATATATATTTACTATTAATAATAGAATACTGGTTGCCACAATTAAATAAATAAATGTCTATAATATCTTCGAAACTAATCGTATAATTGTAATTCTTCGTGGCAACTACATTTTTCAATTCAATTTTAAAAATATAAAATTTCAGCAATACTTCGAAAATCCATCATATAATATCTTAATCGTACAAAATAAGTATTAACAAATAGTTCCTGGAAAAGCAATTTCCTTTTTATTCGATTCTGCGGATTGCACAGAAGGAAGCAAGTTCAGTCACGGCCAGAGACCGAGATCTGACATCTCACTGATTGTGCTTGTTTTGAAAAAAATTGTAAAACCATAACTCACTGTCGTTTTCCGATTAATCGTGAAACGGCATTTCTTATAATTCGCAATCAATATTTGCAGCCATGTATAGCACTGGCCATGTGCCATAAACTGGCGTAGATGTACAACGATTTTAAGGACTGAGAAAGTTGAGAATATCGGCCTAAAATGTCATAATATTCTGGCTTATTTTATCTCAATTGTATGTGTAATTTTATTATTAAAGTTGGTTTATTTTGTCTCAATTATATGTGTAATTTTATTATTAAAGTTGGTTCTATAACAGTTTATTTATTAAACTATTTTTACATGATTTTAATTATGTTTAAATATGTAATTTTATAGCTTTAGTTGTACTATATTATGTATTTTTTAAATGGACTCTGTTGACTGAATAAATAAATAAATAAAAATAATTTCGGTATAATTTAAGCTTTTACAATTTATTCGTCAAATGTTCAATTTAAATTTATCCTGCAATAAAAAAGTCTATACCGGGTGTTGACTTGGCGGACGCAACATAGGAAATCCCATGAAAATTTTGAAATGTTCAAATTTTGGCTCCCCAATTTATTTTAGAAACAAGATGTATTTACCTTTTTTGTAGAGGGAAAAATTCTGAATTCATTCGTGTTATCGTTTATTACTTTACGTTTCTCTAAGTTAAAATATATATATATTATCATTTGCCTTTTACCTTTCGGTGTAGGCGTCTAAGTTAAAATAATTAAGAAAAAATAAAGTGATTTCATAAAAATAATGACATGCCATGGAATTGAAACAGCAACTGCGGAAGTCAAAATGGCAAGAGATATCGTAGTCACTTGATTAAAGTAAATGTTTTCGAAATGATTTACACTATACAAGAAAAATGTCATTATTTTTATAAAATCACATTACTGTTTCTTAATTATTTTGGCTGTAAATTTTCTGACATTTGTTGATTTTTAAAAGAGTTTAATTTGAAGCTTTAAACGAGTGTTTTCCACTCCCAGACTAAGCATGAAGTAAAATTTCGAGTTTAGAAAAGCCCCGAGAAAATTTGTCGAGGGTCGCGCAGCGACCCGAGACAAATTTTCTGGGCTTTTCTAAACTCGAAATTTTACTTCATGCGCCACGCGTATAAAACACAGATTTTAATTAAAGTTCGAATATACATAAATTTGACAATATTATAGTGTTTTATACGCGTGACGCATGAAGTAAAATTTCGAGTTTAGAAAAGCCCAGAAAATTTGTCTCGGGTCGCTGCGCGACCCTCGACAAATTTTCACAGGGCTTTTCTAAACTTGAAATTTTACTTCATGCTTAGTCTGGGAGTGGAAAACACTTGTTTAAAGCTTTAAATTAAACTTAAAAAAACAGGAAATATCCGCAATTGTTGTATCAATTCCGTGGTATGTAATTATTTTTATAAAATCACATTACTTTTTCTTAATTATTTTAACCCAGAGAAACGTAAAGTGTTAAGTGTGAGCATTAATAAATTTAGAATTTTTCCCTCTACAAAAAAGTGAAATACATTTTGTCTCTAAAATAAATAGGGAAGCCAATATTTGAACACTTAAAAATTAACATGCGATTTACTATATTGCGTCCGCCAAGTCAACACCCGGTATAACTTTTATCAAGATTTTGATTTTAAAATTGAAGACGCTACAATTACGGAAACAGCAAAATACGTTTCTAATTGATTGTTTAACGATGGTTTCCACTGCCAGATTAAGCATGAAGTAAAATTTCGAGTTCAGAAAAGCCTGAAAATTTGGATTCGCGAGCGAAGCAAGTGGCGCCCCGGCAAATCCAAATTTTCAGGCCTTCTAAACTCGAAATTTTTCCTTCGTACACCACGTGTCTAAAACACTGATTTAATGTGAAATTCAAAATATACAACTGAAACAAAAAAACCCAAAATTTTGCTCTTATGTTTAATCAAGAAGTGGAAACACTCGTCAGCAGCTTCAAATTCACCTTAATAATAATAATAATAATGTTTATTGCCCAACAGGAAACAAATTCCCAATTATAAGACAATTTAGTGTTAAGAAGCTTTAAAACTATAAACAAAAATAACAACATTACATTTTGTAATTAATAAAATTCTAACAAGGTTGCTAATGGATGAAAAAATACGTCACACGTTGGTGCAAGTTGATTAAACATATTGCAGTTCACATGAATAGGAGATTTTAATCCAAAATTACTTCCATCATAATTCATATTAAATGTAGTCTTATATCTACTGTTTTAAGGTGGAATATGTAAGCCAACTAGCTGTAAAATATCAGGGCTGTCAATACGACGCATATCCTTCTTACGTAAGAACGTGATGCCTAGTCTGTGACATCGTCATTCAAGAGATTGGACATTAAATTGTCAAGCAATAGTGAATGATCGCAGCCTCTATCAGGGTAAAGTCCAGGTTAAACAGGTTAAAAAAAACAATGCATCCAAATTTACAGAGATATATACGAATACGACTTTTACCAATATTTTGGTAAATTAAATAAAGCTATTGTTTCCTTAGCCAATTTACAATTCCTACATAATATTTGGCAATATTCAATAAATAAAAGATATAAACATGTTTTGTTTTCAAAAAGTTAGAATTAAATTTCATCATAATTAGAGATTCGAGGAAATTCTATTAATCACAAATGCCAGAAAGTTGGGAGGGTACATTGGGTAGATGATTTTTAATTTGTGATTCACTGCCCTTCTTTGCACAAGCAGTAAATTCTGTACAAAGAATTTTAAACTGTCATCATAGAATTCCCAGTACACATATTATTAAACCCGCCTAATTCAATATTTTAACAAAAAACTAGAGAAATGAATCTTTAATTATTTTCTCACTCAACCCGTAGTGAAAATGAATAGTTAATATTTAGAGAAATAGAAATAGTTATAAACGCTTTGAGCCAAGAATGAAGAAAACATGACATTTTAATTTGAACAATCAATAGGTACGAATGAAGAAAACATGACATTTTAATTTGAGCAATCAATAGGTAGGTCGCTCGTATATCAAATACACACGCAACAATTAAATTATATTTTAATTAATCGCAATTTTTTATTATTAAAAAAGCAAGTGATTGAAGCATAATTAGATCCTAAGGACGGTTGCACACCAGCGGAAGAGGCAACCCTTGGTAGTCTCGCTTTAATTAAAAACGAATCATAGTATGGACTTCACATAATCACGCACGCGTTGTGCATATTTAGCAGAAATCCAGTTTACACTTGAAACCAGCATAAATATCTGGTATAGCTTGATCATTGAGTAAACAAGTTTGATTTGAGTCTATTTTCCGACTGCTCGTATCGCTGTAATCTGGGTCATGCTGAGATTTATATTAAGAGTGTTACACACTAGAGACAGAAGAAAGTCAAAGCACAACGAGGCAAGTCGAGATAGAATGAATCAAAGTCAATATAATAATTTCATCAAAAACAACAGTTAGGAGTTTACTGCCAACTGTTGGGGAATTCTCTGATGGCCGGACTGTTAATCGTGAACGTGTTTTGGATTTTTACAATCGTACGAAATAGACTGGCCGGAGTACTGTTCATTAGATACCAACATACATCACAAACAAGTCCAAACATCACTTTTAGTAAAGAACACACTTGGTTAAGATTTCACTGTTTATTGATTGACACTGCAACAATTGTTTCACCACACAGTGGCTTTATCAGGCAGATGAATAAGTGTCAATCAATAAACAGTCAAATCTTAACCAAGTGTGTTATTTACTAAAAGTGTTGATATGGAAAGTAATAACCTCAACTATTAAATTAAGTCCAAACATGTTGAATGTTGAACATGGGCCGGGCCCATTATGAGGCAAGTTGAGGTAATGTGAGAGAAGTCGAGATAATATAAGGCAAGTCGAGATAATATAAGGCAAGTCGAGATAATATGAGGCAAGTCTAAGCAGAATGTTATCTATATTAAGGCAGGATCGGGCCCCGGATTTCGCATTAGGCCTGATCCTAGGGCGCCAAGAATAGGGTGCGCCAACTTTTTAGCAGATTTTCTGGCTGTTTTAAGAAGTGTCCTAAGAGATTGAAAATATATTGTGATGTTTTTACCTTTGTACCCTATGTTTTTACTTACTATTTATTTTTAATTGTCATCATGCATGGGTCAATCCATTAGTAATCACCCAAACCACGTTACTCAATATTTTTGTTTTTTTAAATTTGTTAACAGTAATTTTCCTATAGGAGTTCCTAGGTGAGTTCAAAAGTATAGTAAAAAAAATGCTAGGCTCATCCTTTTTTTAGCGGATATTTTAAGTTTGCTTCGGAACCTTTTTTTGCCGAAAACAAGTTTTACGTAAATGTATCTAACTCTATTAATTTTATAGATATGAAGACAAAATAAAAAGCAAAATTATCAGAACGATGCTCTAGATTTTCTGTCCTTACATAATATTACCTAAGTAGTTAGGAAAGTGCACAAAAAAATAAATTGAGAATTAACCTAAAACGGGACCTTCAGCGCTACAAAATTATTAGAAGGACGAAACACGCACCTTTAATTTGTTTCTTGCATGGATTTATTATAGGACTACTTGCGGTAGAAGTTTAAAGCTTAAGAAAAATTGTATTTTGGCAATATTTAATGTTGAATATCTCAAAAGGGACTGAGTGAAAAATTATAAAATAAATAACTCCTCTTTATGAAATAAACATATAATAAACATTTGGAGACTGAGACTCAACTGGTTCCAGAGTTATAGTGCATCAAAGTTGGCCAAAAATTGCGTTATACGCACACAAAATTTAACTGTAATTAACGGTAAGAATCCTCTTTAAACACAAAATTTTATTAAAACTAAGTGTGTTACAGATATAAAGTTCGATATATATATTTTATCAGTTAGCATGACAAATTTATAATTTCCTCAAAGTATTGTAGATTGTCGAACTTTCAGTGCATGTTTGTTTTATGTTGTGCGTTCTGCCCGAAAACGTTGTTAGTTCTGTAGGGGTAATCTTTCTCACAACTTTACTTACTGGAACCCAAACCATTTCCTTTTTGGATATGTGGAAGGCAGTTTTTATTAGAGTTATCTGAAAACACATCGTTTACAAATGCCTCTAGAATAATGAAAACGTCGCTTTTTCAAGCCACCGCACGGAAAACGTTTGTTTGTGCGCCTTTCCGTGCGCTTCCCATATGTTTCCATAGCAACGATGAATTTGGTATAATTTCGAGTTTAGAAAAGCCCAGAAAACTTTAAGATTTAAACCACTCCCAGACTAAGCATGAAGTAAAATTTCAAGTTTAGAAAAGCCCCGTGAAAATTTGTCGAGGGTCGCGCAGCGACCCGAGACAAATTTTCTGGGGTTTTCTAAACTCGAAATTTTACTTCATGCGCCACGCGTATAAAACACTGAATTCAAGTGTGGTTCAAATATACATAAATACACAATATTTTTGTTTTGTACGCGTGGCGCATGAAGTAAAATTTCGAGTTTAGAAAAGCCCAGAAAATTTGTCTCGGGTCGCTGCGCGTCCCTCGACAAATTTTCACGGGGCTTTTCTAAACTCGAAATTTTACTTCATGCTTAGTCTGGGAGTGGAAAACACTCGTTTAAAGCTTCAAATTGAACTCTTTTAAAAATCAACGAATGTCAGAAAAATTACAGCTAAAATAATAAAAAAAAAGTGATTTTATAAAAATAATGACATACCATGGAATTGATACAACAATTGCGCATATTCCCTGTTTATATTGTAAGTTCAATTTAAAGCTTTAAACAAGTGTTTTCCACTCCCAGACTAAGCATGAAGTAAAATTTCGAGTTTAGAAAAGCCCCGTGAAAATTTGTCGAGGGTCGCGCAGCGACCCGAGACAAATTTTCTGGGCTTTTCTAAACTCGAAATTTTACTTCATGCGCCACGCGTACAAAACAAAAATATTGTGTATTTATGTATATTTGAACCACACTTGAATTCAGTGTTTTATACACGTGGCGCATGAAGTAAAATTTCGAGTTTAGAAAAGCCCAGAAAATTTGTCTCGGGTCGCTGCGCGACCCTCGACAAATTTTCACGGGGCTTTTCTAAACTCGAAATTTTACTTCATGCTTAGTCTGGGAGTGGAAAACACTCGTTTAAAGCTTCAAATTCAACTCTTTTAATAATTAACGAATTTCAGAAAATTTACAGCTAAAATAATTAAGAAAAATTAATATGATTTTATAAAATTAATGACATACCATGGAATTAATACAACAATTGCGCATATTTATTCTTTAAGTTTAATTTAGAGCTTTAAAAAAGTGTTTTCCACTCCCAGACTAAGCATGAAGTAAAATTTCGAGTTTAGAAAAGCCCCGTGAAAATTTGTCGAGGGTCGCGCAGCGACCCGAGACAAATTTTCTGGGCTTTTCTAAACTCGAAATTTTACTTCATGCGCCACGCGTACAAAACAAAAATATTGTGTATTTATGTATATTTGAACCACACTTGAATTCAGTGTTTTATACGCGTGGCGCATGAAGTAAAATTTCGAGTTTAGAAAAGCCCAGAAAATTTGTCTCGGGTCGCTGTGCGACCCTCGACAAATTTTCACGGGGCTTTTCTAAACTCGAAATTTTACTTCATGCTTAGTCTGGGAGTGGAAAACACTCGTTTAAAGCTTCAAATTCAACTCTTTTAATAATTAACGAATTTCAGAAAATTTACAGCTAAAATAATTAAGAAAAATTAATCTGATTTTATAAAATTAATGACATACCATGGAATTAATACAACAATTGCGCTAATTTATTCTTTAAGTTTGATTTAAGCTTTAAAAAAGTGTTTCCACTCCCAGGCTAAGCATGAAGTAAAATTTTGAGTTTAGAAAAGCCCCGTGAAAATTTGTCGCGGGTCGCGCGGCGACCCGAGACAAATTTTCTGGGCTTCTCTAAACTCGAAATTTTACTTCATGCGCCACGCGTATATAACACAGATTTTAAGTAAAGTTCGAATATACATAAATTTGACAATATTACAGTGTTTTATACGCGTGGCGCATGAAGTAAAATTTCGAGTTTAGAAAAGCCCGAAAATTTGTCTCGGGTCGCTGCGCGACCCTCGACAAATTTTCTCGGGGCTTTTCTAAACTCGAAATTTTACTTCATGCTTAGTCTGGGAGTGGAAAACACTCGTTTAAAGCTTTTGATTTTAATTATTTTTTGCTAAATCAATAGTATTTTTATGCCCTTTAAAATGAGGTACCACGCGACTGAGGGTTTCATTTAAAATTATAAAGTTTGGGTTGGCTGGGGGTGAGAGGGTGAAAGTTAGAATTCAAAAGCCAGTGTTTTTCAAGTCCCCCCTTAAATGTAGATGATATTTCGGATGATATATTAACCGAAGCGGCACAAGTAAACTTAAAATTACTGCTAGTAAAATCCAGATATAGACACGAACACAGGCGGAATGGGAATGGGATATTACTGGTTTGGAAATAAAAAAATAATTCAAGTTTTTAGATATGTATAAAGTTTTCAGATAAGTATAATAAAAAATAGCGTTCAGTACACGTCCAGAAATGGATATTTCCGTGCTTGCTTGACTTCCCGTGTTCGGCTACGCCTCACACGGGAAATGTTACGCGCGCAAGGAAAAATCCCTTTTTGTAGACTCCTAATGAAATATACTATTTTGGACCAGGTGGATGGAAAAAATGAACTAATACATCGGTATTTTGATCGCACTTGTATTTGACTATCCCAGCTTCCACTGATCTTCGTAAATACACTTGAAGTTTTATGCTCATCAAATTCTTTACATGTTGATGTGGTGTAACATCTGATTTATTTATTATTTATAGGAACGAATCAATGATACCCTCCTGTTACTGTCGCAGGCAAGCAAATTTCAAATCTTTTTGTTAGTTTAGCTTCAGTTTGTTTAATTTGTTTGGCAGAGTATTTTATTCCGGTTATTTTTTTATTGCAGTATTTGACCATGTCTTTTGTAGTTGGTCATAGTAAGGTCTTTGCATGCTGGTTCTATCTACTTCCCTTTTAGTTGTACCACCTGTAACACCACAAGAGTTCTTTCTATGCGATGCAGCATAGAAATTCCATTTAGCTTTCAAGCCAAAATCATTCTCATGTTGGCACAAGTTAATAAAGTTTTTCTTATTTTTGTATTGGCTGCTGGCACCATCACTGAAGTACATCATCTTCCTGACTTCTTGACGGTATAACATCTGTCACTTCATTGATAATATGCTTTCGAAATGCATACATGTATAAATGTAGAGGTGTCATGACTAAGATTTAAAAAATATAACATTTTACAGTTTATTTTCTTAATAATGCTACCTTATTTTCGGTTCATTTAGGCCACATGTTTTGTGCAAATTTCTATTGCCTGAATTGGATTTATTAAATTGCATAAACATATTGTTACTGTTAAATATTAGAAAAATGGGTTCTTACCATTAATTACCGTTAAATTTTGTGTGCGTATAACGCATTTTTTGGCCAAATTTGATGCACTGAAACTCGGGAACTAGTTGAGTCTGAGTCACCAAGTTTGTATCATATGTTTATGTTATAAAGAGGTGTTATCTGTATTAATTTCATAATTTTTCACTCAGTCCCTTTTGAGATAATCTACTTTAAAAATTGCCAAAATACGATTTTTGGTATTCTTGAAAAATTATACAAAAAAAGGACAAAGTTCTTAAGCTTTAAACTTCTACAGCAAAAAGTCCCATATTAAATCTATGCAAGAAAAACAATTAAAGGTGAGTCGTTTTTCCTTCTAATAATTTTGCAGCACTAAAACTCCCGTTTCAAGTTAATTTTAAATTTATAGTTGTAAATTTTTTCTGCACTTTCCTAACTACTTATAAAATATTATGTAAGGACACAAAATCTAAAGCATTATTCTGATAATTTGGTTTT
The DNA here is from genome assembly GCA_932526585.2 of Philonthus cognatus. Lineage (NCBI taxonomy): Eukaryota > Metazoa > Arthropoda > Insecta > Coleoptera > Staphylinidae > Philonthus > Philonthus cognatus. The sequence continues at coordinate 79,967,903 of OW052244.1, forward strand.
TATTTTGTCTTGATATCTATAAAATTAATGTAGTTACGTACATTTACATAAAACTTTTTTTCGGCCGAAAAACGGTTAGGAAGCAAACTTAAAATGTCCGCCAAAAAAGCCTGAAAATTTTTCTTGCTAAAGTTTTGAACTCACCTAGTATTGGAGAGTAACTGGTAAAAAAATTAGGAAAATCAAAAATGTTGAGCAACAATTTTTACTCTATTTGTGTGATTTCAAATGAATATACAGAGAGTTTTATGTAACACCCAACATTTTCATAAAGAGAATTTTTCTTTTAAGTATACATATGCATACGTCGTACATTCGCCGACGCTCGATTTGTCAAAAGAATTTGGTTTGAAGCTTTAAACGAGTGTTTTCCACACCCAGGCTTAGCATGAAGTAAAATTTCGAGTTTAGAAAAACCTGAAAATTTGGTTTGGTCGCGTAGCGCGAAGCGCGGAGCGGCCAAACCAAATTTTCAGGCTTTTCTAAACTCGAAATTTTACTTCATGCGCCACCATTACAAAACACTGATATATTACCAAGTTTAAAACACACCGCTACACTTTACATTGAATCAGTGTTGTGTACCGGTGGCGCATGAAGTAAAATTTCGAGTTTAGAAAAGCCTGAATATTTGGTTTGGCCGCTCCGCGCTACGCGACCAAACCAAATTTTTAGGCTTTTCTAAACTCGAAATTTTACTGCATGCTTAGCCTGGGAGTGGCAAACACTCGTTTAAAGCTTAAAATTAAATTCTTGTATGTATATTTAAAAGAAAAATTCTCTTTATGAAAATGTTCGGTGTTACATAAAACTCTCTGTATATGTATTTGTGAGTTATGTGAAGATTGTTATAATAGTAATAAAAAGCGGTTAAATTCCTATCTTCACTGTTTTTATTTGAGAACAATATGTACATTTCGGACACTAAGTGTCCATTATCAATAGTTAACTAACAAAAATTACGAGGTGGTTGTTAGTTAACTATTGATAATGAACACTTAGTGTCCGAAATCTACATATAGTACTTAAATAAAAACAGTGAAGAAAGGAATTTAACCGCTTTTTATTACTATTTTTATTACTATGATTTCAAATGAATTGACCCGCATGTGTTATATTTTTTAATTGTGTTTTATATTTTATAGTTTTAATTATATTTTAATGTGTTAAATTTATATTACTAGATGTAACAAATGGACTCGGTTAACTGAAAAAATAACTTTTGAACTTTAGTTGAAATCAGTGTTTAATAAGCGTGACGCATGAAGTAAAGTGTCGAGTTTAGAAAAGCCTGAACATTTGGATTCAAGCGCTTCGCTTCGCTCCGCGCCTGAATCCAAATGTGCAGGTTTTTCTAAACCCGAAATTTTTCGTTATGCTTAATCAAAGATAGTAAGACACTTGTTAGAATTATACTTAAATGAAAACAGATTCATTCCGTATTAGTGATTTACTTTAATTCACCAATATATCGGACTTGGTAAAAAATAATAATACGTAAAATTATAATTGTCGAAAACTGTAACAACTAGCACAAAAATGCTAAAGGTTGGGTGCATTGTCTAAAAATCTCATATCTGTAAATATTTAATAACGGTCACAAAAGTTTTATCAGTTTTAGAGTTATTGATAATCATTTTTTGACATCATAAATGATAATTATGTTAGATTAGATGTCACATCATGAGTTTGATTAACTTTGTTAATTTAAATAATACAAAAAATCAAACGAAATACTGTAATTTGACTATATTGACTATACTAAAAATTCTAACTACATATTGACTGTCTATATCTTGACAATTTTTACCGCAATTCTGTTCTTTGACTATACTGAAAATACTAACTACATATTTATTTCCCAACATAAAACGGACGAGCAGACTCGAACGAAACTATACAATAATTTAGAGCTTTTTACCTACCAATTAAATGCCCACTTGACGATTTTAATGCTCCACCCGTTCTTACAAAAAAATGTATTCTACCCTAATTTCAAGTAACTCGAAAACGGACAAGCAGATTGCAACGAAACTATACAATAATTTACTGCTTCATACCCACTAATTAAGTGCCCCGTTGGCAATTTTAGTGCTCCACCCTTTACTTAGAAAAAAATATATTTTCTATTCAAATTTCATGTAACTCGAAAATAAACAAACAGACTGCAACGAACCTTTACAATGTAACTCAAAAACGGACTACAGACTGCAACGAAACTATTCAATATTTCCGCTCCCAGACTAAGCATGAAGTAAAATTTCGAGTTTAGAAAAGCCCCGTGAAAATTTGTCGAGGGTCGCGCAGCGACCCGAGACAAATTTTCATGGGGCTTTTCTAAACTCGAAATTTTACTTCATGCGCCACGCATATAAAACACTGATTCCAAGTGAGGTTAAAATATACATTAAGTTCACAATATTTTAGTGTTTTATACGAGTGGCGCATGAAGTAAAATTTCGAGTTTAGAAAAGCCCCGTGAAAATTTGTCGAGGGTCGCGCAGCGAGACAAATTTTGTGGGCTTTTCTAAACTCGAAATTTTACTTTATGCGCCACGCATATAAAACACTGATTCCAAGTGAGGTTAAAATATATATTAGGTTCACAATATTTTAGTGTTTTATACGCGTGGCGCATGAAGTAAAATTTCGAGTTTAGAAAAGCCCCGTGAAAATGCGCCACCATTACAAAACACTGACATATTACCAAGTTTAAAACACACCGCTACACTTTACATTGAATCAGTGTTGTGTACCGGTGGCGCATGAAGTAAAATGTCGAGTTTAGAAAAGCCTGAATATTTGGTTTGGCCGCTACGCGACCAAACCAAATTTTCAGGCTTTTCTAAACTCGAAATTTTACTTCATGCTAAGTCTGGGAGTGGCAAACACTCGTTTAAAGCTTAAAATTAAATTCTTTTATGTATATTTAAAAGAAAAATTCTCTTTATCAAAATGTTCGGTGTTACATAAAACTCTCTGTATATGTATTTGTGAGTTATGTGAAGATTGTTATAATAGTAATAAAAAGCGGTTAAATTCCTTTCTTCACTGTTTTTATTTGAGAACAATATGTACATTTCGGACACTAAGTGTCCGTTATCAATAGTTAACTAACAAAAATTACGAGGTGGTTGTTAGTTAACTATTGATAATGAACACTTAGTGTCCGAAATGTACATATAGTACTTAAATAAAAACAGTGATGATTCCTTTCACTCTTTTTATTACTATTTTTATTACCATGATTTCAAATGAATTGACCCGCATATGTTATATTTTTTAATTGTGTTTTATATTTATAGTTTTAATTATATTTTAATATATTAAATTTATATTACTATTTGTATCAAATGGACTCGGCTAACTGAATAAATAAAAGAAGAAATATAGGTTTTGAACTTCAGCTGAAATCAGTGTTTAATACGCGTGGCACATGAAGTAAAATTTCGAGTTTAGAAAAGTATGAAGATTTGATTCGAGCGCTTCGCTTCGCTCCGCGCCTGAATACAAATGTTTAAGCATTTCTAAACTCAAAATTTTACTTCATGCTTAATGAAGGATAGTAAGACACTCGTTAGAATTATACTTAAATGAAAACATTCCGTATTAGTCTTACTTTAATTCACCAATATATTGGACTTGGTAAAAAAATATAATACGTAAAATTATAATTGTCGAAAACTGTTGTGCTAGTTGTACAAAAATGTTCAAGGTTGGGTGCATTGTCTAAAAACCTCATATCTGTAAATATTTAATACCGGTCACAAAAGTTTTATCAGTATCAGAGTTATTGATAATCATTTTAGACATTATAAATGATAATTGGGTTAGCTTAGATGTCACATCCTATGCTTGATTAACTTTGTTAATTTAAATAATACAAAAAAATCAAACGAAATACTGTAATTTCACTATATTGACTATACTAAAAATTCTAACTACATATTGACTGTCTATATCTTGACAATTTTTACCGCAATTCTGTTCTTTGACTATACTGAAAATACTAACTACATATTTATTTCCCAACATAAAACAGACGAGCAGACTCGAACGAAACTATACGATAATTTAGGGCACCTTACCTACTAATTAGGTGCTTTATTGGCGATTTTAGTGTTTCACAATTTACTTAGAAACAAAATATTTTCCACCCCAATCTCATGTAACTCAAAAACGAAGGAGCAGACTGTAATGAAACTAAACAATAATTTAGGGCTTTTTACCTACCAATTAAGTGCCCACTTGATGATTTTAATGCTCCATACATTTGTTTTTGTAAGAAAGGGTTCTTACAAAAAAAAATGTATTCTACCCTAATTTCAAGTAACTCGAAAACGGACCAGCAGTTTGCAACGAAACTATACAATAATTTACTGCTCCATACCCACTAATTAAGTGCCCGCGATTTTAGTGCTCCACCCTTTACTTAGAAAAAAATATATTTTCTATTTAAATTTCATGTAACTCGAAAATAAACAAACAGACTGCAACGAACCTTTACAATAATTTAGGGCTTCTTACCCACTAATTAAGTGCCCCCTTGACGATTTTAGTGCTCCACGCTTTACTTAGATCACAATTATTTTCTAGCTTAATTTCATGTAACTCGAAAACGGACTACAGACTGCAACGAAACTGTTCAATAATTTAGGGCTCTTCACATACTTATTAAGTGCTACTCAAGTTGTCTTACAGCTTCATTGTCTACAGTTCTGACACGAATTGTTTTTAGACTCGTTGTTTTTTTAAAGAGTTCAATTTGAAGCTTTAAACGAGTGTTTTCCACTCCCAGACTAAGCATGAAGTAACATTTCGAGTTTAGAAAAGCCCCGTGAAAATTTGTCGAGGGTCGCGCAGCGACCCGAGACAAATTTTCTGGGCTTTTCTAAACTCGAAATTTTTATTCATGCGCCACGCATATAACACACTGATTCCAAGTGAGGTTCAAATATACATTAAGTTCACAATATTTTAGTGTTTTATACGCGTGGCGCATGAAGTAAAATTTCGAGTTTAGAAAAGCCCCGTGAAAATTTGTCTCGGGTCGCTACGCGACCCTCGACAAATTTTCTACGCGGGGCTTTTCTAAACTCGAAATTTTACTTCATGCTTAGTCTGGGAGTGGAAAACACTCGTTTAAAGCTTCCAATTGACCTCTTTAAAAAAAAAACAACGAATAACTAATAATTTAACGAAAATAAGCTGAATTTGGAATACGTATACTTTAAAGAAAAACTCCCTGTACATCAAAGAAATGTCATTTGATTGTGCGGTAAGCAATCAACACGTAATGTACTTGTCAAAGCTATTACGTGATGTGTACGTAATGTCAATCATACTTGTCGAGATGACAGTGTGGTATGATGCGGTCACTAGATAGGGCGTAGGAGAAAATCATAAAATACACAATGTATGAAGATCTCGGTTATTTGAAGAGATAGAGTCGATTAAATTGAGGCAAAGTTTTTTATTTTAGGGGCCAATAATAATCTAAAAACAAATTTAAAATATCTTTCATTTTTGAGATATTGGCAAACAATTATTTTATTTTTCTTCTCAAAAACTATTAAATCTAGACATTTACAACGTTGACATTATAAAGGCACTTTTAAATAAAGAATCTTGTAGCATATTTTATTTTAACATAACTCATCGGATCAGTACTTATTTGTGCCATGCAACCAAAACCTAGGGTTGTATGACACAAATAAGTACTGATGAGACGATTTGTCCAGGAACTATAGCCAACTTTTGTTTATAAAGGGTAGAACACTAAAATAGCCAAACAGGCACCTAATTAGTAGACAAGGAGACCTAAATTATTGTATAGTTTCGTTGCAGTCTGCTCGTCCGTTTTTGAGTTACATAAAATTAGGGTAGAAAATATTTTATTTCTAAGTAAAGGATGGTGCACTAAATTTCTTAGGTATCTATATCATGTAAAATATCGTCAATACAGATTTGACATACCCTACAATGACCTACTTGCTGAATTTGATTTAATTTCTATCCACAACAGAATTTTACTTATAAATATTTGTTTTCTTTATAAACTCGTGAATAATATGATTGACGACATACAGTATTTGAATCGTTTTAAATTTAACATTCCTAGGGTGTGTTCTAGATTTTGTAAAACTTTTGTGTATGCTACTCCAACTAATAATTATTATGCAAACTCACCTATTATAAGATTATCTCGACTTTATAATCATTACGCATACAATCTCGACATATTCACTTCAACATTCAAAGTGTTTAAGCATAATGTTAGTGATTCTATAAAATTATTATCTATGTTACCTTAGTTTATGAGTTAATTTTTAATATTGTTTATTTCTTTATGGTTTTATGTATTTCTGTTCTGCATGCATCTTTTGTTATATATTTATATAAGTTATATTGTATTTAATTTGTAATAATGATATAGCCCTGTTATTGGACTTTACAGTCTGTTGGGTTATTACCAAATAAATAAATAAATAAATAAAATCGCTAATAGGGCAATTAATTAGCCCTTAATTATGTGGTACAGAAAGAGGGTTTTAATCCTTGGTTTGTGAATGTTGCCTTGCCAGCTTAATATTAAGGTAGCAATGTTGAGATTTACACCGTAAAGAGTGGAGCACTAAATTATTAATAGCGCACTGAATTTGCACTTAATTCTGGTATAGGTTTGAGTGCTTTCTGTCCATTTGGACCTGCTATCTTGACAGGTTAAGAAAACACTCGAACCGCCACTGATTTGATCAGCTGTTATTTATTAGATTAGTAATTTACAATTAGTACAATCGAATGGATAGCTTAATCGAAACGAGTTTGTGTATGGCATTGTATAGATAAGCGCAAAAACAAAATAATAAACAAAAAAGCACTTACGGCCTTTATCAGTGGACAGTTTCATTTTATCCAGCTCAGGTGAATCCCTGTCGTTGTAAACAAGCACACCGGCCGCGTTGCTCTTGTACGCGTTCTCCACCTTGACCTCGAAATTGCACTTGCCGCGTTTGATGAGGGCGATCCACGGTTCACCGGGAAGCGGCAGGGCCCTGTTTCCCCGCGAACTGCGTAAGGGCAGGTGACACCCCGAGTGGTCGTTGGGGTCGGCCTCGGCGCTGACGTGCACTATGACCCCGTAAGCGGGCCCTATGTAGCCGCCCCCGTAACGACCGACCTCAGTCCTGTCCCATTTCCACCCGTTGTCGTCCTCGCGAGACACGTTTATAAAAGCCGAGGTGAAGGTGTCGCCTCTGTCCTCGGGGACGATGTGGAACGGAGCGCCCGAGGCCCAGTCTTCAGGGGTGGGCGACCCCAGCACGCCGAAGACAAAGGCTTGGAATACCGTCAGAGCGGTCATCACTCTGTTACTGCTCCCAGCACCCAGCAGCATAGCTCATCAATAAATAAAAAAAAAACTTAAAACCCACTGCGACACTGCGTCAACATCAAATCAAAAGCGGGCTTCCACTTCCACTCCTCTTCAAAATCCTCCCCTTCAAAACTGAAAATAATTAAACTTCAAAAACATACCAACACACACACACACGGGTCAGTTCAGTTAGGAGAAAGAAAATGATCATTTTCTTTTTGTACCGACCTTGTACCGTTATAGTGAATCCTGTTCGCCAACCGCCCACAAATTACATTCTCCTGTTTTCACACTGTCCACACTGAAAAGAACAAAACCGTTGCGTGCAGAGTTTCTTGTAATAATTCTATTACTTTTCCTATGGAACAGTAAGAAGCACTAAGATTGTGTTCGGTCGAGCGCACGGCCCCGTTAGAATACCGTCTCGCTGTGAACTGAACGGCCGACATGCGCGCACCGAACTTTATAGATTCCATATGTTCACAACAAGCTGCGTTGCCGGACTGGGCGTTTATTCCCCGAATCTACGATGTTTTCACTAATTCGAATTGGAATTCCGATTCGATTTTTAGTAGGAGGTGAGTTATTGTTTGAATTGTTGGATGCACTTGCTGTGTGCATCATCAAGGACGAATAAATATTTAAATTACATTGATGGTACAATTAATGTAACATTAATCACTTTATATAAACAAAGTGTTTGCTTTTAACGCGGAAGCCAAATATTTGTTTAGTTATTCGTATACACTATATCCACGTTTATTTTACTTCAAATAGAGAAAGGTATGTCCTTTTGTAATTTTTAAATAAATCCGATTTTAAGCGTAATGTATTAACCTATAATTGGGTTGCTCTCCAGATCGAAATACTCCGATTTTTGAATTGTTTAAGATTGAGCCGGGTGTAAACATGTGTGGGATACACAAATGTTAGTATAAATTTCTTGCGCAGACTTACCATTTAGCCGTAAATTGTATTTTAAGTTTCGATTTTGAGGTTATATACTTTGGTATTTTTGGGTGAATAAGCATATTACAGGTATAAATTGTACACATATTGAAATTATTTCCAAAATGATGACATAATTAATCCAAATTGTAATATTATTTTCATTTATACAGCCAAAATCACAATATTAATTTCACACTAAATCTGACGTCTACTGACGTTTATTTAAACTAATGGATATATAATTCTAGATTGATTATTATTAATGTTTAGATTATGAGTATTTTAGCTTTTGGTATAAAAAAAAGATGGCGCAAAGTGTATTAAAATTTAAAAAAAAAGATCCACTTACTGGAATGTTTTTCCAATGACTGAGATTATAACATTTTTTTAAACCAATTAAATTTAATAATTCTTTTTAAACGGAATATGTTTAGCTACAGCTTGGATTTGAAAGTTCGCGTGCAGTTTTAAATCTTGGCTATAGCCAAACATTTTTAGTATTGGGCCTGAGTAATAACCAGGCCGAGCTTCGCTCAGCCTAGTCCGGCGGGTCAGAACCGGGCCGAGTCTACTCTTAAAATTCTTTAAAAAGCTGGACTGTTCGGTCGGACCACCAATCTTAAGTATTAAGTACTGGTCAGAATGTAACAAACATTTTTGGTAAATGTGTAGAGCACGGCACATACTCCATTTTGACAGGTTCCCGCATGTGCAGTAGCGCCCACTCCAGTAGTCCTCAATAGGTTATTTGTGTACATGTGTATGTTTTCTATTAAAATTTTAATAATTCTATTAATTTCTTTGATTAAAAACATTATTATTGATTCTATAAACGTCATCGATTCTATTCAACCTCTTTTTTACTCATCTAACCTAACCATATGCATTCACATCCGCCCGCATACACACACCCATACAAATAACCTGTTGAGAATCACTGGAGTAGGCGCTACTGAGCATGCAGGTTCGCGGATCTTAATGTGGATGTGTGCCGTGTTCTACACATTAGCTAATAATAATTAATCATAATATTTTCGTTTCCGCGTAAAGGTAGCGCCATCTATTTTTTTATATCATAAATTAAAATACATGTGATTTCTTAATGGATCAAATGTATGTATCCATTATTTCAAATAAACGTCAGTACACGTCATACTTAGTGTAAAATAAATATCGTGATTTTGGCTGTATAAATTAAGGTAATACTATAATTTTGATTATTTACATCATAATTTTGGAAATAATTTCATCATGTGTACAATTTATACCTGTAATATACCTATTTACCCGAAAATACCAACCTATTTAACCTCAAAATTGGAACTTAAAATACAATTTGCGGCTAAACGGTAAGTCGTCGCAAGAACTTTATCTTAACATTTCTGCGTCCCACACACACTTACTTCCAGTTCCGCTGGCAAACTCTCAAAAATCTTGGTATTCCGTTCTGGAGAACATCCCATAATTGTACCCAGTGCAGCGCCGCAGTAAGGAAAACTTGCGCCCGGGTCCAAAAATCATATTGGCGCCCCCTAACTTAACAGTCATAATAAATATCATGTGTCATTATAAACTAAATGTCAACTAATGTTAACTGTCACTATTGACAAATGCTATTAAACATACTTCGTCGCCGACTTATGTCCAATAAACGTCAACTGTCATAAATATGTAAAAAAAATACGGAACATTCATAAAAATGTCAGGTTTGTGCGCACGTCACAATCTTGACAAATACAGAGAAAAATTGTCAAAAATGTAAAACAAAACACAATGACTTTAACTTCACTTTATACGCAATCTATCTAATTGACGCTCTTAGATACCATGTCAAAAGTAACATGATAAGTCAAAACTTGACTTGAAAAAAGTAAAACGCAAAAATTGTGGAAATAACAACAACAACGAAAGCAGAGTATTCCGAATCACTATTGACAGTTAATATATTAAACAAAATAATGACCATTTTAAGACTTGTTTGTTTCTCTAGTTTGACAATTTTTACAGATACACACATACCTTAGCACCAGCGGCGGCTCGTAGCCTTACTTCAGGGTAGGCCAGAGACCCAAGGTAATACGTATCCGTTATAGAAAGGTGACTGTGTTGTGCAATTCCTTGTATTTATAAGCCGCGATCCCAACCTCAAATTTTGTGTGCCTTGGCGCTGTGGCCGACCCTGAAGTTAGGCTGCGAGCTGTCGCTGCCTAGCACATACATTAGGATGATGGCGATTTATATAAACATTGGTATCTTTTTAATGTTGGTTGATAATTTTTTTTTGTAGTGGGTAAAATTGTCGTTGATACAGGGTCGCTACAAAGTATGGAAACACGGCTCTCACGTGTGTCCGAAATGTACATTTGGTTACAAAATAAAGTGTTGAAGAAAGGATCTAAATGTTTTTAATCAAACTGTAGATATTTTGAAATGTATAAAGGAAAAACCTTTTATTTTGCAATACTCCTACATAACATAACACGTAAAGAAAATATTTTTTTTTATTTTTAACCTGTTAGTTGTAAAATTTCTATTTAAAAAAATATTGATAAGCATATTGAATACTAAATAATGTTACGGCTAAAAACAGAACCACCAAAATTGGGATTTCTAAATGGGATATTTTCTTGAACAATTTGGCGTGAAAAAATCAAAAATGATTCTCAGGATTTTCACATACGGACGCCATCTTGAATTTTTTTAAATGGAATTCGATTTTTTATATTTTACAACTTTTATAGACCTTATAATTCTGATTACAACCATATACCTTTTTTAAAAAATACTTGTCTTTTCATCGATAAACCGGACTTTGAAAAGTATGGAAACAGCGAAATATTTTGAGAACGGTTTATCGGAATGTCCTGAAATTTTGCAAAGGTTTAAAGTACGTTAAGGCCTTCAACTTGCATTTTTTATTTTTTCATATTCATTTGTTTTGTAAATATTCTATTTTTGGTCGAAACTTAAAAATAAAAATTAACAATTTCAACTTAAAAAAATAGTTGCCTTTGAAAACAGTTTTCATTAGCCTGTCAAACTTGTGAAAAACATGGTATTGCAGCATTTAGAAAAAGTACTCGTTTGGCTGTTTCCATACTTTTCAAAGTCCGGTTTATCGATGAAAAGACAAGTATTTTTAAAAAAAGGTATATGGTTGTAATCAGAATTATAAGGTCTATAAAAGTTGTAAAATAAAAAAAATCGAATTCCATTTAAAAAAAAATAAGATGGCGTCCGTATGTGAAAATCCTGAGAATCATTTTTGATTTTTTCTCGCCAAATTGTTCAAGAAAATATCCCATTTAGAAATCCCAATTTTGGTGGTTCTGTTTTTAGCCGTTTTCACGTGAGAGCCGTGTTTCCATACTTTGTAGCGACCCTGTATAACGCGACAGTGTTGGTTCTCAACATATAGGCAGTCAGTATAGTCAAATGGCCACCAAAACCTAATCTAACCATTAACAATCCTTAGCTTACGAGTTTTAATATATCTTCTGTGACAGTTACGATAGTTTTGGAAAGTCTTTGACAATTATAATATCTCATATACTGCCAATAATGACTTTCTGTGACTATAATTAAATATCATTTTCGACATATGGATTGGAATTCGTGACAGTATTGTATATAATTATTCTATATTTTTATTATTGACATTAACTGTAATATCATCAAATAATAATAATAAACTTCTCTGACTGAAATGGAATGTCATTTTCGACATATAAATTGACATTATTAGAGAGTATTGTATTAACTATGATTTGTTTCGGTTAGTGTGATATTTTATTTTGATACGTTACGTTTTTCGTGATTAGTAATCTTCTATTATTATACATTATACAATTATTATACATTTCCGACATTTTGTTGGTAGTTAAAAATAATAGTATATTACGTAACGAGAGTGGTATGCAGCATATTACATATGAGCGGACATGTTGCGCATGAGCCGCGCAGCGGCGAGTGCAGTATTCCGCGAGTATGTAATTGCCATACCACTCGAGAAACGTACGATACTTTACCTACGCCCTAACAAAATAAACAAAGAGCATAGAAGAACAACTTTTTATTGTAATAATTTTTAGCAGTACCATGACAATGATGGAAACTAAATTACAACTAGAATAATATACAGGGAATAAAGCTGTACATTTACCGACATTCGTTGATTTTGAAAAGAGTTCAATTTAAAGCTTTAAGCGAGTGTTTTCCACTCCCAGACTAAGCTTGAAGTAAAATTTCGAGTTTAGAAAAGCCCCCGTGAAAATTTAAATTTTCTGGGCTTTTCTAAACTCGAAATTTTACTTCATGCTTAGTCTGGGAGTGGAAAACACTAGTTTAAAGCTTTGAAATGAACTTTAAAAAAAAACAGGGAATATCCGCAATTGTTGTATCAATTCCATGGTATGTCATTATTTTTATAAAATCACATTACTTTTTCTAAATTATTTTAGCTGTAAATTTTCTGACATGCGATGATTTTTAAAATAGTTAAATTTTAAACTTTAAACGAGTGTTTTCCACTCCCAGACTAAGCGTGAAGTAAAATTTCGAGTTTAGAAAAGCCCCGTGAAAATTTGTCGAGGGTCGCGCAGCGACCCGAGACAAATTTTCACGGGGCTTTTCTAAACTCGAAATTTTACTTCATGCGCCACGCGTATAAAACACTGATTTCAAGTGAGATTTAAATATATATAGAGTTCACAATATTTTAGTGTTTTATACGCGTGGCGCATGAAGTAAAATTTCGAGTTTAGAAAAGCCCAGAAAATTTGTCTCGGGTCGCTGCGCGACCCTCGACAAATTTTCACGGGGCTTTTCTAAACTCGAAATTTTACTTCATGCTTAGTCTGGGAGTGGAAAACACTCGTTTAAAGTTTCAAATTTAACTATTTTAAAAATCAACGGATGTTAGAAAATTTACAGCTAAAATAATTAAGAAAAACTAATGTGATTTTATAAAAATAATGACATAGAATAGATATAACAATTGCGGATATTTCCTGTTTTTTTTTAAGTTAAATTTAAAGCTATAAACAAGTATTTTCCACTCCCAGACTAAGCATGAAGTAAAATTTCGAGTTTAGAAAAGCCCCGTGAAAATTTGTCGAGAGTCGCGCAGCGACCCGAGACAAATTTTCAGGGCTTTTCTAAACTCGAAATTTTACTTCATGCGCCACGCATATAAAACACTAATTTCAAGTGAAGTTTAAATATACAAAGAGTTCACAATATTTTAGTGTTTTATACGCGTGGCGCATGAAGTAAAATTTCGAGTTTAGAAAAGCCCAGAAAATTTGTCTCAGGTCGCTGCGCGACCCGAGACAAATTTTCACGGGGCTTTTCTAAACTCGAAATTTTACTTCATGCTTAGTCTGGGAGTGGAAAACACTCGTTTAGAGATTCAAATTGAATTCTTTAAAAAAAAACAACGAATAACTAAAGATTTAAAAAAAACAAGCTGAATTTGGAATAGGTATACTTTAAAGCAAAACTCCCTGTACATCAAAGAAATGTCATTTGGTTGTACGGTAAGCAATCAGCTGTTCAGCTGTCAGCACGTAATGTACTTGTCAAAGCTATTACGTGCATGTGTACGTCATACTTGTCAAGATGACAGTGTGGTATGATGCGGTTACCAGATAGGGCGTAGGTAAAATATAATAAAGTGTTGGAATAATAGGAAATAGTCTATTTTTGGCGAACGTGGCGAACAGTTTGTAATTATGCCTGTGTAAGTAACGTTTTCTTATAATCTTAATAAATAAATGTCATGAATATAATATATTCCATGTGTTTCTGGATCTCGCCTAGCCATGCTTTCGTGTTGTTATGTTGCAGTATCAACATTTACATTTTTTATTAGTTGCCACTTCTGATTCCTTATTTTAACAGTGTTGCAATAATTTATGATATCATAAGTAATCCTCTTTTTAATTTTCAAGAGGTTTATTGTTAATCTTGCAACAATTGTTTCGCCACGCGGTCGCTTCTTCGAGCATTTTATTATTAAATCAAATTAATCTAGTGTTGCAATGATGTGTCAATATCAAAGTGAAAAATAATTTCAGGCACATATTAAATATTAACATGCCAAAGATTATCTCTGAATCAAAAAGGTTACAAATTCTGAAATCCTACAAACATTTTAGGCAAAGTAATCCAAATCTACAGCATCACAATATTATTACGATTTTAATAGATATTTTTGGGGTATGTCAAGTATTTTAATTATCATATATATTTAATTAAAGATAATTACGTTTCAGGTAGGGAGATCTTCATTACAATTAATTTTACGACAAAGACCTGACGAATTGAAATCTACTACTTCTGGCAAACGATCTAAAAACAGCCATTTTTGGAATCACCTAGCTAGAAAAGATCTGCAACAACTAATTTGGCAATATAACTCTAGAAATCAGTATTTTACTTTGAGAGATCTTTTGAATGATATGAAAGAAAATTATGAGTTCCATGGGAGTAGAACGACACTTTATAGGGTTGTTAAAAGTATGGGGTATAAATTGAAATTAATTAATGGGCGCAAAATTCTCTGTGAACAAAAACATGTTGGTGCAGCTAAAATTATTTTCCTTAGAAAAATTCCAGTGAAGATATCCAATTCGTATACCTGGATGAAACATGGATATATCAGAATGGATCCGTGGTTCGACGCTGGGTACATGAAACGGATATAAAAAGTAATCCAACTAAATTCAAAAATGAAGGCAAACGCTTCACCATTCTACATGCTGGGTATAGGGGTGGGTTTTTGGATGGGTGCGATTTTTTATTACATTCGAAAAACAATGACCGAGATTACCATGCCACAATGGATGGTAATACTTTTCAAAATTGGGTGGTTAATCAACTTATTCCTGCTTTGGCTAAGCTTTCAGGGAAATGTGTAGTTATTATGGATAATGCTGCATACCATTCTGTGCAATTAGACAAAACTCCTTCATTTTCTTGTAAGAAATGCAAAATGCAGGAGTGGTTGGTTAAACACAATGTAAAATTCAATCCAAAATTAACCAAAAAGGAACTATGGGCTTTATTTATACCTTTTCGATCAAATGACAAAATTTACGTAGTTGATGACATTTTGAGAAAGAACGGGCACGAAGTTCTTAGATTACCGCCATACCATTGTCAATACAATCAAATTGAAATGGCATGGGGGTTTTGTAAGACTTACTACAATAAGCACATAAATTCTAAGCAACCATCTAAGGATCGTGTTCAGAATTTATGGCTTGAGTCTCTCTCAAAATGTACATCCGATATGTGGCAAAATTTCTGTGATCATTGTGAAAAACTTATTTCGGATGACTGGACAAAACACATGGGGAACCTTTCTTTTGAAACCATTCCTCCTTTTATTATTTCGCTTGGGGAATCTGGCTCAGAACAAACATCAGAAGATTCAGATGCAGGTTCTCTTGACTAAATAATAAAAGTGGAATGAGGGCTTAAAAATTGTTTGACATGAAAATTATTAGTATCACAAGAGGGTGGGAATAAATTTGCAATTCTACAAAAAAATACTGAGGGCCAACAGAAGAGAGAATGACCAAAATTAAGGTGGATGGATGGAGTTGATCAAAATGTGTTAACGGGAAGACCCAAGCGAGAAATACAAATGGATGACGAAATAAGTTTGCAGAGCCGAATTCATTATATTTGTTATATACAATATTATTGCTGTGTTTGTATGTACAAAAACCAAGTAGTAAATATTGTTAATCTTAAAACTGCATATTATTATCCTTTTATATCTGAAAATTTGTAAAACAGGCAACAGTGTAAGATCACAATAGTCAGAAATTATAACCTTAAAATCGAACATCTGACAGTGACATTTAAAAACCCTGATTTAAAACACAACCAGCCCCATTTACAATACTTAAACTGTCACTTTTCCATAGCTAGGCGAGATCCAGAAACAAATGGAATCGTGTATATATAATTATTCTATATTTTTATTATTCACATTAACTGTAATATCATCAAACAATAATAATAAACTTCTCTGACTGAAATGAAATGTCATTTTTGACATATAAATTGGCATTATTTGAGAGTATTGTATTAATTATGATTTGTTTCGGTTATTGTGATATTTTATTTTGATACGTTACGTTTTTCGTGATTAGTAATCTTATATTATTATACATAATACAATAATGATATATTTCCGACATTTTGTTGGTGGTTAAAAATAATAGTATATTACGTAACGAGAGTGGTATGCAGCATATTAGATATGAGCGGACATGTTGCGCACGAGCCGCGCAGCGGCGAGTGCAGTATTCCGCCAGTATGTAATTGCCATACCACTCGAGAAACGTACGATGCTTTACCTACGCCCTAACAAAATGAACAATGAGCATTAAAGAACAACTTATTTATTGTAATCATTTTTAATAGTACCATGACAATAATGGAAACTAAATTACTACTTGAATAATATACAGGGAATAAAGCTGTACATTTACCGACATTCTTTGATTTTGAAAAGAGTTCAATTTAAAGCTTTAAGCGAGTGTTTTCCACTCCCAGACTAAGCTTGAAGTAAAATTTCGAGTTTAGAAATGCCCCCGTGAAAATTTAAATTTTCTGGGCTTTTCTAAATTCGAAATTTTACTTCATGCGCCACGCGCATAAAACACTGATTTCAAGTGAGATTCAAATATACAAAAAGTTCACAATATTTTAGTGATTTATACGCGTGGCGCATGAAGTAAAATTTCGAGTTTAGAAAAGCCCAGAAAATTTGTCTCGGGTCGCTGCGCGACCCTCGACAAATTTTCACGGGGCTTTTCTAAACTCGAAATTTTACTTCATGCTTAGTCTGGGAGTGGAAAACACTAGTTTAAAGCTTTGAAATGAACTTTAAAAAAACCAGGGAATATCCGCAATTGTTGTATCAATTCCATGGTATGTTATTATTTTTATAAAATCACATTACTTTTTCTAAATTATTTTAGCTGTAAATTTTCCGACATTCGTTGATTTTGAAAAGAGTTCAATTTGAAGCTTTAAACGAGTGTTTTCCACTCCCAGACTAAGCATGAAGTAAAATTTCGAGTTTAGAAAAGCCCCGTGAAAATTTGTCGAGGGTCGCGCAGCTACCCGAGACAAATTTTCTGGGCTTTTCTAAACTCGAAATTTTACTTCATGCGCCACGCGTATAAAACACTGATTTCAAGTGAGGTTCAAATATACAAAGAGTTCACAATATTTTAGTGTTTTATTTATTAAAATTTGTCTCAGGTCGCTGCGCGACCCTCGACAAATTTTCACGGGGCTTTTCTAAACTCGAAATTTTACTTCATGCTTAGTCTGGGAGTGGAAAACACTCGTTTAAAGTTTAAAATTTAACTATTTTAAAAATCAACAGATGTCAGAAAATTTACAGCTAAAATAATTAAGAAAAACTAATGTGATTTTATAAAAATAATGACATACCATGGAATAGATATAACAATTGCGGATATTTCCTGTTTTTTTTTAAGTTAAATTTAAAGCTTTAAACAAGTATTTTCCACTCCCAGACTAAGCATGAAGTAAAATTTCGAGTTTAGAAAAGCCCCGTGAAAATTTGCCGAGGGTCGCGCAGCGACCCGAGACTAATTTTCTGGGCTTTTCTAAACTCGAAATTTTACTTCATGCGCCACGCGTATAAAACACTGATTTCAAGTGAAGTTTAAATATACAAAGAGTTCACAATATTTTAGTGTTTTATACGCGTGGCGCATGAAGTAAAATTTCGAGTTTAGAAAAGCCCAGAAAATTTGTCTCGGGTCGCTGCGCGACCCTCGACAAATTTTCACGGGGCTTTTCTAAACTCGAAATGTTACTTCATGCTTAGTCTGGGAGTGGAAAACACTCGTTTAGAGATTCAAATTGAATTCTTTAAAAAAAAAACAACGAATAACCTAAGATTTAAAAAAACAAGCTGAATTTGGAATACGTATACTTTAAAGCAAAACTCCCTGTACATCAAAGAAATGTCATTTGGTTGTACGGTAAGCAATCAGCTGTTCAGCTGTCAGCACGTAATGTATTTGTCAAAGCTATTACGTGCATGTGTACGCAATGTCATTCATACTTGTCAAGATGACAGTGTGGTATGATGCGGTTACCAGATAGGGCGTAGGTAAAATATAATAAAGTGTTGGAATAATAGGAAATAGTCTATTTTTGGCTAACGTGGCGAACAGTTTGTAATTATGCCTGTGTGAGTAACGTTTTCTTATAATCTTAATAAATAAATATCATGAATAACTGACATTATATTTTAACGTAGGTTTCCACTCCCAGACTAAGCATGAAGTAAAATTTTGAGTTTAGAAAAGCCTGAAAATTTGGATTTGCTGGGGCGCGCGAGTCGCGCCCCAGCAAGTCCAAATTTTCAGGCTTTTCTAAACTCGCAATTTTACTTCATGCGAGACGGGTATATAACACCGATTTAATATGAAGTTTAAAATAGGGCTGGGAATCTGAATATACGTGAATATTCTAATATGAAACATTCAAATTAGTCACACTCTTAAACAAATAAACTATTTGGATTTATAAATTGTTTAGTTTTAGAAAATATATTAGACATTTCCTAACCCTAATTTATAGAAATATTTAAATATTCAAATAGCCAAATTAATCAAATATATGACAAAGTAAGTGATTTAATAATGTGGTATTTGAATATTCGGGAATATCCAAATTCTCAGCACCAGTTTAAAATATAGATTCCGTGTATAATTTTAAATTTTTGATTTAAGTTTAAAAAATTTCGGATCACAGGCTTCGATGGCGCCCCTCTGCTTGATGCGCCTGTGGCCGTCGCCCCTTCGTCCTTATTGCGGCACTGATTGTACCAGGGGCAGAAAAACAATTTTCGGGGGGGGGGGGGGGCAATTATTTTCTATTTGAAATAAAACAACGCAGTTGGGAGGGTTTCACTTTTATTGTTGAACACTGCAACATGTTTCACCACACAGTGGCTTCATCAGGCAGATGAAATAATGATTTCATGATTTCATTATTTCATCTGCCTGATGAAGCCACTGTGTGGTGAAACATGTTGCAGTGTTCAACAATAAAAGTGAAACCCTCCCAACTACGTTGTTTTATTTCAAATAGTATTATGGAGTTTCATCATGTATCCGTCTCATCAATTAAATAATTATTTTCTATAAATAGTTTCTAAACATAAATTGTTTAACATATAACTAGAGCTTCGAACCGGTTCACTTAATAATATATACAGGGTGATTCACGACGTTTTCCCGCCACTTAGGGGATGTATTCTCAAGCTCATTTTAAGCATAAAAGTTCATATTAACACAGGTCCGATTTATAAAAATAAGCGAGTTAGGGCAAACTATAGATTTAACTTTTTTTTAATTCTCCATTTGCAAAACCAAAAATAAACACAATATCGGCGTACTCCTCCGAAGTAAATGTAAAAGGCATTAAAGAAAAATCAAACAAGGCACTTTATCCTACACATAAACAGACTTAAGCAGTCGATACGTGAAAAGTGATGTAATGACAGGCGCCACTTTGATTGAACTAGTGTTGTGAGTTGGCGAAAATGTTCGAGTACGTTCTCTGTGACCGAAAGGGCGAAATATAGAGAACGTTCTGTTGAGGAATGACCGAAATAATTTTCATGCGTCTGCTCGCTGTTTTCTCGCGAGCTAGATGCGCCATCATCAATTATCCTTCCCGCACACACACTGTTGCAATTTTTTCTTTTTTTTAGCTAAGGATATCGTTTTTAAAGGAGTATAATTAATATTAAATAAATATTTATTTTTTAATTAATGTGACTCAGTGAGACACGCTGTTTGCGAGGGCGTCGCATACTTCAATGTCATTTGTGAGTGTCATTTGTTGAGTTGGATAAATATTCTGAAAATGTCTTCTAAAAAATATAATATTTGGAGTTATTACATTACATTCGAAGAGTGTGACGAGGATAAATGATGACAGCGCATTCAGCGAGCGGAAGCATGTAAATTATCGAGGTGATTCCCCAACAGAACGTTCTCTATCACAACACTAGATTCTAATCACAACACTAGATTGAACGCTGCTACCATTATCAAAAATACCCTTGCAAGGTGCGAAAATATAAAAATCTCTTAAGTGGTGGGAAAACGTAGTGAATCACCCTGTATATCGATTGGGTTCCGGTTTTTCTTCCGGAAAAATAACGGTTTTTGATGTTTCCATCATAGCAGGCGACTTACAGTTGTAATGTCACAGTAGTCAAAATACGACATTATGTGATAAAATTAGTGATGGGCAAGATCGAGTATCTCAAGGATGGATCAGTTGAAGTCCCGAGCAGATCGATCAAAAGATCGATCCGACCAAAAAGATCGAGCCGCTTGAAAAGATCAAGCCGATCGAAAAAATTGAGCCGATCAAAACGATGCTGCAGATCGAAGAGATCGAGCCGATCAAAACGATAGAAAAAATCGAGCGGCTCGATCTTTCGCAACGATCGAGTCGATCTTATTTGATCCTCACTGAAAAAATGACTTGTTATTTAAATACTCTTTACTTATAACTAAATTAGATAATATATTGGGTAATCATAATTAATTTTGATTTGTAATTTAAAATCTTGCAAATACGTAAAAGTGAATATTAATAAATAAATTGCAGACTAGAATTCTCCCGACCTGCCACAATACAATATATACTCAATGACATTAGAAGCGTAACACCAAGAAGGAATGATTTTTTTGAATTCATATTTTAGCAACAGAGTGACTATATTTAAAGCATACATTGATAACAATTTCAACCTTGTGCCTTTTATATTTATTGTGAACAAAAAAAATCACTTTTTCTTTTTTGATAAAACTATTTATATGAGCTGTTTAGTACAGATGTTTTTAGTTTTCGTGTTTCCGTTGAGTGTGTTAAGCTTAAATAAAATGCCACGAGTCCGAAGACGTCCACAATATCACCATTTGAGCGATTTTGACCGGGGTCGAGTTGTTGCTTATCGAGATGTCGGTATGTCCTATCGCGAAATTGCCCGCCGTATTGATTCCACTGCAGCAACTGTAATACGTGTGTATCAGGTATGGACAGAAGAAGGTAGAGGAGCAAGAAGAAGACCAATTGGTCAACCTAGGCGTACCACAGAACGTCAAGATCGGCGCCTAAGACAAATAGCCCTGCGAGACCGTTTCGCTACTATGCGTCAAATCGGTGATCAATGGATTGGAGAAGAAGGTAGGCCCGTTAGTATGCGAACCTTATATCGCCGCATTCAATCCTTTGGGCTTCTTTCGCACCGTCCAAGATTAGTGCTTCCTTTAACAGCGAGACACTGTTGCCAAAGGTTGGACTGGTGCAGAGAACGGCAGCATTGGGAGGCAGAATGGCACGATGTCGTATTCAGCGATGAATCACGATTTTGTCTAGGCACGCATGATGGCCGTAGAAGGGTACGACGCTACCGTGGAGAACGACCTGATCTTAGGTTTGCTATTGAGAGGCATGTACACAGGACTGCTGGAGTAATGGTTTGGGGGGCTATTGCTTATGGTAGTCGATCACCTCTTGTATTCCTTCGAGGCAGTATGACAGCTGCGCGTTATGTTGAAGACGTCATACGACCGACTTTGTTGCCTTATTTAGATGGCCGCCCAGACGTACTTTTTCAACAAGATAACGCACGTCCCCATATTGCTCGTCGAACTATGAACTTTCTTAATGAAGCTGGTGTTAATGTTTTGGCGTGGCCGCCCCGTTCGCCGGATTTAAATCCCATTGAACATGTGTGGGATATCATGGGAAGAAGAATATTCTCTTTGCACCATCCTCCACAGACTCTAGCACAGTTGATCGATGAAATTCAAGTTGCTTGGAACGAGATGCATCAAGAAGACATCGACCATCTCATTTTGTCGATGCCCAGACGTCTACAGGAGTGTATACAGCAAAGGGGTCGCCCAACACATTATTATTTTTTTTTAGATTGTTTTTTAATAAAATTTCTTGAAAATGTAATCATTTTATTCTTGATGTAAGACTACCATACTGGCAAAAAATCAAGTTAAAATAATAACTCCTTCTGGGTGTTACGCTTCTAATGTCATTGAGTATATATATTCTAAACTGAATGAACGTTTGCAATGCAAGCATTTACAACACCAAGTGGTGTGTGAATCGGCAACGAAAAAATGTAATGATTAATGATTATGTATACTGAAAAAAAAACTGTAGAGTTTGGCAGAAATATTGAATGTGGTAATTATTCCGAAGATGATTTTTGATATATGTAGAATACAAAATATGATTCTTCCTCATGAAATAATTATGTTTACTGAATTTTCCAGATTTTATCGCAACGATCAATATTAAATTATGTATGCCTGAGTTCCTTAAGGACAAGTTACTGACTGAGATAAATGGGCCCGGTTATCAGTGAGACAAGTTGAGAGTTTACTACCAACCGTTGGAAAAATCTCTAATAATTGGACTTGTAATCGTAAACCTGTTTGGGGTTTTTGCAATCGTACAAAATAGACCGATTGGTGTTTGCGGGTTGAAGTTTTCAAAATGGCCGGAGTACCGTTCATTAGATACCAACATATATCACAAACAAATTCAAACATGTTGATTGCTGAACATTTTGATGAACGGGTCCAATTACAATTTACTTTTTTAATTGTCATCGACATAGTTTATAGTGATTGTGGAGACACGACTGTGCACGCCAGGGCGCGCGAAAAGCGCTCGCAAGTAAGGTAGCTCACCACCCTGCGGAGAGCGAACGCACGCGTCCCTACCTACGTCAGGCGGTACGAGCGGGGATGAAATAGCAAGGCTTAAATAGGACGCACAACCCTACAAACAGCATCAGTTCCTTCTACTCTAGCTGGCTAAATAGAGGAACAGGCTAAGCGAGCTCACCATAGCACACTAGGCCAAAACAGAATCCACACAGTAATGCCCCAACCATAACAACCTCCGCCCACTTCCGCAAGAGGCTCCGGAACGCGATCAGATCGGCCAAGTACCTGGTGGCACCGCGGCCGCTGTTTCCGTTGCCACCATCACCGCGCACAGGAGGTAAAGGACCTCCCTATACCTGGTAGTGCCACGTCCGCTCTCTCCGATACCTCCGTCACCCCGCAAGGCACGCAGGAGGATCGCGTAGGGACCCCCACGTAATCGGCCCGTCGACAGCCCGAGGACACCGGCCTACCCGACACTACGGCGATTGCACGCGCCGCCTCTGCCATATACCGGGATCGACCCGTTAGGAGTCTCCCTACAGGACCCCGCAGATTCAGCGTCCGAACGAGCAGCAGGAGGGCTGCTGAAGCGCAGCACCTGTATCCATATAAATGTGTAAATAAATCCATTGTAAATACGCACCGATGTAAATAAAAACATTTACCAACGAACTATTCCCTTGAATATAATAAAACAACCCTAAAGTGATAATGGAAATAATCGATTATTTTTAAAGGAAATATTTAAATAATTGACTAAATGCAATGTTACACTTGAAAATTAGTATTTAACGTTTCATCATAAAAAAGTATTAAAGTAGCGGGGGTGGAGGCGAAAAATTAGAACATAAGACATTAAAAATGGGTGGATTTTCCGGGGGGTGATATTACAGGCAAAAAAAATGTATCGGTGGTTGTTTCGGGGGGTGGTTTACCAGTATAATTTAAGAAGGCGTGGTTTTCTGGAGGGACTGTTTTTTTGAGGTGTTATTTTTATAGGGGGTGATTTTCAGAAATGGTTTTACAGTAGGCGGTTTTTTTAAGGGCTTTTTTTTCCGGAATGGTTTTACAGGGGGTGGTTTTTTGAGGGGTTGAATTTTTGGGGTGGTTGTTTCTTCTTGAGGGGGTGATTTTCCAGGAGTGTTTTTACAGGGGATGATTTTTTTCAAGACGTATTTTTGTTTTTTTTAGGGCCCGTGGTTTCCATGAGGTTATTTTTTCTCCCGGGGATACCAAAACATAACGAGTATATATTTTAAAATTTACTTGAAATCAGTGTTTTATACGCGTGGCGCATGATGTAAAATTTCGAGTTTAAAAAGGCTTGAAATTTTACTTCATGCTTAATTTGTCATTGTCTAACCAGTGTTTATCGAAAAAGTTTAAGATATAATGGGAGTACAATTAAAATTATTAATTTTACTTCATGCCTAATCAAGGAATGGAAATACTCCTTAGAAGATTCGAATTGAATACATAAAAAAAGCAGGCTTTTCGAAACTCGAAATTTTACTTCATGCGCCACGCGCATAAAACACTAAATATTGTGAAGTAGCAGTATATTTTGAACATTACTTGAAATAAGTGTTTTATACCCGTGGCGCATGAAGTAAAATTTCTAGTTAAGAAATGCCTGAATTTGAATGCTACGCGTCCAAATCCAAACGCTCAGGTTTTTCTAAATTCGAAATTTTACTTCATGCTTAATCTGGGAGTGGAAAACACTCGTTAAAAGCCTCAATTTAAAATTAAAAAAAAACGAATGTCGAAAAATTTACAGCGTATGCATAAAAGATACTTGAAAGAAAAATTTCCTGTATATTAGAAATGCAACATTTTGAACCGTTTTTTGAATATACTGCTAAAGCACTATGCTTTAATAATATTTTTTAAACTTCATAATATTACAGTATTTTATACACGTGGCACATTAAATATTAAATATATATTTTTTGTCTCGTGCCTCCCTGTTCAAAATCCTGGCTATGCTCATGATGATTAATAAAGGAAGAATAAATACTTAAAATAACCTCGAAATAACGAAAGAATTACTTTATTTAATTTGGCAAAACATCTGCATTCGATACAAAACGATTATTATAAAAATAAATTGTATTTATTACTATTTTAAACAAAAAGATCAAAACAACAAGAAAATATGGCTAGAAAAAGCAATCCAAGTTATTAATATAATTGTTACCGTGTTCTCAAAAAACATACGTAGGTATCCCCTTAATAAAATTAAGGCACAAAAATAGAAATAAGCTCATGTAATTTCATTACCATTCTAAAAAGATTTAGAAACCTTTCAACAAATCCACAAATATAAATTCTTTAATTATGCCATTCTCAAAACGAATTATATTTAAAAGTACTTTCGTTTTTAGTTGTTACAACACCATTCGTAAGCATTCTTAAACATCCTCTCCCAGGGGCTCTTCTTGTAATCAGCCCAATCATGAGGAACGTACGGCCACAAGTACATTTGATCGCACCTTTCTGGGTGCGGCATTAACGCTAAATGCCTGCCATCTTTGGAACAAACCCCGGCTAAACCATCGACACTACCATTCGGATTCATTGGATAAACCTCGGTTGCATTCCCGTTATCATCGACAAATTGAAGCGCAATGCAATTGGACGATTTCAAATCTGAATAGACTGATTGTTCACGGAAGGTGAATCTGCCTTCGCCGTGGGCTACCCAAACGCCGAATTGTGAGCCTTCCATTCCACGCAGCATGATGGCGTTGCTTTTTTGGATTTTGACGGTGCTCCAGCGGCATTCGAAACGCTCGGATTTGTTGTGTTCTAGGAGAATATCCGGGGAGGTTTCCTGGTTGACGGGACGGCCCACCCAACCGATCAAAGCCATTAATTGACAACCGTTGCAAACGCCCAAGGAGAAGGTGTCTTTACGCGACACGAATTTTTTGAATTGCTCGCGGATTTTTTCGTTGAAGAGGATTCCGCCTGCCCAACCTTTAGCTGATCCCAATACATCTAAGGACAAAAAAAAAATAGTTGTAGAAAGACGATTATTTTGTTATACCGGGTGTTGACTTGGCGGACGCAACATAGGAAATCCCATGTAAATTTTGAAATGTTCAAATTTTGGCTTCCCTATTTATTTTAGAAACAAAATGTATGTACCTTTTTTGTAGAGGGAAAAATTCTGAATTTATTTGCGTTAACGTTTATCACGTTACGTTTCTCTAAGTTAGAATAATTAAGAAAAAGTAATGTGATTTTATAAAAATAATGACATGCTATGGAACTGAAACAACAATTGCGGATATCAAAATGGCAAAAGATATCGCAGTCACTATACAAGAAAAAATCCTCCAAATAAAGTGGTATTATGCAGACCACAGTTATCACGACGTTTGCGTTGTTTTTTGTCGTTAATTAAGTAACAGCAATAAATAAATTATTTTAGTTGTAAATTTTCTGACATTCGTTGATTTTGAAAAGAGTTCACTTTTAAGCTATAAACGAGTGTTGTCCACTCCCAGACTAAGCATGAAGTAAAATTTCGAGTTTAGAAAAGCCCCGTGAAAATTTGTCGAGGGTCGCGCAGCGACCCGAGACAAATTTTCTGGGCTTTTCTAAACTCGAAATTTTACTTCATGCGCCACGCGTATAAATCAGATTTTAAGTGAAGTTCAAATATACATAAACTTGACAATATTATAGTATTTTATACGCGTGGCGCATGAAGTAAAATTTCGAGTTTAGAAAAGCCCAGAAAATTTGTCTCGGGTCGCTGCGCGACCCTCGACAAATTTTCACGGGGCTTTTCTAAACTCGAAATTTTACTTCATGCTTAGTCTGGGAGTGGAAAACACTTATTTAAAGCTTTAAATTGAACTTAAAAAAAAACAGGGAATGTCCGTCATTGTTGTATCAATTCCATTGTATGTCATTATTTTTATAAAATCACATTACTTTTTTTTAATTATTTCAGCTGTACATTTTCCGATATTCGTTGATTTTGAAAAGAGTTTAATTTGAAGCTTTAAACGAGTGTTTTCCACTCCCAGACTAAGCATGAAGTAAAATTTCGAGTTTAGAAAAGCCCCGTGAAAATTTGTCGAGGGTCGGGCAGCGACCCGAGACAAATTTTCTGGGCTTTTCTAAACTCGAAATTTTACTTCATGCGCCACGCGTATACAACACAGATTTTAAGTGAAAATCAAATATACATAAGTTTAACAATATTATAGTATTTTATACGCGTGGCGCATGAAGTAAAATTTCGAGTTTAGAAAAGCCCAGAAAATTTGTCTCGGGTCGCTGCGCGACCCTCGACAAATTTTCACGGGGCTTTTCTAAACTCGAAATTTTACTTCATGCTTAGTCTGGGAGTGGAAAACCCTTATTTAAAGCTTTAAATTGAACTTAAAAAAAACAGGGAATGTTCGTAATTGTTGTATCAATTCCATGGTACCTATGTCATTATTTTTATAAAATCACATTACTTTTTTTTAATTATTTTAGCTGTACATTTTCCGACATTCGTTGATTTTGAAAAGAGTTTAATTTGAAGCTTTAAACGAGTGTTTTCCACTCCCAGACTAAGCATGAAGTAAAATTTCGAGTTTAGAAAAGCCTGAAAATTTGGTTTGGTCGCGCGGCCAAACCAAATTTTCAGGCTTTTCTAAACTCGAAATTTTAATGCATGCGCCACGCGTATCAAGCACTGAAAGCACTGAAATACTGTGAACAAGTAAACTTCGCTTGAAATCAGATTCTTATACGCGTGGCGCATGAAGTAAAATTTCGAGTTTAGAAAAGCCTGAAAATTTGGTTTGGTCGCTCCGCGCTTCGCGCTACGCGACCAAACCAAATTTTCAGGCTTTTCTAAACTCGAAATTTTACTTCATGCTTAACCTAGGAGTGGAAAACACTCGTTTAAACTTCAAATTGACCTCTTTTAAAAAAACAACGAATATTTGAAAATCTACAACACGTAATCAAAAGAAAAAAATCACAAGAAATGTTGATATAAAGCTTTTTTAAAAAAAAGAACACTAATATACTTGCGACCTAAACAGTATGACATTGTCATGCAACGTCAACATTTGACACAACTAGGAAACTATCGCTACCTTGACAGTTTTCATCGTATTGTCAATGTTCTGCCGTTTACATATATATATATATATATATATATATATATATATATATATATATATATATATATATATATAGTTTGTTATACTTTACTAGCAAAATAAAAATAGGTCGAATCACCCTGTATTGGCTTAAAATAGTCAGAAATGTACAGTAGTCCTCAGCACAGCTGGAACCACACTGACGAATACCTTGAAGTTTGAAACGCGTCCATAGATGCCGGAATACTGAACACAAATTTAATTATGGCTAAATTTCATAAAATTCACAATATTTTCAGTTTTTTCTCAATAACTTGTAAGTTTTTAAATGTTTAAGTTAACTCTTAGTGGAATTTGAATAAGCACATAAGACTTCACAACTTTCCCTATTTAACCTAATCTGTACCTAATACCTAATAGTTACCCATACCCTCCTACTCAAAGTGGAATACCTTGTATAAGATTCAATTAATGTAAAAAAAATCATCACTCACCGGCATAACTGAAGCCACCGGGGAAAATGACACCTCTGAATTTATCCAAATCAATCTCCCCGGAAATCAAATCCTGCATCGTGACATCCCAAACCTTAAAGCCGCCCCTCACTAAAGCAGCTGCCATTTCGCGATCACCATTCGTACCTTCCTCCCGAATCACGCAAACATTGACAATTTTGTTTAACCCTATGCAAACATCCTCATCAGGATTAAAGCTCAGCTCGTATTTAGGACCAGTCCTCATCTCGTAACTCTTAAACTCGGCATCGGCGCATTCTTTAATAGTCTGGCGAAGCTCTAGGCGGTAGCTAGTTTCCTCCCACATTTTCATCAAAGGCAATACAGTGCTTTCAAAACAAGCGTTTTTGACGGTGACTTCAATTTTGGATTTCATTCCGTAACCAACGGATTTGCCGATGTTGTAAACTGGGACTTTGAATTTTTCGAAAACCGATGTGCAATGAGCGGCGTCTTTTGGAAGAACCTCGAGCACCCAGCCGAGTTCTTCAGTGAAGAGAATATCGATAAATTTTCCGTCCTTATGGTTGATGTTTGCTTCGAGTCCGGAAATACCCGCGAAGCACATTTCTAGCAAGCAGGTGATTAAACCCCCATCGCTAACATCGTGTCCTGCTAACACAGCGCCATCTTTTATCAAGGTTTGTGTTGCAGCAAAGGCGTTCTTCAAATCATCCACGCTTTCAACATCAGGCGCGTCTTTTCCCAATTGCCTGTAACATTGCGCCAACGCGGAACCTCCCAATCTGTTGTAACCCCTAGATAAATCCACAAAAAGCAAAATGCCTTCCTTTCCCATCGCCGGTGCTTTAAAATCTGGAGTTACGACTTTCCTAACGTCGGGACAAGGTGCGTATGTCGAGACAACTAAAGTGCCAGGAGCTTTGACTGTGTCTTTGCCGACTCTGGCGGCCATCGAGAGGGAATCTTTGCCGCCGTCGATGGCAACGCCGAGTTTGCCCATTATGTCGGTCATGGCGACGCAGGCGTCCCATAAGGCGGCGCCTTCGCCTGGGAGCTTCGCTGCCCACATCCAGTTGCCGCTGCATTTAACGTCGGCCAGATCGGTAATAGCGGCGAAAACTAAGTTGCTCAACGATTCGGCTACTGTCATTCTAGCGCCTGCTTCCGTGTTCACTAAGCCTTTAATTGGTTGTTCACCGATGGATGAAGCGATTCCTTCCTTTAATCAAATTGAATTTCTAAAATAATTATTAGTTTTCAAGTTACATGCAATTTTATTAGTACAAAATCTAACATGAATTATGTACTGAATTTTTGACATTAAAACTATTCTTTTTAAATTATTACATGAAAGCTTGTGCATGTACGCGTATTAAATTTTTACATCTTTTCCAAATTAGCTCATACATGTATATGATAATTTGAAATAAATTACCTTAATTGAAAGGTATATGAAACAAAGAATACGTAGTATATCCACAAAGTAAGTTCCGTTTGACTGGTTAAAGAAAAAAAATACATATTCAGAAAAAAAAATATTGTGAAAAAATCGTTGAACCTTAAGCTATTTTTGATATAACTCCCACCATTTTGTAGGCACTTGTCATACCTAGGCACAAGATTTTGTTCTCCCTTTTTATAAGATGGTGCCGCCTGTAACCGATGAGAAGTTGGCCATAGATCTCCAGCCACGAATCCGGCGCCTCCACCATTTATAAAACTATAATTTTACCAACGTATTACAACGAATACAATAAAATTTCATAGAAACAATTGATAATTTAATTAAACGTAATGCTGAGATAGCTCTTACAACTTTTAAAAGTTATGATTTAGCATCTGGCATTAAAACTTGTATCTGTGATAAAAGAGGACATTTCAAACATCTTAAAAATGCTATTTGGGGAGGTTTAGAAACGATTTTAATAATATTTGGAGGACCATCTTTCTTCAATTTTTTTTAACATGTTTTTCTAAAACGCCCACCTGAAGACATGGCTTATTTTTATAAAAAATAAAAAGTTGGTGCTTGGGGCCTTTTAGTAATGATTTTGTTGGCCACAAATGTTCTCCATAGTATTAGTAACCATATTAAACAACAATTGGAGGACCATCTTTCTTAATTTTTTTTTAAACAATTTTTTTCTAAACCGCTCACCTGAAGACATGGCTAATTTTTCGAAAAATAAAAAGTTGGTGTTTGGGGCCTTTTAGAAATGATTTTGTTGACCACAAATGTTCTCTATAGTATTAGTAACAATATTAAATAACATTTGGAGGACCATTTTTCTTAATTTTTTTTAAAACAATTTTTTTCCATACCGCTCACCTGATGACATGGCTTATTTTTCGAAAAAGAAAAAGTTGGTGTTTGGGGCCTTTTAGAAATGATTTTGTTGGCCACAAATGTTCTCCATAGTATTAGTAACCATATTAAACAACAATTGGAGGACCATCTTTCTTCAATTTTTTTTTAAACTATTTTTTCCAAACCGCTCATCTGAAGACATAGCTTATTTTTCGAAAATAAAAAGTTGGTGTTTGGGGCCTTTTAGAAATGATTTTGCTAGCCACAAATGTTCTCCATAGTATTAGTAACCATATTAAACAACAATTAGAGGACCATCTTTCTTTAATTTTACTTTTTATTTTTCGAAAAATAAGCGATGTCTTCAGGTGAGCGGTTTGGGTAAAATGTTTAAAACAAATTGAAGAAAGATGGTCTTCCAATTGTTGTTTAATATGGTTACTAATACTATGGAGAACATTTGTGGCCAACAAAATCATTTCTAAAAGTCCCCAAACACCAACTTTTTATTTTTCTAAAAATAAGCCATGTCTTCAGGTGAGCGCTTTGTAAAAAAATTTAAAAAAAATTGAAGATAGATGGTCCTCCAATTGTTGTTTGATATGGTTACTAATACTATGGAGAACATTTGTGGCCAACAAAATCATTTCTAAAAGGCCCCAAACACCAACTTTTTATTTTTCAAAAAATTAGCCATGTCTTCAGGTGAGCGGTTTGGAAAAAAATTGTTTAAAAAAAATTGAAGAAAGATGGTCCTCTAATTGTTGTTTAATATGGTTACTAATACTATAGAGAATATTTGTGGTCAACAAAATCATTTCTAAAAGGCCCCAAACACCAACTTTTTATTTTTCGAAAAATAAGCCATGTCATCAGGTGACAGGTATGGAAAAAAATGTTTAAAAAAAAATTAAGAAAGGTGGTCCTCCAATTGTTATATAATATTGTTACTAATACTATAGAGAACAATTGGAGGACCATCTTTCTTCAATTTTTTTTAAATAATTTTTTTCCAAACCGCTCATCTGAAGACATAGCTTATTTTTCGAAAATAAAAAGTTGGTGTTTGGGGTCTTTTAGAAATGATTTTGCTAGCCACAAATGTTCTCCATAGTATTAGTAACCATATTAAACAACAATTAGAGGACCATCTTTCTTTAATTTTACTTTTTATTTTTCGAAAAATAAGCGATGTCTTCAGGTGAGCGCTTTGTAAAAAAATTAAAAAAAAAATTGAAGAAAGATGGTCCTCTAATTGTTGTTTAATATGGTTACTAATACTATAGAGAACATTTGTGGCCAACAAAATCATTTCTAAAAGGCCCCAAACACCAACTTTTTATTTTTCGAAAAATTAGCCATGTCTTCAGGTGAGCGGTTTGGAAAAAAATTGTTTAAAAAAAATTAAAGAAAGATCGTCCTCCGATTGTTGTTTAATATGGTTACTAATACTATAGAGAACATTTGTGGCAAACAAAATCATTTCTAAAAGGCCCCAAACACCAACTTTTTATTTTTCGAAAAATTAGCCATGTCTTCAGGTGGGCGGTTTGGAAAAAAAATGTTTAAAAAAAATGAAGAAAGATGGTCCTCCAATTATTATTTAATATGGTTACTAATACTATGAAGAACATTTGCTGCCAACAAAATCATTTCTAAAAGGCCCCAAACACCAACTTTTTATTTTTCGAAAAATTAGCCATGTCTTCAGGTGAGCGGTTTGGAAAAAAATTGTTTAAAAAAAAATTAAAGAAAGATCGTCCTCCGATTGTTTAATATGGTTACTAATACTATAGAGAACATTTGTGGCAAACAAAATCATTTCTAAAAGGCCCCAAACACCAACTTTTTATTTTTCGAAAAATTAGCCATGTCTTCAGGTGGGCGGTTTGGAAAAAAATTGTTTTAAAAAAAAATGAAGAAAGATGGTCCTCCAATTATTATTTAATATGGTTACTAATACTATGGAGAACATTTGCTGCCAACAAAATCATTTCTAAAAGGCCCCAAACACCAACTTTTTATTTTTCGAAAAATAAGCCATGTCATCGGGTGAGCGGTATGGAAAAAAATGTTTAAAAAAAAATTAAGAAAGGTGGTCCTCCAATTGTTATTTAATATTGTTACTAATACTATAGAGAACATTTGTGGTCAACAAAATCATTTCTAAAAGGCCTCAAACATTAACTTTTTATTTTTCGAAAAATTAGCCATGTCTTCAGGTGAGCGGTTTGGAAAAAAATTGTTTAAAAAAAATTGAAGAAAGATGGTCCTCCAATTGTTTAATATGATTACTAATACTATAGAGAACATTTGTGGCCAACAAAATAATTTTTAAAAGGCCCCAAACACCAACTTTTTATTTTTCGAAAAATAAGCTGTCATCAGGTGAGCGGTATGGAAAAAAATGTAAAATGTTAAAAAAAAAATTAAGAAAGATGGTCCTCCAATTGTTATTTAATATTGTTACTTATACTATAGAGAATATTTGTGGTCAACAAAATCATTTCTAAAAGGCCCCAAACACCAACTTTTTATTTTTCGAAAAATTAGCCATGTCTTCAGGTGAGCGGTTTGGAAATAAATTGTTTAAAAATATTAAAGAAAGATGGTCCTCCAATTGTTGTTTAATATGGTTACTAATACTATGGAGAACATTTGTGGCCAACAAAATCATTTCTAAAAGGCCCCAAACACCAACTTTTTATTTTTCGAAAAATAAGCCTTGTCTTCAGGTGGGCGTTTTAGAAAAACATGTTAAAAAAAATTGAAGAAAGATGGTCCTCCAATTATTGTTTTATATTGGTGATAACACTACTGAGGACATTTGTGGCTATTAAAATCGTTTCTAAACCTCCCCAAATAGCATTTTTAAAATGTTTGAAATGTCCTCTTTTATCACAGATACAAATTTTAATACCAGATGCTAAATCATAACTTTTAAAAGTTGTAAGAGCTATCTCAGCATTACATTTAATTAAATTATCAATTGTTTCTATGAAATTTTATTGTATTCGTTGTAATACGTTGGTAAAATTATAGTTTTATAAATGGTGGAGGCGCCGGATTCGTGGCTGGAAATCTATGGTTAACTTCTCATCGGTCCGCCTGTAATGTTAACTAAGTAAGAACATGTTCTTTGATGTCAGCGTCATTGTTTAACCTCTTGCTGCCAAGACCCATAGATAAAGCAGAAATTGTACACTTTTGGTTTTCGTAACTCATTTCTTTAACTGCAGCAACCAATTCATTACTAGTCAAACATGAAAACTAACTTCGGTCGTTATCATGCACATAATCACGTCCTTCATTGAAAATGTGATAAGTGATTCAATGGTAAGGAGATGAGTGAAAATGTCCTTACCATTGAATCACTTATCACATTTTCTCCATACACCCCACAGGTCTGTTGATGAATGTGTACTGTTTTAATGTTCATCACATTGAGGAAAGGAATTGCAGACCTTATCTCCCAAGTGGCGGAATTTTCAAGCGTACATAGCACTCAGCTAACTTATTTTAAGGTTAAGTAAGTATCGCGCATGTGCGAAATTCCGATCGCAGCGCTACGATGGCAAGAAATACAAACGGAACTTACTTTCTGGCAGAGCTGGGCAGGATTCGAATCATTCAGGATTCGAATCCTGGATTCCAATCTTTTTAGAGGATTCAAAAGAGGCATTCGAATACTTTAGTTCAACTGGATTCGTGATGCAGATTCGTTACATTTTTTTTAAGAGGATTCGTATTCTAATCCAAATGTGGGTGATTCGAATCTATATAAAAGGATTCGAATCCTTATAAAAGGATTCGAATATTTATAAAAGGATTAAAATATTTATAATAAAAGGATTAAAATATTTATAATAAAAGGATTCGAATACTTATAAAAGGATTAGAATATTTATAAAAGGATTCGAATACTTACAAAAGGATTTGAATCGTCAAAAATAATTCCAATTAATTGTAAGAATTAACATGAAAAATGTCTTTTGTGTGTTTTTAAATTTCTCGTTAAATCACTGTTTTATACGCGTGGCGCATGAAGTAAAATTTCGAGTTTAGAAAAGCCCAGAAAATTTGTCTCGAGTCGCTGCGCGACCCTCGACAAATTTTCACGGGGCTTTTCTAAACTCGAAATTTTACTTCATGCTTAGTCTGGGAGTGGAAAACACTCGTTCAAAGCTTCAAATTGAACTCTATTATAAAAAATTCACTGAATATCATTAAAACCGGGAAAGTCAGAGAAAAGTCATGAAATTATATTCAAATTGACCGAAACACTAACAAAAAAGCCGTATGACATTATTAAATTTGTCAAAATCAGCAGGCAAATTACAAAACACGTAAAAAATTATCAAATTAACTTAAATATTGATAAAAACAATGAAAACAATTTAACAAAAATGGAGGTTTCCCACAGAAGAAAGTTACATTAAAAGACCTGGGAAAAAATCTTGGCGTAGCGAAACGGATAAAACACTAAAATATTGTGAAATTCAAAATATACTGGTTTTTACTTATTATGTTTGAATTTCATAGCAAATTCA
This sequence comes from Philonthus cognatus, assembly GCA_932526585.2. Classification (NCBI taxonomy): domain Eukaryota; kingdom Metazoa; phylum Arthropoda; class Insecta; order Coleoptera; family Staphylinidae; genus Philonthus; species Philonthus cognatus. The sequence goes on from OW052244.1 coordinate 80,003,466, forward strand.
GTTTGATTTTATTAGAAATATCTATGTACTGTACAAGGTCGACTCGGTTTAAACTGGGACAGTCTTGTATAAGGTTGTCTTCATTTAAACGAGTGTTTTCCACTCCCAGACTAAGCATGAAGTAAAATTTCGAGTTTAGAAAAGCCCCGTGAAAATTTGTCGAGGGTCGCGCAGCGACCCGAGACAAATTTTCGGGCTTTTCTAAACTCGAAATTTTACTTCATGCGCCACGCGTACAAAACACTGATTTGAAGTGAAGTTCAGAAGCACACATATACATCTTTAATCAGAGTAACAGGGAATCAGATGTTTAGTCTGTTATCAACGATGTTCAATGTTAATAATAAATAATTAGGTTTTAAATATTTTTGTTAAAACAACTGGTAACAATATTTATATATAAATGGTTGAACAAAAATAATAAAATCAAATTTATTCTTAAAGGATTTGTATTCGTGATTCGAAAAAACAGGATTTGAATCATATTTATCTCTTACGAATCCTTTATTCGAGTATTCGTGATTCGAATCATATTAGGTGATTCGGATTCGTGATTCGAATCCCTTTTACGAGGATTCGTCCCAGCTCTGCTTTCTGGATACACTGATATAATACAGTTCGTTTCATAGAAAAGCTTTTTGAACAATGGATACCCATATTTAGATATTTAAATTTGAAGTGGTATAATAATAATGGGAAGAATGCAAAGACCCACGGCTGACTTTTTTCATGGAACCAATTTAATAATAAAAATATAAAATATACTTACATATCCAAAGTGTGAAATAGCAGTAACAGCAACATCCGCCAGGGGAGTATGCAACGGTCCAACGCACTGCTGCTGCGCGATCATCCCCGTGACGCACCTGTCCACCTTGTTCGTCAGATATCTCTTGCTGGAAACCGCCGGCAACCTCAACACCTTTTCCAAAGCCCTGTACACGGAAATGTTGTCAGGCAACTGCAACTCCTTCAAAACCTTCGCCTGCCTATCCAGCTTGAACACCTTCCTGGGCATCTTTCCCAAAACCAACTCCAAATCCAAATTGAACGGCACGATCTTTTGCTCATCATCAATAGTCAAAACCACACGACCAGTTCCGGTGACTTCTCCGACGAAATTAACTGGGCAACGTTCTCTTTTGCACATTTTCTTCAGCAGCTCCATGTCTTCTTTGCTGCACAACAACGCATTGCTTTCTTGATATTCCGCTCCCCATAGTTCCAAAGCGTTGATGGTTGGATCCCCCAAGTCGAATTTGCTCGCATAGATGATTCCTCCAACAGGCTCAACCAACTCCTTCAATACATTTCCGTTACCTCCAGCGCCTTGATCGTGAATACTCAAAATAGGATTCTTCTGCCCAGATTCCAAACAAGCTCTGACGATCCTGTTCATCTTATTCTCCATTTCAGCGTCTCCGCGTTGAACAGCGTTGAAATCCAGCTCGGCTTTGTTGTCGCCTTGGACTTCTACGGAGCTAGCGGAGCCACCGCCCACTCCAATTCTATACACAGGACCGCCGATTTTGACGATTTGGTTGCCCACTTTGGGGGTGTTCTTTTCCGTCATCGAGGCTTCCATGCTGCCAATGCCGCCACTGAACATGATGGGTTTGATCCACTCTTTGCGTTCACCTGAGGCCTCTTTCAACCCGAAGGAACGTACGAAGCCGGAGATCATGGGTTCTCCGAATTTGTTGCCGTAATCGGAAGCACCGTTGCTGGCTTCCACGAGGATTTCTAGGGGTGGCGCGAAGTTGTCTGGGTATGTGAAGGATTTATCCTCCCAGTCCAACTCATAACCTAATTAAGAATTAAGTACTAATTATATATTAGGCGCTTAATTGATCTTAATTTTCTCAGAGTATTGTTTAGTTGGACAGTGATTATCGTATAATCTAAATTATAATCGCATCAATGGTACAAAAGGTTTTGGATGAATGGTAGAATGACTTACCTGGGATGTTGAGATTTCCTACTGAGTATCCGGCTGTGCCGGCGATGCAGTAACCACCGCGTCCGACGGATTGAACATCTCGGATCCTGCCACCGGGTCCTGTGGTAGCGCCACTGAAGGGAGCTACGCCAGTGGGAAAATTGTGGGTTTCGGCGGTGAAAATTAAATGAGATTCGACGGTTTGCGGAGCCAATTCGCTCACCTTTCCGGGATGTAAAGGTCTTAGACTGCGGTGGGTAAAACCCTTAATGGCACTGCAATATAAATGCTAGATCAGACCCATGTAGAGAATGCTTTAAAAATTAGTCAACGTTACACCCGGAGGTCCAATATAAAACACCAGATGCACACTGTCATCAATAGCTTTTCTCAATGAAGTCAAATGATTTCGAAAAAAATTGACAAAACTTATAGACTTAGAGTCATTTTTAATGAGACAAGTAATTGATGACAAATGTTATCAGAATAGGCACACCGAATGGGGAAGCAGGAACACCAATAGTAGAGGTAAGTCCTTACATGACTTTTTAGTAAGTAACGACCTAGAGACAATAATCGCGGGACGGAACCTACATTCGTTAACGCGCGCAGCCAGACGGTGATTAATATTACAATGGCTAGATTAGACATTTCCAGGGATATAGACAAATGGGAAGTCCGCCGGGAAGTGTCCATGCCTGATCACAGATCAGCTTCAAGATGGGACTAGAATGGAGCCCAGTTAAACCCTAACGAGATCCGAAACAAACGGATAGAGATGCATACATTATGCACCTCAGAAAGGGCTTGCTGGATATAAAGACACAACGCCCGATGAACTGTGTCTTTATATCCCTAGACCTCTTTGCGAGGGAAGTGCCATGGTGCTGCCCAGAACTCAACTCCCTAAAAGATGAGGCCAGGAAAGCATTTAACAGAGCTCAACGCTCCAAAAGTAGCTCTGGCTAGACCTTTCACAAAGAACGCCTTAAGTACAAAAACTCACAAGGCAATGTCTTCGAGCATCATGGCGTGCTTTCTGCGAAGAAATAGAAAGCACACAAGAGGTTAGCAGACTCTCTCACAAGATCATCGGCAGTCATGAAAAAGGCGGACGGCAGGATAACGGACGTAGTGATGCTGTTTCGATCCAGTCTGTTACAGGCTAGGGTAACAGGTAAGGTACCAAAGTTTGGTAGAGCAGACTATACTGCACCCAAGGAATACCGACCAACCACACTCTCCTTATTTCTTTTGAAAACGTAGGAGGCAATTTGTCATCGACTTATAGGCCCTGAGTTAGAACCTGAGGCATTTGCATTTTTAGATGACATTATAGTTTTGGGCACCACCTTCGAACACAAATTTTAGGGAGGTCTGTTATTGCCTTGAGAAAGCGAGACCCGAGCTGGACCTAAGCAAGTGTGTGTTCTGCAAGACGGAGATGAAATACTTGGGAATAAAATATGACCTCTCTTGCAATTACCACCCTTACAAAATACTCGAGAATTACGTCGAGTTCTTGGGGTGGCATCGTAGTACAGAAAATTTGTTCCGTTATTTTTGGAGGTAACTGCACCACTGAACAAATTGTTGAGGAAGGGCTGACGGTTTAAATGGGATATGGCTGCTACAAAATCGTTTCAAAAACTCAAGAAGCTGGTCATTTAAGCCTCAGTTCTCAGTTATCCCGACTTTTATAAACATTTTTTTCTTCAAACGGAAGCATCCAGATTAGGATCCGTACTTTTCCAAAAGCAAGACACCAAAAAAAATTATTTATTACGCCAGTCGTTTCCTAAACCTAGGGAATACAAAAGATGCGTCCATACCTATAGGGATACAAATTTTCAGTAATTAACGATCAACAGAGCCTGAAGTGGTTACAAAACCCCCAACGAGAGTTCAGCAAAACAATAGCTGCAGATGACTAGAACGATCCTCAGGTGGATAACTGCTGTTCTAACCGGTCAATGCAGACTGAATGGACGTTTATACAAAGTGGGCATAGCTGACTCCCCATCTTTTAGAGGGTGTGGAATGGAAGACGAGAGTGCCGGGCAATTACACTAACTAGAGATGGCCAACGATAGCCATCATCAGGGATTTGCCCACCTCAGTAATACTAGACTACTTAGACAAGGTGGCATGGTTGAACTGAGGATGGGTAACCCGTAGCGGCACAAGCACAAGGGGCTTAATGAGGCCTAAGTGCAGTAATGCGCACTCCCCCCAATACCAGATACCCCGAAACTCCAATCATTCAGGCTGGAAGAAGCAACAATCCACACTTCCATTTTAGTTGTAGAAATATCATAAGCAAAAACTGTCTCAAAACGGTTGCATAGCTTTTAATAAAAGGTCCTGCACAAAAGTTTGACTACATTTTAGCAGCAGCTGATTCCTTGAATGTAGAAGAGAGAATTCCTAAATGTTATTTATTACAGTAATGTTATCATCAGCTGATATTGCGTGACTGTAATAATTTGGTGGTGCCAGGTCAGTACATGACCAAAACTTAAATAATTTTATAATTGTTTCTACAACTGTTGGTCAGAGTGATAAAGGTGTACAATTTAAGGCTCCTAACAAAATAATTACATGATTATTTTACTCAGCTGACGGAATCAAAATTAGTGAAAAAAAAAACATTGTACTCCCTCCACTTCATTTTATGTTACATTTTTACATAGTGGATGCATTTACCAGAAAATTTTTGTCTCAACACGTTTGGATTTTTTGTCCGCTTTACGTTGGTATCTGGTGAACGCTACTCAGGCTTTACACTTAATTCAACACCAATTGGGCTATTTTATACGCTTGCAAATTTTTCTATCGAATGCAACAGCAAACATATTAATTATGTTTGCTGTGGACAGTGCATTCGATAGAAAAATTCGCCAACTGATGTCATCAAACATCCAACAGTTTCATCTGGTGAATGTGACCAGATCTTATGTTTGATCGATTACTTTTTAATTTCAAAATAAAATGGAGACATTTCTTGTATTTCTTCATAATTTTAGTCCCAATTTTGAGCTGCTCTAGTTTCAATGTCTCAATTTTGTTGTTTCTTACATCAAAATAAAGTCTATTTCATAACAGTTTATTTATTTTTATTAGAATCTGGTATTTCTTTGAATTATTTGCAACAAAAGAAGCACATGCCCCAGACGTCACCATATGAGAGCCCTGAATCCTGAACTTTACACAGTAACTGTGTTCACGTTTTTTAATGTATGTTCAGTTTGCCTGTGTATTTTGACGAATCTAAGACATCATTCTTTATTCTAACTTATTATTGTGTTTTTGACAAATTTACAAATTAGAGCTTTAATCTGAAACGGTGAAAACATTCTTTAAAAAAACCTGTTTAGTTCATACATACAGTCGATTGAGCAAGGGATTTTGGATTAAATAGGCTAAATCATGGCCTATTTAATCCAAAATCCCTTGCTCAATCGACTGGATATAATATTTTTTATTATACTAAATTAATAATTGCATGTTATGCGGACGCTCAAAGTTGAAAACAGTTATTGAATTAAAATCACAAAAACAACAGTTGTCCACTCTTTGATTAAGCCTGAAGTAAAATTTCAAGTTTATAAAAGCCTGAAAATTTGGTTTGGTCGTGTAGCATCGAAACCAAATTTTCAGGCTTTTTTAATTTGACTTCATGTGCCAGGCATATAAAACATTGATTTATTGTAAAGTTCAAAATCGGCTATTTCATCTTTTATTACCCTACATTGCAAAAAGTGGAGTTAGAGAACTGAAATTAAAGTAGATGCTATTAATAAGAGAAAGAAGACCTCTAAAATATTAGTTGCTCTGGGCCTTACATTTCCTCTGCATTTTTTTTGTATAACTATATACTATATGACTATATATAGTGCGTTTTTCTGATTGTATGACCGGCATTCATACAATCAGAAAAATGCACTATATACAGTGCCAGTCATTAAAACTAAAAAATACGAATGAAGTTAAAAAACAACAAATAACCCTCACCTGCTATTATCACTGAATTTAATAACATTATTCTGATTCGAATGTTTCTGCGTATCAATAATCATGTCAATCAATGACTCCTCGTGCTCAATCCCATCAACCACCATCTTTCCCTTGAAAAACCAATGCCTGCTATGCTCGCTGTTCGACTGCGCCAAATCGAAACACTCGACACTAGTCGGATTTCTCTTCAGCTTATTCTTAAACAAATCCGTGTAATAATCCAAATCCGCCTGATCGAACGCCAACCCCAATTCCTTATCGATCTCCTGCAAAGCCAACCTTCCCTTCCCCATAACATCAACATCGTGAATATTCTCCTGTTTCTTCAACTTCTCATTAAAACTCTTCTTCGGGATATTTTCCGGGGTGTAACGACATTCAGTCATACGATCGTGTAATAATAAAGCGATTTCGTTTTCGAATTTTGGGGTCAGGTTGACTTTTCCGTGGAAGGTGATTAAGTATCTTCTCGAAACCTCCAATCTGGTGACATGGTTTAGGCCCAACGAGTGGCAGATGGAGACGGCGTTGGTGGAATTCGATGTCGAGAAATTGAACCTAGGCCCGACTTCGATGACCATCTCACCCGCTGCGGGTTTTAAAGCTGACGCCTTCGTTAAATTCGCAGAGTGGTAAGGATCCTGCAGCACCCATTTTAATGCTTTAGTATCGTTTCCGGACAAGGGTTTTTTGGTTTCGACGTGGTAACAGAGTTCTGTCCTGACCGTGCCGATTTCCTTGCACTCGTTCTGCAATTTTGATAAGATCTCGGCGGTCTTCGCCGAGGTGAAGCCCGGTGTCCTGTAAAACCTCGCAATGGTCGACTCCATATCTGCTCACTGAAACGGCCCAAACGTAACTGATTATAGTTAACAATTAACCATGTTGCATCAAACTGTTTCGTAATGTGAAGGTTATCAGGGGTGACGAGTGATATCTTGTAATAAACAAGTTGTTTTTACGTCATGAATAAATAGCATGTTTTTTTCTTTCTTTCTATGATTTATTAATTTTTATTAGAATAAAATATACAAATAAAATAATAGAGATATAAATAGTGATAGCTTTCTTTCAAAAAGTGGTTAAAACTTAAATTATTGTACGTTGCATCGGCTACTGTTTTGAGCCGGCCCTCCGACATGGACTGACTCCATTTGCAGTTGTCTCGCTAAAGCTTGATCGAGTTCCTCTTGTGTGAGAGTCGTTGCAGGTTTGTTTGATTCTTCTAAAGATAAGGCTATAGCTCTGGCTAAAGCTTCATCTTCACTCTGAAACAAAAATTACAGAACATTCAAAATGTAATATTACAAATTGCTTCTTTTGAGTTATTAATTTTAAACAGCATTATTAATAAAATTAACAGACAACCTTTCCACAGTTTCAAGGATGATATTAACATTTTCGTATTAATAAAACATTTTAGTACATTATTATTGTTGGTTAATAATTTAATATCATGGTACCCCTAGTTAAAAGCACGGAATCTTTGTTAGACATAACCTCAATAGTCATAGCAAAATACGGTTATTTAATTATAATGCTATAAATCATGAAAAAGAAACTAGTACATATCGTATTATTTTTCTTGGTAAACAAACTTATCATGTACAGGTTAACTTTTTTTTTCTTGGCCAACAAAACGGTGCTTTTGTTGACGTACAATGTCTCTAAATGGGTCGGTATTATCACTTTGCGCTTTAGTCAGTTGAGGCATGTCGACGTTAATTAAATTTTGCTTGACATTTCTGCCGATTTGTCAATTTGATTGACAATTTGAAAAATCAAAGTGAGTCCAGTTCATATAGCCAAATATTTTGCTGTACTAGTTCTTTTCTCTGGCAACTGAAAATCAATGTTTTTATACGTGTTTTTTTTTTCGTGTTTTTATAGCACACATTTTTATAAGGTTAAACAAAAACAATGTAACATCAACTCCAAATTACTTCAAATTTAACTAGAGTGAAGTTGGAACACATAATAATGTGATGTTGCCAGGTTCATTTAATAACTAATAACTAATTGTATCTGGATTTTGTTGTATTATTACGAAATGTTAGTATCGAGCAGAGCTGGGATGAATCCTCAAAAACAGGATTCGAATCACGAATCTGAATCACCTAATATGATTCGAATCACGAATACTCGAATAAAGGATTCGTAAGTTAAAAATATGATTCGAATCAAAGATTCGAATCCTCATTTTTGAATCACGGATACAAATCCTTTAAAAATAAATTTGAATCTATTATTTGCAACCAGTAATATTTTATTCCATCAGTTCTATTAACAAAAATGTTCATTTACCGACCAAATATCTGATTATATAATGATTTAAATTAATGATGATATATGTGTTATTGAACTTCATTTTAAATCTGTTTTATACGCGTGGCGCATGAAGTAAAATTTCGAGTTTAGAAAAGCCCCGTCGACAAATTTTCTACGCGGGGCTTTTCTAAACTCGAAATTTTACTTCATGCTTAGTCTGGGAGTGGACCGTCAAGATTTTCTACATGTCGAGATTTTCGATATTTCTAGATTTATGTCGATTTATTCACAGTTTGTTATTGTATTAAATGCAACTCTAATATTAAATAAAAACGGTTTATTTAGGAATAGAATATTCACCCATTAATAGCCAAGCAAATTATAAAGTTAACTCTAAAAGTTAATTTTAGGTAAAATTTTGCATCTTTTTCTATGATTTCAATGAATGATTTATTATATTACATACGTCGATTTTTTAAAAGAGTTAAATTTAAAATTCAAACGAGTGTTGTCCACTCCCAGACTAAGCATAAAGTAAAATTTCGAGTTTAGAAAAGCCCCGCGAAAATTTGTCTCGGGTCGCTGCGCGACCCGAGACAAATTTTCTACGCGGGGCTTTTCTAAACTCGAAATTTTACTTCATGCGCCACGCGTATAAAACAAAAGAACGAGTGTTGTCCACTCCCAGACTAAGCATGAAGTAAAATTTTGAGTTTAGAAAAGCCCCGCGTAGAAAATTTTCACGGGGCTTTTCTAAATTCGAAATTTTACTTCATGCGCCACGCGTATAAAACACTGATTTCAAGTGAAGTTAAAAATATACTATTAACGTTGGATATTTTTCATGGTTAAGTAAGAAAATATGCATTCACAAATATTTGAATTATTCGAAAATTTAAATATTTATATTCAAATATGAATAATTTAGTGATTTCAATATTCATATTAGAATATTTAACTATTTGAATTAATCGAATTCGAATCCCAGCCTTAAGTAGTTTACACAGACGCGCAAATTATTGGCAATAAATTCAATGAATATTTTATCAGTAGCAAGTACTGTAAATAATGTGATTATAATTTATGTAAAAATAAAAGATTTTAAATTAATTAGTGAAGAAGAACTTATGAAAATAATACTTGACCAACCAAACAAATCAAGTCCGGATGAAATAACTGGTAAAGTTTTGATCACTAGTCTCCCTTAATAGTTTTATTAATATAATAAATATTTCATTAGAGACAGGACAAGTTCCAGAAAAACTAAAAAGCAGTACAATAATACCAATTAAAAAAGTGAGAAATAGTATAAAAATTGAAGATTTTAGACCAATTAATACAGTACCAACCATATCAAAAATATTAGAGAGAATTGTATATGAACAAATACTAGCACATATTGTTGAACAAGATATATTAATAGAACATCAGTCAGGATTTAGACAAGAGTATAATTGTGAAACGGCATTGCAGTATCTTGTGAATGAATGGAAAAATAATTTAGATGCGGGACAAAGTACTAGTATCATTTTCTTAGATTTCAAGAGAGCATTTGAAACAATAGATAGGAAGCGACTACTTATAAAACTCAGAAATTATGGTGTGGAGGGTACAGTACTAAATTGGTTTACTAGTTACCTGAATAAAAGAACCCAGAAAGTAAAGATTGGAGATAAATTATCGGATACTCTATCTATTGAAACAGGGGTACCACAGGGTAGTATTTTGGGACCTCTGCTTTTTGTGTTGTATATAAACGATATTGGAAACTGCTTAAGTCACTGCAAATTCCATCTATTTGCAGATGATACTATTATATACAGAACATCAGTAGACATAATAAAAGCAACAAATGAAATAAATAGCGACTTAATTAATTTAAACAATTGGTTACAGGATAATAGTTTGAAAATTAATACAACCAAAACAAAAGCAATGATAATTAGCAGAAAAGATCAGTCCATAGAAAATAATACAATTAAATTCAATAATAGCCCCATAACATATGTCAATACAATAAAATACCTAGGAGTTCAATTAGATAAACGATTACAGTTCAATGAACATATAGATTATACATGTAAAAAAATAGGAAAAAAGTTAGGAGTATTAAGACGAAGTAGTTATTATATGTCGCAAGCTACCAAAAAAACAATATATAACACTATTATACTACCACATTTTCACTTTGCAGGATCTATTCTTTATCTTGCAAATAGTGGATCTTTGAATAGACTCCAAATATTGCAAAATAAAGGAATGAGAATAATTTTAAATTGTAATAAATATACAAGTATAAGAACGATGTTAGAACAACTGGATTGGATAAACATAGAGAATTTTGTAAAATTTAAGGCATTCATTTTTATTCACAAAGTTTACACTGGGAAGATGCCCAAATACTTTGATGAAAGTATCATCACTAATGCAGACATCCATACGTACAACACAAGAGGCAGAGGAAATATTTTTCTCCCATTCAAAAACACAAAGGCAGGACAGAATTCACTCTTTTTTAAAGCTGCTCAAGAACACAACAAGCTATCAATAAAAATAAAAGAAGAAGAAAATATTAATAAGTTTAAATCAAAGTTGCTAGATTACTTGAAGAGTCTTCAGAAATAGTCGTAGTGTATGGGCTGTGCATTATGTGTATATATTATTAATTGTTCCTATATGTATAAGTACAAATTTTAAATAAGTATTATTACCTTTTTAGTTATTGTTTTTTTGCATAAATGTATAAGTATTGTTGTATTATGGATTTATTATTTTTACATAGATATTTAAGTATGGTTTTAGACTGATTTTATTAAAGTAGTAAAAAGATTATATATTAAGTATTATTATGTGATAAATTTATTATACATACACAATTTATAGATTAAGGATGATCAAATGTTTATTTTATGTATATATATGGATATACATATATTTTTCTATGTCATTATATAGCAAAGATGCTAAATAAAGATTATTATTATTATTATTATTATTAATAGCGATGATTCGAATTATTTAGGAGGATTTGAATCCGTGTATGAGGATTGGATTCCTTTTATAAGGATTCGACTCCTTTTATAAGAATTTGAATCCTTTTATAGGGATTCGAATTCTTTTATAAGAATTCGAATCCTTTTATAAGGATTCGAATCATCTACGTCTGGATTCGAATACGAATCCTTTTAAAAAAATGTAACGAATCCGGATCACGAATCCGTTTTCACTAAAGTATTCGAATACCTCTTTTGAATCCTGAATGATTCGAATCCTGCCCAGCTCTGGTATCGAGCTTATATGGCTCTAGTAGAAATTAACTAGCATTAAACTATAATAATATTAACAGCGATTTTTTTAATAAGGCTGTGATAGTTTAAGCTTTGACTACTCACTAAAATATTTTTTGACTTATACGGTTGTTTGTTTAATATCCATTTATTCATTCTATATAGAATAAACAAGTTATAAATGCAAGAAAAAAAAAAACAAGTGAATGTTTTTTTATTTCTGTTATCTTTTATTATCATGCTTATTATTGTGTTATCAGCCCATGGTAACGAAAACAGGGCTTTATTTCCATGCAGAATATTTTCCATAAAATTACACAATAGATGTAAAAAATTGTGTATATTTCATCACTTTTGCACTTACCATATTTCCTATTACATTATTGACTGGACTGTTGTTTTGCCGAACTCCTATCGCTATCGGTTTGCTGTATAGAAACAAAACAATTATTTTCGATTAGAATTAGCAAAAAATAAATTATGTTTGGTTGAAATATCAATTTGTCTTCACATAACTTAAAATCACTCACTATTATGTAACCTAACTCATCTTATTCTAATCTAACCTCACATAACTTAATATCGCTGACTATTATCTAACCTAACTCAACTAATTTTAATCTAACCTCATTTAAACCATCATAACTAACCTCACTCACTATTTTCATCTAATTTTGTGTCTACCAAACAATTTAAAAATATTTATATAAGCTGTATACTACCTTTTCAAATTGCCAGGCCTGGCAAGGTAAAAAAGTTTGACAGCCACTGATTACAAATAATCAGGCCGATTCTGTAAGCGAAATGTTAAATTAAATGTACATGTTATTTTTTAACTTTGCCGTCTAAGCGGATTTGGTATTTGATATGCACTTAGATTGTGAGGTAATAACATAAACGTTAAATTTAACATTTCGCTAACAGACTCTAAACTCATTTAACTAACCTAACTATTTAACACAACTGTTCCGTACTTAATTCATATTTGAAATAGGGAGGCAAATGCGCGCATCTCTGTTTACGTTTTCCTCTTAATGCGCCTACCCCTCACTCCTGAACCACTAGCGGAGGAGAGTCAAGAGACTCAGGCACCGCCATGTTAGAAACATAGTTTTTGGTTCGTGCAGCGCATTTAATAGTTTTCGCCGCCGGCTTATTAATATCTAATCATTATTTGTATACGTGTGTGTCCGTCTACGAGGAGGAAGTTAAAGTCCCGTCCGCAGGGAACGTTAGCCACCCGGACAGCAGAAAGTCAAGGTTAGTGTCCTTCAACCACAAATTCCTCCCCGTGAACAGCGTGCGTATTCGCCACCCTCGTGCCGGAGATATTCCCCCTTTTTAGGGCCCCTCAAAAAATACAGTCCACTGACATCTCAGGGCTTTACCCGCAACAAGAGCGTAACATAAATTCCTCATTAAAATATACCTCATCGGTTTCGATGAATTTATGAATGTTTTTCGACAGTCGTGGTCCGAGGGATGTCTGTGTTTCAGGCAGTAGTTCGTCCTGCACTCGTTACAAATGACGGGAATGACCTCTTTCGCCTTGCAGCCCTTTTTGGAACATTTATTGGTAAACACTTTCCGCCGTGACTTAGCTGTGTCTGATTGACAATTGTTGTCTATATGCGCACCGACGACCAGATCGGGCTGCTGCCCCTTCGGCACCGGTATCGGCGTGTTGCACAACGGACACTCAGGCACTTGATTATCTTTTAAATATGCATTCTGGCAGTTGTGTGTTGAATACGTAAAGTGTTGATCACTGAAACAATAAAAATGTATGTATTAAAAAAATGTTGCTAAAAAAGAGTGTAACATTTCCTAACTCTAATTAAAACATTAGTAGTGCTAGTATACTAGCAATATCAAATTATTGAATATGGTTACTTTGTGTCCAAAATGTACATCTGATTACAAATAAAGCGTAGAAGAGAGGTTCTAAGTGTTCCAATTAAAATTATTATAATCTCAATCCAAATAATATTTTCTACTTTATGAATTTTGCTGAAGGATATACAGTAAATATTTGTTTTAAGTACACATATAGAAATTTCAAAATTTTCATACATCGTTTTTGAATAGCGTTCAATTTGAAGCTTCTAACGAGTGTTTCCAATCCTTAGTTAAGCATGAAGTAAAATTTTACTTCATGCACCACACGTATAAAACACTGAAAATATTCTGCTTCAGTACACTGGTTTAGCATTATATCATAAACTTCACTAAAATTTTACTTCGTGCTTAATCTGGAAGTGGAAACACTCGTTCAAATCGAACTCATTTAAAAGAAACAATGAATGCTTGAAAATTTAAGTTTATGCATCGGAATACATTTCCGATACATAAACTTAAATACTTAAAAAAATTCCTCACATTGATATCAATAAACTACAATCTTTTTGCGATTCAAGGCATAACAAACATGTTACATTTTTTTCTTGCGTCATCAAACTAAGCTTTGCAAAATTAATTCAATAAATACTTTTTTATCTTGAAGAATGACTCGGTAAATTTGTAAGTTAGGTTAATAAATATAGAACCAACATTTATAATTAATATATCAGAATTTACACAATTATTTATGTACTTACCAATAAATATTGTTGCAAGCGTCACATTTAATGGGTAGAAAATCTGTTAAACAAAAAACAAACGAGCGTTATCAACAAACGTTTTTCTAAACACAACAAAACAAAAACTCACCTAATTTATGGCAGCTGGCATGCGAGCACTGTTGTCCCAAATGCGGTAACTCCATTTTCACTGCGTCCTTTTGCGGGAACTCGTTTCGTACAACTATACACGAGCAGGCTGAGTCATTTAATTTATATAAACAGGAAGGTTGATGACTAGGAATTTCTAGAAAAATCCCAGACTCTTCTACAGGTGTTTGATTTTGACAGCGCGGCGTTGCCGGAGGTAACAATTTGAAAATTCTACGTTACCAACATTATTTTTATGTTGGTATTGTTGATTTTACAAATTACGTCGTGTCTCCGAAACGATCATAGATTACGAAAGCGTTGAGTAGTCTAATATTTTTAGTCCAAGATGGACTACGGGTTTTTAAAATGTTGAAATATTGAATTAAAAATGTTAATAATGTATTGTAGTATGTTTAATTAAGTAATATTGAAATACATTATTCATTTCAAATTGGCGCTAATCTTGAAAAAATGTCAAGATCTTATGTAAACGGCTGTGTGTAAATTGATTATTTTAATATTAAAAAATGTTTTTTTTAAGAAGTATAAGGATTATCCAATTTTCGTATTGTCGATTATTTATTTTACCTACATAAATACTGTTCATAAAATATGTTTTCTCTAATGCGTCAAAAATCAAAAGCGACATCTTTGATTTATAAGTGGAACTAATTATTATCAGCGGATAAGCAAATTTTATAAATCAAATAATCAATGATTTTCGCTGCGATTAACAAATTACAATAATTTGTTATAATCACAAATTTATTTTGACCTGATTATTCTAAATGCAATTGTGAATATTTTAATTTTATAATTAGCGGTACTGTAGTGGTATTTCGTGTTCGAGTAGGTGTGTTGTTTTTATTGGTGAACGAAATTCAATTGGTAAACCTGACGTGGCAACATCTGTGGCCGATGGCCTCCGTGTGTTGATGTTTCCTCGATTTTTGCATAATTACAGCAAATTATTAGAAAGAGGGCCGACGCAGCGTCATCATGGAGTACATTACAACGCCCAAGGTGAGCCCCCGCTGAAAATTCGTGTTCAATTCGCCGCCCGGTGCCGATTAATTAGCATATCGTGGTCGATGTTGATTATCTTAATTGTTGATTTTATTTAAATAGGAACCCCGTTTGTTTATCTGATTTTGAAAGCTATATTCCGGTGTGTATCGTGAAGAAGTGTATGCTGTTTTTTTAAATTATTTTAAAAGATCATTTGCTAATGTAATGAAGGTGTAATTTGCATACTGAAAGAATACAAAAAATAACAGCTGTTAAAATGGTTTAAAAACGAAACTTGATGTGTAATTACCATTATTGGCCATTTTATTATTAAACATTGATTTGTCGAAGATAATTTATCATAGTGTGCCCCATGATTTTCATTTGGCAAAACTAAATAATTGGTTAGAGGGAGTGGAAACATATCAAAATAAATTATTGTTTGCATTTTCTTCAGTAAAAAAGCTGTATATCATATTTAAATATTTGTATTATTCGTATTCGAATCCTAACCTTAGTTCAAATGTGACAAAAAAATAAGCACTTTAGACCGTATAAAATGGTTATTTTTTGTCACATTTAAACAAGGTTAGAATTCGAATATGAATAATTCAAATAGTTTAAATATGAATATTTCAATCTCTAAATTATTCATTCAAATATTTTTATATATATTTCAACAAATGTTAATATAATCAAATATGTGAATATATTTTTCAACGAATATTTAAATACCTAATTCAAATATTTGAATATGTTTTTCAATAGATAATTGAAGTCTTAAATTTGAAAAATCCACAGTCTTACTAGTATCTTTTAAACTTTATTTTAAATTGGTGTTTACATGCGCATGATGTAAAATTTCGAGTTTAGAGAAGCCTGAAATTTTACTTCATGCTTAATCAAAGAGTGAAAAACACTTGTTACGCAGCTAACAAACCCTTTGACGACAATACTGATTTCTCAAAGAAAATAAACACAAACTGTAGTTATTGCTACAATATTTATGAGTTTTATTTATTATTTTGTTGTTAATTTTTTTTTAAGAAATGTGCCGTCATTTTAATAGTTTTCTAATAAGGGGTTTTCACTCCTTGATTAGGCATAAGGTAAATATTTTAGAAATCGAAATATTTACCTCATGCACCAGATATGTAAAACACTGATTTGATATAAAGTTCAAAAACATACTTAGTTATTCTTAATGCATCACAAGATTAAAATAAAATAAGGATACATGTTTCGATTAAAGTTGGAAATTTTTAAAATTAAAGTATTGGAATTTTGTAATTTTATAAGCATCCTTATTGAATTTGTCGTGGGGGTGAGGGTAGATGGAGGGGGGAGAGGAGGAAAATGTATGAGAGGGTAGGGCTGTCGGAGGCGAAGGTAATGGAATGGCTAGGAAGTGGGGTGAAGGTGGATGAGTGGGTGAGGGGGAAAGGGAAGGAGGTGGAAGGGCAGGAAAGGCAAGGGTGTATTGACAGAAGTCAGTATAATGATATGTATGGGAGGTGGGAGGGTGCCGAAGTATTTGATAGAGAAGGGATGGGGTAGAGAGGATAGGGTGATTGTGGCAAGGGGAAGGATACGTGGGGACACTTGGCGGAGGAATGTGAGGGGGGAAAGAGGAGTGGCTGGGAGCGAAAGGGAATAGAAGGGTAGTGGAGTGGATGAGGGAGGATGGGAGCGGGGTAAGGACGTTGGAAAAGCTGGGGAGGGAGAGGGAAAAGAGAAGGGAGGGTAAGAGGGATACGGGAATGTAGTGAGGTAATCAAATGTAATGGTGTGGAGATATGCCAATAAAGGTCTTTTTTTTTTTTATTGAATTTGTCACTGCAAGACACTGTGAATGCCAACTGATTTTCAGAAAATCACACTGATATTAGCCATATTATAAATTATTTTAGCCATGTGTATGTCAAAAAAAATGTGCCACTTGTATTGTATGTTCAATAAAAAAAAGCCTCTAGAGTGCCATGAGTTAATCTTTTTAACTACATGCTACACGCTTTAGGAATTGAAGTTGTAAAATGTCAGACATAATATTTATAATATACCATATGAGCTAAAAGTTTGATCCTCTAGCACACCATGACTTTTGCTTGCATTTTAAATGCGAGTTGGTACCACTGATAAATCCGTGTGAACCGCGGCCCATCATTTGACACGTGATGGTATGGTTATGTATGTATGTATTTTGAACTGATCTCTATATAACACTAGATTGGGCATAATCAATATTCCGCTATGTGACAGCATGCTCATTTTAATGGCAGCAAATTGAGGTTTTGTGACACGTTTGAGTGGTAAATTTAAATCACTTTAATGGAACATTTATATCATATGTTCAATAAAAAAAAAATCTAGAGTGCCATGATTTAATCTTTTTTAAAATTTAAGTTGGCTACGTGCTTTAGAAATTGTCATATAAATCGTCAAACATAATAATTATAATGTATAATTTCAGAGTTGCCAACCTACAATATATTCCATGGCACTCTAGAGGTTTTATTTTATTGTACATACTATAGTATATATGCATCAAATATTTGTTTATATATGTAAATGAACGGTTTATTGGTAAATTTTTATACAGCGTGCAATGATTATTTATTTATAATTGAAATAAAAACAATAATATTAATATCTCAAAATAGTTGCAAGCTTCTTAGTATCATTATTTTCACCTTTATTTTAAACATTGTAGTCTTTTATAATTAAATCAGTAAACGCAACTGTTTTTGTACACTTAGTCGAAAATAGTCGGGATAGTCGGGGTCGTGTATTTCTTGTTTTGCTTGAGCGCAGATGCAACAAAATGTTTGGAACACAATCTAATTGTTTGGGTTATTTTTGTATTTGGCAAACCCATTTGTTCCAGCCATTTTCTGGACGATTCTTCATTGGATGGAAATCCTATAAGTATCGTATGTTCAATTAAAAAAAATCTCTAGACTGCCATGGAAAATATTCTAGGTTGGCAATTCTGAAAATACACATTATAATTATTATGTCTGACGTTTTATAAGTCAATTCCTGAAGTGTGTAGTCAACTTAAATTTGAAAAAAGATAAAATCAATGTACTCTAGAGGTTTTTTTTTATTGAACATATGATAGTTACATTATAATATAACAATATAAATATTACAATATTTACTTTGACAGTTTATTTCGATGTACTTACCTGTGCAGCGTCAAATTTCCGGATGAGTCGGATTTTCTTCCATAGAAAATTGAAACACCATGTTAACAAACACTGACTGACGCGTTCATTTTAAATGTCGCGCCATATTGGTGTCAGAAAACCTCAATTTTTACCAACATGGTAATCCAGTGTTATAAAGAGATCAGTGGTATTTTGTATACAAAATATTTACAGTGACAATTGCAGTGAGAATTATTATTGGTTTCAATAATTTGTTACCGACATAATATTTTTTAGAAATAATTTCCTAGCGTTCTAGAGCATTGGTGGGGAAACTTTTTTTAAGACGGGCCATTTGTAATAACCAGACAATCGTAGCGGGCCAAAGAATAATGCTTAATCGTAGGTAGGTAGTTTTTATGCGGGTCGTCACATTACGAAGTAAGAACGCGTTCAAACATTCTCACGACGGCACTCTCAAACGGGCCGGATTAAACCTTTCCGCGGGCCGCACTTGACCCGCGGGCCATAGTTTCCCCATCACTGTTCTAGAGGATAAAATATAGATCATATGGTACAATCAGAGTTGTCAACCTACAATATTTTTCATGGCACTCTAGAGGTTTTTTTTTGTTGAACATACGATAAGTTAGGTTAGGTTGTAGTGGTTACCCACCCTTGAACATACGATACAATCAAACCATCTCAAATTGACCGATGGGGAGGCACAAAGTCGGAAATATGTATATACAGGGTATCACAGAATAACCATTCCTATTTTTGCCAACTTACAATATTTTTCATGGCACTCTAGAGGTTTTTTTTTACTGAAATAATGAAAATAAATAGGGGTTATGTCAAACGCAGGGTTGCCAAATCAGTGACTTTGTCACCAAATCTAGTGGTTTCAACTTTCAGATTCAGACAAATTGTTTGTGATTCAGACGTGGCTTAATTCTAGTGTTTGTTGGATGTATTTAGTGACAATCTAGTGATTTACTGTCATGAGAAAGCGTCACTAAAAACATCCAACAAACACTAGAATTAAGCCACGTCTGAATCACAAACAATTTGTCTGAATCTGAAAGTTGAAACCACCAGATTTGGTGACAAAATCACTGATTTGGCAACCCTGCGTTTGACATAACCCCTATTTATTTTTATTATTATTATGTTGACAGCCACTACTGCGCATGCGCAGTATACTTTATTCTCCCAGCATTGGGCGAGGCAGGCCGTGCAGAGCCACGGTTCATATATCTAACGGTTGTAGCATGCGGCCGCTGGCCCCGCCCATTCGCGAGCGCGTGACGTCAGTGTAGTCGGCTGCTTATAATACGTATTATAACGTGCAATTTATGTAAATTCCAGTAAATTCAGTAGAATTTAGTGCGAAAGCAATTCATTTAAAACATCATTCGATACTTTCTTGATTTTATCTTCTAATTCTTGCTGAAACATATTATTAATTCTTATATTTCTTTAAAACGTTCACTTGATAGGTTCACTGATTTTCAAGTACGAAAATGTAAAAATTGATGTGTGTAAAATAAAATCCCAACAATAAAATTAAAATTAAGCAAAAAAAATAAAATATTTAAATATGTATATGTTGAAGTATTAATTTATCACTGAATCTAAAACAATTGAAACCCAAATATAAAGTTAAATCGTTAACTAGAATTTTGTCTCTTTTAATTGCTGTAACAATTTTTAAACATTTCCTTAAATGTAGTAAAATGTTTTATTTCCTAAATGTAGAGTTATTAAATTATTATCGTTTTTGTAATAATTTAAATATCTTTAACATTTTTGATTTATTGTTTAAATTTAAGTTTCGATGTTAAAAATAAATCGAAATTCCATTGACATTATTATTCGATTAACAAAAAATAATCGATTATTTCGCAAATTACTAAAATAATCGATAATATTTAATATTTAAAATAATCGATAATATTTCCACGGAAATACCGCGTTTTCACAATAGGCGGTTACAACGTTGTTCCAGCATATTATACGCTTCATTTATTGAAATTTGTAATAATTCAATTACTTACCAAAAATATACAGCAATTATATTAAATGTAATATAAAATTTAAGAAAAAACCACTCGTAATTATCTAAACGCACATAAACACCGTAAGCGGGCAATGTTTGACAGGTTAGGAGCGACCACAATGTCGTCAGACGCACGAACATTTCCGACTTCGCCCGACGAATGCTACAACCGTTAGATATATAAACCGTGGTGCAGAGCGAGAAATCCGAGAATCGGAGCGAGAGGATTGCCCGAATACAATCGGAGACAAAAATTTGAAGGCTTATTGCCAGTGCAGAGAACGTCGACGTTCGGCTCGTCCATGATGTTTGTCATTGAATGTCCCGAAAGCGCGAACGCGCGCAGTCTTATACCAATGCGCTTTTCCCACCCTACATCCGCCCATTTGCCACCGCGCAATTTGAGATGGTTTGATTATAATCAAGTAAACATGTTCATGCAAAACTTGCGCGCAGTAGAGAAATTGTGGTGGGAAAAGGAATGGGCGCACTCGATAGGTTTGTGACAAGTTCGATCTCGCTCCTTCTTTGCGCTTCTGGCCAAATTATAATCGCCGACTTACACAGAATTGGTTTGCATTGAACGGGGGCAGTGATGTTATTGCACTGCCCCGGTTTTCAAAACAGCGCTAGATGCGAGATATTTCAATATTTTCATATTTGCACTGGAACTGACGCAGTATGGCCAATATCGCTTCCATGTCCTCAGCCGGCTTGTGGTCAAATTTTGATGTAAGCAGAAAACGTTTTTGCCAGTGCGCACTGAAAAAGTTTGCAAGCAAAAAAACGCTTTAATTCGTTACTGTCTGGCGGGACGCTGGTTGCCGCCTCCTGATGTAAACGATAGGAAGAGGTGGAGGGAGATTGTTAGGCGGCTACAGTTGAAAAATTTCACCCCACATCAGAGCTGGGACGAATCCTCGTAAAAAGGATTCGAATCACGAATCCGAATCACCTAAAATGATTCGAATCACGAATACTCGAACAAACGATTCGTAAGAGATAAATATGATTCGAATCCTGTTTTTTTCGAATCACGAATACAAATCCTTTAAGAATAAATTTGATTTTATTATTTTTTTGCAATCATTAATATATAAATATCGTTACTAGTTGTTTTAACAAAAATGTTCAAAACCTAATTATTTATTATTAACACTGAACATCGTTGATAACAGACTAAATATCTGATTCCCTGTTACTCTGATTAAAGATGTATTTGTCTGTTTCTGAACTTCACTTCAAATCAGTGGTTTGTACGCGTGGCGCATGAAGTAAAATTTCGAGTTTAGAAAAGCCCGAAAATTTGTCTCGGGTCGCTGCGCGACCCTCGACAAATTTTCACAGGGCTTTTCTAAACTCGAAATTTTACTTCATGCTTAGCCTGGGAGTGGAAACACTCGTTCAAAACTTCAAATTGAACTCAATTATAAAATCGACGAATGCCTGAAAATCACGTAAATAAAAAAATCACTGAATATCATTTAAACCGGGAAAGTCAGAGAAAAGTCATGGAATTATATTCAAATTGACCAAAACACTAAGAAAAAAAGCCATATGATATTATTAAATTTGTCAAAATCAGCAGGCAAATTACAAAACACGTAAAAATTTATAAAATTAACTTAAATATTGACAAAAACAATATAAACAATTTAACAAAATAGGGGTTTCCCACAGAAGAAAGTTATATTAAAAAGTTATATTTAAATTGACCAAAACTATCAAAAAAGCCATATGATTTTATTAAATTTATAAAATTAACTTAAATATTAACAAAATCAATGAAAACCATTTAACACAATGGGGGTTGTATTTGTGTGTTTCTGAACTTCATTTTAAATCAGTGTTTTGTACGCGTGGCGCATGAAGTAAAATTTCGAGTTTAGAAAAGCCCCGTGAAAATTTGTCTCTGGTCGCTGCGCGACCCTCGACAAATTTTCACGGGGCTTTTCTAAACTCGAAATTTTACTTCATGCTTAGCCTGGGACTGGAAACACCGGTTCAAAACTTCAAATTGATCTCTATTATAAAATCGACGAATGCCTGAAAATTACGTAAATAAAAAATTCACTGAATATCATTAAAACCGGGAAAATCAGAGAAAAGTCATGGAATTATATTCAAATTGACCAAAACACTAAGAAAAAAAGCCATATGATATTATTAAATTTGTCAAAACCAGCAGGCAAATTACAAAGCACGTAAAAATTTATAAAATTAACTTAAATATTGACAAAAACAATATAAACAATTTAACAAAATAGGGGTTTCCTACAGAAGAAAGTTATATTAAAAGGTCAGGACAAAAAATCTTGAATCAGGGAAATGCCTAAAAAATTAAACATTTCAGATTGTGGCTACCATGTCAGTTTTACTTCAAATAATATTAAACAAAATTTTGAAAACTAGATTATTATCTCTAAGAACATTTTCAGTCATTTAATGTTCTTATCAAGGCATTCAGTTTGAAGTTTCAAACGAGTGTTTCCACTCCCAGACTAAGCATGAAGTAAAATTTCGAGTTTAGAAAAGCCCCGTGAAAATTTTCTGGGCTTTTCTAAACTTGAAATTTTACTTCATGCGCCACGCGTATAAAACAGCGATTTAACAAGAAATTTAAAAACATACAGAAGACATTTTTCATGTTAATCCTCACAATTAATTCGAATTATTTTTGACGATTCAAATCCTTTTGTAGGTATTCGAATCATTTTATAAATATTGGAATCCTTTTATAAATATTTATTAAATATTATTTTATAAGGATTCGAATGACTCACATTTGGATTCGAGTACGAATCCTCTTAAAATAATGTAACGAATCCAGTTGAACTAAAGTATTCGAATGCCTCTTTTGAATCCTCTAAAAGGATTCGAATCCTGAATAATTCGAATCCTGCCCAGCTCTGTCCTATATAAAGGGCGTCTCAACAAGAGCGCCATATTTATATTTCAAGAAAAACACATTTTTATTTCGAATTAAGCAAATATTTATACTTCAGCGTGAAGAGGAATAGTTGCGATTAATCATGAAATAGGACATCCGGCAAATGGCCACCACGAAATCTCTGGCACATGTTCATTCTTTTCTTGAAATTCTGGATAACGTTTTCCCATAACTGTGGCTCAATTTTGTTAATAATTCACAGTATCTTTGTTACCGGCGCTTTACTCTAAGCGTCGTTAACACAACATTTTTCAAATTCATTGTAACAACGGTCCCATTCTCAATTCCAAAATGTTGCTTCACTTTTAATTCAAATAAGTAAAGTTCGCGCCCCACACACATTTCTCCTCAGCTACCTAAAACCAGGAAGAATCCTGTAAAACATCCTACTATCCGTGTCACAGCATTTTGGGCACGGAATAACTTAGCCCCACGTTGGGTGCCATTTATCAACGGGGGATTTTAAGAACGTTGACTTGTGAGTGGCAATTCCCGATCGAAACGTAAACTTGTTGGCCAAACGTTTTTAATCGGTTTCCCGTGATTACTCGATTAACTCAGGGTAGCAGTTCACACCAAGTGTCGAATCAATCAGTTCATCAACCAGTTCTCACCAAGTGCCGTCTTAAGTCCGCGTTATTGTTATCGTTGTATGTTATTTTATTTTATTTTTAAATTGTTATTTCACTTAATTTGGTTTTCATTTGTATATTTTTCTTATTGCTCATTTTTGTTATATGTTATTTTCTTGTATATTTCTTTTCAATTTTAATTTTTCTTTAAATAAATTCTTTACTTGTTATTTTTCTTAAACAAGAATTTTTAATTCAAGTTACCTGGCAGAATTATTCAGAGTCAATTAAACATAAGAATTTATTTTCATAAGTGAAATAAACAATTTAATCTGTTCCTGTGTAAGCTGTTCCGTCTTCACGAAAAACCAGGTATTTTTTTTTTGTGTGTAAACTCTACCCTGAGTTAATCGAGTAATCACGGGAAACCGATTAAAAACGTTTGGCCAACAAGTTTACGTTTCGATCGGGAATTGCGACTCACAAGTCAACGTTCTTAAAATCCCCCGTTGATATCTTAACTGAGCTTTTATGACCCGAATTGGATTGAATTGATGTGGAGGATATGTTTTTTCTGAAAAGACGGTACGACTTGCCACACAGCACGCAAAACAATGATGTTACTAAGAGAAGAGAAATGGAGCCACAGTTTGCGAAAACGTTATCCAGAATTTCAAGAACAGAATGACGCTGTGCCAGAGATTGCGTAGTGGCCATTTACCGGATGTCCTTTTTTATGTTTAATCACAACTATTCCTCTTCACGTTGAAGTATCGTATGTTCAATAAAAAAAACCTCTAGAGTGCCATGATTTAATCTTTTTTTAAATTTAAGTTGGCTACGCGCTTTAGAAATTGTCTTATAAAACGTCAAACATAATAGTTATAATGTATAATTTCACAGTTGCCAACTTACAGTATATTTTATGGCACTCTAGAGGTTTTATTTTATTGAAAATTCTATATATACACACACCGGCAAAAGTAAAGGAACGCAGATAAATTCGATATTTTTTTCTCCGTGCAACTTTTTTTTAGGCAATTTCAGCGGCATGTCGTACAACCAAGGTAAACTAACTAATAGCAGTTCCTTTTGCAAAGCTATGTGCCATTGTGAAACCTCTTAAAAAAATAAACCAAAAAGTAGCGTTTTTGCTCTAGAAGAATTATACACTTTGACTTTGTTTAAACATGTAATAAATAAGAGAAATTAAACATATTATTTTTTTAATATCGTGTATTGCCTCCACGAGCCCTTATGACTGCAGTCATCCGCCTTCCCACACTTTTGATGACGCCGTCGATCATTTCTTGAGGCAAATTATCCCATTCTTCAATTAAAGCAGCTTTCACTTCTTCTGTGTTTTGGACAGCAGGAATTCTTGACCTACCTAGTATGTCCCAGACATGTTCAATCGGATTCAGGTCCGGAGAACATGCTGGCCAATTTATTTTTGTTATACCCATTTGGTTTAAATAGGCAATTACACAGCGAGCGACGTGCGGACGAGCATTGTCTTGCATTAAGACAAAATTTTCCCAAATATGTGGAGCGAAAGATATCACATGGTCTTGCAGGATATCCCTAATGTACCTATCCGCATTTAAAGTGCCGTCCTGAATCACCACCAACTCTGTGCGTGCCCCTAAACATACGCCACCCCATACCATAACTGAGCCTCCACCAAAAGAGACAGCAGGAGTAAAATTAAATGGTGCATTTTGTTCTCCTTGACGTCGATACAATCTATCCCTACCGTCAATCGAATTTACGCAGAAACGGCTCTCATCCGTAAACAAAACATGGTCATTATTCCAATGCTGGTATTCTCGAGCGAAGTCTAGTCGCGCTACTCGATGTCCTCTCTGAAGTTTTGGGGCTTTTATTGGCACATACGACTTCAAACCAACTTCTTTAAGTCTTCTTCTTACTGAACGTTCACTTATATTGGTTCCACGAACTTCTTTCAGTACGTTCCTTGTTTGAACTGCAGTTTGACGTCTGTTTCGCAGTGTTTGCAACGCTATAAATCGATCATCTATGGCAGTGGTTGAGCGTTTTCTACCCTGGCCTCGTCTTCTGACATACAAACCAGTCTGTCTCCAACACTGCGATGGATAGTTGATTTTGATTTTCCAAACATTTGGGCAACCTCTCGGAAGGTCCGACCATTTTCGATCATTTCTATTGCCCTAGCGATATCAGTCGGTGCTAAATCACCCATTAACTGGTTGATAACCAAATTGACGATTGTAAATAAAAAAAAACAAATTCGAAAGATAACTTATTAAAAAATACGAACCTTTGTCCAAAGAAAACACGCGTTTCAAATGTAAGGCAACAATTAACACTTGAAATAAAACACTTTTTCTCCTTTCTTCACAAGTTTATTTTATACCAGATGTACATTTTGGTCACCATGTGACCATTATCAATGGTTTGATACTGAAGAGAAAAATGAAATTACACAATATATTTATATATTATATATTATATTTTTTTTTTCTCTTCAGTATCAAACCATTGATAATGGTCACATGGTGACCGAAATGTACATCTGGTATAAAATAAACTTGTGAAGAAAGGAGAAAAAGTGTTTTATTTCAAGTTATTATCATCTTCACGTAACTCACCCAAACTCATTTAACAATTAACACAATACTATACAACTTAAAGAGATGTCAACATGTAATTACAAGTCTCAAGTTTTAACTAATGTTTTAAAAAATGACATATGGTAGTAGGAAATGCGACGCCGTCTAGATCTAGCCAGTAAAAAAAGAAATTTAATGAATAAAATTAAATGTTGTATCCGTTCCTTTCATTTTGCCGGTGTGTGTATATATATATATATATTTGCTTAATTCGAAAAAAGTGTTTTTCTTGAAAATTAAATCCGGCGCTCTTGTTGAGACACTATGAATTAAGAACAGTAATTCTTGATGTTCAAATCAAGGCTTTGTTTAATAAAAATCGATTATTAAGTATGCAACATGTGTTTTTTTTTAATCTGATGGAACAGAACCAATTTCTCTAAAACCGCAAATTTCACGGTAATTCATTCTTAACATTTCACCAGTCATCTTAAATATTACATATTAGAGTATTAAAGAAATTTCAATCCAATGATTTATGATGAAGTTTCGTAGGAATTCGATCAAAAGTCTTATTACTCAAACGCGACCCATACATAAACGACATCCAGCTTATACCCGCAAAAAAATCTAGTAGCAATTTCCGCTTCGGTGAAATTCACGTCGACCTATAGGGGATAACTTGTTCGACCCCAATTCGGTGGGGATTTAAAGTAGCGAGCGTTAGTGGTGGTGGGGGCGGTAGCGGAGAGGATAAACAAGGTCGCTGCGGATCGCTTGCTTAATCGAGCATCGCGACGCTCCCCGTCGTCGACGTCGTCCATATCGAGCGAGCGCCGCCGCCGCCGCAATTCGCCCCCGCCGCCCACGCTAAACATGCAAGAGTATGAAAACCCTGTCGAGACTACGTGCAAAATAACTAATTCCCCATCGATGTACGTCAAGTTCAAATCGTGGCTGCTGCAATCGAACGATAATCTCCCACCGGAGCAAATCGGCGGCACGCTCGTTAATTTTAAGGTAAAACGAAGGCTATGACCTACCTAAAGCGCGATCGGGTTGAGTTTATGGGCGTCATGAAAACAACATCGATTTTGTGTGTTTATTTGTGTGTCAGGGTGTTAATCTTTAATGCTTTGTTTGCATCAGGAAGGAATAATGCGAAATGAACCACTTTGTGATTAATTTAAATACACAGTAACAAAGTTAAAAAGTGTTTAATTTGTGAAAATAATAATGTCGAATTGCAATAAATCATCTCTAAACTAGGTTCATACTAACAAAAGAACAATGGTAAACGTCATTTTTAACTCTGATTTAAAGATGAACTCAGTTCAAAATTTTTGTGCAATCAGTCTAAGTTCAATTACATTCAAACAGTGGTGGTCCGTAAGGGCTGCGGGGCTGCAACTTTGGCTGCGTTATCAAACTTAAATAGAGCTTACATTTTCAGTAAAAAAAAATTATAGTAATTGTAAAATAAAGAATACTTGTTAGAAAAAAAAAATCAGTAAAATTCGTTCACCGAAAAAAAAAATCTTTTTTCGAAATGGTGATAATCTTAAAATAAAATAAAACAGCAGTTAAAGGTTTTAAATAATGGAACTCAATTTTTTGTTACATTATAATCCATAAACCCAAATAAAACGCAATTCCTTATCCCCTTCCACCGCCTCTCAAATTCTCCATACCATATTTTAATTGATAACCACCCTATCTCACCATCTCCCCATTGTAAATACTTAGGTATAACATTTGATCCTAAATTTACCTTTAAAACACATACCCGAAACCTAAAAGCTAGGATAAAGGGCAGGGCTCTGAAATGCTGACATACAAAAATGAGGGCATTTCCACAAAAACCGCTGTCCATATATATGCCATGATATGCCGTCCCCTGCTCGAATATGCTGCTATCCTTTAGCATAATCCCTGTACCACTGTTCTAAACAACATCGAAGCCGCAGAACGCTCTGCTCTTCGAGTTCTAACCAAAATCAGACACCTGAATAATCTCTTACATAACCCTCCAAATGTACGCTTGTATGAATTACAGAACGCATCGAACTCCTATCCTTAAAATTTGCAACTAATCCTTACATACCCAACATTATTAAACACCCCTGTATACCCCGTAACCCCAACATTCTAGAGATGGGTAACTCCTGAGCGAATCGACTCACAGAGTCAGTTCAGTGAAGTGAGCTAGTGAGCCAAGTGGCTCAGTTCAAAATGTTCAGTTTTTTTTGAGCCATGACTCATTTTTATTCGCCCGCTCTTCTAGAGTTACACGACTCACCTGGAATGTTGATTCGCACTGTATTAACGGTTCTTGATTTTCACGCGACTCGTCGATCGGCAGGCTGCCTGGGCTCGGCCTTGCTGAGCATGCACTTTTTACTTTCGACATTTCTTAGTCTCCGGCATTTTATTGAATCATCTTTATTTTATTTCAATTATGTGTGTTATTATGTTTCGTTAAGTAATTCAAACATTTCTTTAATTAAAATAATAAATATGAGAAATATTAGAGAAAATAAAAATAATGTTTATAGTTGATTAAATAACTTAGTAAGATTAGAAATATAATTAATATTAATTTGTAAGCAATTTTAATTTGGCTTGGGACACGACCACACTACTTAATTGATTTCTAAAGACATAATTTTTCACGGCATTTCCTAAACCTATGTTATTTGTTTATTTTAATTGAAATTCGCCTCTGTTAATTCACATATACTACAATTTAAAATATCATAAGCAAACACCCATGTTTACTGTATAGTAATCTAAGTAGTAGTCTAATTTTTGCTTCGTCACCAATTTGTAACCAAAATTGTAAATTTAATAAGAAGTGTGTTATTGTAGTAAGAAAATAGGTATCGTTATATTCCTATCTTATTTTATTGCAGCATCATCGATTCGAATTTCGATGCGTAAACCCATTGAGCGATACGACTCTAAAAGAGTCATGACGGTTCTTGAATCCGATTGAGCGGCTGAACCGATTGAGCTAGCGGCGATTCGACTCTAAAAGAGTCATGACGATTCTTGAATCCGATTAAGCGGCTGAACCGATTGAGCTAGCTCGCTCATTGCGACCCAGTTCCACGTTGCATCGCGATCCAGGTCGGAGATTTAGAGTTGGATCGCTGTTTTCGTGCTGAATGTATGTGTGCTTTTATAGGCGCGCACACGTATTCAATATATTTAAACACACTTGAAGTGTAATCACACGAAATTAATACGCGATTGTTATAATTTTGATTACATATTTATGCTCCTACGAATTTATATAAATTATGATTAATTTATTGCAATCATTGTATAGCCGACATTATTAATCACCGTATTGATCAATTTAATGAGTTGGAGAATAAGATGAATCTATAAGAGTCAGAACTCTCGGCGGCTCGCTCGCTTGTAACTGAGTCATGTAACTCATTTGAGCTGGCTCAGTGAATCAACTCTTTGAAGTGAGTTAGATCTTTTGAACCAGCTCACTGAAAAAAGCCATTTCGCCCATCTCTACAACATTCAACGAAAATTCAAGTTCCCAGCATCAGCGCTTTACCAATTCATCTCATCTAATCATCCGGACTTAGACAACGACGTTAACGATCATGACCTTTGACAAAGACAGGCTGAAAGACACCCGGTCGATAGCCATTTTGTGAATTTTGTTAATTGTTTTTTAAATATATTCTATTATTTGTTTTCAATATTTAATTATAATTATATTATGTACATAATTCATAAATAAAGATGTTTAGTTAGTTAGTTTAAAGAGTTGTCGAAATATTCTGAATTGATTTAACAAGAAAACCATTTCATTTTTTTTAGGAATATTATGGAGTTAAAAATGTCAACATCAAATAAATAAATTTGAAAAAAAATTATCCGAGTCTAAACTTTTAAAATTAAGATTGTATGTCAAAGAGAAATTTTAGCTTGGAATTTTTTTTTTTTTGGAAATTAAGATATGCTAAGTTTGCAATTGATCGTCTAGAAATTGAACTATGAAAAAAATTGATGTTTAACAATTGATACTAGCTGTCTTTATAATTATTTATTTTATTGAACTATTGTTAAAAACCTTCGCCTGTTTCATTGTTTAAATTTAACCAATATAGTTATGATAAGATTTTGAAGATACAAATATACAGAAGGTATACAAAATTTAGTGTCGCATATATGTGATGCTAATAGCGAACGTGTTAATAGTAGTTACAGAAAATAATCTACCAATAAAATCAAAAACTCAATAAATCAAAGAATTACGTACATAATTTTTCTTCTTTCGGTATTTTTTATAAAAGCATTAAAATTATCCTAAAGGGTGTTTTCCACTCCCAGATTAAGCATGAAGTAAAATTTCGAGTTTAGAAAAGCCAGAAAATTTGGCTTGGTCCGTAGCTTCGTGTGCCACACGTATAAAACACTGTTTTATCCTAAAGTTCAAAATTATACACATATGCACATCAACAAAGCGTACATAACTTTTGTCTGTATGCTCTTTATTTTTTATTTCACATTAACATGTCTATATTGTGTTTTTGTTATTATTATTGTTATTATTATTGTTGTTAGTATTATTATTTATACTTATTGGTGTCATATTCTAGACATCTGATATATGTAAATTGTTAGAAAAAGTTAATACAGTAAAATAAAATTAATAAATAAACTCAATTGAGCTGAAGAAATTGTCAAATGTTATACAGGATGTTCCATATAATGAGATATGATATTTACCATTTTAATTTGACACACCATTTTCAACTAAAAATTTCTTGCTCTACTCAATGTTGTAAAAATCAAATACAGCTACAATAAGAAAAATTACCTTTCATGTGTGTCATGAAAACAGGACACTCTGTATAACATCCATATAACTCAAATTTCTTGCTCTACTCAACGTTGTAAAAATCAAATACAGCTACAATAAAAAAAAAGACCTTTCATGTGTGTCATGAAAACAGGACACTCTGTATAACATCCATATAACTCAAATTTCTTGCACTACTCAACATTGTAAAAATCAAATACAGCTACAATAAGAAAAAATGACCTTTCATGTGTGTCATGAAAACAGGACAATATTCAAATAGTCGAATATTGAAATATTTAAATATTCGAATTTTTAAATATTTGAATATTTAAATAGTCAAGTATTCAAATATTTGTACATTCGAATATTTAAATTAAATTATCTTTCTCTGTTTCTAAAGTTTGGAATTTTTACGAATGTCAGTAATTTTATTACTAACATTCCTAAAAATAGTGATGTGTCGATCATAGATACACTTTCCCTGTCATTTAAACAATTGACAATCAACATACTAAACTTATTTCACTCTAATTTCAGTTGCAGTCCGTGTTTTATACGCGTGGCGCATGAAGTAAAATTTCGAGTTTAGAAAAGCCTAATTTGGATAGGTCGCTCCGCTTCGCTACGCGACCTATCCAAATTCTTCAGGCTTTTCTAAACTCGAAATTTTACTTCATGCTTTGTCTGGGAGTGGAAGACACTCGTTTCAGCAACAAAACAATTAATAATTGGCATAATACTTTGATTTTTGTTTTATTGGCGGGGAAAGTTTTATAACGTGAAGACAGAATCTCAATTTCACAAGTTAAAGATTTCATCGATTTTGTTATATTTCTCGGATATTATTTGAGGTACATTTCAAATTTCAACTTGTTATCGTTATAATTAACGAAATTATAACAAAACGATAATTTTGTCGATTCTCACTTTGTTCTTGAAAACAAATGAGGCTATATTTTTTTGTAAATTTAATTCACTTGGTTTTGTTTCACTTATTATATCTTTTTTTTTTATGTATTTTCTACTAGTTTCGGCTTATTGCCATTATCAAATGACGCTAGATGAGATTCGTTAACGCAATATCATTTTGTATTATAAATGAAAACTTTTGTTTATTTAACCGTCTTTGTGTTTATAAATTCCTAATGGTGAGCACTACAAAACAAACAAACAGAACTTTTATTTTAATTGTTCATATTCAGACACATGCCCTGTAAAATTTCAGGCATTCATTGCATTTTTTTTTTAAAAAAGCATTCAATTTGAATTTCCAATGAGCGTTTCCACTTCTTGATCGAGCATGAAGTAAAATTTTGAATTAGGAAAACCTGGTTATTTGGTTTGGTAGCGTTTTACACAACAAAATCTTTTCATCCATTGTTTATTAGTTACCTCAATTCGTTATAATTCAGGGAAAAGGAAAAACATTTCAGAGTGTCGAACCTCAATTGTGAATTACGAATTTGACTTTTTGGGTCATGTAACCTCAAAATTTAAAGCCGGAGCTTAAAATTCAAGTTGTTTTAGTGCAATGAGTGGTTAATAATATTTGTTCTTTGTACAAAATGATGCCCATGATTATTTATAATGATTAATTTAATGATTTATTAATTAGAAGGATTGAGCTTTTTCTTGGCGCCCAGCGAGGGAGGACAGCTATAAACAAGTGCTTGCCCCATGTTGGGCGGCCTTTTTTTAGGATTAAAAGTGAAGTTAAAAACATATTGCTTAAAGCTTGATCTCACTTTTAGTGCAATGAGTGGTTAATAATATTTGTTCTTTGTACAAAATAATGCCCATGATTATTGTTTGGTGTTGTAGGCGTTCACTTTGTGGTACATCTTAAATACACTTGTAAATAAAACACTTTTTACTTTGTTTAACCACTGGATCTTACATTTAATTGTGTGACTAGTTTCGACTATCTAGTAGTCATTCTCAAACTAAAGTAAATACAAATTACACGTTAAAAACTATTTATACGGCTTCGAAGAGAGGGGTGTACATTAGGTCAACCTGGTCATTAAGAAGGGAAATTCCGGGATTAATTCGGGCCTTGTGTATTTCTAGTGCTTCCAGTAAATCCATTTTACGACCTTTTTCGGCAAAATGGATTACTGAAAGTACATCCTCGCCAAAAGTGTGATTCTCTTCTAAAAGATGGTTAGCATAGGTAGAACTATTATGTTTTAATCTAAAGGCTCGCTCGTGTTCTTTCAACCTTATTTCGATTCTACGACCAGATTGTCCAATGTACACACCTTTACAATTTTCGCAGTTCAATTTATAAATGCCTGATCTAGTTAGATTAATTTGTATTTACTTTAGTTTGAGAATGACTACTAGATAGTCGAAACTAGTCACACAATTAAATGTAAGATCCAGTGGTTAAACAAAGTAAAAAGTGTTTTATTTACAAGTGTACCCATGATTATTTATAATGATTAATTTAATGATTTATTAATTAGAAGGATTGAGCTTTTTCTTGGCGCCCAACGAGGGAGGACAGCTATAAACAAGTGCTTGCCCCATGTTGGGCGGCCTTTTTTTAGGATTAAAAGTTAAAAACATATTGCTTAAGCTAGATCTCACTTTAATAAATTTTCACATACTTATTTATTTCGTCTAACCAAATCTTGCACTTTCAAAATTCGAGCGTTTTTCTTTGGAATATGTAACTATAATGAAAAGCAAAAATCTGAAAGATTTGGTTACGAGAAATAAACGTTTGTAATATGAATATTTCAAACTCAAAACTATTTGAGAGTATAAGCTTAGTATTTGTAATATTTATTAACCTTACATCAAACTTAAACAGTAGCCATATTTTGAACTTCATTTTAATTCAGTGTTTTATACGCGTGGGCATGAAGTAAAATTTCGAGTTTAGAGAAGCCTAATTTGGCTTTTTTAAACTCGAAATTTTATTTCAAGCTTAATCTCGGAGTGGACACACTCGTTAGAAGCTTCAAATTGACACTTTTATAAAAATGACGAATTCCCGCAAACTTACTCAACACTGTAACTATCGGAATATGTGTAGTCATAACGTTTGAATGACGCCAGATCTATTACAAAAGTAGATTCATCAATTTGTGTACGTGAAAGAAAAACAAAAGGACGATCGGAGGGAAAACTCCTAAGGAGTCTGATCGTCCTTGTGTCTGACGCACGACTGTTACTTCTTGCTTATAGTATTGAAAAACAAAATTCCTGTGTAGTTTATTAATAAGAAAAAAATTATCCAGTAGATATTTTGCGATGATGGTTTTATTTATTTTTAAATTCATTTTACAGGTTGAAAATGTGCGAATGTTGGACAGATATTCAAAGACTCCTTCCTCAGGGACTTTGTATGTAACGGCAACACACTTGATTTTTGTCGGCCCAGATGATAAGAAAGAAACATGGGTAAGATATAAAATTAGATATAATATATAAAATTACGAAAATGTTATTTGTCAAAATGCAAACAATGTCTTAATTAATAAGACAACTTAAGACGATAAATATTCATTGAAACAACTACTTCCCGTGCAAATACACCTACGGATATTGAATTATACAATGAAATATTTAAAATCTTATTTAATTTGATTTTCCAATTGAATGCATCACTTTAAAAATGTTTATTTTATTCAAATTATATTAGTAGTATTAAAATAAGTGATTGGCAAGATCGAGTATCTCAAGGATTGAGCAAACAATGATTGTATAGTTTCAGCGCTCGATCTGTTCAAAAAGATTTGCAAGAATTGATTAATTTAATCGGTCTTAAATAAAATACAGGGTGTTCTAAATTATCGGGCCACCATTGGTAACTTTTTTATCTTTGGAGCTACAAAGTCGGTTAAATTAGCAAAGTAGTAGTATTTTTTACGTACATTACGACGGTGTAAACAGAAAAACAAGTGGGCCTCAGGTTTTTGATTTATTCGCAAAAACAACATTTTTTTAAAATGGGGTGCCCTGTATATTTTAACATGTTTGTTAAAATTCTGGAAAGCAGTCAAATCCTTAAGGAAGAAAAGAGAGAAGAACATAAGAAGTGTAAGAGATAAAAACGGGTGTATACAAAGCGAAACAACAATGATAGTAAAAACATGGAAAGAACATTATGAAGAAAAATTCTCACCAAAAAACAACACGAAAAGTGAAACAAGAACAAATGAAGTAGAGGGAAAACAAACACAAGACGAAGAAACAGAAATACAGATGGATGAAGTGACAGATGCAATAAAGGAACTGAAAACAGGAAAAGCTGCGGGACCAGACGGAATCACGCCAGAACTAATCAAGTACGGAGGCTAAAAAGCAATAGAATGGATGAAAGATATATGCAACATGGCATGGAAAGAAGCAACAATACCAACTGATTGGGAAACAAACGCGCTGGTCCCAATACACAAAAAAGGAAGCTTTACAGATTGCAATAACTATAGAGCGATATGCCTAGCCCCAGTAGCTATAAAAGTGTATAGCAAAATTTTAGAAAGGAGGCTAAGACAACAAATAGAACACAAACTAGAAGAAGAACAAGGAGGATTCAGGAGCAAAAGACAAACCACAGATCATATTAGCGTACTCCGGAAAGCAATAGAAGCAAAAATAGAAAGAAACGCAGAGCTATATATCACCTTCATCGACCTGAAAGCAGCATTTGACAATATCGACAGAACAAAACTATGGGAGACCCTACAGCAGCTAAATATATCATCAAGCCTATTAAAAGCAATTCAGAGTTTATACACAAGAGTAAGAGGAATAGTACAAATAAACGGCATTACATCAACAGAATTCGAGATTAAAAGTGGAGTAATACAAGGAGACTCACTTAGCCCCCTACTGTTTATCATATACATGGACAGAATATACAAAAATTGCAAACACAGAACACCTAAGACAGTATGGGGATATACAAAATTGAAGGCGTTACTAATAGAGGCTCTAATATACGCAGATGATGTAACACTAATAGCGGACAGACCAGAAAAGATGCAAAAAATGATAGACATATGGACAGAAGAAATAGACAAAATGGGTATGAGCATAAACACGGACAAAACAAAAATAATGGAAATAAAAGGGTGCAAGAAAGATAACAACACAGAATATACATGCAAAGGAACAAAATTGGAGAAGATAACTAACTACAACTACTTAGGAATAATCATTAGCAACGACGGAAAAATAGACAGAAATAGCCAACAAACATAAGAAAGCAAACAACATCTACTATGCGATAAACAAGACAATTCTAGGCAAAAAAGAAATAAATTCAAAAACGAAACAACATATATACAACAAAATTGTAATCCCCTCAGTGCTATACTCCACAGAAACAATGACCACACTACCGGTACATAAAAATAAATTAACCACAATAGAAATGAAATTCCTGCGAAAAATATCAAACGTCACCAAATTTGATAAGAAAAGGAACGAGGAGATATATGCCAACTTAAAACAGGACACAATAACAAACAAAATAGAAAAGAAACAACTAAATTGGTATGCCCATGTCAGCAGAATGGACAACTATAGACTAACAAAACAGGTGCAGCAAACAACCATGGAAGGAAAGAGGAAACCAGGCAGACCCAGGAAGACAATGACCAACATAATTGAAGAAATAGGAGAGAGACATGGGAAAAGCGCAGAAGAGCTAGGAAAAATTGCGGAGAATAGACAGTTATGGAGGAGATGGCTCGATAACGAGTACCCGACGCCCTAAGGGGCAACAAGGGATAGCAGAAGAAGAAGAGAAGGAAAGAGAAAAAATACATGAACAAAAAAGTCTAAATAAATGATTATTCTAAAGATAAAGGACGTCTGGGCTATTAAAATACTGCATATTTTATAGCAGGATTACATACTCGAAATCAAAATCTCGATAAACAAACTATGTCAGATATTGTCAATGTATCCATGCTTATTGACGTTTAGAGAATTTTCTTGTATTATCGTAATTTTTGCCATGCCTTTTTGTCATAACGAAAAATGTGACACGTTAGAGTGTTATTTATCATGGTCAAAAATGCATTGGTTAATTATTTACTAATTCTATTTTTTTATGTTCTAATTTAAAATCGTAAATTTACTTTAAATAAGTAATTACTTTAAATACACGCACACTAAATTTGAGTAAACTGTAGAAAAAATAATTTTTTAAGTCACATTTTAGGATAATCATTTATTAAGCCTTTTTGGTTCGTGTATTTTTTCTCTTTCTAAATATGTCAAAATATACAGGGCATCCCATTTGAAAAAATGTTGTTTTTGCGAATAAATCAATAACCTGAGGTTCACTTCTTTTTCTGCTTTCACCATTGTAATGTACGTAAAAAATACTACTAGCTTGCTAATTTAACCGATTTCGTAGCTCCAAGGATAACAAAGGTACCAATGGTGGCCCGATAATTTAGAACACCCTGTATCAAAGCTGGGACGAATCCTCGTAAAAAGGATTCGAATCACGAATCCGAATCACCAAATATGATTCGAATCACGAATACTCGAATAAAGGATTCGTAAGAAATAAATATGATTCGAATCAAAGATTCGAATCCTGTTTTTTCGAATCACGAATACAAATCCTTTAAGAATAAATTTGATTTTGTTATTTTTTTGCAACCATTAATATATAAATATCGTTACCAGTTGTTTTAACAAAAATATTCAAAACCTAATTATTTTTTATTAACATTGAACATCGTTGATAACGTATTTGTGTGTTTTTGAACTTCACTTCAAATCAGTGTTTTGTACGCGTGGCGCATGAAGTAAAATTTCGAGTTTAGAAAAGCCCGAAAATTTGTCTCGGGTCGCTGCGCGACCCTCGACAAATTTTCTAAACTCGAAATTTTACTTCATGCTTAGCCTGGGAGTGGAAACACCAGTTCAAAACTTTAAATTGAACTCTATTATAAAATCGGCGAATGCCTGAAAATTACTTAAATAAAAAATTCACTAAATATCATTAAAACCGGGAAAGTCAGAGAAATGTCATGGAATTAAATTAAAATTGATCAAAACACTAAGAAAAAAGCCATATATTATTATTAAATTTGTCAAAATCAGCAGGCAAATAACAAAATACGTGAAAATTTATAAAATTAACTTAAATATTGATAAAAACAATGAAAATAATTTAACAAAATGGGGGTTTCCCACAGAAGAAAGTTATATTAAAAGGTCAGGGAAAAAAGTCTTGAATCAGGGAAATGCCGGAAAAATTTAACATTTTAGATTGTTGGTAGCCACAATCTAAAATGTTAAATTTTTCAGTTTTACTTCAAATAATATTAAACAAAATTTTGAAAACTAGATTATTATCTTTAAAAACATTAATTGTTTGATTTGAGTTATGTGGAGTATTTAATCACAATGAAAAAAAGGAATTTATTACAACAACAATGACTTCTCTGTAATAAATTCCTTTGACCTATCTAAAAAGTTACAAAATATTCACATAGAGTCCGACGAAATTCTGGTTTCTTTTGATGTAGAAGCGTTATTCCCCAGTATCCCTATTGACGAAACAATTAACATATTAAAAAATCTATTAACAAAAAATTCAATTCCACCAGAAAAAATAGACTTTTACATAAATCTAACGAAACTGGTGATGGAGTGTAACGCATTTGAATTTAACAATAAAATCTATAAACAGACTTTCGGAACAGCAATGGGCAACCCTCTGTCACCCTTTTTGGCTAACATTTTTCTGAATAACCTCGAAAACTTAGCCAAAAGTAAAGTACACAATTTTCCGAGAGTCTGGTTTAGATACGTAGATGATATATTCACAATAATAAAATCTGATACCAACATTGAAGACTTACAAGCTAGTTTGAATGCGTTATATCCCAGCATTAATTTTACTTACGAGATTGAACAAAATAATCAAATCCCTTTCCTCGATTTACTATTAACAAATAACAAAATAAATAACAACAAAGAATTTAATATATATAGAAAACCCACTCATACATTCAATTATATTCACAATTCTTCATCCACGCATTTTAAACATAAACTCTCAGCTTTTAATAGTATGATATTTAGAACCCTAAATCTGCCTCTTTCAACAGAAAATAGAAAAACAGAACTAACACTAATCAATTTACAAAAAGAAGCCACTTAGAAGAGTCCGGAATTTATTCAATTGCATGCAATGAGTGTGACAAATGTTACATAGGCCAAACCCAAAGGAATTTGTTAAAAAGATTCAAAGAACACATATACCACGTCAAAAATAGAAACATAGATAAATCCGCTTTAGCTGACCATAATTTAAAGACAGGACATTCTTTTTCGAAACATAATATTAAATTACTAAAACAATCATCACATTTCCGATTAAATATGTTGGAGGCCATAGAAATGCACAAACAGAAAGATAAATTATTGAATTTCGATTTAAGCCCGTTAGACAATCCACTCTTAAATCTCTTGAAAAACCCGAAAAATCGTAATCCCCTCAACAGTCCATAATGTAATCCCCTTAATGTTATTCAACCTTGCGACACAAATGTAATTATATTTAGGTTTTCCCGTTTCCACCATTTTTGTTCAGGTATATATAATTGCGCACCTAGTTTGTAAGAGCATTAGTTATTGATAATGAGTGCTTAGCACTCGAAATGTACATCTAACACATAAAAATAAAAGTGAAGTAAGGAATAAAAACAGTTTTTTTCATTGTCTTTAAAAACATGTTTAGTCATTTAATGTTCTTATGAAAGCATTCAGTTTGAAGTTTCAAATGAGCGTTTCCACTCCCAGACTAAGCATGAAGTAAAATTTCGAGTTTAGAAAAGCCCCGTGAAAATTTGTCGAGGGTCGCGCAGCGACCCGAGACAAATTTTCGGGCTTTTCTAAACTCGAAATTTTACTTCATGCGCCACGCGTATAAAACAGTGATTTAACGAGAAATTTAAAAACACACAAAAGATATTTTTCAAGTTAATCCTCACAATTAATTCGAATTATTTTTGATGATTCAAAACCTTTTGTAAGTATTCGAATCCTTTTATAAATATTCAAATCCTTTTATATGGATTCGAATCATCGACATTTGGATTCGAATACGAATCCTCTTAAAAAAATGTAACGAATCCATTCGAAGTAAAGTATTCAAATGCCTCTTTTGAATCCTCTGAAAGGATTCGAATCCTAAATGATTCGAATCCTGAATGATTCGAATCCTGAATGATTCGAATCTTGAATGATTCGAATCCTGACTGATTCGAATCCTGATTGATTCGAATCCTGAATGATTCGAATCCTGCCTAGCTCTGCCCTGTATAAATAATAAATTTGCAATTTTTAAAATTTAAATATTCGTATTGATAATTAAATAAAAGTCAATTGGTTTGTTTCACTACTATATTTTTATTCTCTCCGACTAGTTTCGACTTATCGTCATTCTCAAGGAGTAATGACGATAAGTCGAAACTAGTCGGAGAGAATTAAAAAATAGTAGTGGAACAAACCAAGTGACTTTTATTTAATTATCAATATTGTAAACATGTTTCATCAAGTGATTAATGAGAACCAAATTGAAGATAAATATTCGTATATTCATTAAAAACATATTTGAATATATAATCCTAATGTCTTGTCGGTAGAAATATTATAGTTTTTTTTAGTTTATTACATTCTTCCAGATTGTCCATTTTTCAGAGATTTTGAGTATCAGACTATATTGATTACTTG
Organism: Philonthus cognatus; assembly: GCA_932526585.2. Lineage (NCBI taxonomy): Eukaryota > Metazoa > Arthropoda > Insecta > Coleoptera > Staphylinidae > Philonthus > Philonthus cognatus. The sequence goes on from OW052244.1 coordinate 80,044,574, forward strand.
TAATAAGAATGCAAATAATATACAGTAGTGGAAAAAAGTAGAGCAACTTTTGAAAATCGTTTATTTCTTTAATCAGTAATGTATGACATAGCCATATTTTTTTTATAATAATCCACAACTACAAAAGCAATTTATTTTGGGGGTAAAAATAAATATTTTTTGTATGAAGTATTTTTATATTTAAAGATAATTTTTGGGTGGAAAAAAAAAGAGCAACTTTGCTTCAAAATTGTTTTTTTTAAATACAAATAGTTAAAAAAATATATTAATTAATATTTTGTAAAGAACCCGTTATTCTTAATAACATGTTGACAACGTTTTGGCATCGATTTTATCAGTTTAGAAATAATCGCAGTATCCATATTGACCCATGCTTCGTTCAAGGCTTCAAACAATTCTTGGTGATTGCGATAGAATTTTCCTCTGATTTTGGAATCCAAAATGTCCCACAGATTCTCAATTGGATTGAGATCTGGGGACTGTGAAGGCCATTCCATAACAGTGATGTTTTCCTTTCTGAACCATTCTTTTACCAACCGAGAAGTATGCTTAGGATCATTGTCCTGTTGAAATAAATGTCTTAAAGGCATAATCTCGTCGGCGTATGGGACCATTTGGTTCTCTAATATGTCCTTATATTTAAATCGGTCCATAATACCTTCTATTTTATAAAGGGGCCCCATACCATATCCCGAAAAACAGCCCCAAACCATTACCGATCCACCACCATGTTTTAAAGTTGGACACGTATACTTAGGGTTGAGTCGTTCATTGGCAGGACGTCTTATATACACAATACCATCACTTTTAAATAAAGAAAACTTAGATTCATCGCTCCAGATAACCTTTTTCCAGTCATTCTCAGTCCAGTGTTGATGCGTTTTGGCAAAACTTAAACGGGATCGTCTGTTTTTCTTAGACAACATGGGTTTTTTTGCTGGTCTTCTAGCATATAATTTAGCTTCTAGTAGTCTGTTTCTCAATGTCCTAGAGGTCACATTTACTCCAAGTTCTTCAAATATACGGTTTTGGCAATTTTTATAATTTGTTTATCCGTAAAGTGAGTGGTTTTTCTAGGTCTCCCTGATTTTTTTTTGACGGATGTATCTCCCTTTACACGATATTGCTTAATTATTCGCGACACAATAGATTTATTTAACATAAACATGTTTGCAATGGTAATCTGTTTTTGACCACTATTGTATAAATCAACAATCCGATTTTTAATATCAGCGGATAAATGTTTGCCTCTGGGCATGTTGACAAGTGAAATACGTTAAACTGATGAATTTAAACTTATACTAAACTAAATACATTGCAAATTTATCAGGTTAATGAAATTCTAAAATATTCTTTTTTATATCCAATGGAACAACGAAAGAAGAATGGGGATTTTTTATCAGCAAACTATTTATAAATATCGTATGTTTTTATCTACAGACAAATTATGGCCAAAGGTAACATCAGAAATTTTATTTTAGCAATATATTAAAGTTGCTATATATTTTTACACCACTGTACATAACAAAATAATTAGAAAAACTGACAAGTTTAAACAAATTTAACCAAAAAGAACCTCTTATAAAAATTAAGATCGTAATGATGTGGTTCTGATTTGAAACATCCTGTTAAGATAAATAATATAATAGGAAAAGTGTTATCATAAATAAATAAAATTAATCTTGTCCAACCTTTATTTCTATTTATGTATTCAACACTCCTCCCACACCATCATTTATCTCAATTAAACAAAATCCAATAAAAACCCCACCCTATCCAACACACCTACGGAAAAAGTCATTACATCCCATTAATTTCCTACACACTTAATGATTTTCGCTTTTAACCCGACGAACACCCAACTCTACCCTCTTATTGATTTTTTTTTTAGATCTTGCACATGCATATAGCGAATCTAGAGAAGCTGCCGTTGACAACAACAGGCTCGCCTTTGTTAATCCGTTGCAAGACTTTCTTGTCGGTGACGTTCGTCATTCCAAAGGAGAGGGATTGTCATGACATTTACATAACTTTGGGGCAATTGTCGCAGCCGGCGAATGTCGAGAATTTGTACTGCTTCAGCTACACTTCCAGCACGGAGGAGATCAGCAAGGGCGCCGGGTGGGATTTGTATAATTTGCAGTCGGAGTTCGAGAGGATGGGTGTGCCTAATGATCAGTGGTGTTTGACTACGTTAAATAAGGAATATGAGGTTAGTCGGATTTCTTGAGTATGTATAAGAGTATAAGAAAAAAAAGAGGTCTACAAATTCTTTATAAAAAAAGAAATTAATTTAAACCAGGAAAAAATTGTGAGATGAAAAATGCATAATAAAGTTTTCCATCTATTTTTTTATAGCTTTGTGATACTTATCCAAGATACCTTTACGTACCATCATCGGCCAGCACATCCACTTTAATGGGAAGCTTAAGATTCAGATCGAAAGGTCGACTACCGGTGTTGTCATATCTGCACCACAACAAAGCGAGCATTTGTCGGTGCAGTCAACCGTTATCTGGTTTCAGTGCTCGATGTGTCGAGGATGAGAAAATGTTGAACCACATTTTAAAGACCAATCCAAATGCTAATTATATGTATGTAGTTGACACAAGACCAAAGGTGAGTTTTATGAGAATGCAATAGATGGAGTTTATTTAAAAAATATTTTTAGATTAATGCAATGGCGAACAGGGCGGCGGGGAAAGGCTATGAAAAAGAAGCTTTTTATGAAAACATTAAGTTCCATTTTCTCGGAGTTGAAAATATTCATGTTATGAGGAGCAGCTTATCAAAATTAATTGAAAGTAAGTGCTTTGTGTATTTTAACTTTACAGGGTGGTGTATTTTGGAAGTGCCACATATCGAAAACTTTTTTTATTTGAAGGTTGAAAAACCGTTTTCATTAGCCCGAGTCACTTTATCGTGTTTTAATCAATGATGAACAGAAAGTGAAACCATTTTAGGTTAGATGACAAATCATAAAGTTAAGTTTCCTAACACAACTTTACAATTTGTCGTCTAATTGTGAAATTAGGTTAGGTTATAATTCAACCTAACCCAGCTTGAATTAGATAAAAAGTTGTAAAGTTGGGTTAGATAATACATTGTATTGTGGGTAGGTTAGATATCAAATTGTAAAGTTAAACTAAGAATGTACTTTAATGTGATATGTCAAAATGGTAATAATGTCGAAAAATGTAAATTCCCTAAAAATTTCAAAAACTCACGAGACTTACTAAAAGTGGTAAGTTTGTAGTACTTACCACTTTAAGTAAGTCTCGTGAATTTTAAATAGGATTTTAGACATAATTCACACTTTTGGCACATTCGACATTTAATGCTACTTTTGATACATTTGACATTAAAAAATATGAGTTTTATATCACTTTCTACACGATGTCAGATTTTTCCTCTTTTACATTTTGTTATATTCCACAAGTCGGATTATTTTTAATATGACATAAGTCAATATTTGATCTATAATAACAGTTGATAATATAATGACAGTCTACTACATAGGTCGGCATTAGCCCATATTTGAAGTATATTTACAATTGTCATAAGTTGGCGTTAATTGATATTTAAACTATAATAGCAGTTGACATCGGCATTAGCTGACATTTGAACTATAGTGACAGTTAACATATGGAAATATTAAGTCCACAGAGTGATATCTAACCTAACCTAATTGTACAGAGTGATATCTAACCTAACCTGATTGTACAGAGTGATATCTAACTTAACCTAACTTGACAATGCAAAATGTAACCTAACCTAACTCTTGAAGATTCATCACTTTTGATGTGCTTCCAAAATTATATGTTACTTTTTGATATTAAAAGTACAAACTTTATTTGAAAGAGTGATATCTAACCTAATTTGACAATGTAAAAATCTAGCCTAGCTCCTGAAGATTCATCACTTTTGACGTACTTCCAACATTATATGTCACTTTTTGACATTTCTTGAGCATAGCTTTAGACTTGACAGTTTCATAGATCAAAAGTGTGGTGTCAGGCAACATTTAGTCCACAAAGTGATATCTAACCTAACTTAATTTAAAAGAGTGATATCTAACCTAACCTAACTTGACAATGCAAAATTAAAGCTAAATCTTCAAGATTCGTCCCTTTTGAAGTTGTTATGACATTATATGTCAATCTTGGACATTTCGAGCGCATAGCTTTAGTCCTGACAGTTGACAGTTTGAAAGATAAAAAGTGTGTGAAAGTTTACACTTGTTTTGACAAAAAAGCATAGCTGTCAACATAAAGATGTCCTTGCTCGTAGCTCGGTTGTTTTAACAATTACAGCGAATTTTCAAAGATGAAATTTGTATGGATTTTAGTCTAGTTTTCATTTGTTTAAAGGGAATGTAGCCGACTAATATTAGAACTGGAAAAGTTGTCAAAACAAAGATTTCAAGTGTTTAGTTTGTTTTGACAGTTATATCAAAATAACCTGTAGTAGCTGCTTATAAAGGCACGTTTTTTTTCACTGTGATTTTAGTTTACATAAAACACTTGTTACTTTTAAAAACACTTTATTGTACTTAGAGAGTGCCCCAGAAAGAAGTGGTAACTTTTTTAAATGATCTCAACAGATGTCTCTTTATATACAGTAAAATTAATTTAAAAACATTGCAATATAGTGACGAGTTAGTTGTCATCAGATTTGTCACAATTTGTTTATAGGTTATAACGTACTAACAAAGTGGATGGAAGTATATGGAGGGCAAGCACCAAATAAGAATTGCATTTTATAATTGATTAATTAATTTGAAAGAACTGGTGATATAACGAATCAATGCAAGAACAATAGTGGCCGAAGAAGATCAGTATGAACGATTGAAAATGTGGCGGATATCTATCTGCATCTGTTTGTTATGAAATATGAAGTTTTCATGCAACTTACAAACCAAATACTATAATTTATTTTATTAACTACTATTTTTAGAGTCTATATGTTTCGATTATAGTAGGTTTTTGAATTGGTTGCCTTCTTGTTCAATGCAAAATCCAACACGAACTTCTACACTTCTACAAATTCTTGCACATATTTCTGGTGTAAACCTGTCAAAAGCCTACCGTCTTAATTCCACTAACTACAAATTCTTGCACATATTTCTGGTGTAAACCTGTCAAAAGCCTACTGTCTAAATTCCACTAACGTTGGATAGTCCTTCGCCTCATTTTCAATCGTTCCTACTGATCTTCTCCGGCCACTATTGTTCTTGCATTGATTCGTTACATTACCAGTTCTTTCAAATCAATTAATCAGTTTCAAAATCCAATTCTTATTTGGTGTTTGTCTTCTATACACTTGCGTCCACTTCTCTTGTACACGTATTGCGGCCATATTATCTTTACCGTTAATTTTATATTGGTAGAACCATTTTACTTTACAATTTGCTCTTGTAGGGAAATTATCTTGACATTTGATGTATGTGACATTAACATGAAATTTTTAAAATTTTCAAGATACTGCTGAAATACAAACGTTGCAACATCTACAACCATTTCTTGTACTGAATGTAAAATAATTGACATCTGTTGGGATTATTTAGAAAAGTTACCACTTTTTTCTGGGGCACTCTGTAAAACAATTGTTTTGCCACAATAAAGTATTTTTGAAAGCAATAAATGTTTTATTTAAACTTAAATCAAAACTAATATTTTAAGACTTATTTTTTTTGCAATAGCTTGTGAACAAAAGAATTTGACCATAAACGGTTTTTTGAGCGGGTTGGAGTCAAGCGGTTGGCTGCGCCACATCAAATCCATCCTGGACACTTCCTGGTTCATCGCACAAGCTTTAGAAGAGGGAATAAGCGTAGTCGTGCATTGTTCCGATGGTTGGGATCGGACGGCGCAGGTCTGCTCTCTCGCTTCCGTTCTATTAGATCCGTATTATAGGACAATATCCGGTTATCAAGTAAGAAACTACAATCGAGTCATTTATGAAAAATGTCAATATTGAACTCATTCTGTATTTACTTAGGCTTTAATTGAAAAAGACTGGCTGGCGTTCGGGCACAAGTTTTCCGAGCGGTGCGGGCACGTCCAGGGCGACAGCAAAGAGGTCTCTCCGGTCTTCACGCAGTTGTTGGATGCCACGTGGCAACTGATGCAGCAGTTTCCGATGACTTTCGAGTTCAACGAGCGCTTCCTGCTTACGCTGCATGATCATGTGCATTCTTGCCAGTTTGGCACTTTCGTCGGGAATTGCGAAAAAGACCGTGTCGATCTTAGGTAAGTTAATAATAAAACAATATTATTGAAATTATGAAACAGATGGATTCATGTGTCCAGTGGTGTGTGTAACATAACCTCGAAATTTCAATAATCTGTAGGGTTGTTTAAAGCCCATATGAAATGGGATAAATTCTTGAGAAAAAAATTTGGTATCGAAATTTTGTCTCAAAAAAGTAATATAAAAGCATGCGCACTACATAAATTGCTGACAGTTAATTTTAAAAGTAGTAGTGTAACCAGTGTTTTAATAATAAATAAGATTTGAAAAAGAAAGCACTTGGTTAAATTTCACTAATATTTTGGTTTTTTATTCCAACTAGTTTTGACTTTGAACCAAAATATTAGTGAAATTTAAACTTTAATTTTAAGTGTTTTCTTTTTCAAATCATTTTTCACCACATGAAAGATGAGACACTTGTTCAAGATATAATAAATACGGTTACTTTCCGAAACAAATAGCAATGTAATAGCAATAAAATGATAAATGTATTTAATAACAACTGAAATATAATTAAATATAAAATATTTATAAATGGTAAAGTAAAAATCGTTTTCCACATAGAATTGGTTGGTTCAGTTGTTTACTAATAGCACTATTAGATGGCAGCAATGTCGGGGCCTTGCATTATAAACATTTTGTTACAATAACCAGTTGCTGCACAAATGGCAGTTTAAATAATTGTGTGATGCTTTTGAAATCAAACAATTAAACGCTCTGTAAACACAAACAACAAGAAATGAGACTTATAATTCTGCCGTTGAGGTTATGTTTGCATACAAACTCACGTGAATCAAAGTGCGCATGCCTTCATGGCAAAACGTGATGAAAATAGAACATTTCGTACAAGAATTTAGTATCATCACATTTTATGCATTACACGGTGTTCAAAAATTGTATCAAATTTTGTTGTCTCAAGAAGACATATGATACTGTCTGTTAAATTAATTCTTGTATTAGGTTATCAGAAAGGACGTTTTCATTATGGGGTTACATGTCCAACCATTTGAACGAGTACCTGAACCCGTTGTATGTATCAGGCGAGTCTCCCGGGACGATCGTCCCCAATTTATTCCCACAGAACATTCGATTTTGGAGGGGGATGTACTGCAGATTCGAGAGTGGGATCCACCCGAGGGAACCGTTGGGCGATTTACTACTAGCCACTTGTGATCACAGCTTTTCATTAGAGGATCACATAAAATATTTAACAAAGGTAAATAACAGAAACAAGCATGATTTAACCCTTTGCAGTCCTATAAATAAACTATCATTAAAATTGTCTACATTTCATTTATTCGATATCGACATCAAGCGATGACTTCTTTAAACATTAGTTTACAGTTAAAGAGTGCAAATAGTTCCTTACAGGTTTCTGTAATTTAGTAAATGCGGGGCAAAGTCATGTTCACGTCATGTAGGAATATATCTAACATTGGACCGCAAGCGGTAAAATATTTTGTCAGGTATATTCCCCAGGGCCAGTAAGGGTTAAGATATCTGTAGCCAACTCTACTTCTTTATACCGTGATATCAAAAATGATCATGGAATAGAAAACGGCTGTCTTAGTTAATACCATCATTTTGAAATAATTCTGTCGTCAGGTTACATTTCATACTGACAACAATAATTTGCAATTGAGTTATTAATTTTAGATATAAAATTTTAATCAACTAAAAGTTATGTTATGAAAGACTAATAACGTTTTTATTTACAAAAAAAACCTAAATTAAAGTAATTGTTAGAAATGTCCCCCATTTGACATAAATGCACGATTAAAGCTACGAATTTAAAATCCATTACCATCTTTGACCAAGATAATTTTTATTGTGGTATATTTGTTAGATCTGTTATTTATAATTTATTTTCAGAGAATTTCATCAGTAAAGTCTTTATTGACAAGTTCGGACAAGCGCAAGAACGGGCCGACGAAGAAGGTGGCCAAACCCGATGACAGCAACATGCTAGACAATAAATATTTATACGAGAAGGCGAGCATGCGGGATCTGGAATCAGCCGATGACGATCATCCCCTGAAAACAGACAATGACAATACGTGTGGCAGCAGCGTCGATGCGCAGAACAATGTCGGCGACATCGCCAAGGATTTGGAATCAGTGGCCCTCGACTGGAAATCACTGAGGAACATCAACGAGTGCGGCTGTTCGGCACCGTTTGATGACTTCAGCCGCAAAGTAAGTCACCGTTTATATAAAAATTGCCAATGAAATTAAACAATAGATAGCGTTACACAACGTTTGTGGAATCTTCTTTGGGTGCCTTGCATGTTGTCAAGCGTTGACTCTGTCGATAAGTCACTGGAGTTCATTATAATTGAGAACTAACATAACCGATGAAGGCATTGACGAAATTAGTACTGTCGTTCAGCTGTTTCGGCATTTAATTAAATAAAATTTAGTACTACGTTTATATGAGTGTATATAAAATTGAAACATAAATATATTTAGTAAATGGCAAATCTTAAATTTTGTCTCGAAAGGGGTGCTAGGACCTTTTTTAAAGATGATCATTTTAATGTTATTCATGATAAATTAATACTTTGTGCGGTAATGAAAACTAAAATTAATACATTGTGCAGTAATGAAAACTAAAATTAATTTTTATTTCTTCTTCAGACACATTATGTAATTTCTTCTATTAATTTCTCATCTGGCACTTGGTGAAACATATTAGAATTTGTAAAGTTATTTAAATTAAAAAACACTTCGTATTGTTTCACAAATTAAAACTTTATTCCTTTGAAAATGGTCTAACAAACCAAAACTAGTCGGAATAAAGTTTCAATTTGTGAAACAATACCAAGTTGTTTAATTTAAATAACTTTACACATTATGTAAGCTGCGCCATTCGTTTTCACTAACACTTAACTCATAAAAATAATCCTATATTTATACTGAAATATACTTATATTGGAACGCGCATTGAGGGTCTCTAATATAGGAACGAAGCGAGCCGAGACAGATATCGGTCATTTTCGTAAAATGTAATTTTTTTGCGAGAGTAGGATAGAGATACCCCTTGCTGCCCTGTCTCTCGGATCAGGCTGGCGGGCCGAATGCCGTACCACTATAAGTATATTTCAGTGCAGTTTCATCAGTTAATGCAACACTGATGCAAAACATAACCTTTAAATCTATGCATGATTTGTAAATTTATGGAAGATAAGTGCCATATTTCAACTTGCTACATAATTTCGCTTCTATAAACAACAGTTTACCAGCAATTTTACACTTTTTGGGTTTAATTTCAACATTTATTTATTATATTATTTGATAAGCAGAGGGACCAAATTAAATTTATAAGCTCTTTATTATAGCACAGTAATGCCAGATTTAATTAATTTATTTAACGATTAATATTTCTTTGATCGATAAAATGTAAATTATGTTATGTGCTAAATATATAAAAGTTTATGAGAGCAATTAATTTTTATGAAAAGCGATAAGGCAAAATGTATAACAGGTTAATGTCACGATAAGGTATCCTGTCAAAAGTGACCTGAAAAACAGATCGATACATCAACAGTTGACATTCATTCAAAGAGATAAGAATAGTTATCTTAAAATAAGAACATAAATATTCATGTAATTTAATGAGTGCTATTTGCAATAGTAAATTTAACGTATTGTGAATGAATGAAAATATGATATACTATGCAAATTGGAACGACAAAAACGAGTTCGGTAAATAAAGATATTGCAATTTATTTGCATAATTATGAGTATTAAGTAAATTTTGAAGACAATTTCTAGCATAGTTTTAAGCAAAATATTTATTAATATTTTTTTTTTATTATTAAGAATTAGCAATAAATTAAAAGAAATATTAATTGGATGACTTTCTGCAGAAAGGAATCAAAATGGACGGCTTGGTTCCTTTCTGCAGAAAGTCGTCAAATTAATATTTATTTTAATTTATTGCTAATTCTTAATAAACAGAAAAAAAAATTAACAAATATTTTAGATAATAATCTATTACATTTTTTTTTAGTGAACTCAGCATTATTTATTTTACTATTTTTGATTTTTGAAAAATGTCTTTCTGTTATTTTGGCCCCACGCTAAAGTCCAATCAACTTTTGTTGAAAATGCGGAAACCAGAAGTGGTAGTTTACTCTTAGCATTTCTACACCCCACCTACCTACCCCACCACTCGACTGCGAGCGCGCGCTCGGCCGTTTTTCGCGAACTTTACGAGTGTTTTTAGCATGCTTCCAGGCATCTGATCAAAAAACTGAAATCTACGTTTTGTAGTGCACGGTCAACTTTTCAAAACTTTTTTGGAAATTATTATCGGACTTACGGTAACGCATACAGGCCTGCCGGAAAAAAGCGCACTGCAAACTTTGAATGGTGATTTCCCGAAAACTAATAATCTGACAGCACATACCTTTGGCACATATAAAGAACATTATAATCCCTACTTTCTCCCAAAATTTTAGCGCTCCAGCTCAAAAAATGACGGAGCTATGAATTTTCGAAAAAATGCCTAATTTTCCGGTTTTTCCTAAAGTTTTCAGGACCTAATTATCCGATTGAGACGTTCGACCTCTCATTTTGTAGATATTTTAATTCTCTACAAATCATTTCATTGGGGCATTCCGATTGCTCCATTAGTTTCAAAGTTACAAGCAAAAAAAGACAAAAATCGCATTTTTTTGCAATAAATTGTTAATAACTAACAAATGGACCGGAAACTCGAGTAAAAACACATACCTATTCATCTGCTTATTATCTTTTATATCATCGCACAATCGGTTTGCTACTAGTCTTAATGTCAAGTAAAAATGCTCTACAGCTTGGCCTATTAACAAAGATTAAGATTACAAATGTACCTATCACCGCCTCAAATTATTAGATTGTTTAGAAAAAAATGTGTTTTTTTTTTAAATTTTATATTACTTAAACTACGTAAATTATATACATCGAGTGTTGTTTTATATAATAGCCATCCTGTTAATTTTCAAATTAAAAAATCGTATTTCGATTCCTAGCAAACAAAGTTATTAACCCTTTACGGCACAGAGTAACATAAATGATACATGAAAAACGTCATAGTAAATACAATTTAATATTTCCGTTTACGGGTTGTGTTGCAAATTAACTATGGAAGTATCAGAGGCGCACGTATATATTTTTTGACGTACAAAATTGTTTGGCATCCGTGTTATGGCTGTTTATTCCAGCAGATTTGAGTCTTGCATTTTTTGGATATACTGCTTTTAAAAAGTACTTATATTCCATATAAATTACATGTTTTTATACTTAACAGTTTATAAAGGTATGGACGTTGATTTTATCTATCTGCTGTGCTAAAATTGTCTCATAAATGAAATCAGAAAACGTTTAAAATATATATAGCAAACATGCAGATTTTTATTGATAATAAATTAAAACAATATGATAGATTTTTTTCATTATTTTTTCCGTATTCCTTGAGAGTTTTAACATCAAAAAACATTCGTTGTGTTAAAATTTTAAAAAATCATGCAGTCAAAATTTAACGACATTTTTTTCCGAACAAACTAATATTTGTATTTACTACTAATTAAATAAAGTCTCTCTGACAATCAGGTAAATGCTTCTTGCTCATCATTATATGCCTATTCATATGTTCAAATTTTGAAAAGGTTCTAAATACAGAGAATTTCTGTTTTAGGTATACATATTACGATTTTTCAATGTAAATTTTCATACATTTGTGATCTTATTAAAAACTTTTAGTTTGAAGACTCTAACGAATTTCCAATCCCAGATTAAGCATGAAGTAAAATTTCGAGTTTAGAAAAGCCTGAAAATTTGGCTTGGTTGCGCAGTAAAATTTCGAATTTAGAAAAGCCAAATTAGGCTTTTCTAAACTCGAAATTTTACTTCATGCGCCACACGTGTAAAACAATGATTTAAAGGGAAGTTCAAAATATACTGCTCAGTTTTGATCACAACGTTCATTAATTTTACAAATGTTTATATGGAATATGTAAAAGTATACTTAAAAGAAAAGTAAAGTTGCAAATTGTAGTGTTCTCTTTTTTTAACATTAGAGTATACATATCCCGATAATAACAGCGTTTTTAAATTTGCGGAAATTTGTTGTTTCGAAGCTTTTGATTTGAGGCTTTTAGCGAGTGGTTTCCACTCGCAGACTAAGCATGAAGTAAAATTTTGAGTTTAGAAAAGCCTAAGAATTTGGATTGGCCGCGTAGCGAAGCGAAGCGGCCAATCCAAATTAGGCTTTTCTAAACTCGAAATTTTACTTCATGCGCCGCGCTTAAAAACACTGATTTACAGTGAACTTTAAAAACACACACAAACAACAATTAACCCAATATACGTTAGAGTTATTGGGTTGCCTATAATCACTGTTTTAAATAATTTGTTCAGCGCAGAATTTGACTCGCGTTTTATTCACATTTATATACTAGATTGCTAAATCCGTATATTTTAAACTTTACGATATTTCAGTGTTTTATACGCGTGGCGCATGAAGTAAAATTTCGAGTTTAGAAAAGCCTAATTTGGATTGGCCGCTCCGCTTCGCTACGCGGCCAATCCAAATTTTCAGGCTTTTCTAAACTCGAAATTTTACTTCATGCTTAGTCTGGGAGTGGTAAACCCTCGTTTAAAGATTCAAATTAAAATCTTAAAAAAAAAACGAATGTCGTAAAACTTACAGTGTATGCATATATATACCTAAAAGAAAAATTCCCTGTATAACGTCTAAATTAATTATTCGATATATAGGTTTACAATTTAAATTCACTTGGTTTATTTTACTAATAAATTTATTTTTCGACTAGTGACAATTTATTTGACAAATTATGATTTATTTCTCACAATGATAATCATTTACCAATATCTCAAAATTTGATGTTAAAATACCCTACTGTTCGCAGTAAATACACCTTAAGTTTTGTCATTTAAAAAAAAACAGAGATTAGTTTTATGTTAAAACTCAAAAACTTACAGGGTGTTCCAATTAGCTGTAGCCCTAGCAAAAAATCAAACAAAATTTGCTTGAAACCAACGTTATACTTTTCATCATCATCATGTTTTGAGTTATGGTTAAATTAAAAAAAAATACACGATGCTGAAAATTCAAATAGCCCTTACTGGTGAATTTTCAAAGTAAATTATCGTTTTGTATTTATTATAAAAAGTTTCGAGTTAACTTTCATGTGTTTCTTTAATAATCCTTTGCTGGTGAATTTCTGATCACACGCGTCACACTGGAAGGGTTTCTCACCAGTGTGCGTGCGGATATTATATTATATCCTAATTTTTCTTTTGTTTCAGTATCACTGTCGAAAATGCGGTGAAGTCTGTTGTGTGCGCTGCATCGAGAAGCAAACCGTATTGCCGGGCCACTCCACGCAGAAACCCGTGCCGGTCTGCCAGACGTGCTTCAGCAGTATACAAAGAACTGCCGCCGAGTCGCCGGAATAACCTGTGCCTGTCTGCTCGCACACACACACACACACACGTACACAACCAATATGCCCATACAGAAAACCGCAACCACACGCTCTCGTTGATGTATTTATTTTGCAGTATTAGACCCGCAAAGTTACCATGGAGGCACACACATACTGAAACGGATGCTATTAAGTTAAGATGGTGCACGGCGGTGCGTTGTATTGTTTTGTTCTCGAGAATGTTAACGGAACGTTTATTCTCTGTGATAGCTTCATATATTTTATTTTATTGTAAGATTTATTAGGAAGAATATATTACACTCACCTTTGTGTTTGTTTTAATTTTTGAATTATTGTTTTATTTATTTATTATATTATATTATTTCGTGTATTTCAGCATTAAATTAACCTGAAAATAAATCTGAACTGAGAAGATAGATCACACTTGGGATTATTATACAGGGTGTCCACACTAAACCGTTCGTTAAAAGTTTACTGGGTTGACATTGCACTAAAAATTTGAAAAAAATTCTTGTCATATGGTTGAATCAGTTCTCCTTATGTGGAATATTTTCAACTTTCTATCACTTCCGGTTCCATCGGAAGTCGCACTAAATTTATTATTTTAAATGGAACACCCTAAATATTAGTAATTTTTTGGATTCTTCGTTTAAATTGCAACATATTTTATTCCAACATATGTGCACTTATCTCCTATAATTTTCAAGAAAAAAAAAAAAAAAATCTAAAATTTTGACCTCTAAAGGGCATCTTGAAATCTGTCTGTAACTTCTCTTAAGAATAAGATACTTCCGGTGGGACCGGAAGTGATTTTAAAAATATTTTACATGAGAATTGATTCAACCGTGTGACGAGGATTTTTTCAAATTTTTAATGCAACGGCAACCCCATAAACTTTTAACGAACGGTTTAGCGTGGACACCTTGTATATTGAAAATTTAGAAACTAGATTTTTCATTTAAGCGACTTTTAACCTCTTAAAAGTAGAAATTAAATTTAAATGGATACAGATTTAAAAAAAAAATTGCTTATAACTTTTGTCAGTTGTTATTCTGTAATAAGTGTCATTTAATCGCATTTTTATTCTATCGGGATACAAATATTTTATTATTCCAGTACAATTTTCTTGAGAATTAAACCAAAAATTAAGTTTAAATTAATAGATCTGGGCAGGGGCGGACTGGCTCCGTAAAGTAGGAACTGACCCCACAGCGTGCAGCACACACGCTCTAAAAGTGCCCAGACGGGTCTCAAACAAGGATAAAATAAAGTCGATTATTTAAATAAAATAATGACCGATTCTTATTCGCAACACTTGTAAACCTCTAAATCTAAATAATTGAGCTACAATTCAAAGCTATTGACATAATTGGGTTCTAAAGTTGATTCATTTTAACTGATGAATTTCGCACAAAAATCGTATCGGAATAAGAAACTATTAGTATCGAATTTTGAAAAGTTATCTGAATAAATTTTACATTATATAAAATAGAATAAAAATGCTATTTATTGACATTAATAAAAAAAAATGACTGATCAACTTTTAAGCTAAACATTTTTTAAATCTGTATTAAGTAATAGAATGACTCATTCGTATACAGGTAATTATAATTACACACATTTTGTGATGACTTCCTTGTTTTATATAATATGTTTTTCATTCTATAAAAATCTATATTATAAAAAACAATGAGTTTGGTTAGAAAAGTAGGCCGCAATTAAGAATGTTTGAATACGGTATTAGATTTTTCATTTGAGTGATGTTGTTTCCTTTGTTTTATAAAGCTGTATTGTTACATACAATTTTAATTTTTCGTATTTATTGCGTAATCTATTCATATCAAAAGAAAGTTAATTTTGTTCACGTTTATAAAATTGTGATATTACTCAGTGGTGTAGGGTGGGTTTCAGTCGCCCGGGGCATAGGCCAAGTTCGCCGCTTCCTCACTTAGGTATTTAAATGTAAAAGACTCCAAAATTTACAGCAATTCTATAGATCTTTCCGACAAGAATACATTTGTTATCGTGTATTGTATAGGGTATAAATAAAGAAGTCATGCATGCACGTTTAATAATAAACTTCAAGAATTTTTTCCCTGTCTTTTTAAAATAAATTCATTTTGTGGAAAACCCCCATTTTAATCAATTTTGAAGATTTGTCAACTGCTGTCAATAACAATTGAATTTTCCAAGTTTTATATAAAAACAAAATTATTATTTAAAATTCAAAATTTGCCATTTTTGAAATATGTATGTTTAAGTTTTATGTATTGTAATTTTTTAATTTTTTATGTAATTTTGATGTTTTATTTGGATACTATTGAATTTTATCAGTTTTGTTACGGTGTTACCTGAACTGCCCTAACACCTATTTACATTTTATTAGGAGTGGCCCAAGTCGAAAGGACTCTGCCAGTATAATCATTTTTTATTATATTTTAAGTTATATAATAATAATAATATACTTTATTGCCCAACAGATAAACCAATTACAGGACAATTTAATTATAATAATATATCAAAATATACAATAAAAACTTCAAATTAAAAAGTTATGCGAAAACATGCCTAGCACAGCCATAAACGGCTGAAAGGTCAATTTCGCCCTCCGAGGGACAAGCCGAAGGGTGCGCATCCAAACAATACCATAATAAACGACTTCGAGGGATTTCTCAGAATTTGGAGAACAGGCCGAAACACAGCTCGTGTTGGCCTGACCATAAAAGGTTTGGCAACAGCGGTGGCTCGCAGCCTAACTTCCGGGTAGGCCAGAGACCCAAGGTAAATGTATCCGATATTGAAAGGTGACTTTGGTGTGCATTTACTTGTATTTATAAAGCACGATCCCAACCTTAAATTTTGTGTGCCTTGGCGCTGTGGCCTACCCTGAAATTAGGCTGCGAGCTGTCGCTGTTTGGCAACATTGCATAGTGGTGGCAAACATTGTACGTTTTAAATTTATTACAGTTAAAGTGAAGTTAATTATTTACGTTCACTTTTGGTCCTTCGAATTAATTAACTAAAAAGTAACAATCGATCCTTTACATACAGATTAATAACACAGTTACAGGTTTCTTAGCGAAAAAACACAGAAATTGTAAAAATATAATTATTTTTTTTAGTTGCAAGTGTTGACAGTTTGATATATTTAAAATTGAATCCCCCCAGTGAATACGCCCATGACAGTTGACATTTAGTCTGTAATGTCGCTTTTAAATTATATGTTTATTGTTTATTTACGCAAATATCATTTAAAGTATATAATGCTTAATACTAACAATAAATTAAAAGTAATAAATAAGTTAAAATATAAATGCACAAACAATATACTAATAGAACAAACAGATGTAATTTATAATATCAGATTTATCTTATAATGTCACATGACATTTAGATTATGACAATTGGCATTCGTAATATTTCTAGGTTTGAAATGCCAATATCTTCTTCACTTTAAATCAGTGTTTTGTATGCTTGGCGCATGAAGTAAAATTTCGAGTTGGGAAAAGCCCAAATTCTTAGGGCTTTTCTCAACTCGAAATTTTACTTCATGCTTAGTCAATTATCAAAGTTTTCACAATTTTTTTATGAATTTTCAATATTTTAGTTAATTTTTAACGCTTTTCGTAGATTTCTAAGATTTCCTTTAATTTCTGACAGTTTTCAATTTTCAAATTCTTGGCAGTTTTTATGAATTTACTAAATATTCTTTAACTTAAAAAATGTTGAAGTTTTTTATGAAATTCCAAGATTTCCGTTTATTTTCAACAATCTAACAGTTTTCCTAAATATCTTAAATTTTCGGTAATTTAAAAACATTTTACACTTTTCATGAATTTACGCTGATTTTTTTAAATCTTAGCAGTTTTGGTAAATTTAAATATTAGGACTTTTTGTCATCTTTTTTTAAATCTTAATAATTTTCGTTAATTTCCAAAATTTTCGTTACATTTAAAAATCTCGACGGTTTTCATTGATTTTCCACAATTTTAGTTAATTTTTAAAATCGTGACGATATTTTGTGAATTTTCAAATTTTTATCAATTTTCAAAACTTTTCCACAATTTTTCATGATTTTCTTTTTTTACAAATTATGACAGTTTTCGTGAAATTAAAAAGTTTAGACGCCAGTCGCGATTTTTTTTTTCAAGATTTTCATTAATTCTAAAAATATTGACGCTTTCCAGGAATTTCCAAAATAGTCGTTAATTTTCAATATTTTCTCGCCTTTCATGAATATTTAAAGATTTCTGCAAATTTATTAATTAGGACGTTTATTCGTGAGTTTCCAAAACACCCATTAATTATCAAAATATTTCGTAAATTTATTACATTTCCGTTATTTTTCAAATTCTTGACAGTTTTGGCGTTTGTTATTTTTTTCGTGAATATCCAAGCTTCCCGTTGAATTTTAAAATCTTGATGTTGAAACAGCGTTAAGAATATTTCAAGATTATTATTATTAGATTATTATTATTACTATATTATACAGGGTGTATCAGCGAGGATGGAAAGTTTTATAACTCACTTAATATTAAAAATAAGTAAAAAAAATGTTCAAATGAAAGTTGAAAGAAATAATTTTCTTCATAACATAAAATTATATTCACATATACAGGATGTCTGATATTTACTGGACGCCAGTAACTATTTTATTTTAAAATAACACCATATATATTATTTCTTTTTTGGATTCCTTGTTAAAAATTAATGACAGTTTGTTAATATAATTAATATTCGGTCTTAGTAGTACCATTTCGAAATTATTCGAAATTTTTGTTGTTTCATAAACCTAAAATGTCTTTGAAATTAAATGAGATACAGAGTTGCAGTTTTCGTCATCCTATTGAGCATAGAGGCCGGTGTCGCGTTAGGTGGCTATGAAATACAAACAGTTGAATTTATAAATTTTCAATTAGGGGTAACTAGATTATAGCAATGGTGAGGAATATTCAGATTATTATAAAGGGTGATTCATTTTGGATTTCCACATTAAAAATAATAAAAAAAACACGTAGAATTTGAAAAATATAAAAAAAATTATTTGCCCTTTAAGGTTAGTTCATTACAATTATGTGTGAAAGATGATATCATGTAAATGACCGCCGCGTCATGTGACATGACGTAATTCGTTTGTTAAAATTTTCGACTACTCTGCGACACAAATCAGGTTCTATGCCGGCTATTTCGCGTCTGATCTCCTGTTTCAGCTCTGCAATGGTGTTCGGTTTATTCTTGTATACTCTGCTCTTCAGATACCCCCAAAGGAAAAAATCTGCGGGAGTTAAATCACACGATCGCGGCGGCTAATTGAAGTCACCATTACGTGAAATAATGCGACCGGGAAACTTGCCGCGCAGTAATTGTATCGTTTCTCCTGCTGTGTGGCAGGTGGCACCGTCCTGTTGAAACCATAAATCTTCGATATCCATATCTTCCAACTGCTCCCAAAGAAAATCTGTTATCATGTTCCGATAACGAACGCCATTAACCGTAACAGAGTTCTCCGCATGATCCTCGAAAAAAAAATGGGCCTCCGGACCAAAAGGCACACCAAACAGTGACCTTTTGAGGATGCATTTTCGTTTCAGATTGTTGAAACGAAAATGCATCCTCAAATACGACAATTGTGCTTATTTACGAAGCCATCAACGTGGAAATGTGCCTCATCGCTAAAGATAATTTTTATTGAAAAATTTACCCCTTGTTATCTTATCCATTCGGCAAACACACGGCGCTGTTGATGGTCTCGAGGCTTTAATTCCTGTGTTATTTGGAGTTTGTACGGGTGTAACTTCAAATCTTTTGTTAAAATTCGCTGTGTAGTGGAATACGTAAGGCCCACTTGCTGCGATCGATGACGAATCGATGTGCTTGGATTTTCGGCCACGCTTTTGCGAACAATGGCAATATTTTGTTCCGAACGACCTCTACGAGCACGCTGAGGGGTTTTGATGTTAGCCATAGATTAAATTAGATTGATAACTCCTAGAGGGCTCCACGTATCATGATTTTAGTTAACCGACCCACTCGATGGGGCGGCGCTGCTTGCTAAGTGGGGTGCGCGGTGCAGGGGGTCAAAACATTGAATGCGAGGAACACCACACGGTATTAAATTACCGTGCGATGCGAGAAATAACAAAGACATAATGAACATGTTAAATGTATATTTTAAAAGGTATTACAGAGTTTTTCTATTGCATTTCACTTTATGTCGAAAATTCATCCCTTTATCTCAAATATATTTCCCATTTATTAAATACATTTCCCTTCATACCACTACATTTCCCTATATGTGGAAACCTCATCACAGTTTGTGAATTATATTTCACTTCTCGGCAAAATCGCTGCAGTTCGTAAAAAAATGCATCTTAGAAATGACATGCATAACCTGTAAATTTTCCGACATTCGTGGTTTTTCAAAAGAGTTCAATTTGCAGCTTGAAACGAGTGTTTTCCACTCCCAGACTAAGCATGAAGTAAAATTTCGAGTTTAGAAAAGCCCCGTGAAAATTTGTCGAGGGTCGCGCAGCGACCCGAGACAAATTTTCTGGGCTTTTCTAAACTCGAAATATTACTTCATGCGCCACGCATATAAAACACTAAAATATCGTGAAATTTATGTATATTCGAATTTCGCTTGAAATCTGTGTTTTATAAGCGTGGCGCATGAAGTAAAATTTCGAGTTTAGAAAAGCCCACAAAATTTGTTTTAACTGTAGACTTATTTGAAATAATACACAATAGATTAAAATTTAAAAATATTATATATACTTACGGTTGTAATTATTTGTATTTATTAACGCTCATCGGCATTTTTGTCTCTTTGGATCTGACAGCTGTTGATTGAAAACTAGAGCCCACGTTAGAAATTGCGGGAAATTTGAAATTCCGACATATGCGCCCTCCCATCGAGTGGGTCGGTCAACTAAATATGTGAACTTACAGAATCATATGAAGTCGACTGGGTCTGATGTTAGCTACGGATCCAGTTTGTTCGAATTTTTGGACCACATTCCAAATTGTCCTCTCACAAGGTCGATTTTGCGCACCACAAACTTCACGTAAAGCACGAAATGCACTTTTCCTCGATCGGCCATTTTCATAATATGCTTGGATAATTTTAACACGTTGTTCTTGCGTATATTGCTCCATGACTACTTTTGTTTAACTTTTTAGGTTAGAAATCACACGCTGCCCTTGACAAATACAGTGGCGTGTCAAAAATATTTTAGATTGTAATGTGGAAATTCAAATTGTATCACCCTTTATAAAGCCATTATTATATGAAAATATGAAATGTAATAGTTAACATTTTCAGTTCAGCTTACAAGATATTATTATTTATTGTGAAATTTTGCCGTCTCCGCCCGGGGCGGGTCGCTTCCCTGCCCCCACTACGCTACGCCGCTGATAAGTATGTTTTATTATTATAATATATGTAAACTGCAGTCCTTATGGACGAGCCGCCACTGCTGAAGAATATGGAAAATATAGAAAATTTACGAATTAACTAGAAGAACTTGTTTTTTTATTTTTTAAGAAAAAATATGTATATTCCAAATCATTAAAGTGAAAGTAATTGTATATGCATGAACCTTTCCTCATTTTGCTTCCACAATTCAGACAAATTACCTTTTGTTATTACTTTTACTTCTACGAAAAACCCGCTATAGGTAGAACATCAGTTCTCCAACTAAACCGCCTTCGGCTAATCAAAACCACGAATTGGAAGAATCCAATTAATACGTGTTAATTTTTTTTAAATTATAAATTCATACTGCAATTCACGTAAACACGAATTAACCTACAAAAAAACGCAATAACAACGAAATGGCCAAAGATGAACAAATCTGTTTTCTTTGAGGAGGAAGTGATAGGAATCTGGTGTTGACCACCTGTTGGGACCGGTCGCACGTGTGCGGAACAGCAAACGTCGATTTAATAGAAGTCGGTATTTATAATAAAAACTCACCGGTTTTGCTGTTGGAATCGGCCGCGTGTCGGTAAACTGGCGCACGTAATTGAATCAATTGGCGAACAAAGTGAATCTTTTGGAAATACTCGCGTTTAATATATTAAAGACAAAAAAATGTGCACGCACGGCGCAATTTTGTTGATACTGGACCGTCCGTGGGCTGACCATTCAAGTTTTATTCGTTTAATTAACGAATTGGAGCGAAATGCTGAGTGACTTGTGTGCGATATGTTGGGTTGTCTATATTTAAAGGCTATATTTAATAAAAAATCGATAAAAAATTGATTAAGATTAATTAATGATAATAATAAACTTTATTTCACAATAAATTACATATTCAGCGCTCTAGAACAAATAAAATGAGTTTCCCCTTCAGTGGCGTAGCAAGGTCATGTGGTACCCAGTGCAGAGATATTTTGTCACCCCTATTTAAATTGACCGCTTTTATAAACACGATGAATTCCTGCAAACTTATCAAGTACTGTAATTATGGTATATGTATACTTACAAAAAATCGCTGTGTATTAATTAGCAGAGCTGGACAGGATTCGAGTCATTTAGGATTCGAATCCTTTCAGAGGATTCAAAAGAGGTATTCGAATACTTCAGTTAAACTGGATTCATAATCCGGATTCGTTACATTTTTTTAAGAAGATTTCCCACTGAGCAAACACGTTTAAGTAACGTTTCAGCAACATTAAAATAACGTTTAATGTTATTACAATGTTGATAAAACGTTAATTGTTTGTTTTTTGCTCAGTGGGTTCGTATTCGAATCCAAATGCGGGTGATTCGAATTCTTATAAAAGGACTCGAATATTTATAAAAGGATTCGAATACTTGCAAAAGGATTCGAATACTTACGAAAAGATTTGAATACGTATAGAAGGATTTGCATCATCAAAAATAATTCGAATGAATTTTAAGAATGCGCATTGTGTGCTTTTAACCTTCACGTTAAATCATTGTTATATACGCGTGGCGCATGAAGTAAAATTTCGAGTTTAGAAAAGCCCAGTGAAAATTTGTCGAGGGTCGCGCAGCGACCAGAGACAAATTTTCTACGCGGGGCTTTTCTAAACTCGAAATTTTACTTCATGCTCAGTCTGGGAGTGGAAACACTCGTTAGAAGCCTCAGTTAAACTGGATTTATAATCCGGATTCGTTACATTTTTTTAAGAAGATTCGTATTCGAATCCAAATGCTTGTGATTCGAATCCTTATAAAAGGACTCGAATATTTATAAAAGGATTCGAATACTTGCAAAAGGATTCGAATAATTACGAAAAGATTCGAATACGTACAAAAGGATTGGAATTATCAAAAATAATTCGAATGAATTGTAAGGATGCGCATTGTGTGCTTTTAACCTTCACGTTAAATCAGTGTTTTATACGCGTGGCGCATGAAGTAAAATTTCGAGTTTAGAAAAGCCCCGTGAAAATTTGTCTCGGGTCGCTGCGCGACCCTCGACAAATTTTCTACGCGGGGCTTTACTAAACTCGAAATTTTACTTCATGCTTAGTCTGGGAGTGGAAACACTCGTAAGAAGCTTCCAATTATATGCGTTGATAAAAACATAAAATTACTGAAAATGCATTTTAAGACAATAATCTACATTTCAAAGTTTTGTTTAATATTATTTTGTGCGGCCACAATTTAAATGTTAAATTTTCCAGACATTTCCCAGGTTTGAGATTTTTATTCTTTGGCGAATATTTATAAAAGGATTCAAATACTTGCAAAAGGATTCGAATAATTACGAAAAGATTTGAATACGTACAAAAGAATTTGAATAATCAAAAATAATTCGAATGAATTGTAAGGATGCGCATTGTGTGCTTTTAACCTTTACGTTAAATCAGTGTTTTATACGCGTGGCGCATGAAGTAAAATTTCGAGTTTAGAAAAGCCCCGTGAAAATTTGTCTCGGGTCGCTGCGCGACCCTCGACAAATTTTCTACGCGTGGCTTTTCTAAACTCGAAATTTTACTTCATGCTTAGTCTGGGAGTGGAAACACTTGTTAGAAGCTTCCAATTACACTGGTCTGCAAAACAATTTTTGTTTCGAGCCCTGACACCATTCCTGCTGATTGTTATGTAAAATGACCTCCTGAATCCGAATATGACCTCCGTTTTCCCCCATCACCCACCGTTTTCGGGGGAGGCCCCCCACCTATTTTTATCACTTTTCGATAATTTGGAGGGATGAAAAGGAGTATTTTAGCCTTTACATTTCTTCTGAGGGGCCAGAGAGGTGAAAAGTTCCAAAACATGGACATTTGTAGCAAGGAGGTAGATTTGGGGGGGGATTTGCCCCCTTAAATTGTAAAAAAATCATTAAAAATTATCAATTTTTTCCGTTTTTTTCGCAGTTTTTTCACTTATTTTCTACATATTCCAGCTTGCATTCCCCCGCATCCTCCCCCAAACACCCCCAAATAATAAAAATATATTGCAACAATATATAGCAACAATAATAAAAATATATAGCAACAATAATAAAAATATATAGCAACAGTTCGGAAGATTCACTGTACCACGCTGCCGCTCTCAATACTCCCCCCGTTTCCCCCATCCATTGGAGGGGTGAAAAGGATTATTTTAGCTGTAAAGAATAATAACTAAAAAGTAAAATAATAAATGTAAAATAATAAATGTAAAGAATAATAAATAACTAAGATAAGTACCTTCATTTGGTGCTTGCTTTCCTTTTGTACCCTGAGGTAGAAGTTTCTCGTATCAAAAACCAGCAGTACTCTGCTAACATGCTCGCATTCCAATTCCCCGAAAATCTCCTCTCGAACTTAGAGATGTCTTGATGAAACCGTTCCCCGTGTTCATCCGAAACTGCTCCTAAATTTTCAGGGAAGAAGTCCAGGTGTGAGTGAAGGAAATGCACTTTAAGAGACATGTTACACCCCATGGCCTTGTAAGCTGACAGCAATTCCTCGACATGAGCGACATAATCATCACTTTTGTTGTTACCCAAAAAGTTCTCACACACGTTTTGGAATGCAATCCAAGCTCGTTTTTCTTTTCTATTCAGGTGTTCAATAATCGTCGAATCTTGGAAATGTTGTCTAATCTGGGGGCCCACGAAAACCCCTTCCTTGATTTTAGCCTCACTAAGACGAGGGAATTTAGTTTTCAAAAATTGAAATGCATCCATTGCTTTCACAAACTGTTTGATCAATCCGAGTTTGATGTGCAAAGGCGGCAAGTAAATATTTTCCTTCGGGACCAGAGGATCGTAAGCGACGTTTTTCTGACAGGGAGTAAAACTTTCTCACAGAGGCCAGTTCCGTACGATGTAATGTTTGTCTCGGGCTCGGCTGTCCCATTCGCATAGGAAGCAGCAGTATTTTGTGAAGCCCGATTGCAGGCCCATGAGTAGAGCAACAACTTTTAAGTCAGCGCAAAGTTTCCAATTATAATCATGGTATTTGATTTTATCAAGGATCCGGCTGATGTTTTCGTACGTCTCCTTCATATCCACAGAGTATGCAACCGGGAGTGATGGTAACTCATTCCCATTGGTCAATAGGACAACTTTCAAGCTTGTCTTTGATGAGTCTATAAACAGTCTCCATTTGTCTGGGTCACATGGCATCTTCAGTTCTATCATCAATGCATTAGAATTAGGGCAGAACACTAAGCCTTCATCTGCCGAAAAAAGTAATTTCAGGGTTGACTGCCTAGTCCTGTAAGAAGAGATTTTTACACCCTTTTCTAAGAGATTCCACTGCTGAAGTCGAGATCCAAGAAGTTGAGAATTACTCTTAGGTAACTCCAAATCCCTGACGAGATCATTCAATTCCGACTGAGTAACGAGGTGAGGTTTTCGATGAGCTGAATCAGCAGAACACTCTTCATCATCGGTGAACGTATCATAAGATGGTCCAGGCTGTGGCTCAAAGTCTTTCAAATCCGTTTCTGGCTCTAGAGTATAGGTTTTTGGGGGCACTGGGATTGGTAAAGATTCGTTGTGAGGAACTGGTCTTAGAGCTGAAGGGATATTAGGATACTGAATTGTATGCTTACTTTTGCTAGATAACCCGACGGTGGAAGTCATACAAAAGTAACAATCTGTGAGATGACAGCGAGGTTCGCGCCAAACCATGGGCACAGCAAATTGCATTGATTTACGGGTACCTTTGAGCCATTTGGTCAAGCTACTGTAACAAGTAGTGCAGCAAACTGTTGGAGCCCAATTCTTGTCCTGATCGCCAACTTGGCAATCAAAGTAAAATTTATAAGCAGTTTTAAGAAGCGGAGAAAGGGGTTTTCGTTGCGCTTTTAAAGTCAATTCCCCGCAAACATAGCAGAAGCTATCGGGATGATTTTTACACTCGCGTGGCATAATTAAACAGTAAATAAATGCTCGATATTAATCACAACTCACACTCACGTACTGTAATTCACTTGGAAAAAGCCGGAATTAAAAAATGTCTACCGTTATACACAATTTAAACAATTTTGAAACACAGAATCCCCGCCTAGAGCACCGACAAGTTGACTCTACGATCGCTAGAGATGTACTGAGGGAAGATAAGGATTACAGTGCAGGTCTATAGTGACAAGAGCAATGCAAGTTTAAACCTGTCATTGAGAGCGCCAGCGTGGTACAGTGAATCTTCCGAACTGTTGCTATATATTTTTATTATTGTTGCTATATATTTTTATTATTGTTGCTATATATTGTTGCTATATATTGTTGCTATATATTTTTATTGTTTGGGGGAGGATGAGGGGGGATGGAAGCTGGAATATGTAACAATTAAGTGAAAAAACTGCGAAAAAAAAACGGAAAAATCGATCATTTTTAAGGATTTTTTTACAATTTAAGGGGGCAAATCCCCCCCCCCTCCAAATCTACCTCCTTGCTACAAATGTTCATGTTTTGGAACTTTTCACCTCTCTAGCCCCTCAGAAAAAACGTAAAGGCTAAAATAATCCTTTTCATCCCTCCAAATTATCGAAAAGTGTTAAAAATAGGTGGGGGGGCCTCCCCCGAAAACGGTGGGTGATGGGGGAAAACGGGGGTCATATTCGGATTCAGGAGGTCATTTTACATAAGAATCAGCAGAAATGGTGTCAGGGCCGATTTTCATGCCGACCAGTGTTATATGCGTTGATAAAAACATCAAATGACTGAAAATGCATTTTAAAACAATAATCTACATTTCAAAGTTTTGTTTAATATTATTTTGTGCGGCCACAATTGAAATGTTAAATTTTCCTGACATTTCCCAGGTTTGAGATTTTTATTCTTTGGCGAATATTTATAAAAGGATTCCAATACTTGCAAAAGGATTCGAATAATTACGAAAAGATTCGAATACGTACAAAAGGATTTGAATCATCAAAAATAATTCGAATGAATTGTAAGGATGCGCATTGTGTGCTTTTAACCTTCACGTTAAATCACTGTTTTATACACGTGGCGCATGAAGTAAAATTTCGAGTTTAGAAAAGCCCCGTAAAAATTTGTCTCGGGTCGCTGCGCGACCCTCGACAAATTTTCTACACGGGGCTTTTCTAAACTCGAAATTTTACTTCATGCTTAGTCTGGGAGTGGACGACACTCGTTAGAAGCTTCCATTTACATGCGTTGATAAAAATATCAAATGACTGAAAATGCATTTCAAGAAAATAATCTACATTTCCAAGTTTTGTTTGATATTATTATGTGTGGGGACAATTGAAATGTTAAATGTTCCTGACATTTCCCAGGTTCGAGATTTTTATTCTTTGGCCTTTTAATAACATTTTCTTCTGTGGAAAACCCCGATTTAATTAAATTGTTTTAATCGTTTTTGTCGATATTAAAGTTGATTTAATTAATTGTTACGTGTTTCGCAATTTTTATAACGCCTGTTGATTTTAACAAATTTAATAATATCATGTGATTAGTCAATTCTTAGAATTCTTTTTGATGCCATCTATTTTATTACTAAAAATGTAGTTACTCAATCGACAAATTCAATAATAAAAAATACAAAATTTTTATTATTGAATTTGTCGATTGAGGAACATTTTTTATTATTAACTTTATTATTTATGTATTTTTTATTCTATAGAAAATTAGAAATTAATAAGTATCATATTTTTATTTGCGCGTTCAAAACGTCCGCTGCGCGACCCTCGACAAATTTTCTACGCGGGGCTTTTCTAAACTCGAAATTTTACTTCATGCTTAGTCTGGGAGTGGACGACACTCGTTAGAAGCTTCCAATTATACTGCCTTTCAAAAAAATCAGAACACCAAGTATTTATTGCACGATTTTAATAAAATTTACACAATTTGATCATGTAAACGAACTGTATCGATGATCAAAAAATCAACTTGAAAAACAAATGAATAAAAATTAATAATGTGTTGGGCCTCCACGATTTCCCAAACACACATTAACACGTTGAGGCATGCTAGAAATCAGGCTGTCAATATCGACTTGGGGTCTTTCATTCCAAACTTCGATAATTTGACCTCTAAGTTCCATTACAGTGTTAGCGCGGCGCTGTAAGTTACTTATTCTAACACTAATCATATCCCAAACATGTTCTATTGGCGATAGATCTGGAGAACGAGATGGCCAAGGTAACAAATTGATTTCGGCACTATCAAAAAACTGTCTTGTAATGGCCGCTGTGTGAGGTCGAGCATTATCTTGCTGAAAAATGGGGTTCTGCAAGCCATTTACATAGGGCACTAACACTGGCCGTAAAATGTTGTCAATATACCGAATCGCGTTAAGACTTGCTTCTAAAAAAACTAGAGGAGACCGACTACCATATGCTATCGCCCCCCAAACCATAACTCCCTGTGTAAGAGCCGTATGTCTTTCAACAGCAAATTGTAAAATTCTGCGTTCACCGCGTCGACGTCTCACTCTTCTGCGACCATCATGAGCCCATAAACAGAACCGAGACTCATCGCTGAAGATAATGTTATTCCATTCATGGGTCCAATGTTGTCTTTCCCTGCACCAATCAAGTCTTGCTCTGCGATGCTGCGGAGTAAGAGGTAGACACAATTGTGGACGGTAGGATCTTATACCAAAACTGCGGATTCTTCTGTAAACAGTAGCCATGGATACTCTTTGGCCATTTAGAGCCAACCAGTCATTTACCAATGCCCGTGACGTTGTAAATCTGTCCCTTAAAGTTGTAAGACGAAGAGCTCGATCTTCACGCTCAGTGGTGCTTCCTGGACGTCCTGATCCAAGTCTACGTCGATTCTCCCCAGCTTCGGACCATCTAGACCAGCAGCGTACGATCACCGATACACTACGGCCTACCCTTTCAGCAATAGCACGAACCGAAAAACCCGCTTCTCGCATTCCAATAATGCGACCCCTTTCAAATTCACTTAGATGATGATATTGTGCACGCCGACGAACTCGGGGCATCTTTTTATGTTTTACAAACTGAAACGTCAAACTACTCAGAGGCTACTTGGATATTAGAAGCAATTAAGTAATGGTGAAATCAAGGAAAAATACCATTAAATAGTAACCAAAACAATTGATTTTTTGATCATCGATGCAGTTTATTTACATGATCAAATTCTGTAAATTTCATTAAAATCGTCCAATAAATACTTGTGTTCTGATTTTTTTGAAAGGCTGTATATATGCGTTGATAAAAATATCAAATGACTGAAAATGCATTTAAAGAAAATCTACATTTCAAAGTTTTGTTTAATATTATTATGTGTGGGGACAACTGAAATGTTAAATGTTCCTGACATTTCCCAGGTTCGAGAATTTTATTCTTTGGCCTTTTAATAAAATGTTCTTCTGTGGAAAACCCCGATTTCATTAAATTCTTTTAATCGTTTTTGTCGATATTAAAGTTGATTTTATTAATTGTTACGTGTTTTGCAATGTTTATAACGCCTGTTGATTTTGACAAATTTAATAATATCATGTGATTAGTCAATTCTTAGAATTCTTTTTGATGCCATCTATTTTATTACTAAAAATGTAGTTACTCAATCGACAAATTCAATAATAAAAACTACAAAATTTTTATTATTGAATTTGTCGATTGAGGAACATTTTTTTTTTATTAACTTTATTTATTATTTATGTATTTTTTATTCTGTAGAAAATTAGAAATTGTGGGGCGGGTTATTTCCAAATGTTTTAGTTCTTAGTAAAACTGATTTATTTCAATATATACAGTGGGTACGTTAAGAAATATATATACAGAATGTCAAAATCGTCGGTGTAGGTGTCGAGTGTCCAGAGGGTGGAGGTGCCGGGTGTCCAACGGGTGGAGGTGCCGGGTGTCCAACAGGTGGAGGTGTCGGGTGTCCAACAGGTGGGTGGTCCTCGGTCTGGAGCTGTAGGCGATATAGGACGGCACTTCGTCGCAGATATCTCGAGCGTACTATTCTCAGACTTGGCAAACTTCGAGACCGTACATAGATGCAAGAAGAGTCCAAGATGAGAGTTCGTGTTGCTCTGCCGATTCTGGGGTGTTGCGGCTGCTTTTATGTCGTTTGTGTTGTGCCCTTCCCTTAATCGGTGGTGGTGTTTGGTGGGAGTTGCGGTGGTCGGTACGTCGGGTATGTTGGTGGCGCTATCGGAGAGGGTAGTTGCGGAGCGCTCTTGAACTAAATAGGGCGCGATGCGTATACCCTTACAAAATTAATTTTAACAATTTTTAAGATTTTTATAATCGTTTGTTGCTTTTAAAGATTTTATATAAAATTAAAATATGTTTTGAAATTAATAATTTATAATTTTTGAGATATCGGTTTTTAATTTTGATGTTTTCTAGATGCCACTGAATTTTTTCCATTTTTTACAAAACAAAGAAAACAATGCACAAATCGGAATAAATATAATTATACTTTTTTGTTGATTTTAAAGATTTTTACACGTATTTGCCAATTTATTTAGTCAATATAGAAAACTTTTTTCATTTGAAGAGATATTGAAAAACCGTTTTAGAGAGCCACGGTCACTTTTTCGTGATTTACTCAATGGCGAAAAGAAAATTGATCTATCTGTAACCGTTTCCGCTCTATATATAAGGGTGTTTTTTTTTTCGTTGATATTATAGAGTGTATAACAGAACGAGACACTTATCTTGGTTTTTTTGTATCTCGTACCGGTTAGCCTGTACGAGATACAAAAAAACCAAGATAAGTGTCTCGTTCTCTTTTTTAGTGTTTAGTCTAATGGCGCAATCAGATCTACACTAACTAGATTGGTTTAGAACAGGGGTCTCCAAACTACGACCCGCGGGCCACATCCGGCCCGCGGACAAATTTTGTCCGGCCCGCGGAGAGCTAGCATACTTGAAACTCATATTTTTTATAGCAAATTAAATTTATTTTACTGAAGTATTCTAATTTTAAAGGCTTATTGTTATGGTTTTGGCCCTCGGAACTTACTGGAGTAATCAGTATGGCTCTAAGGCTGGAAAGTTTGGAGACCCAGGGTTTAGAAGATAGGGGGTGATTTTCAAAATCTGCCGATTTTTATTATCTCTTATGACTCGGTTATTTATGCAGATACAAATAAAATTTAAATACAAATGTTTTATGACTTTTTACGTAGAATCCACTGGCGTACTTAAAAAATATATAGTTGTTTTAATTTTTGAGATATTATCAAAATTACTATTTTCTTAAATGGGACACCCTATATCTGAGTATCTCAAACAATTGCATTTTTTCTTGTGATTGCAACAGAATGTAACACTCAATATTTCGTTCGTCCTAAATAGCTAAAATATCAAAAAACAAAAAAAAATTTTTCTAGATGGCTATGAATTAAATTCTTTAAGCGTTTGTTTTTGTTTGTTTAAATGTCATAAAATTCAAGATTAATTACGTATTGGTTTTGATATTTTCGATTATACTTCTTTAAAAAAGGAGTGTAAAATGAATATTTTTTAAAACTATGAAAAATTAAACATTTTAGGTCTTTTTTTTTCATTACCCTCAATATAGCCGTTATAAAAATAAGTACGCAGCTTTAGACCTATATTTTAAGCGTTATCCGGACCGACGACAGCCAAAAAAAAGAAATATTTCAAAGATTATATCACAATTTAAGTGAGTGTGGATCATTTGGAAAACTAAGAGGTAAGATTTACAAAAATGAAAATCAAGATCCGACAGTATCCAGCTGTAATATTGAGAAATATATTGGCACAAGTAAATTAAACGTTTTTGCCAAAATTGGCAGTTGGTTAATGCCCTACCATATGGCTATTGTGTGCTGGAACACCGTCTTGTTGTAAATAAACATGATTTCTTATAGCTAATGGCATATTATCCAACTCGATTATTACACATTCTTCCAAAATTTTGATTTATCCTTCAGCATTTAAATTTTCGTTAAAAATCCTGTAGTTAAGGACTCTGTTTTGATATAGCGCCACCCATACATGGAACCCAAACCGTCCTTGTTGCACCCTGGCGACCGTCTGATGAAGATTTATGTTTGACCAATATCGATTGTTCTGTCGATTAAAAATTCTAAATGCCGCTCTTCATCTCCAGGATGCAAGTTATAAACCTTTATTATTTTATACGGTTTATACGTATGCTTAACGTTTTTAAACATTTAATTTACTTGTGCCAATATATTGCTCAATATTACGGCTAGATACCGTAGAATCTTTATTTTCCTTTTTGTAAATCTTACGTCTTGGTTTTCCAAATGATCTATACTCACTTAAATTGTGATATAAATATATTTGAAATATTTCTTTTTCTGGCTACGTCTTTATTTTCATTACCCCCAATACAGCACCCAAAATGTTTAATTTTTCATAGTTTACAAAAATATTCATTTTAGACTGCTTGTTTAAAGAAATACAATCGAAAATATTTCGTTAAGAACGGAATATCAAAACCAATACGTAATTAATATTGAATTTTATGACATGTAAACAAACAAAAGCATAAGCTTACAGAATTCAATTCATGGCCATCTAGAAATTTTTTTTTATGTTTTTTAGTATTTTAGCTATTTAGGACAAAACAAAATATCAAGTGTTACATATTGTTGCAATCCCAAGAAAAAATGCATTTTTTTAAAAATACTCAGATACAGGGTGTCCCATTTAAGAAAATACTAATTTTGATAATATCTCAAAAATTAAAACATCTATATTTTTTTTAAGCACACCACTAGATTCTACGTAAAAAGTCATAAAACTTTCGTATTTAAATTTTGTTTGTATAAATAACCGAGTCATAAGAGATAATAAAAACCGGTAGATTTTGAGAATCACCCTGTATCTTCTAAGCCAATCTAGTTAGCGTAGATCTAATTGCGGCAATATACTAAACACTAAAAAAGAGAACGGGACATACATCTTAGTTTTTTTGTCTCTTACCGTTTAGCCTATACCCTATAATATCAACGAAAAACAACCACCCTGTACATTTAAAAATACATAATATAGCACAACTACAGATATACAATTGCACATTAAAACTTAATTAACAATGTTTGTTTATATTAACAATTTTATTGAAAGTTTATGTTTTTTGCCAATTTTTGGAATATAAAAACGAATTAAAATTAATTAAGAATTATATTTTGTAAATATTCTGAAAACAATTGGCAAATTCAATCTTTCTTTATGTTAATTTTCGGAATATTCATATAAATATTATTGATTTTGATTTGTTTGACTATTTTTTTTTAAATTTACTAATCCTATAAGTTTTATCGATTTAGAAAAATTATCAAATAAAAATGTTATATTTTTTTAGTGTCCACGTCTTTTTAATTTAATATTAATAAAAATATTTATTACCCAACAGGACAACCCAATTACAGAGTAGTATTAGAAAGATACATTTTGAAAATAATAAAATAATTCATATAAAGAAAACAACATTACTAAAAATAAAGATTTTGGTCCTGTTTGATTTTTAACAAGTTTTTATCATTCCTGAAATTGTCAATATTGACAATTTTTTGTTGATTAAATGTATTTTTAATATGTCAAAAACTGATAAAAGTTCGCCTTTTGGATTATTTTTTCATCAACACAACATTTTTGGTATGAAACTACAATTTTTGAGAATAATTTCCCGTGTTTAAAATAATTGGTCATTTTTCACATAAATTAACAATTCTAACGTAGCTTGGCTGACAAGGCCGCCTTGTCATTATCGACACACACTGTCAATCCGTGTTGAAAATAATAAAATTGTATTTTTTTTTTTTCTTTGGCATAATTTGATATTTTCAATACGGAAAATAACTGTTAGAGCACTAGTTTTGTCCAACTACGACAACTATTTTATTACACCGCTGGATTTTAACTGCTATGATATTTTGATTCACTGCACAACACTTGGTCAATCAACTGGTTTCTGATAAATTTGCCAAATTACTGTATTTTGACCTTATGTTACTTAGACCATTATGACTTTATTTAATGAGTAGTTGATTATGAAGACATTTAAACATTAAATCACTCTGCCGACTGTATTTTGAATATTGTCAACTGTAAGTCACTAGTTCGACTGTCTTTTGACTATTACAGTATTTTCATATTATTCACTCGATCAACTGTAAATTGACTATTGTGACATTTTGAATGTAAGGCACTAGTTCTACTATATTTTGACTATTACAGTGTTTTCATATTATTCACTTGATCGAGTGTATGTTAACTATTTTGACTGTAAGGGTGCTCCTATATGGACGTTTTGAACGCGAGGCGGAACGGGAGCAGGCGCAAGCGTTTACGTTTAAACACATGGGTTTATATGAGAGCTCGTAGACGGACGGGTGCTGGCGTTTTCTCCGCCTCTCACCCGTCTGTCTAGGAACTCTCATATAAACCCATGTGTTAAAACGCAAACGCTTGCGCCCGCTCCCGTTCCGCCTCGCATTTAAAACGTCCATATAAGAGCGTCCTAAACCACTCATTCGACTGTCTTTTGACTATAATAGTATTTTCATACTAATCACTCGGTCGACTGTATTTTTATTTTTGCGACATTTTGACTGTAAGCATAGCTGGGCCGGATTCCAATCATTCAGGATTCGAATCCTGGAATCGAATATTTTTAGAGGATTCAAAAGAGGCATTCGAATACTTTAGTTAAACTGGATTCGTGATCCGGATTCGTTACACATTTTTAAGAGGATTCGCATTCGAATCTAAATGCGGGTGATTCGAATCCTCATAGAAGGATTTGAATGTTTATAAAAGGATTCGAATATTTACAAAAGGATTCGAATACTTACAAAAGGATTCTAATCGTCAAAAATAATTTAAATTAATTGTGAGGATTAACATGAAAAATTTGTTTTGTGTTATTTTTTAATTTCTCGTTAATTCACTGTTTAATACGCGGGCGCATGAAGTAAAATTTCGAGTTTAGAAAAGCCTCGTGAAAATTTGTCTCGGGTCGCTGCGCGACCCACGACAAATTTTTTACGCGGGGCTTTTCTAAACTCGAAATTTTACTTCATGCTTAGTCTGGGAGTGCACAACACTCGTTCTTAGAAGTTTCAAATTGAAGGATCAGTCTAGATTACTAAGTTTATTACCATTATACAAAGGCTACAGCTCGAAGGACCAATCATGGTCTTCGGAGACCGAAGGACTACAGGGATTCGAAGTTTTGTTACAAGAAAACAACGAATATCTGAAGGTTTACAGCATGGATAGGAAAGGAAACATCCAATTTTAAAAAAATATCGAAGTTGGATTAGTGTTCAGTGCATTTTTAACTTCATTTTATTCGTTTTATACGCGTGGCGCATAAAGTAGCATTTCGAGTTTAGAAAAGCCCAGAAAATTTGTCTCGGGTCGCTGCGCGACCCTCGACAAATTTTCACGGGGCTTTTCTAAACTCGAAATTTTACTTCATGCTTAGTCTGGGAGTGGAAACGCTCGTTAGAAAATTCAAACTGAATGCTTTGAGAACATTAAATGACTGAAAATGTTTTTAAAGATAATAATCTAGTTTTCAAAATTTTGTTCAATATTATTTGAAGTAAAACTGACATGGTAGCCACAATCTGAAATATTAATTTTTTCCGACATTTCCCTGATTCAAGATTTTTTTCCTGGCCTGCTCATTTTGACAAATTTAATAATATCATATGGCTTTTTTCTTAGTGTCAATTTGAATATAATTCAATGACTTTTCTCTGACTTTCCCGGTTTTAATGATATTCAGGGAATTTTTTATTTACGTAATTTTCAGGCATTCGTCGATTTTATAATAGAGTTCAAATTGAAGTTGAACGGGTGTTTCCACTCCCAGGTTAAGCATGAAGTAAAATTTCGAGTTTAGAAAAGCCCCGTGAAAATTTGTCTCGGGTCGCGCAGCGACCCGAGACAAATTTTCGGGCTTTTCTAAACTTGAAATTTTACTTCATGCGCCACGTATACAAAACACTGATTTGAAGTGAAGTTCAGAAACACACAAATACATCTTTAATCAGAGTAACAGAGAATCAGATATTTAGTCTGTTATCAACGGTGTTCAGTGTTATTAATAAATAATTAGATTTTGAATATTTAAGTAAAAACAACTAGTAACGTTATTTATATATTAATGGTCGCAAAAAATAATAAACACAAATTTATTTTTAAAGGATTCGTATTCGTGATTCGAAAAAACAGGATTCGAATCTTTGATTCGAATCATATTTATCTCTTATGAATCCTTTATTCAAGTATTCGTAAATCGAATCATATTAGGTGATTCGGATTCGTGATTCGAATCCTTTTTACGAGGATTCGTCCCAGCTCTGACACTCAGTGGCGTATTCATAGAGGTTCCGCGGGGAACCAGTGCCTGCGGGCTTTAGAGGCCTGTGTTGCTTAAATGCGTAACAAATAAATCGACAGTTAATATTTATAACAGAAAAAGTACGTCCATTTATGGTATAAGCTATTATATAAAAAAGTTAAATATAAATGTGCATACTCCAAAAAAACCTAATAATCATTTCTAGGTAACGAAGTGATTAGTTAACGTAATTATGACGCCGAAGATTAAGAGAAAAAAATACGTTCTTAGTACGTCATTATTCTAATTGGATTTATGATAATTTTAATCAAATTACTGTAATTATAGTTGATGTGTGTGTTTTTAAAATTCACACTAAATCAGTGCTAACGCGCATAATGCATGGAGTAAATATTTTAACTTTAGTAAACCTTGAAAATTTGGATTGGACCAATCCAAATTTTTAAGTTTTTCTTAAATCGAAATATTTACTCCAGCTTAATTAACGAGTAGAAAACACTTGGTAGAAAAAACCACATGCTTCAATTGACACCATATTTCCTCAACAATAGCACTATGGTTTCCTTAGAGGAAAATCAACTACTACTAATTTCATTGCATATCAATAACTGTATGTTTTTGAGTTTACGTAAAGTGATTATTACACTAAAAAAGACTGTTACTCCTTACTTCACTTATTATTTGTATCGTTAGATGTACATTTCGAGACGCAAAGTGCTCATTATCAATAACACACTGAATTCTTACAACTATTTGGCGGTATATATGTCTAAAGGGATTAAGGAAAAACCAATAAGTAATTAGCTAGGTGTTACGGGGGCTAAGGGTTCGGCATGGTTGTCGGTGGGATTACATTCTCTGTGGAGTTCTTTTTGGGTAATAAATCTAATAATGGATTATCTAAGGGACTAATATCAAAATTTAGCAAAACATTTTTATTTTTGTATACTTCAATTGACCGAAAATGTGTTTACGGTTTCTAATGAATGGTGTGTGGCCGCTGATTTGTCCGGGTTTTGAATTTTAAAGTAATATTGGTGATTTACATGATATTTTAATTCATAAGCTGAATATTGTCTTGAAAGCGAGAAATAGTAGAATTCTTCTTTTTGCCAATAATATGAAAATTAATAAGAAAATTCGTGGCATTTCAGACCAGCATCAGCTTTGAATGATTTAAATGGCATTGTATTATGGTGCACAGAAAATAACCTGGAAATAAATGCAAATAAATGTTTTCGCATATCCTTTCACCGTGGAAGAGCAAAACATTTCAATTTCTTTTTACTTGATCAGCAGTTGACACAAGTCACGAGAATAAATAAATTTGGGTGTAATATTTACCCCAAAGCTGGATTTTAGGGAGCATATTTTGCATATGTGCAATAAATCACTAAAAGTGTAAGGTTTTATTAACCGATTTAGTAGACAATTTAAGAACGCAACAGTAAAAACTCTCTATCTGTCTCTGGTACGACCACATGTGGAATATGCTTCAATAGTTTGGTCACCCTACACAAAGAACTCTATTTATCTGATTGAGATGGTTCAAGGGAAGTTTTTGAAGATAATGGCTTTTCGCATGGGACAAAATCTGATAAATTTTAGTCATAGCAAAATGTTATCAGTATTAAATCTGCGATCGTTGGCTGAAAGAAGAATTTTTCTAGATTTGACGTTTTTATACAATTTGAATTAAAGGCATTTAGTTTGTTTCACGAATTTCATTATTATCCAACTAGTTTCGACTTATCGTCATTCTCAAGGAATAAAATGTTTCATCAAGTGATCAATGATAACCAAATTAAAGTTTTTATACAAGCTGGTAAATGGGTTTGTGAATTGCAGCGAATTGGTGGGTGCTTTAAATTACAACGTACCCTGTGGTCTTCAATCAAGACAAAGGGCACTATTTGGTTTAGCCTTTCATGCCACTAACTATGGTATGAACAATCCCATCGACCGCATGATGAGGCAGGCAAATGCTACGTCACATAATTTTAATTTTATCCTCTTCACATCTTCGTTTGCAGTTTTTAAAACCCATTTACGTTACGTTGATCTGCCCAGTGTCGTCGCTGTAACATATATTTCTTTTTATTTATATATTCTATAATTTTATATTCAATATATGCATAATATAAAAAACGAATTAAAATTAATATCGACTTTCTGCAAAAATGTTGTCTCATTGAGACGTCACCAAATATTCATTGAAACAACTACTTCTCGAGCTAATACCCCGACAGATATTGAATTATACAATGAATATTTGAGTTACACGACAGCTTTAGTGTTCTATGCATAATTTATATGCAAAATGCAACATCAGGTCAAATTAGTCTCTCACCAAACTAAATGAAACAACAGGAAATTGAAATAAATTGAAAAAATTACAGGGAATGAATATTAATTATCTTAAGCCATCTATAGACGTGTTTCGAGATTTATCCCTCATCAGAATAGCTATGCTTTAGACTTTCCATACAAAAAGATATTAAAATAAACAGGAAACTTACAGGAATGTCGAAGTGTGTCGTCGAAACAGGTACACAAAACTTTTTGTATGGAAAGGCTTTGAAAAACAATAATATGACCATCTAATAATATATTTCAAATAATAGTTGTCTCAATAGTCCTAACGTCAACTGACGCCGATTTGTGTCAAGTTTTATACGTTGGACTAAATGTCATTTCAAGTTAGCAGGATAGACTAATGTCGGCTGACGGCGGTCATGTTAAGTTGACACAATCGACTAAATGCCGACTATCGTCGTCTTAGTTAAAATACAGTTGATATAGTGATTTAATTATGAAATCATATCATAATCAAAAGACAGTAAACCAGGTGACTTACAGTCATAATATTGCAATAGTGAAAGTATAGTTAATTCATGATAAAATCCGAATAAGTTAAAATGCAGTCAACCTAGTGACTTATAGTCAAAATATGAAAATAGTCAAAATACAGTCGATAGAGACACAATTAAAAAATCCTAGCATAGTTAAAAGACAGTCAACCAAGCGACTTAAATACAGTTGATATAGTGATTTATTTATGAAATCATATCATAATCAAAAGACAGTAAACCAAGTGACACAGTCATAATATTGCAAAAGTGAAAATTTAGTTAATTCATGACAAAATCTGAATAAGTTGAAATGCAGTCAACCTAGTGACTTATAGTCAAAATATGACAATAGTCGAAATACAGTCAATAGAGAGACACAATTAAAAAATCCTAGCATAGTTAAAAGACAGTCAACCAAGCGACTTACAGTTATAACATCACAGTAATCAAAATACAATTAATAAAGACATCTGTTGATAAATTCTAGCATAGACAAAAAACAACCAAATCGTAATAA
The DNA here is from genome assembly GCA_932526585.2 of Philonthus cognatus. Classification (NCBI taxonomy): domain Eukaryota; kingdom Metazoa; phylum Arthropoda; class Insecta; order Coleoptera; family Staphylinidae; genus Philonthus; species Philonthus cognatus. The sequence continues at coordinate 80,084,388 of OW052244.1, forward strand.
ATTAAAAGACAACCATTGAAGTGACTTACGGTTATAACGTCACAATAGAAAGAAAAAACAGTCAATAGAAAAATTTAATGACAAAATTAAATCATAGCCAAAAGACACTCAACCAAATGACTTACAGTCATAATGTCACAGCAGTCAAAATACAGTCGATAAAGATATAATATGACAAAATCCTATAATAGCCTAAAGTCAACCAACTAATTGACTTATAATCAAATTTAATATATAAAATTACGAAAAAACTATTCGTGAAAATGCAAACAATGTCTTAATTAATAACACAACTTAAGACGATAAATATCCATTGAAACAACTACTTCCCGTGCAAATACACCTCCGGATATTGAATTATACAATTGTATAATTCAATATCCGGAGGTGTTTTGCACGGGCAGTAGTTGTTTCAATGGATATTTATCGTCTTAAGTTGTCTTATTAATTAAGAATTGTATAATTCAATATCCGGAAGTGTATTTGCACGGGAAATAGTTGTTCCAATGGATATTTATCGTCTTAAGTTGCCTTATTAATTAAGACATTGTTTGCATTTTCACCAATAGTTTTTTCGTAATTTTATATATTATGTTTAAAGTGTGCAAACTATAAGAAGCGTAAGCTTATTTTCTCGAATTCAAATAGTTTTGAATTTATCTTGTATAATCAAATTATTGTCTAAAATCAGAGTTGCCAACCTACAATATTTTTCATGGTACTCTAGAGTTCTTTTTATTGAACATACGATACATCATAGTAAAAAAACAGTCAACGCACTTATAATCATAATACGATTAATCGACAGCCGATCAAGCAATTTTAAGAATATTTTTTGGCGGCAGAAAAACAAACGTCCATTGATTATAGTCAAAATGTCGTGATAGTTAAATTATTAAGTGTTATTTAATTTTATAGATTACATGTTGTTTATATTGACAGTCTTTACTGTATTGATTGCCATTTGACGACAACATTAGAAAACATCAACTATTAATCGAATAGGTTGACTACGTACTGATTATTGACTACTATTCATATTTTGTCATTTAACAACATTGACTATTTATCGATAACATTGTGACTATATGCCATTTATTGACTATTAATCTATTATGTTGCCCACATCATTCTTGCTGATTGTTGACTACTATTTAATATTGATTTTCATTTGACAAAATAATTATTAATTAATAATGTTGACTATATGCATACCATTCATTGACTGTCATTCGAAAACATTGACTGTATTAACTAAATTGACAATTGTTGGCGTTTTACGTTTTATGTTGATCTGACTTTGACCAAATCGACATTTTGCGTCAAAATTGCAATGTTTACGTCAGAAAAGACAAAAATGCCCTAATTCGCGAAAAACTGAAATTTTCAAATAGACCGCAGGATCTGCTGATTTAAAACAAAGTCGTTTTTTTTCTCCAACGATTTTCAACAAAACAGTTGATATTTTGGAAAATCCTGTGGAAATATTTAAATTGCGATTACAACAAGTGAACGTTTATTAATTTTTGAGTAAGTTTATTCTTTGATGTTTACTATTTTCGTCAGACTTAGTTAATTCTGTAGTTTTTATTTTCAAAAAAACCGAGGTGGAACTAAAATTCACTTTTTTGAAAGCCGAATGAAAACTAAAATTTCAACAAAAAAGTGAGGGGACCTCGAAAAGAATATTTCCGGAAACAGTTTTGATTTAAAAATTGCAAAAAAGTAGAAACTGTTGTAGAATTAAACAAGTGCTCACGTGCCCGTTTGATTCAAAATAAACCGATATATTTTTTTTTGGTTCAGTTCCGGTTTTCGTCCGGCAAAAAAATTTTTCCTGGTTTTCGGTTTACAGTCCAGTTCCTGTTTAAAGCCCTGATACATTTAATAAATTTGACAATACAAGTAATATTCACGTATTCGCGACTGCACATTTTGACTTATTTGTTAAGCTAGTTAATAGAGCTATGAAGTTCACTAATATCACAAGAAGCAAATTATTGCTAATCAACAACAAATTGAATGCAAACCATTGAACAACCCAGCATTACCGGTTGTATACACACCAGCACTCTCACCACAAATGAAATCAAATCCCAGGTGAAAATCACCGATAACAACACTCTTCTATTTTTATTAGAGCGGTGGTGTGGGTTCATTCAGCGAACAACACCACACCGATTTTGCGGAGCGCATTTCACTCATGCACCCGCGGCACAGCGGACGCCGCGCGCGCGCGTTTACATATCCTGTTCTTCGACTTCTTCGCCCCCGACTGAAAAAAAAGACGCGCGCGCCTTTCGATTTCAGCAACACCTGACATAATCGGCACTAATCACTCAAAAATGACCGATCGCCGAAAAAACGACATTCAGTAGCCATCCGCACGTGTGTCAAGTGCGAGTTCAATACAAAGTGCGCTTCTTTGTGCGGTCGTCGGGGCCAGCGGCGTTTTCACAATTGATTCGAATTAAATTTCAGTTGGCCTCTTCCTGTGCAACAACAATATATAAATAAATGATTTAAACGATTACATCTACAGATAGTTTGAGTGGAATTTTAATTGAATTACATAAATCTGATCGAGTTGAATTTAAAACTGTTCGAGTTGAATTTAACATTTAATTTTTTGTGAATAACATTTTTATTAATTACATCTTAAACATGATTGATGAGAAAGGTAAGTGTTTACTTTTTGTTTTTAATTAAGGCTGGCATTTTTTCCAAAACACACATACCGCGTGTTGACTTGACGGACGCAACATAGGAAATCCCATGTAGATTTTGAAATGTTTAAATTTTGGCTCCCCTATTTATTTTAGAATCAAAATGCATTTACCTTTTTTTGTGGAGGAAAAAATTCTGAATTCATTCGTGTTAACGTTTATCACTTTACGTTTCTCTAAGTTAATATAATTAAGAAAAAGTAATGTGATTTTATAAAAATAATGTCATGCCATCAAATTGAAACAACAATTGCGGATGTCAAAATGGGAAAAGTTATCGCAGTCACCTGATTAAAGTAAAGTAAAGAAAACACTTGTTTAAAGCTTTAAATTGTACTTAAAAAAAACAGGGAATATCCGCAATTGTTGTATCAATTTCATGGTATGTCATTATTTTTATAAAATCACAATACTTTTTCTTAATTATTTTAGCTGTGAATTTTCTGACATTAGTTGATTTTTAAAAAAGTTCAATTTGAAGCTTTAAACGAGTGTATTCCACTCCCAGAGTAAGCATGAAGTAAAATTTCGAGTTTAGAAAAGCCCCGTGAAAATTTGTCTCGGGTCGCGCAGCGACCCGAGACGAATTTTCTGGGCTTTTCTAAACTCGAAATTTTACTTCATGCGCCACGCGTACAAAGCACTGATTTCAAGTGTGGTTCAAATATACATAAATACACAATATATTTGTTTTGTACGCGTGGCGCATGAAGTAAAATTTCGAGTTTAGAAAAGCCCAGAAAATTTGTCTCGGGTCGCTGCGCGACCCTCGACAAATTTTCACGGGGCTTTTCTAAACTCGAAATTTTACTTCATGCTTAGTCTGGGAGTGGAAAACACTTGTTTAAAGCTATAAATTGAACTGAAAAAAAAAACAGGGAATATCCGCAATTGTTGTATCAATTCCATGATATGTCATTATTTCTATAAAATCACATTACTTTTTCTTAATTATTTTAGCTGTAAATTTTCTGACATTCGTTGATTTTTAAAAGAGTTCAATTTGAAGCTTTAAACGAGTGTTTTCCACTCCCAGACTAAGCATGAAGTAAAATTTCGAGTTTAGAAAAGCCCCGTGAAAATTTGTCGAGGGTCGCGCAGCGACCCGAAACAAATTTTCTAGGCTTTTCTAAACTCGAAATTTTACTTCATGCGCCACGCGTATAAAACACCGATTTCAAGTGTGGTTCAAATATACATAAATTCACAATATTTTTGTTTTGTACGCGTAGCGCATGAAGTAAATTTTCACGAGGCTTTTCTAAATTCGAAATTTTACTTCATGCTTAGTCTGAGAGTGGAAAACACTTGTTTAAAGTTTAAAAAAAAACAGGGAATATTCGCAATTGTTGTATCAATTCCATGGTATGTCATTATTTTTATAAAATCACATTACTTTTTCTTAACTATTTTAGCTGTAAATTTTCTGACATTCGTTGATTTTTATTTTATTTAATCTTAATCCTTTTTATCTTGCGGTGTAAGGTGGTTTACATATTTATACATAATTATGTTATCATCTGTTTAATCTGTATACTTCTTTCCATCTCTTTCTGTCTTGTGTTAGTTGTTTTAATTCTTCTCAATTCATTCCCCTTTTCTCTATAGTATCCCTGATTTCATCATTCCAAGTTTTTCTCGGTCTTCCTCTCTGGTTCCTCCCTTGTACTCTTGTTTCGTATATGCTATTCTTTCATTAATTGGCTCGATGTCTAGGTTCTGTCTAATTTCATAATTTTTCACCTTGCCTAGTTTTGTCTTGTTTTCTATCTTTCTAAACAATCTCATCTCTGTTGCGTTTATTCTCCCTTTTTTGTTGCTCTGTCATTGTCCAGGTTTCGCTGCTATATGTTAGCGTAGGTCATATTACTTTTTTTTACTATTTCTGTTTTTATTTCCTTAGGTATTACCTTTTTACCAAAGAACGTATGTTTCATCATCAGTTTTCCAGTTTTTCCTACTTTGTCTTCTATTTCTTTTTCTAGTTTGCCATTGCTTTCAATTATTGTCCCCAGGTATTTATAGCTTTCTATTTGTTCTATTGTTGTTCCTCCTATCGTAATATTATGTGTTTTACGCTCCTTTGTTATTACCATTGATTTAGTCTTTTATAAATTTATTCTCATATTTATGTTTGCCAGTTCCCTCTTTAGAATTTGCATATTTTGCTGCAAGTCTTTCTCAGTTTCTGCTAATATGTCCATATCATCTGCGAAAAGCAGTTTTGATATTTCCGTCCTTCTCAATTTCCAAAATCCTACTTTCAGTGTTTTCATTTTTTTTTGCCTCTTTTATTACAGAGTCTAAAACTAGAGTGAACAGGAGGGGGCTTAGGACACATCCTTGTTTAACTCCTATTCGTGTTGTGAACTCCGTTGATTCCTCGTTGTTGGTTCTTATGATGTTTTTGTTATTTTTATACATAGCTTGGATTGTTCTGATTGTCTTCTTTCCTATTCCTCTATCTTCTAAAGTTTTCCATATGTCTTCTCTCTTTATTCTGTCGAATGCTTTTTCAAGGTCCACAAATCATACAAGTGCCTTTCTGTTCTTCTTCATTATTTTTTCGCTTATTTGTCTTAGTATGAAAATTAAATCTTGGGTGCTTCTTGCTCTTCTACATCCACATTGTCCTTCTTCTGTTGTATTTTTTACCTTGTCTCAAATTCTTTTTTCAAGTATTTTATAGAGGAATCACATTAACAAGCATACCAGGTAAAGTAATGACAACATTACTTTACCTGGTATGTTTGTTAATGTGATTCCTCTATAATTATTGCAGTCCCTCTTGTCTCCTTTCTTGTATATGGGTAGGATTATTCCTATATTCCAGTCTGTAGGTATCTTTGCATTTTATTAATATATCGTTCATTAATTCTGTCAGTTTTCTAACTCCCACTTCTCCGATGTTTTTGATCATTTCTGGTGCTATTTCATCTTTGCCTGTTGCTTTTCCATTCTTTAGTTTTTTGATAGCCTCTATCGTCTCTTCTTCTTCCATATCGCTGTCTATCTGGTTGTCTTCTTCTGCCGGTTTTCTTTTCGTTTGCGTTTCTGTATCTGTCAGCTCCTCAAAGTATTGTTTCCATCTTTACATTATTTTATCCTCATTTGTCACTATCATTCCGTTCTTATCTTTTATGTTCATTAGACTGTGCTCTTTCTTTTTTTCCAATTCTTTAAGAGTTTTATAGAATAATTTCTGATTATCCCGTGTAACGGGGCGCTCGAACCGGGGGTGGCAATATGTTGTTTTTAAGCAAAATTTCAATTTGCAAATTATAAATAATAAATTTAAGGCACATGCCACTTCCGTTCGGAACCCTATCACTTTCCGATAGCTCAGTAAAATAAAATATATCTAATACTTACCCCTTTTTCCGTGTCTCGAACCACTCACAATTAACTTTAAGGATTTTGCGAGATATTATTTTTATGAATAAAAAGCAAGTCGTATTTTAGGAATAACAAATATTAAAGATTTATTTAGAAATAAATAGAAATTCAAAATTAATAACAATGAAAGAAAAAGAAGATACAACAAACTAATAAGACAAAAATATATATATGGAAATAAATAGAAACAAAAATTATGTTTAAACGAAAGAATTATTTTTATACAAAAATAATGATTGTTAAGCAGCAGAATTATTTTTAGAAAAACACCTTTGTTTAAAAAGAAAAACAGAAAAGTAAAATTATATCTCGTAAAAATCTTAAGAGAGTAAAATAGTACCAATCTATTTACCACCAATGTTAGTACTACAACACAAACTGACTCGACTTACTGTACACTGACTTAATAAACACACTGATTATCACTGGATGAACTTGGAAAGAATACTTTTTGAACACTGAGAGAATACTGAATATTTTCTGGCTGTCCTGCTATTTTATAGCCAGAGAATTTGCTAAGGGGTAAGTTGGGGGTAGCAGAGCCCTGGAAGGGTATCTTCACCCTCACCTCATTGGTTGAGGATGTGGTAGGGATGCTTACTCCCCAAACCCATTGGTTACCCCTTGGCGTGGGTGATCACTCTCAATCCTCATTTGAGCGACAACGGATTTGAGAGTGACACCTCTAAAATTTTGGTAAAAATATTATTGATATTTTTCCAAATTAAAAAACGATTCAGTTGTTTAGTGCAAAACAAAATTAATGATTAATTTGTTCTAACTGTTGGTGGGTCATAGATTGGCTAAATGCTAAAAGCACATTTTAGATGTGAGAGAGAAAAAAAAATATCAATCAATGAATATCTTAAAATAAAAATGTTTGTCGAGATTATGAATAACTCAAAATATATACAAAAGTAATACAAAAACAAATAACAGATATTAATTAATTGATTGATCATTGATATCTGTGATTTAAAAAAAATGGATTTGAATAAATTCATTAAAAAATGCGAAATGAAGAATAAGAAAAAAGAAACATATTTTGGGTAAACTGTACCTAAGCTAAAGAAATGTTTTACAATGCCTTAAATACAGTCAGCGTGGTTTCGGGATTGAAACACACTGGGTATAATCTTCCCTTTGTTTTCTTGAGCCGACGTTCTTTTGTAAACGTCACGTACGAAGAGATTTGGAAATTTTTAAATCTTGTTCAGCTGAGCTTGGGGAACTTTGTTAATCCGCTTCAGCCGAACTTGGGAAATTTTGGTAATCCGAAACAGAAAAGGTTTATTACCTATCCCGAATATACGCTGCCGGTTTATTACTTTATTACCCTAGGAATTATGAACACAAAAGGCAAACATTTTTTTACGAACTTAACAGATTTTCGGATTAAAATGAGAGTTTAATTTTTATTTAAATAACGAAAGAAATTAAATGCAATGGGGTCCGATGTTAAATTGAAGAAAATTAAATCGCTGTATAAAAATTAAACGTGTTACGACGTGTCAAAATGACAGGCCGGTAACACCCGATAATTTTCGCTCATCTTCATACCAAATTCCTTCAATGAATCTTGTTTGGACTTCTGTACCTCCATTTTTACTTCTTTTCTTCTCTCTTTGTATTCTTCATAATCTCCGTTTTTGTTGGTACTTTGATATTTTTTCCAGCTTTCTTTTTTATTTTTGATTTTTACTTTTATTTGCTCGGACCGCCATTCTGCTTTCTTTCTATATTTGTTGCTTATCTTTGTTGTTCCGCAACTTTTCTTTGCTGCTTCTATCAAACATTTTTTAAATATTGTCCATTTTTCTTCTATTTCTTTATTATCTTTTTCTTTAGCGAATTCTCTATTTATTATCTCTTGGTATGTCTTTCGGTATTGTTCTTCTTTAAGTTTGTGCGTCTTTATTTTCTCCTTGATTCTTTCTCTTCTCTTGTCAGTTTGTTTTTGTTGTTTTCTTGCTATGTCTATTTTAAGTAATGAGTAATGAGTGAAAGCCTATCTCGGCTTTTCTTGTTACTTTTACGTTTTTCACCATTTTCCATTTCTTTTTAATCTATTAGAAATTTTTCGTTCCTCGCTGGTTGCGTTCTCGTATATTTATGCATGTCTTTGTGTTTAAATTTTGTGTTTGTGATTATTAGGTTATTTTCTATACAAATTTGTATTATTCTGTCTCCATTATTGTTTCTTGTTGCTTTTCCTTCTTTCCCCATGTATTCTTCAATTCCTTCGTTTTTTTTGCCCACTCTTCCGTTAAGGTCTCCTATGATTATAGTGTTCTCTGTTCCCTCGTCTATTTCTTTTTGTAGTTCCTTATAGAATTTGTCTTTGTCTTCTTTTCTTGCATCTTCATTTTCTCTATATGCTGTTGTTATAGTCAACTTTTCTTCCTTTGTTAACATTATGTCTACTGACATTATTCTTTCATTCACCTATCTTTCTTTATAATGTCTTTCAGCCTGTCTGGTGCTACTATTAATCCTACTCCTCCTTTAGCTCTCTCTTTTTCCTCCACTCCTGACCAGATTATCCAGTATCCTTTATGTATTCTCTGTATTCCTTTACCTTTCCTTTTAGTTTCTGTTATTCCTAATCTTTCAACTTTGTGTTCTATCATTTCCTCTATTAGCTCTGTTTCTTTTCCCTTAAGGCTTCTTACGTTCCATGCGCCTATTCTCAATTCGTTTTATTCTCCCCTATTTCTTTTTTCATTCGTAAATTTCCTGTGTTTGTATTTTTTCGTTTTTGTTTCTTAGGTTTGTCCTTATTATCTGCTTTGGTCGGTTTTGTGTTTCCTTTTCCTTGTGTTATTAGTTTTTTGGCCTATGTTTCTGTCTCCCTGCTACTAGTCCTTTCTTCTGATCATTCCAGGTGTATTGTACTCCATTTATTATTAATTTCTTATAGCCTACCCGTATTTTGTTCCCTCTGGCTATCATTCTAATTTCTCTATGCACTTCTCTCTCTGTTGTGGTCATGTCGTTGTCAATATATATTTGAGTGTTCTTCAGTTTGTTGCTCTTGGCTTTCATAATTTCATCTTTTTACTTTCCCCCGTATGTAATACAAAGGGAAAGTATTGTTTTCGTGAAAATTTTCGAATCAAAAATTTTAGCGGAAATATCCCCTGAGTCGAATAAGACCATTTTTGAATAATGTCTGTCTGTCTGTGTGCGCTGTACCGCAAAAACCGCTAAAGATATCGAGATGAAACTTGAAACCTAAGCTTTTTGTTACAATCGGAAGAACTGAAAAGCTTTTGGTGAAAATCGGAAAACCGGAAGTGGAACTTTACTCTTAGCGTTTTTCAGTTTTTTCAGATTTTTTCAATAAATGTTCATCAAACAAAAAATTCTTTCAAATAAAAGTTGTAGATAATAACAAAATGAAGATGTATTGTTCACTTACTTTCTGTCATAGCACTCTTAGTTTTTGAGATATTTCAAAAGTTGTGTGTTTTATCTAGTTATTGAGGACCACTTCGTAATATGTTATAAAAAGAAGAACGTTTTTCGGGAACTTTCAAACACAATTTTCTACAGGGTGATTCATTAGCCTCTTTACAAACTTTAAAAAGTGATTTAATACGCAATTTACTGGGGAAGGTACTATGATGGACACATCACTATTTTTTCTCTCTCGTTTCTATTTCCGCTATTATTATCTCTTCTCCTTTTATTTTTTCCATTTTGTGGGCCTTGACTACTTTCATTTCTACTTGTAGTGTTTTCTTGCAGAACTTCTCTACTGCAGTCTTTACGTTCCCTTCTCTTATTTTGTGACCTTTTATCACAATATTGTTTCTTCTCTTATCTTTCTCCATAATTTCTATTCTGTTCTCTAGTTTTTTGCACCCCTTGTTCATTTCATTTTTTTCTTGTTCCCATTTTTCTTATTTCCTCTTCGTTTCCCTTCTTAACTCTTGTATTTCTTCCTTCGATTCCTCTGTATTTTTTTTCATCTCTGCCATCATCTCTTTCATCATGTTTTTACTTCCTCCATATCTTCTATTTCTTTTTTCTTATCGCTCGTCTCTGATTTGTTCCTCTGTTCGTTTTTAGCTGTTGCTCTTTCTTCTTGTAATTTCCTTTGTTCTGGTGACCGTAGAATCTTTTTACTGCTTGTAAAGATGTCTTTTCCCTCTATTTGTCTTTCTTCTCCCTCTTCGTTGTGTTCGCTCTCTCTACATATTTTCCTGTCTTTATTCATTTATCTTATTATTTCTTATTAGTGTTTGTGCTTCTCGTTGTTTTTCCTTGTTGTCCGCTATTTGATTAGACTCTGGCAACCTCGCTTTTGCTAGCTTGCAACGCTCACCAGTCGTTAAATTTAAGCGCGTTTAGTTTTTACACTTTCATTAATTTCGCGTTTTACTATTTTTTTTGTATCTCGATTGCTGGCTTATCGGCCCGGGTCGACCCTTCGAAGGACGATATGCCGTGTTCTTTTCTTCCATCTTAACCTCACTTCACTTCACTTTTTCAATGTTTCTACTCAATTATCTGAGTTTTCTATTTGCTGTTACTAACCTGTTTCTGCGCTGGTTATCTGCCTTCTATTCTACACTATTTATCTTCTTCCTACTTTTATATTTCCACTTTAAACTTTGCTATGTGACGGAGCCGATGCACACAGGTCGAAACGCTCGTTCTAGCTGAACATTTCTTCGAAAATCAACTGTTTAGAAAACAGTTTTTTTGTTGGAATATGGGTAGTTCAATGTCCGGAGGGTGCGCAGGTAAAGTCACAAACCCCTCCGACATTTGGTCCAGTGGTTATCAGTGCCCAAAGTGCACGCATCGTTTATGTCGTGCAGATGTGGATTTTAGGCGCTCCAAACGCCTACGTTTAATTATTTTTTTTACATTTGTGTTTCGTGCAAAATTTAAATTAAATATGAATATATATTCTACTGGTATGTATACAACAGAGTTTTAAATATTTTTTATATAACTTTAGTCAACACATAAATACAGTAATTTGTATTAAGTGAAGAATCTTACAGTAAAATTTTACAACGTAAAACTTGAAAAAGGTTAAAGTATACAATATTAGCCGATATTGGCGATGAATCTTGGTTTTTTATACATAATAACTATATAGTTTAATATATAAATAATATTTAGACACCCGTTTTGGCCCGTTCACAAGCAATGATTTTGTTTAGGTAGAGTAACCGTTTCTCGGAGAGCATTATTCGATGTTTGGCGCGCTCAGCCAACGCTAGAACAAAAAAATAAAGCAATCTCCCGCTTTGTGATTGACATTATGAATAACAATATCGATGTATCGCACACTGAAAATTTAGATTCATTGATGAATAAAATAAATAATTTTACCTCACAATTGAGAATCAAATGGCAAACCGTTCATAATACACTTTCAAATTTTGAAAATAAATATTCGCAGTGGATAAACGAAATGGAAGTATTCTCTAATGAAAGTTTACGAAATGAACCCCAACCTGGATGTTCTAGTGGTAAATCCAGAGGTCCGTATAAATCATTCACGGACTTGACGAAAGTCTCAAAAAAACGGAAAGTTATGCCACTACTTGAAAATTACTCCCAGGAGGAACTTTCATTTGCCACCCGTGTCAGTCTTCGTGCATCTGGAAAAAGGGATAGTGCTAAGATGGTCGAAGAAGTCACGGAGCATTCACCGACAAGAGCTTCAAAAATAAAACGAGCGTGGAAGTCTCCAATGAAGCAACTAATTAAATATACACCCGAAGAAGCGCTTATATGTTGATGGGGATTTCAGCAAGCATTCCTATAAATTGATGCAGTCTGGAGCCAAGGTACGTCATGCAAACATTTACCCAATCTATGATACTATTTTACAAACAAAAAAAGCGTGTTATCCCGCAGCAGAAAGTATTACAATTACAGATACTTCTGCACAAGTTTCAATACAAGCGCTTGTGGATCACACAAGTAAACGCTTATTAACTGCAATAGAAGATTTACTCGGTAAAAATGATGGAGAAATTGGAACTGAATTTAAAATTATTTATAAATGGGGCTGCGATGGCAGCTCGGGACATTCGCTGTATAAGCAAATATTTTCAGATTCTGAAAATGCCTCTCAAACTGATGAGTTTTTATTTTCGGCTTGTCTGGTGCCTCTTCAAATAAAATCCTTAAAAGATGATGCAATTGTCTGGCAAAATCCCAAGCCCTTATCTACTAGATTTTGCAGGCCAATTAAAATAATGTTTAAAAGGGAAACGAAGGAATTAATAAAATCTGTTGTAAATGATATAGAACATGAAATCAACGAGGTTTTGCCAACTCAGTGTGTTGTTAATGGCATACATTTTATTATAAACCATTGTTTCAAGTTGACAATGATCAATGGAAAAGTTTTTAGCATTATAACTGATTCGTCATTTCAAACTTGTGCTATTTGTGGGGCTTCTCCTAAAATAATGAATGACATTAGGAAGGTAAAAGATTTACCTAAGATCGATAGATTTTATGAATATGGTATTTCATCTCTACACGCGTGGATTCGTTGCTTGGAATGTCTTCTTCATATAGCGTATAGACTTGGTGTAAAGAAATGGCAAATTCGTGAGACGGATGATAAAAATACAGTAGAGACAAGAAAACGTCAAATTCAAAAAGATTTAAAATCACAATTAGGTTTACTAGTTGATGTAGTCAAACCAGGGTTTGGGACAACCAACGACGGCAATACTGCTAGTCGATTTTTTGAAAATTATACATTAATGCACAAATTACAGGTTTGGACGAACATTTAATCAAAAGATTAAAAATTATTTTACAAGTCATTTCATGCGGACAAGCCACACATGTTAATGCATTTCGGGAGTATCTGGAAGACACCGCAAATCTGTATGTAAAGTTCTACCCATGGTACTACATGACTGCTAGTTTGCATAAACTATTAATTCATGGGGCTGACATAATTCAATCTGCAACGTTACCAATTGGGATGTTGTCGGAAGAGGCATTAGAAGCTCGAAACAAAGACTTGCGAAGGTACCGAGAGCGTCACACCAGAAAATTTTCAAGAATACAAACTATAACGGATCTTTTCCATACGCTTTTATATTCCTCTGATCCTCTGATATCAAGTTTGTCAAAAAAAAAAACATATATTTCACGACCGCTTACTATTAAAAAATTGGACACAGAGGTGTTAAAGTTATTAGCAGAACAAGAAAAAGCATCTTCACCAGAGGATTCTGACTCCGAATAATTTCTGGCTTTGGTGTAAATTGTTTGCATGATGTGCCCAGGTTCTTTATACTGATTGTATATATTGTATATTATTATTTATAGATATGTGTGCAATTTTGATTTATTTGTTCCAATTTGAAAAATTTTATAATTAAATAAAACATTTATCAAAGTATTTTATTTTCAGTTTATTTATAATTAAAATGGAAGGGGTTGTAATATAATTACTATTTTTAGATACAAATCATAGAACAAAAGTGCTTATAGTGAAATTATCTAAAAAAAAAATTAAATAATTTTTCGCTAAAAATAAAAATAAAAGTTGGGGTTGTGGGGGGGGTAGAAGGGGATAAATAGTCAATATTGTGTAATTTATATATTTAATCAAATATTTTCTTCGACTGCGAAGAATTTAAAGTAGACTAAAACGCTTTATAGCGAAATGTTCAGCTATATTGTGTGTTTCGACCTGTGTGCGATGGTTCGGTTTAACGCGTCGACACACAATATAAACATGTCATTATTTCTATAAAATCACATTACTTTTCCTTAATTATTTTAGCTGTAAATTTTCTGACATTCGTTGAATTTTAAAAGAGTTCAATTTGAATCTTTAAACGATAGTTTTCCACTCCCAGACTAAGCATGAAGTAAAATTTCGAGTTTAGAAAAGCCCCGTGAAAATTTGTCGAGGGTCGCGTAGCGACCCGAGACAAATTTTCTGGGCTTTTCTAAACTCGAAATTTTACTTCATGCGCCACGCGTATAAAACACTGATTTCAAGTGTGGTTCAAATATACATAAATTCACAATATTTTTGTTTTGTACGCGTGGCGCATGAAGTAAAATTTCGAGTTTAGAAAAGCCCAGAAAATTTGTCTCGGGTCGCTGCGCGACCCTCGACAAATTTTCACGGGGCTTTTCTAAACTCGAAATTTTACTTCATGCTTAGTCTGGGAGTGGAAAACACTTGTTTAAAGCTTTAAAAAAATATTTTTAATCCCATTTGCTTTAAACATAATTGCAGTTTAAATGTATGCTAACACAGCACAATTTATGTTCAAATTTATGTAAATACATTTTTTTCTACACACAATTGTCGTTTAGATTTATGCTAATACATTTTTTCCCAACTATAATTGTTGTTTCATTTTATGTTAATATTTGTTTTTCTAAAGCATAATTGTTGTCGAGATTTATGTTAATAAATAATGCAGTCGCGCATTTGGTTTGAATAAAAAAAACCATACCTGATCTAAATTAGTTGCGCAATGTTCGAGCTTAGATGCAAGCTACAAATGTCAACATATTTTGCACTCGTTACTTTCCACTTAAATTATTCAACCCTAGGGCGTTGATAACTTGTAAATAAATAAATGGGACATTGTATAATAGCAATCATTACGCGCGCGTCTGTTTTATCGGGAAAAACGCTAAGAGTAATTTGCGCATTCATTTCGCGCGCTTTTCACAGAAAACGCTTTCTAATTTTTGTTTTCTTCCTCTTGTTTATTATAAACGTTACGATATATTTGTAACTTTTACTTAAAAATCTATTAGTTTCATAATAGTGCGATTTATTTGATGTGTTTTCTCTCAGGCGACTTTATTTTCGTTCTCTTGTAAATTAAATTCGAATAGTTTTATAATAGTGCGATTTTATTTAACGTGTTTTCTATCACGCAACTTTATTTTGATTCTCTTGTGAAATTAAAAATCTAATAATTTTATAATAGTGCGATTTAATTTAACGTGTTTTCTCTCAGGCAACTTTATTTTCATTTTCTTGTTAAACTCAATACAAATATTAAGTAATGTCAGTGGTCATTTAAGGCGGTAATTACCGTAATTTACAGTATATTACCTGACGGTTCCAGAAATAAAGGTAACATTCGTTTATGAAAACACTGAAAACACTGAAATATTGTGAACAAGTGAACTTCACTTGAAATTAGTGTCTTGTACGCGTGGCGCATGAAGTAAAATTTCGAGTTTAGAAAAGCCTGGAAATTTTGTTTGGCCGCTCCGCGCTTCGCGCTACGCGACCAAACCAAATTTTCAGGCTTTTCTAAACTCGAAATTTTACTTCATGCTTAGCCTGGGAGTGGAAAGCATTCGTTTAAGGCTTTTATAATTTCTAATAAGCTTTCTTTTTCTTGTTCTGTGTAACTCTGTCCTATTCCACGGTTATTCTCCATAATTATAAGGAATTATACTAAATTTCCAACTTGATTGACAATTTAATTTGAAATATTGACAATTCAACTTAAAAAATTGGTGGTTCCAGCTATGGCCACAATGAAAATGTATAATTTCGGTCTGTAATCTACCGATTAAATTATTTATTTCTAGAATTGCTATTTATTTGGTAAGTTTGCTTTATAATACGCAATTTTATTTGCCCATTAGTTCACTATACACCCTTCCATTTGTTTCTGGATCTCGCCTAGCCATGCTTTCGTGTTGTTATGTTGCAGTATCAACATTTACATTTTTTATTAATTGCCACTCCTGATTCCTTATTTTAACAGTGTTGCAAAAATTTATGATATCATAAGTAATCCTCTTTTTAATTTTCAAGAGGTTTATTGTTAATCTTGCAACAATTATTTCGCCACGCGGTCGCTTCTTCGAGCATTTTATTATTAAATCAAATTAATCTAGTGTTGCAATGCTGTGTGGCTCAGAACAAACATCAGAAGATTCAGATGCAGGTTCTCTTGACTAAATAATAAAAGTGGAATGAGGGCTTAAAAATTGTTTGACATGAAAATTATCAGTATCACAAGAGGGTGGGAATAAATTTGCAATTCTACAAAAAAATACTGAGGGCCAACAGAAGAGAGAATGACCAAAATTAAGGTGGATGGATGGAGTTGATCAAAATGTGTTAACGGGAAGACCCAAGCGAGAAATACAAATGGATGACGAAATAAGTTTGCAGAGCCGAATTCATTATATTTGTTATATACAATATTATTGCTGTGTTTGTATGTACAAAAACCAAGTAGTAAATTTTGTTAATCTTAAAACTGCATATTATTATCCTTTTATATCTGAAAATTTGTAAAATAGGCAACAGTGTAAGATCACAATAGTCAGAAATTATAACCTTAAAATCGAACATCTGACAGTGACATTTAAAACCCCTGATTTAAAACACAACCAGCCCCATTTACAATACTTAAACTGTCACTTTTCCATAGCTAGGCGAGATCCAGAAACAAATGGAATATATTATAGGTAAATAAATTTACTCCACAAATAGTTATCTAATGATTTATTAATCATTTATAATACCGGGCATAAGCGTCTGTAATAATTTTGGAACTAATTTATGAAAAAATCGACTCTTTTATTGTACAACTATATTGTTTTTCACTTTAAATTACCCATCATTATCATATTATATTACCAAGAATATTACCCAATTTTTAATTATCGGTAATTTAACCTCAACACAAAAATGTAATACTAATAACCATTCTCCGATCTTTCTTATTATATTATTATTTCCTTCATATTTTTAAACTCCATTAAAATTCTCTTATTTGCAATAAATGATTAATTTAACTTTTCTTATTTTGCTCATGTTTTTTTTTTTAAAATCCAAATCAAATTAATTTTCTATTATTTTTATTGAAAGTTGATTTTAATAATGTTTCTTATATTTTCAATAATTCAGCCAACTTTGAGCTTCTGTAAATATTTAGGTACTAACTTATGTACAAAAATCGACTCTTTTATTGTACACTTTTAGTTTTGTTTTTAACTTTGAATTACCCATTAGTACCATGTTATTTTACCGAGAATATTACCTAATTTTTAATTATTGGCATTTTAACATCACTACAAAAATGTAATTGTACTAAAAATCATTCTACAACCTTTCTAAGTTTATTATTATATCCTTCGCTTTTTACAATCCATCAAAATTCTTTTATTTTTATTGAATGTTCATTGTAATAATGTTTTTTATATTTTCAATACATCTGCCAACTTCGAGCTTCTGCAATTATTTAGGTACTAATTTGTGTCAAATAATTGACTCTTTTATTGTACAATGAATTTTGTTATTAACTTTAAATTAACTATTATTACCATGTTATATTACCGAAAATATAACTCATGCGTCACATGGCTACATTCCCTCCAATCAGAATCGCGTATTTCCATAGATACATGTTATCACAGCAGTGATAGAATTCTATCACAGCGGTGATAGAATTCTACCACCTTGTTGTGGTAGTTGCCACGAAAATGATTTCTCAAATCTAACAAGTAAAACTTCGAGTTTAGAAAAGCCTGAAAATTTGGATTGATAGTTGTTTTTTTCCATTGCAAGTACCTAACTTTTTTGTTAAGTTAACTATTTGACTTTTATTTAGATACCATCAAAAACATGATGGTATCTTCTTATTTTCTTTTTAAATCCAAAACGAATATTACTTTTCATTTAAAGTTTATTGTACAACTTTTCTTATTTTACTAATAATATCTTTAATATATAGGTATTTGATTGAAATTCACTTGGTTTGTTTTACTAATAAATTGTTTTATTTTCAACTAGTTTCGGCTTAATGCCATTTTCAAGAATGGTGTACAAAAGAGCAAAATTGATTATATATACTAGATGTCGGAATTTCAGGTAATAAGCGCTCTAATTATCGAGGAATTCCAAAGGTCCTCGTTGTCATTGACCACGTTTTTTCCCGCCTTTATGGCTTTACTTATTTCTAAACCCTCCCGATAATTCAAAACTAATCCCTTATTACCCGAATGCAACATTTTACAGTCGTTTGAGCTGAAAAAGTGATTAGCAGTGATGCAATGTTTTGCGAACCCCGTGGTCTGTTTATTATTTAGAATATCTTTCCAATGTTCTTTTAATCGCGTTTCAAAAGACCTGCCCGTTTGTCCTATATATATTGCATCGCAGTCATCACATTTCAGCTCATATACTCCGCTTTTTTTAATATGACTATTGTCTGTTTTAATTTTATTATTCACTAATATTTTCCCTAAGTTAACAGAATTAGTCAAAATTATGTTATTGTCCTTTCCCTTAACTGTTTGTTTAATTTTCTGTGAGAGGTTATTGACGTATTCTAATCTATTCCAGTAGGTTTTCTCTATTTTTGTCACACTATAAAAATACTTTCGCAATTGTTTTTGTTTTTTCTTTTTAATCATTTGATTGCCTGTTTATAACCGTTATTTTTTGCTATTGTTTTAATTGTGTTTAGTTCGATTTGATAATCTATTTTACTAAGTGGAATATTAATTAATCTGTTTTTTAATTTTTTTAATCCATTGAAAGTGTCTTTTAATAATAATAATAATAATCGTTTATTTCTCAGCAGAATAAATTCTATTTACAGAATATAATACAGTTTTTTTAAAATATACTAATCTTAATATCTTTTGATGAGTTAATCGTTTAACTTTTATTTAGATACCATCAAAAATAATCTATTCATATTTTCTCATATTTTTAAAATCCATTAAAATTCTCTCATTTTTATTGATAAGTAATATTTTAACTTTTCTTATTTTCCTAATAATTGTTTTTTTTAATCCAACACAAATATTAATATTCGCTTAGACTTTATTGTACAACTTTTCTTATTTTACTTATAATTTCTTCATTTTTTTGTAATCCATTGCAAATATCTAACCGTTTTGTTAAGCTAATCATTTGTCATTTATTAAGTAATCTTATTAATATTATTAAATCCAAAACAAATATTAATTTCGTTTAAAGTTTATTTTACAACTTTTATAATTTACTTATAATTTCTTCATTTCTTTTAATCCATTGCAAGATTCTACCACTTTTCTTATTTTACTTATAATTTCTTAATTTTTTAATGCACTGCAAATATCTAACTGTTTTGTGAAGTTAATAATTTGACTTTTATTTAGATAGCACCAAAAACATCTTTCATATTATCTTCATATTTTTAAAATCCATTAAAACGTTCTAATTTTTATTGAATGTTCCTTGTAATACTTTAACTTTCCTCATTTTTCTCAGATTTAATTTTTTTTCTAATTCAAAACAAACATTTCATTTTCAATTACAGTTTATAGTACAACTTCTCTTATTTTACTTATAATTTTTTTATTTTTTTTTTGTAATCCATTGTAATTATTAACTTTCTTGTTAAGTTATTCATCTGACTTTTATTTTGATATCAAATATATGGTATATACGTAATTGCGATTCAATTTTGTTCAATTTTTATACAAAACATGTTTTCGTTATTTTAAATGCTTCCTATTTCAATACCAATACAAAAACAACTTTTAGTTACAGTTAAACATAAAAACAAAGTTTAATTAGGAATATACAGAAAATGATAATGGACAGATATTTTTTTTCCTTCTACATTGAATTCAGCCGTAAAAAGTGAATAATGTAATAATGCAGGTTGTGTGTTTTAGGTTAGGACAAAAATAATCACATATTATGTTGTAAATCAACTTTTCATTTATAGGTTATGTGAAGGGAAACCTGACATTAATATGACAATTTAATTAACTCACAAAGATTATGATTACAGATATATTTACCTATCACCGCCTCAAATTATTTGTATCTACTATCAATTTAATAAAGTGTCTCTGAGGATCAGATAGGATAGGAGGATCGTAATATTCCTTGCTCTTCTTTATTATCTGCCCATTTAGATGTTCAAATTTTAAAAAAGTTCTAAACTCAAGGAATTTTTCTTTTAGGTAGGTTTACATGTTACGATTTTTCAATGTAAATTTTCAGACATTCGTGATCTTATTTAAAATTTTTAATTTAAAAACTGTAACGAGTGTTTTCCACTCCCAGACTAAGCATGAAGTAAAATTTCGAGTTTAGAAAAGCCTGAAAATTTGGCTTGGTCGCGTAGCGCAGCCGAGCGACCAAGCCAAATCAGGCTTTTCTAAACTCGAAATTTTACTTCATGCGCCACGCGTATAAAACACTGATTCACAGTGAAATTAAAAAAAACACACATACAACAACGATTATAGGCAACCCAATATATGTTAGAGTTATTGGGTTGCTTATAATCACCGTTTTAAACAATTGGTTTAGCGCAGAATTTGACTCGCATTGAAGTTCAAAAAAACACACACATATAACAACGATTATAGGCAACCCAACATACATTGGAGTTATTGGGTTGCCTATATTTACTGTTTTAAACAATTGGTTCAGCGCAGAATTTGACTCACGTTTTATTCACATTTACATATTAGATTGCTGAAGCCGTATATTTTAAACTTTACGATATATCAGTGCTTTATACGCGTGGCGCATGAAGTAAAATTTCGAGTTTAGAAAAGCCTAATTTGGATTGTTATAATTTTAATTTTTTCTTAAATCCAATACAAATATCTTATTTATCTGAAGTTCAATCGGTTCATTTGACAATCTTTCTTGACTTTGACTAATATGTTTTTTAAATTGTTGGAATCCATTGCAAATATGTAATTTTTATTTAATTTTTAGTGTAATAAATAATTTATGTTCTCGTATTTTCTTTATATATATTTTTTAATCCGAAATAAATATAATAAATTTAATAAATTTAATAAAGTGTCTCTGAGGATCAGATAGGATAGGAGGATCGTAATATTCCTTGCTCTTCTTTATTATCTGCCCATTTAGAAGTTCAAATTTTAAAAAAGTTCTAAACTCAAGGAGTTTTTCTTTTAGGTATACATGTTACGATTTTTCAATGTAAATTTTCAGACATTCGTGATCTTATTTAAAATTTTCAATTTGAAAACTGTAACGAGTGTTTTCCACTCCCAGACTAAGCATGAAGTAAAATTTCGAGTTTAGAAGAGCCTGAAAATTTGGCTTGGTCGCGTAGCGCAGCGGAGCGACCAAGCCAAATCAGGCTTTTCTAAACTCGAAATTTTACTTCATGCGCCACGCGTATAAAACACTGATTCACAGTGAAATTAAAAAAAACACACATACAACAACGATTATAGGCAACCTAATATAAGTTAGAGTTATTGGGTTGCCTATAATCACTGTTTTAAACAATTGGTTTAGCGCAGAATTTGACTCGCATTGAAGTTAAAAAAAACACACACATAGAACAACGATTATAGGCAACCCAACATACATTGGAGTTATTGGGTTGCCTATATTTACTGTTTTAAACAATTGGTTCAGCGCAGAATTTGACTCACGTTTTATTCACATTTACATATTAGATTGCTGAAGCCGTATATTTTAAACTTTACGATATATCAGTGTTTTATACGCGTGGCACATGAAGTAAAATTTCGAGTTTAGAAGAGCCTAATTTAGCTTGTTATAATTTTAATTTTTTCTTAAATCCAATAAAAATATCTTATTTATCTGAAGTTCAATCGGTTCATTCCACAATCTTTCTTGTTCTACTAATATGTTTTTTAAATTGTTGGAATCCATTGCAAATATGTAATTTTTATTTAATTTTTAGTGTAATAAATAATTTATGTTCTCGTATTTTCTTTGTATATATTTTTTAATCCGAAATAAATATTTAATTTTTAAATACATTTAAAGTGCGGTTCTTTTCGCAATCTACAATTAATTTGTCTTTATCTTTATTAATACACCGCGGACCATTTACAAAATATAACTTAACTAGACTATTTCAAATACTCATTAAAACAGTGTTAGAATTAATAATAATAATAATAATTTAAGACAAATTTGTTGTAGATTGAGCAAAGAATTGCACTGTTAATGTTTGTGATAATAGTAATATTATCTTTATGTTTTTAAGGTGTCACATACATACAGGGTGTCTACGCTAAACCGTTCCTTAAAAGTTTATGGGGTTGCCGTTGCAATAAAATTTTGAAAAAAATCCTTATCATATGGTTAAATCAGTTCTCTTCATGTGAAATATTTTCAACTTTATATCACTTCCGGTTCCACCGGAAGTAGCACCAAATTTGTTATTTTAAACAGAACACCCTATATATTAGTAATTTTTTGGGTTCCTAGTTTGAATTGCAACATATTTTATTCAAACATATGTACACTCTCTTATAGTTTTCAAGAAAAAAAATATTTCTAAAATTTTGACCTCTAAAAGACATCTTGAAATCTGTCTGTAACTTCTCTTAAGAATAAGATAAAAAAATGATTTATATCTCTACTTGTACTTAGAGAATGCTTCTATAAGTAAATTAATTAAAAACTGTCAATTTTGACAATAAGTGTTCTTAAAATGTCAATATCTAAGTGCCCTCTTCAATATCTAGTAATTCAATGTTTTTAAATAGAATGACCCATTTTTTATTACATGGTACAATTGGGAAGAACATTTTCTACAAAAAAGTATTATACAACTATACTCCTAAAGTAAGCAGTTTTCGAATTATTTCGAAGATTCGTTTTTCGTCGCATTTATGCAGGGCGCATAAGTCGCAATTGAATTTTAGTAGGCAAGTATCATGCTTTTGTTTAGTCGCGATTATATTGCGAAATGTCAAATAATAAAATTAATTAGTATAAAGTTTTACAAAAATCAACAAAATGAATAATTACACAAATTAACAAATTATCAATTTATTCTTTGTACATAGCAACTGCCAATTGAACAAAATTTGATTCCAATCTTCTAAATCTTGTTTTATTTATCGGCGGCAAATGTGGATAAGCTTCATTAAATATTCTACATGTTGAAGTAACAATTCTTTAGCAGTTGCCATGTATAAAAACCAAATTGATAATTTGTTGATTTGTGTAATTAATTATTTTTTTCATTTCTGTAAAACTTTGTACTAATTTTTTTTTAGGCTGTCTAAAGGCTCTAGTTTAAAATTTACATACATCGACTGCATTACAGACTAGAATCTGCAGCTTAGTCTCCAAATTAAAGTCTACAGGCAAGAGTTTACATAATTGAGTCTATAGATTTTAGTCAACATACTAGAGTCTGGCTGTCTAAAGACCAGTTTAGAGTATAGATTAGTCGACTGCACTATAAACTAGAATCTACAGCCTAGTCCACAGAGTAGAGTCTACAGACTAGAGTAAACAG
Source organism: Philonthus cognatus (assembly GCA_932526585.2). NCBI lineage: Eukaryota > Metazoa > Arthropoda > Insecta > Coleoptera > Staphylinidae > Philonthus > Philonthus cognatus. The sequence goes on from OW052244.1 coordinate 80,107,786, forward strand.
ACTAGAGTCTAGGTTGTCAAATGACTATAGTTTAGAGTCTACATAAGTAATTGCACTACAGACTAGAATCTGCAGCCTAGTTTACAGACTAGACTAGTTTCTAGACTAGAGTCCACAGACTGGTCTACGCTGTCTAAAGAATCCAGTTTAGAATCTATATGAGTCAACTGCTTGATGTCCAAAGTGCAGATTTCAGAGTCTGGGTCGACTGTTCAAAGTCTAGAGTATAGGGTATCTAGAATACAGAGCTTACAGATTAGAGTCCAGGTATCAGAGTCTAGAAATAAGTCTACATATTATAGTTTAGTCCATAGACTAGAGTCTACAGACTAAATAGAATCCCCAGACTAAAGTCTACAGACTAGATAGAGTCCACAGACTAGAGTTTAAGGACTAAATAGAATCTACAGACTAGAGTATACAGACTAGATAGTGTCTACAGACCAGATAGAGTCTACAGATTAGAGTCTAGGGACTAGATAGAGACCACAAAGTAGTCCATAGACTAGACAGAGTCGACAGACTAGATAGAGTTTACAGTCTACAGACTAGATAAAGTCTATAGACTAGATAAAGTCTACAGGCTAGATAGAATCCACAAACTAGAGTCTACAGACTGATTAGTCCACAGACTAGATAGAATGCACAAACTAGAGTCTACAGACTAGGTAGAGCCCACATACTAGAGTTTACAGACTAAATTGAGTCCCAAGACTAGTTTACAGACTAGATAGAGCCCACAGACTAGAGTTTACAGACTAGAGTCAACAAACAGACTAAAAAGAGTTCACACACTGGTATACAGACCAGATAGAGTCCACAGACTAGAGTCTACAGTCTATATAGAGTGCAGAGTTTAGCGTTTACAGACTAGACAGAGCCCACAGGCTAGAGTCTACAAATTAGATAGAGTCTACAGACTAGATAGTCCACGTCTAGAGTCTACAGATTAGATACAGTCTACAGACTAGATAGAATCCATAGACTAGAGATAGAGTCAACAGATTAGAGTTCACAGATTAAAGTATACAAACTAGTCCACAGACTAGTCTAGACTGTCTAGAAACTGCTCTAAATGCAGAGTTTAGAGTCTGGGTCAAATGTCAAAACTCTAGAGTTTAAGATGTCTATAGTACAGCGCATAGAGATTTTATTCTAGATATTCGAGTCTAGGGATGAGTATACAGACTATAGTCTTGTCTACAGACTGATTAGAGTCTAGATAATTAGTCTAGACTATTGTCTAGGCTGCCTGGAGTACAGAACTTAATTATTAGAGTCTAGATAATTAGAGTCTAGAGACTATAGTGTAGGCTGCCTAGAGTACAACAAATTAGATAGAGTCTACAGACTAGATAGTCCACAGTCTAGAGTCTACAGATTAGATACAGTCTACAGACTAGATAGAGTCCATAGACTAGAGATAGAGTCAACAGATTAGAGTTCACAGATTAAAGTATACAAACTAGTCCACAGACTAGTCTAGACTGTCTAGAAACTGCTCTAAATACAGAGTTTAGAGTCTGGGTCAAATGTCAAAACTCTAGAGTTTAAGATGTCTATAGTACAGCGCATAGAGATTTTATTCTAGATATTCGAGTCTAGGGATGAGTATACAGACTATAGTCTTGTCTACAGACTGATTAGAGTCTAGATAATTAGTCTAGACTATTGTCTAGGCTGCCTGGAGTACAGAACTTAATTATTAGAGTCTAGATAATTAGAGTCTAGAGACTATAGTGTAGGCTGCCTAGAGTACAACAAATTAGATAGAGTCTACAGACTAGATAGTCCACAGTCTAGAGTCTACAGATTAGATACAGTCTACAGACTAGATAGAGTCCATAGACTAGAGATAGAGTCAACAGATTAGAGTTCACAGATTAAAGTATACAAACTAGTCCACAGACTAGTCTAGACTGTCTAGAAACTGCTCTAAATGCAGAGTTTAGAGTCTGGGTCAAATGTCAAAACTCTAGAGTTTAAGATGTCTATAGTACAGCGCATAGAGATTTTGTTCTAGATATTAGAGTCTAGGGATGAGTATACACTATAGTCTTGTCTACAGACTGATTAGTCTAGATAATTAGTCTAGACTATTGTCTAGGCTGCCTGGAGTACAGAACTTAATTATTAGAGTCTAGATAATTAGAGTCTAGAGACTATAGTGTAGGCTGCCTAGAGTACAAAACAAAATCACACTACTTGCCTACTAAAATTCAATTGCGACTTATACGCGCATTATTCCATGCATAAACGAATCTTCGAAATAATTCGAAATCTACTTGCTTTAGGAGTCTAGTTGTAAATACTTTTTTGTAGGAAATTTTCCCCCCAATCGTACCATGTGATAAAAAATGGGCCATTCCATTTAAATTAATTGAATTACAAGATATTGAAGAGGGCACTTTGATATTGACATTTTAGGAACATTAATTGTTAAAATTGGCAGTTTCTAATTACTTGACTCATAGAGGCATTCTCTAGGTACAAGTAGAGATATAAATCATATTTTTATCTTATTCTTAAGAGAAGTTACAAACAGATTTCAAGATGCCTCTTAGAGGTCAAAATTTTAGAAATATTTTTTTTTTCTTGAAAACTATAAGAGATAAGTGTACATATGTTCGAATAAAATATGTTGCAATTTAAACGAGAAATCAAAAAAATGACTAATATATAGGGTGTTCTATTTAAAATAACAAATTTGGTGTTACTTCCGGTGGAACCGGAAGTGATAGAAAATTGAAAATATTTCACATGAGGAGGACTGATTCAACCGTGTAAGAAGGATTTTTTTCAAATTTTTAGTGCAACGGCAACACCATAAACTTTTAATGAACGGTTTAGCGTAGACACCCTGTATATATAATATATTTAATTTTGTATATATACAAAATGAAATTGCGTCAAACTTTACGAACTATCTTAATGTAACTTATGTTTAATTAGTCTAATTAGTCTTTGTAAGAGAAATCAGTTGTAGATTGCGGAAAAAATAGAACTTTTAATGTTTTCGAAAAATTCCACAATGAAATATTTGCAATTTTATTCATACATTATATCTAATATTTATTTAAAGTTTGTTGATTGTACATCTTTTCATATTTTACTTATATTTTCTTAATTTTTCTGTATTCATCACTAGTATCCCACTTTTTTAAGTTTATGATTTTAATTTAGATATCATCAACATTTTCAATTAATCCATGTACATTTTTAATGACTTTTACCGCTAAAACATCGGCAGTGCGATTTAACGGGAAATTACTAGAGGTTTTTCTTAAAAAATTTACCATACCCTAATAGCCTGGAAAATATTTTCGTCTTCTATGGGAATTTTCGAATGGGTTTTGTTTTCTAATTTGAAGATTTAAATCATTTAATTTAATTTACTTAACGGGTTTACCTTTATCAAATATTCTACAATACATAAATAAAGAACTATAAATTGAATGTTTAACTTTTTCACATTTTACATTCAAAGACATGATATATCTTTTTTTTAAACAGGTATTAAAAAACGTATGGCTTTTTTTGTATTACACGTATTTTTGGTACTAGTTTAATAAAATTTCATTTGCACCAATTATCAATTTCTACCAATTTTAACGATTTGTGTGTGTGTATATTTGACGTATTATAGGCTGATTTGGTTAATTATTAAAAATTTTTATAATGTCTGTAGAGGATGTTTATTTTTTGCTGCCTGTATACAAACATACAGTGTGTCCCCGAATAACAGCCCGGATAGGAAACACTTTTTTAATCTCCATTTTTAGACAAAACGTAATTCTTTACAAAAAGTTTTAGATGACTTAAAAACACTATTTTCATAGTCAACTCTTAAATGTAATGTAGAGGCCGCTCAAAAAATATGGAAAATTGAAATTGTCATAAGATCTTATGACAATATAGATTTTTCTTATTTTTTGAGCGGCCTCTACAATAAATTTAAGATTTGACATAAGATCTTATGATCTGTAATAAAAATGCCTCACTATATGAAAAAAATCTGCCAACACAGCAAAATTTTAATGTTATTGTACAGTTCTATTTAATAAGAAAGCGTACAACTACTGAGCCCAATTTCGACAGTATTTCACTAACGTGATTTTGGCTTTTTTAAATCGGTTATCAAATTTGAAACCTTTACCATAGCAACCACTTGAATTATAATCTACATTTACAATGTAAAACAGTAAGTGTACGCTTTTTTTTATTGAATTGAACTGTACATGTTATTCTTCAACCTCACCTTCTAAATAATTACGTAGATTTGGAATTTGTTTGTATACTTTAAATGTGAAGTTATAGAGTAACATATAAGTACGTTAAACTTAATATTTTGTTTATAAAATCAGTGCGGGGGATTATCCGATTATTCTGATTGTCACGCTCTTTTATTGAATTGAACTGTACATGTTGTTCTTCAACCTCACCTTCTAAATAATTAAGTAGATTTGGAATTTGTTTGTATACTTTAAATGTGAAGTTATAGAGTAACATATAAGTACGTTAAACTTAATATTTTGTTCATAAAATCAGTGCGGGGGATTATCCGATTATTCTGATTGTCACGCTCTTTTATTGAATTGAACTGTACATGTTGTTCTTCAACCTCACCTTCTAAATAATTAAGTAGATTTGGAATTTGTTTGTATACTTAAAATGTGAAGTTACAGAGTAACATATAAGTACGTTAAACTTAAAATTTTGTTTACAAAATCAGGGCGGCGGATTATCCGATTATTCTGATTGTTTATTTACATTCGTTGTTTTGTGGGTAATCTGAGTAAATATTAAAGTTCCTCTGGACACCATCCTCGATAACTTATCTGTAAAGTAATTTAAGTGTCGGGTGCACACGCTTAATCTGAAATAATCCGCATTGTGGTAAGTCGAGAGCTTGTGCTCCTTATATTTTCTTTATATATTCCGCGTTCTTCGCTCGTTATATCATACCGGGTGTGTTTGCGCGAATTTTTTAGTTCGGTAATTTTACGGATTGTGAGCCGAACGAATTTTATTGTGTTAATCATCGTGAGTGCGTTGCGCATCGTGGCTTTATGGATTGATTATTTTGATTAAAATTAAAACAGGTATGTGAAATAATAATACATATTTTAGTTGAAATTAAACCACGTAATAAATATTAATAAAAAAAATCTAATGCTTAAAAATAACACTCAATAACTTTATGCAGAGTCATATAGGGAGATTTTTTTTAAGTATACCCACTGAGCAAACACATTAAAGTAATGTTTCATCAACATTAAAACAACGTTTGATGTTGCTACAATGTCGATATAACGTTATTTGTTTTTGCTCAGTGGGTACATATCCTAATTATTGTGTATTAGCTGTAAATCTTCATTTTCTTTAATTTGAAGCTTTAAACGAGTGATTTCTACTCCCAGACTAAGTATGAAGTAAATTTTCAGGCTTTTCTAATCGCGAAATTTTACTTAAAACGTCACGCGTATTTAACACTAAAATATTGTGTGGAGTTCACAATATGCTACTAAAGCAGTAATCTGTAAAAAAAAAATGTAAATATTTTATTATTTAAATATTTAAATTATTACTGATTTAACAAAACTATTTTTAAGTGTATTTCTAACTTCGCAATATTTCAGTGTTTTATACGCGTGGCCCATGAAGTAAAATTTCGAGTTTAGAAAATGTTTACGATTTATATAGATCCCACTTAAAATGTTAAGGTTATGATGTTTTTGTAAATTTTATAATCCATAACATTTGTTTTTAAAAAAACGCACTTGTTGACAATAAGATGAAAATAACCCAAAAACCATTGATAGAGTATATTTTAGATATCCATTTTGAGGTTCCACGAGTTGATTAAGACCAGTTTTGAAAAATGTCTGTCTGTAATTCTGTCCTGTAATTCTGACGCCACGATAAAGTCTAAACCGATTGAGCTATTAGGATGGCACCAGAGCTGGAACGAATTCTTGTAAAAAGGATTCGAATCACGAATCCGAATCACCTAATATGATTCGAATCACGAATACTCGAATAAAGGATTCGTAAGAGATAAATATGATTCAAATCGAAGATTCGAATCCTGTTTTTTCGAATCACGAATACAAATCCTTTAAGAATAAATTTGATTTTATTATTTTTTTGCAACCTTAATGGTTGCTAGCAGTTGTTTTAACAAATATATTCAAAATCTAATTATTTATTATTAACACTGATCAACGTTGATAACAGACTAAATATCTGATTTCGTGTTACTCTGATTGAAGATGTTATTGTGTGTTTTTGAACTTCACTTGGAATCAGTGTTGTATACGCGTGGCGCATGAAGTAAAATTTCGAGTTTAGAAAAGCCCCGTGAAAATTTGTCTCGGCTCGCTGCGCGACCCTCGACAAATTTTCTACACGGGGCTTTTCTAAACTCGAAATTTTACTTCATGCTTAGTCTGGGAGTGGACAACTCTCGTTCTTAGAAGTTTCAAATTGAAGGATTACTAGATTACTAAGTTTATTACTCATAGGGCCGTTTTACAAAGGCTACAGCTCGAAGGACCAATTGGATATTTATTGTCTTAAGTTGTCTTATTAATTAAGACATTGTTTGCATTTTCACGTATAGTTTTTTCGTAATTTTATTTATTATAACAGAATAATACATTTCTTTATAATTAATAAATAACATAATTACGTAATTACAATACTTTATAATTAATTAACGCTCAACACTGGTTTGCATGAATATAAAAAAATACGGTTTTATTCACTGTACTTTTTTCTATTTTATAAGTTCTAAAATATAGCTTGTGGCTAAACAATAAATATTGTTTTTATTGCATTTACAAATCGCGCTGTGAATAATTTCTTATCTAATTCTAATATCAATTAATTGGGCCAGATTTTCTATTTATCAAAAATTAGTCAATTTACATATTTATCTTACTGATTATGTGATAGACATTTGAGATCATAAAACCTCAAGATCTTTTATCAGTTGGCAACTAATTAGGTAAAACGTAAGGCTGGAATTCGAATACGAATAATTCAAATATTCCAATATTCAAATATGAATATTACAATCACTAAATTATTTACATACACAGAATTGTTTTACGTATACATATCTCGATGTACCGGGCTTTCATTAATTCCCGAACCCCACGTGACCAAAAATAATAGGCAACCAAATGTACAAGGTGGTATGGCTCACACAAAAATTCCCTAGATTTAAAAATATTTATTCGCCGGCGTATTTTTATGACGACTGAAAATATTATATTTAAAATGATTAAAAAATAGGCACTACGAAAATGTGCCATCAAAATAAACGCGTCTTGCTCCGTTGTAAATACCATTTTCGCAGTATTTGCTTATCCTAGCAAATTGACTCTGCAAAATAAATAGAAATAAAACTCAATGTTTCAGAATAATTAAACAATTTTTGCTTACCTGAAAATTCCGGGCGAATCTTGTAAGATCTCAAAGGTTGGTTTAACGATGCACCGCGCATAAACGTTTATGTCAAATTTGACTTTAGTAACGTTTGGTTACTTTTTTCAAAGCCTCCAACGTACAAATACAATAATTCACGCGGCAATTTTAAATTTAGTCACGTGGGGTTCGGGAATTAATGAAAGCCCTGTATATGCAGTTTACAACCAATCGATTTTAAGTGAAGTCAAAAATATACTGCTTAAGTTTGATCTCACTTTTTGTTTGCTCTTCACCAATTTTTCCAATTGTATAGTAGAATAATAAAATATTTGAACATTTCAAACATTCAAACAACCAAATATTTTAATATTCGAATAGCTTAAATATTTGAAATGTTTATAAATGAATAATGAACACCTAAGCCGGAAAAATGTCCAACCTTAGTAAAAACTTAAAATACGATCAATTCAAAGTTAAAAATGAACTGTGAATGTGAGTAAAATGTTTACTAAAATTAAAAAAATCAAATGTTAAGAGTGGCTAAGTAACAAAAACCGATCTAACGTATAGTTTTTTTTAATAACTTATATTGAAAAAATCTTTATGTTAGATCGGCTTTTGTTTTTCTTGGTTTGTTTTACCAATATATTATTTTATTATCGACTAGTTTGGGCTTCATGCCATTTTTATGAATTATGATGACGAAAACCAATCTATTCAGTTAGCAACTAATTAAATAAAAATCTAAACGATTAGCAATTCAAAATCGATAAGAAACTTGATGTTCATTTTTTAATAATATTGAAAAATACAATTTTGAGAGTGATGGAAAATCTTAAAACAATATATTCAAAGGGCAACTACAATAAATTAAATTTGAGGCATAAAGATCCAACATTAATAAATGGAAAAGGAATTGAAACTTACTTTACATTTGAGTCGCCTAGATGCAAATTCAGTTATATCTATTTTTGCTTTAAACTAAACTAAATTAAAATGCTGAATACCTCCAAAACCATCACATTTTGGCAAAATTAGTTTTGGGGCATTAGCTTGTGTCCTTTATAGCTATAGAATATAGCTATAGAATGAATAATAAATATTATCAAGGCTCAACGAATAAAACGTTTCTTTGCTCTCCTGAAAAAAAAAAAACTAGTGATGTATCCATCATAGCACTTTCCCCATTACCTAAACAATTGATAATTGATATAGTAAATTTATTTCACTTGTCAATCGGTGTAAAACCATTTCAAATTAAATCAGAGTTTTGTACGCGTGGCGCATGAAGTAAAATTTCGAGTTTAGAAAAGCCTAATTTGGCTCGGTCGCTCCGCTTCGCTACGCGCCCGAGCCAAATTTTCAGGCTTTTCTAAACTCGAAATTTTATTTCATGCTTAGTCTGGGAGTGGAAGACACTTGTTTGTTTCATCATTGAAACAATTGAATATTGACGTAATTAGTTTATTGTCGTTTTATTGATGGAGAATGTTCTTAAACTTTATGTCAAACTTAATAATTATTTTTAATATTCACAAAAATAATAATGTTGTGTTAATTGTTTAAACAATCTATCGCATTTTTTTGAAATGTTGCATTTTTGTGAAACAAAATAATGAGACTTATATACAGGGAGTTTTTCTTTTAAGTATACATATCCCAATTACATGCTGTACATTTTCAGATACTTGTTGTTTTTTTATAATGGTTCAATTTTAAGCTTTGAGCGTGTGTTTGCTACTCCCAAATTAGGCATGAAGTAAAATTTCGAGTATAGAAGCCTAAAAATTTGGTTTGGTCGCTCTCCTAAAAAAAAATAGTGATGTCTCCATCATAGCACTTTCCCCATTACCTAAACAATTGATAATTGACATGCTAAACTTATTTCACTTGTCAATCGGTGTAAAACCATTTCAAATTAAATCAGAGTTTTGTACGCGTGGCGCATGAAGTAAAATTTCGAGTTTAGAAAAGCCTAATTTGGCTCGGTCGCTCCGCTTCGCTACGCGCCCGAGCCAAATTTTCAGGCTTTTCTAAACTCGAAATTTTACTTCATGCTTAGTCTGGGAGTGGAAGACACTTGTTTGTTTCATCATTGAAACAATTGAATATTGACGTAATTAGTTTATTGTCGTTTTATTGACGGAGAATGTTCTTAAATTTTATGTCAAACTTAATGATTATTTTTAATATTCACAAAAATAATAAGGTTGTGTTAATTGTTTAAACAATCTATCGCATTTTTTTTTAAATGTTGCATTTTTGTGAAACAAAATAATGAGACTTTTATACAGGGAGTTTTTCTTTTAAGTATACATATCCCAATTACATGCTGTACATTTTCAGATATTTGTTGTTTTTTTATAATGGCTCAATTTTAAGCTTTGAGCGTGTGTTTGCTGGTCCCAGATTAGGCATGAAGTAAAATTTCGAATTTAAAAGCCTTAAAATTTAGTTTGGTCGCTCTCTTAAAAAAAAAAAATAGTGATGTGTCCATCATAGCACTTTCCCCATTACCTAAACAATTGATAATTGACATACTAAACTTATTTCACTTGTCAATCGGTGTAAAACCATTTCACATTAAATCAGCGTTTTGTACGCGTGGCGCATGAAGTAAAATTTCGAGTTTAGAAAAGCCTAATTTGGTTCGGTCGCTCCGCTTCGCTACGCGCCCGAGCCAAATTTTCAGGCTTTTCTAAACTCGAAATTTTACTTCATGCTTAGTCTGGGAGTGGAAGACACTTGTTTGTTTCATCATTTAAACAATTGAATATTGACGTAATTAGTTTATTGTTGTTTTATTGATGGAGATTGTTCTTAAACTTTATGTCAAACTTAATAATTATTTTTAATATTCACAAAAATAATAATGTTGTGTTAATTGTTTAAACAATCTACCGCATTTTTTTGAAATGTTGCATTTTTGTGAAACAAAATAATGAGACTTTTATACAGGGAGTTTTTCTTTTAAGTATACATATCCCAATTACATGCTGTACATTTTAAGATATTTGTTGTTTTTTTATAATGGCTCAATTTTAAGCTTTGAGCGTGTGTTTGCTGCTCCCAGATTAGGCATGAAGTTAAATTTCGAATTTAAAAGCCTTAAAATTTAGTTTGGTCGCTCTCTTAAAAAAAAAATAGTGATGTGTCCATCATAGCACTTTCCCCATTACCTAAACAATTGATAATTGACATACTAAACTTATTTCACTTGTCAATCGGTGTAAAACCATTTCAAATTAAATCAGAGTTTTGTACGCGTGGCGCATGAAGTAAAATTTCGAGTTTAGAAAAGCCTAATTTGGCTCGGTCGCTCCGCTTCGCTACGCGCCCGAGCCAAATTTTCAGGCTTTTCTAAACTCGAAATTTTACTTCATGCTTAGTCTGGGAGTGGAAGACACTTGTTTGTTTCATCATTGAAACAATTGAATATTGACGTAATTAGTTTATTGTTGTTTTATTGATGGAGAATGTTCTTAAACTTTATGTCAAACTTAATAATTATTTTTAATATGCACAAAAATAATAATGTTGTGTTAATTGTTTAAACAATCTACCGCATTTTTTTTGAAATGTTGCATTTTTGTGAAACAAAATAATGAGACTTTTATACAGGGAGTTTTTCTTTTAAGTATACATATCCCAATTACATGCTGTACATTTTAAGATATTTGTTGTTTTTTTATAATGGCTCAATTTTAAGCTTTGAGCGTGTGTTTGCTGCTCCCAGATTAGGCATGAAGTTAAATTTCGAATTTAAAAGCCTTAAAATTTGGTTTGGTCGCTCTCTTAAAAAAAAAATAGTGATGTTTCATCATAGCACTTTCCCCATTACCTAAACAATTGATAATTGACATACTAAACTTATTTCACTTGTCAATCGGTGTAAAACCATTTCACATTAAATCAGCGTTTTGTACGCGAGGCGCATGAAGTAAAATTTCGAGTTTAGAAAAGCCTAATTTGGCTCGGTCGCTCCGCTTCGCTACGCGCCCGTGCCAAATTTTCAGGCTTTTCTAAACTCGAAATTTTACTTCATGCTTAGTCTGGGAGTGGAAGACACTTGTTTGTTTCATCATTGAAACAATTGAATATTGACGTAATTAGTTTATTGTCGTTTTATTGATGGAGAATGTTCTTAAACTTTATGTCAAACTTAATGATTATTTTTAATATTCACAAAAATAATAATGTTGTGTTAATTGTTTAAACATTCTATCGCATTTTTTTTAAATGTTGCATTTTTGTGAAACAAAATAATGAGACTTCTATACAGGGAGTTTTTCTTTTAAGTATACATATCCCAATTACATGCTGTACATTTTCAGATATTTGTTGTTTTTTTATAATGGTTCAATTTTAAGCTTCGAGCGTGTGTTTGCTACTCCCAAATTAGGCATGAAGTAAAATTTCGAGTTTAGAAGCCTAAAAATTTGGTTTGGTCGCTCTCCTAAAAAAAAAAATAGTGATGTCTCCATCATACCACTTTCTCCATTACCTTAACAATTGATAATTGACATACCAAACTTATTTCACTTGTCAATCGGTGTAAAACCATTTCACATTAAATCAGCGTTTTGTACGCGTGGCGCATGAAGTAAAATTTCGAGTTTAGAAAAGCCTAATTTGACTCGGTCGCTCCGCTTCACTACGCGCCCGAGCCAAATTTTCATGCTTTTCTAAACTCGAAATTTTACATCATGCTTAGTCTGGGAGTGGAAGACATTCGTTTGTTCCACCATTGAAACAATTAAATATTGACGTAATAAGTTTATTGTCGTTTAATTGACAGAGAATGTTTTTAAATTTTATGTCAAACTCAATAGCTATTTATAATGTTCACAAAATAATAATGTTGTCTTAATTGTTAAAACAATTTATCGCATTTATTTTTAAATGTTGCATTTTTGTGAAACAAAACAATGAGACCTTCATACATGGAGTTTTTCTTTTATGTATACATGCTGTAAATTTTCAGATATTCGTTGTTTTTTTAAAATAGTTCAATTTTGGGCTTTAAGCGAGTGTTTTCTACTTCCAGGCTAAGCATGAAGTAAAACCAAATTTTCAGGCTTTTCTAAACTCGAAATTTTACTTCATGCGCCACGCGTATAAAATACTGATTTCAAGTGAAATTGACTTGTTCACAATATTTCAGCGTTTTCAGTGAACTCGAAATTTTACTTCATGCTTAATCTGGGAGTGGAAAACACTCGCTTCAAATTGAATTCTTTAAAAAAAGGCATATGCATATGTATACTTAAAAGAAAAATTCCGTGTACATTGTAAATTATTAATTGTTTTAAACTCAAATCGGAACATAAATTTCAAAACAAAAATATACCTATTTTTGACTCATGTTTCAATATTAATAAAATTAAATCAGTGAAAAATTCATGAAGACTTTTTGAGGTACGTTATATTTTCAGTTGTTTAAACTTAAATGTCAAATTAAGGTCAATAAATGTTATTAATATTCATCAAGTGTTTAATGAGAACTAAATTTGAGATATTTCAATATTCACAAAAATGTTTAGTTGTTAAAATAATCTATCGCACTTTTTTGATGTTTCAAGAAACAAATACAAAATAATAGCGAAATAATGGAAGCTTTCATTATTGTAAATTATCAACCGTTTAAAATTTCAAATTTAAATCGGAGCTTAAATTTCAAGTCGAAGTCATATTTATTTTTTGGCTCATGTTTCAATATTAATAAAATTAAATCAGTGTTAAATTCAACATAATTTTTTTTAGATACGTTAAATTTTTATGATATAAATTATGATAAATATTTTAAGTGAAAACAACACTTAAAAAAGTGCATTGCAAAACTCTTTTAATAAAAACTTAAATCGCAACTTAAGTTTGATAACAATTAATTTATTTTTAATATTCACAACAAATGTTGTGATAATTGTTAAAAATAATCTAGCACATTTTTTAATGGTACATTTTCATGAAACAAAACCATGAAGCTTTCATATATTGTAAATTATCAAACTTAAATCGGAGTTTAAATTTAAAGACAAAACCGTACTCATTTTTTGACTCATGTTTTAATATTAATAAAACTGAAAAATGCAAAGTTAGATGCATTTTTCACAGATTTAGTTTTTACAGATACGTTATATAATTTTTATAAAACAATATGAAAACAACAGTTGAAAAAGTGTAATGAAAAACACAATTTATTAAAACAAATCGGAACTTAAATTTGATGACAGGGTCTGTAAATATTTTTAATATTTACAAAAAATATTGTGATAATTGTTAAAATAATCTATCGCTTTATTTTAATAGTAGATTTTTATGAAACAATATAATGGGGCTTTCATATCATGTAAGCTATCAATTGTTTTTTAAACCTAAATCGGAGCTTAAATTTAAAGACAAAACTAAACTAATTTTTTTATTCACGTTTTGTTATTAATAATACTAAATCTGTGAAAAATTTATTATGACTTTTTTTAGATACGTTACATTTTTATAAAGAAATATGAAAACAACATTAAAAAAGTGTAATGTAAAACTAAATTGATTAAAACTTAAATCGGTACTTAAATTATGATAAATATTTTGAATATTCGCAAAAAAATTTGTGATAATTGTTAAAATAATCTATAGCACTTTTTTAATTGTGAATTTTCATAAAACAAAACAATTGTTCTTTCATAGTTTTTAAATGATCAAACTTAAATCGGAGCTTAAATTTAAAGACAAAGTCATACTTATTTTTTGACAGATAAAACTTATATTGGTACTTAAATTTTGATGAATATTTTTAATATTCGCAAAAAATTTTGTGATAATTGTTAAAATAATCTATCGCACTTTTTTAATTGTACATGTTCATTAAACAAATGGTTCTTTCATAGTTTTTAAATGATCAAACTTAAATCGGAACTTAAATTTAAAGACAAAGTCATACTCATTTGTTGACAGGTAAAACTTAAATCGGTACTTAAATTTTGATGAACATTTTTAATATTCGCAAAAAATGTTGTGATAATTGTTAAAATAATCTATCGCACTTTTTTAATTGTACATTTTCATTAAACAAATGGTTCTTCCATAGTTTTTAAATGATCAAACTTAAATCAGAGCTTAAATTTAAAGACAAAGTCATACTCATTTTTTGACAGATAAAACTTAAATCGGTACTTAAATTTTGATGAATATTTTTAATAATTGCAAAAAATGTTGTAATTGTTAAAATAATCTATCGCACTTTTTTAATTGTACATTTTCATTAAACAAATGGTTCTTTCATAGTTTTTAAGTGATCAAACTTAAATCGGAGCTTAAATTTAAAGACAAAGTCATACTCATTTTTTGACCGATAAAACTAAATCTGTGAAAAATTCATCATAACTTTTTTCAGATAAACAAAGTTAAAAAAGTGTAACGTACAACTTAAATTTGATGATAAGGTCTGCAAATATTTTTAATAGTCACAATAAATGCTGCCATAATAGTTAAAATAATCTATTGCATTTTTTTAATAGTATATTTTCATGAAATAAAACAATGGGGCTATTATATATTGTACATATTTTTAATCAGGATTTTCGATTAATTAATTTCGCGCGCTCAAAATGTTAATGATAATAATGTGTGATGCGTGACATTTTTTTTAAATAAAATTTGTGTCAATGTCGATCGATTTCTTAATCAATAGACTTGATTTCCTTTTTTATTTGTTATCTGCTCGTGAATAAAATATTAAATTTTTAAAATATGTATCCACTTTTAAAAAAAGGTCAATAAAAATAAAAAAAAGCAGCATTTGAACAATTCAAATTTGGAATCTCTCTTTTTAAAACAATTAGCCACCAGTTCAAAGCCATGTCGACCAAAATTTACAATACAGGGTGTCTCACTGAAGCGTCAAAGTAACTTTTCGGCCTTCAATATTTAAGATAGAAAAATATAATTTATATAAAAGTTGTAGATAATTATCAACTCTATAATCGGAAAATATTTCTATGTATACAGGGTGCTTCATAACGGAGAGCCAACACAAACTTTATTTTTTAATGGAACATTAGGTATATATTTGAAATTTTATGCGCAGTTTTTAATATTAATTAAACTGACAATAACTTTAATTCGTCTAAACTTAACCGTTTCTGAGTTATTCTGGTTATTGATTGTTCGATTGTTTTTGAAAACAATAAATTAAATTAACCAAATGTACAAATTAAAGATATACTTTAGTGAACATATTTTTAAAAATAAAAATATTAAACTGAACATTAAAATACTAATTTATTAATTTTGTATTGTTCAGTGTAATATTTTTTTCTGACTGAATATTTTATATTATACAAAATTATAGTTGTAGATATTTATTGAGTAAGGACATGTAAGTACTTTGTTTGATCCACGTTAGAACAATGTTTCATTTTGTTTTAATATTGATCTCAGAAAACAGTGATTTTTTCTACACAGATCCCGATGTATTCAGGCATTCGATGATTTTACAAAAGCGTTGAATTTGAAGCTTCTAACGAGCATGAAGTTACATTTCGAGTCTATTGCATAAAGCACAATATATGAAAGCCTTATTATTTTGTAACAAAAAAAATGCGATGGATTATTTTAACAATCATCACAACATTATTTTGTGAATATTAAAAATGAGGTTGACATAAAATTTAAGTTCCGATTGTAGTTTGAAACAATTAATGGCTTACACGAATCAACATCCTTTTCTTTTGGCCGTTGTTTCCACTTTGTTTAATGGACAATTTTTCATTCTTTGATTTTGTTGGTTTAAAACATTTTTTACTAACGTGATATGTTAGTAAAAAATGTTTTAAACCAACAAAATCTATGAATAAAAAATATTAACCGATATTAGTCTAAAATCATTATACAAATCATTCGTTAAACCTATCCTTGATTATTGCTCCATCGTATGGTCCACTAATTACAAGTGTTATATTTATATTATGACAATTTTGATATGATGCTCAAATATCTTGACATCCTTCCACTATATAAACGAACAATTTATTCTTTGCTTTGCTTATCGCTTATTTAACAATCTAATCGATTGCTCAGATGTATTGTCATCTATATCATTTTTTATCCCCAGACATGCAACGCGGCATCAGCAACTTCTTGCTTGCGAATTTCACAAGTTTGTATTTGCTTTTAATAGCCCTCGTAATTGCTTAATATATGTATAACGTTAATAATTATTATAATTTAATTGATACGTTCGGAGCTAGTCTAAAGTATTTTAAGCGAATTTGTCGTGTAATTTTAGATTGTAACTCATAAGTAACGATATTGTATTGTTGTATTATTGTTTATTGTATTTTTTATTATATATGTTATTATTCATGTAATTGGCTATCCGTATGAATAAATAAATAAATAAATAAATACAAATTCAAGGCCTATTTTGAACTTAAAAACAAATTGAAACGCACATTGCGTGAAAACTTCATTCTTACAATAGACATACTTCAAATATAAAATCATGTTGAGTTGGCTATAAATCATAATATGTACATTTATAAGCAGAAAATCATAAAATTAAGTTGAGTTGGCTATGTATCATAAACGTACTAATTTGAACAGGATATTTTACACTTCAAAATATTTCAGTGTTTCATACGCGTGGCGCATGAAGTAAAATTTGTAGTTTCGAAAAGCCTAAAAACCAAATTTCAAGGCTTTGCTAAACTCGAAATTTTACACCATGCCTAATCAAGGAGTGGAAACACTCGTTTAAAACTTCAAATTGAATCGTTTTGTAAAAACAACGAATGCCTGTAAATTTACAACGTATAAACCGGGATACAAATATTCAAATGAAAAAATCGCTGAATATGTAGAAATTATTATTATTAATCTAATCTAGTTTGATTAAATTTCCTTCATTGTTCTGTAATCTTATTAAATACACATTGATGGATTTAAAGAAAGAAAAAATAATAATCTGTATTTGACTTCCCAGTAACTTAATTACGTTAAATTCCTCATATAAATCACGTCCCATGATAAGACATGGCGTATGATTGTATTGTAATTCTGACAATTTTGTTACTTACCAACAATTAGTTTAAGCATTAAACCTGATTATGATAAAATGAAATTGCCCCAAAAAAACATTTGTCTTTGTCATCTTATAAAATTGTAATTGAAGGCTATGTAAAAGACATGACCTATGATTATATTATAAATCTGACAATTTTATTACTTACTAACAATTTAAGAACTTAAGAATTAAAGCTGATTATGATAAAATTAAATTGCCCCAGTAAAACAATTGTCATTTTATAAAATTGTAATTGAAGGCTATGTAAAATGAACGTATAATTTTCATATTTGTATTATTTAATTCATATGATTCAAACGTAATAATGGTGTTTGGTTGATGATTTTTTACGTGAGAGAAACACACAATATTAATTGTTTGTTTAGTTGTAATAATAACTGTAAACAAGGAGGCAATTGTTGAACAATTATGCTTAGTTAGATGAAATGATATTAACCCATTAACGGCCGAACAATTATAGAGTTAACTCCAAAAGTTGATTTTAGGTAAAATTATGCAATTCGTTTTATGATTTCTATGAATGACTTTGATTTGAAGAATCCAGACTTCTAGAAAAAAAATGGGATTCAAAGAGTCAACATTTCAAAAAAAAATTGAGCTAAATCTATTTTGTGGAAGGTTTAGAAAAGATTCAGAGATTCAATGTCCAAACTTTTAAGAAATTCGAGATGAATCCATTTTATTGTAGACTCTTTTCCTGAAAATGATCGAATCCCTGGTAGACCTTCTACCAAATATATTCATATCAAATTTCTTAGACGTTTGAACATTTTGAATCTTCTCTAAACTTTGCACAAAATGGATTCCTCCTAAAATTCTCTTGGGATTGAATCTTTTCTAGAAATGAATAATCTCAAATTTCTTAGAAGCATGGATTCTTTGAATCATCTGTAGACCTTTAACAAAATGGATTCATCAAACAGTTTATAAAATTTTTGGCTCACTTCTTAAAAGATTGGACTCATCGAATATTTTCTAGAGAAGGATAATCTTATATTTCTTACGACAATGGATTCTTTGAATTTTCTGTAGACCTTCCATAAAATGGATTTATCAAACATTCCCTAAAACATTTCCTAAGAGCTTGATCAAACATGAATCTTTTCTAGAGAAGGATAATCTCAGATATCTTAGAAGCATGAATTCTTTTATTCTAGATCTTTCACAAAATTGATTCATTTAAAATTTCTTGAAGTTAGGACTCATTGAATCTTTTCAAGAAATGGATAATGTCAAATTTCTTAGAAGTCTTGTATAGGCCTTCCACCAAACCGTTTCATCCCAAACTTCTAAAAAGTTTGAATATTATAAATCTTCTCTAGACATTGCACAAAATAGAATTATCCTTACACAAATTGGACTCCTCTTAAAGTTCATTGAAGATTGGACTCATTGAACCTTTTTTAAAGGTGGGAACCTCTTATTTCTTAGAAGTCTGGATTCTTGAATTTTCTCTAGACCTCTCATCAAATGGATTTATCTTAAATTTCTTAGAAGTTTGAATTTTGAATCTTCTCTAGACCTTCCACAAAATGGATTCATTTCAACTTCATTGAAAGTTTGTACTCATTGAATCTTTTCTAGATATGAATAATCTTAAACTTGTTCTTCGAATTATCTCTAAACCCGGATTTATTTTAAAGTTCTTTGAAGATTGAATCTTTTCTAGACCTTACACAAAATGGGTTCAGTACCTTTAAGATTAGACTGAATCTTTTATAAAGAAGGATAGTCTCAAATTTCTTAGAAGTGTGGATTTTTTTAATCTTCTCTAGACCTTTCATTAAATGGATTTATATCAAATTTCTTAAAATTTAACTCATTTACTTTTTTTCTAGAGATAAATAATCTCAAATTTTATAGAAATTTCGACTTTGAATCTTCTGTACTTCTCTTCTCTTCTTTGAACGTTTTAAATCTGCTCTAGTCCCTTAACAAATTGAATTAATCGCAAATTTCTTAGATGTTTGGACATCTTGAATCTTTTCTAGATAGGATAGGGTCGGAAATTCTCAAATTTATTAAAGGTTTGGACTCTAGTACTTCTTCAGAGATTAACCTACCACAAAATGTACTTATCCTAAAATTAAGGATTCGTTTAATCTTCTCTAGAAATGGATTTATCCTAAATTTCATAACTTTGAAAGAGTTGAACCTACCACATGACTCTAGAGATAAACCTACCACAAAGTTCTAGAGATGAATCCACCACAAAATAAACTTATCCTAAACTTTTAACAACTGGTGACTGTTTTAAATTTCTCTAGAGATGAATCTACTACAAAATGAACTCATCATTTATTAGAATTGAGGCCTCTATAAATCTTCTCCAGTATGAATCTACCACAAAAAGAATAAATATCAGTTTTGTTAAAAGTTTACTCTTTTTAGTTTTTTTTTTTCAGAGATCAACTTTATCAAGCCTAATTATGTAGTTTAGTCTTTCTTATGTTGTAGTTTTACATGAATCAAACATATCTAAGAAGATTATTCTTTATGTAGATCGTGTAGATCTCCATGTAGACCAATTCGAAGTACTATGCATTTTCAAAACTTGTTAGAAATGTTGTTTTATTTTATATCTAACCGTATAAAGAATTTTTTTTTCAAATATACATATTCCAATTATATGCTGTAAATGTTCAGATATTTGTTGTGTTTTAACACCAAAGGTCATTCAAGTCTTCTCCCTGTATTATATCATAAATCTTGTAGTAGCATAGCAAACTGAATGAATCACTGAAGACACTGTTTTGTCTATTTGCAGGAGATATTAAAATGCCAGTGAAGAGCCTACTGAAACAATGCCAGCCAATGCAACTCTACATAATCCTGGCTCTGACCATCGTCTTCTTCGCAGCAGAATTGGCCGTCAGCCACATAACGCACGCCCTGACGCTCCTCATGGACGCTTATCACATGCTCTGCAACATCATAGCACTCGCCGGATGCATAATAACTATAAAGGTAAGGAATCGCGACGGTATCATTGAAAATGGGCGCGTGTCGCGCTTACCAAATTTATTTGCATAATCCGCACTCTCTGCATGTGTGTGTCTGTGTGTGACATAATAGCTCCGGACCAGTTATGCATATTATCGAAGTCAGTCCTTTGTTTTCGCCAAACGTCCTTCCAACAAACAACAAGAACAAACGATGCGATTTTGTAATTGGAATAATTTAATTTGATAAAAAAAATGCGGCTGTATGCGTTGCTCAAGCGTTTCTAAACATACTTAATAGTACTACAGTATATGACCTATCGGGATAAAACTTAAATGAGATGAACCTAAGAAGATTCTGTTGTACGCGATCTATTCTATATTGTGTACTTGGTGACCATATCAATAAACAGTATTCCAGGTGAGGTCGAACTAGGGAAACATAAAGTTTGACATAAGTGTTTATGTTATTAAAATATCTGCATTGTCTTTTCATACATCTCAACATCTGAAATGCTTTAGATGTTATTATATCGATATGGTCCGATGTGTGACCCCTGTGGGACCCTGAAAGTCACAGAGATAAGTCATCTATACGTACTAATTATAATCTTTCTGTATGCCAGACTTAGCAAGTTTTTCGACCAGGACACCATGATCCATACTATAAAACGCTTTGGAAAAATCAGTGTAGATGGTATCCACTTCGTATCGTTCCTCCAAAGATCTAGTGATAAAGATAAGTAGGTTTGATGTAGTAGAGTATCCTGGTCAAAAAGTGTGGCGTTTATTGATTAGAATAAGAGTCTAAGTCGTTACTAAGGTACTTTATTTTTTCAAATATTTTAGGATTGGATGACAGTAACGATTTTGGACAAAAGTAATTCTGAATGTTTGCAAAAATACCAGTACTAAGAGATTTGTTAGAAAATAACTACAAGCACATTTTGCCAAAAAAAAAAAATAGGTGGTAAACCATCCCAGCAAACCTCACCACTCCATGTAAGATTAGTTAGTTTCTGAAGATCTCCCGTAGAAATATCTACAACTATGTGTAGTGCAAACTAAAAGCGTAAGCGTACTTTTTCGAATTCAAAATAGTTTTGAATTCGAAATATACTTATGGTTTAACAATTGCTAAGATTTAAACTCTGGTTCAGAGATAAACTCAATTACATTTTTCTGAAGACTTCTTTATTTGCATTATGATGTTAGTTAACAAAACAAATTGTTTATTTATTAGCATGGTGGTATGACGAGTAAGGAAAAGGATGAAAAAGAAGTTCCGAGCGTAGAAAGCAGTGTGGGTGACGTGACCGCGGCTGATCTTAACAAATGCAGGGACAGGAAGAAGCACAAAATTAGTCGCACTCACGCCCAGCAGGAAAAGAAGCTGAAGAACACGTTTGGTTGGGCGAGAATCGACGTACTCTTCATGCTAATATGCTGCGTTTTTCTTGCCTCATTGAGCTTCTCGATTTTCGTAGAAGCCCTACAAACCCTCTTCCACATAGATCACCAACACGAAGTCCACCAGCCGATTTTCGTTCTCTGCATCGGAGCGTCTGGCCTGTTGCTCAACGGAATTTGCTACCTGTTAATTGGAGGTGAGTTATAATTATGAATATTTTCTATTGACTCATGTATTAAAATATCTAGGTACTTAAAAACTGACGAGTTCGCGAATTTTAAGTAGCGAAATGTTGATGCATTTTATTTACCTACTCCATGGCAACGATAGCCTCAAACCATCTGAAGTCCATAATCACAACACAAGACATAAAAAGGACATACGTGTAAAATCTCTGCGTTTATCAAAATGTATAAATGGTATTAATTAGTACGGTCCGCAACTTTATAATAAACTCCCCCAATCTGTGAAGGCATTGTCTAGCAAGAACTTAAGAAACAAATTGAAAGAATACCTTGTTAGCAAAGCATTCCACTCCATCCAAGAGTGCTTAACTAATCATTTCCAGGATATGACTTTTTAGATGTATAAGTGAAATTGATTAATTATTTTTTTAATCGTGTGTCTATTTTTGTATTTATGTGATATACCTTATTATTAGTTAAATGTTTTATATTTATTTATTATTACCTTAACTATATTACTTTTTTATTGACATGTGTAAGCATTTTTGCAATACCACGAAGATATTAAATTTAAAAAAATAAAAACCGTCTATCAGGAACATCCTTCACGCAAAGTCTCAGTGCTAATAATAACCTCAAACTGGAAATGTTCATCGCGTGATTTTATCCATTTAGAGTTCTCATGCCCGACTTTTATACCTAAAATCATCAACACCGCTTCCAGAGTTTTCTTTTAAGACCCTTTGGGTTAATATAGTGCGTACGTATCATTAAATTATTTACGTCAACAGAATATTGATTTAAAAATGTAAACAAATGTTATTACCAATAACATTTGCTATCTGATAATTAGAAGCGAATAATTCGAACAATTTCTTTTCGATTCTTAACCAATAAAAATTTGATATCTGCTAATTGGAGGTGAGTTATTTCCACATTTTCTTATTTGGGTAAAACGTGTGGCATTCACTCGTCGCGACACGATGCACATTTTAATATTAAAGTAATTGGCTTCAATGCTGTTTGAAGTGAAGCAATATTGCATTCCGTGTTTGGCATATATTCTTTAAAATGGATTATTGTGACACACTATGTCAATGAGGAGGAATGGGATAACACGATTAGCATTGACAGAAATTTATTTTGGAAGCGTATATTCAAATTTATATTATGTGATTTTACAATTGTTATAACGCAAGAATTTTGAAGTTATTTATGTTCTCATACACTTTGCAGTTGTGAACACTTTTGTAACTAAAAAGGCAATATTTTATAGTTTTTTTTGCATGATATTATAACTTTTGTAAATTGTTAACACAATATTTTGGAAGTTGTGCAGGTAAACTAATAAATGCAACCGATCGATAATGATTGTGTGATGTAATTCTGTAACGAGTTAAATTGAATACTGTCTCTTGACAAAATTGTGAAAACAACATTTCCTTATAAATTTTGAAACTCCTAAAATTAGGAAAATATTTATAAAATGTATTAACGTATTTATCAACATATCTAACCCAGGCGCGGAACCACGGGGCTGAAAGGGGAAATATTCCACTACCCCATGTAAATGTATTGTCAATTTATGTGATGAAATACATAAATTGATAATACATTTACATGGGGTAGTGGAATTTTTCACGTCAAATAGTAAAACAAAAATGTATTTATTAAGACGTACGAAATAAATCATTAATACGTATAATTCTGCTCATATATTTTTATAATTTAGATTCATGTGTGTGTATGATTTCGAACTTTAAAATAAATCAGCGTTTTATACGCGTGGCGCATGAAGTAAAATTTCGAGTTTAGAAAAGCCTGATTATTTGGTTTGGTTTGACCAAACCAAATTTTCAGGCTTTTCTAAACTCGAAAATTTTACTTCATGCTTAACTTGAGAGTAGAACACACTCTTTTGGATAATATTAAATGCTTTTATAAAAAGAATACAGAAATCAATAATTTTTGCAATTAATATTAAATATTCATTTTCTAAATTCATTAAACTTTAAACTTCAACTCCTAGTTTAATGATATCAGATTTAAATTCCAAAAATAAATAATTGCAAGCTATAACATAAAATCCTTATTTTATAAATTTATAGTGAGATAAATTCCAATATTATTTAGGACCGTTGAAGTCATACTCTACTGAAAACTTGTTTAAACAAGAAAATATTTAAATAACTTTTTGAAACGTTTCTTTAAGAATATTATAAAGATTGTCTTAGTAGTCCTATTAATTAAGACCTACTGCTTGCGGTTTATACAAATTTTCTCGTGATTTTACATTTAACATTATCTTCATAAAGAAACCTTTAAACAAGTTATGGAACTTCTTTCTTGTTTAAAAAAGTTTTTAGTAGAGTATGACTTTAACGGTTTTTGACTTTAAATTTGGAAACAACGGAGAGTTACATTATTTGAAGCCCTAATCCATCAACTGTTATTTATGTCATAAAAATATCACGTTTCTTTGAACAAAACTTTTTTTTTTGAGATACATTTTATTAAAGTTAAAACACAAGTATGGATATTAATAGACTTAGACTGAAAATGTAAGCTTCATTTATGTTTGAAAACAACCAAAGTTTGCATAACTTCAAAGCAATATTTTGTTGTTGTTATGAAAAAAATCGCTTCGCTCGCGCACCGGCAGATCCATATTTTCAGGCTTATCTAAACTGGAAATTTTACTTCATGCTTAGTCTGGGAGTGGAAACACTCGATTCAACAGTATTGAACTTATACGACGTTACCATTTTAAATATGTAATAACTACATTTAAAAATATTAGCGTAATTTATCAACTAATAATAATGATTTATAGCTCACAACAAAACATTAATTACCTGCTATTTTTACGACCATTCCATACTGAGTGTAAAACGCTTTATAAAATAAATCAAATTTTATTTCAAACCCTTATAAATATAAATTAGTGGACAACGTGACAGTTGGCATATCAACAAATAAACGTGTACATTATGCATATTGTGTTATTATTTTTTTGATATGCTTTTAAGGTGTGCGAGTTGTGTCGATTACGTCGACTTATTCACTTGTTCTGAATATTAATAATGCCATTATATTATCTCAGAATAGCGAGACTAATGTTTATTTATATACGAACGACATAACCAGACTGAGTAACAGGAAAAACATACGGCCGTTTCGCAATAGAGACCAATACAATGTTATCACATTTGAAAAAAAAAAAAAAAAAAAACAAATCTCGCTCACATTGTGTTTATTGGTTTTACACTATTTGTATGTATTTATTGTTGCGTTAAATGATAAATTATGCTACTACATATTTATGGCTCATTAGCCTCATGACGATAAACAATTGTAGGAGTTAAAATTATGTGTTAGTTTGTTTGCAAATCGTTTTCAAGTATTAACTAGTGATGGGAATAATCGATATACTGATTAGTAATTAGTCGATTATTGAAATATATTAATATAATCGATTATTATGCGGTAATTAGTATATACTAATTTAAGCGATTATTTCATCGGGTAAATTAGTAATTACTAATTTAAGCGATTATTTGATCGGATAAAATAGTAATACTAATTTAAGCAATTATTTGATCGGGTGAAATAGTATATACTAATTTAAACGATTACTTGATCAGGTAAATTAGTAGATACTAATACGATTATTTGGTCGGGTAAAACAGTATATACTAATTTAAGCGATTATTTCATCGGGCAAATTACTAATTAGTATACTAAAATAATTATTACTATCTCAGTAAACTGGACTATTAATAATTATAAACAAATGTATTGCTTATTATCTCGATAGATAGGACTACTAATTATCATATACAGGGTCCGGGAACGTCACCTGACGGTTAAAATAATCAACAACTCAATCGATTTTCAAGATATTTTATTAAATTGATTTTTGTTAACATGAAGATTTGAGGGTTTATAACGGACACAAAAACTCAAGTAGCAATAATTGCATCAGGTATATGACGATCTCCGTTTTCGATGAACAGCTGAAGTCGGGTAAACTTTTATTTGTGAGGTTATCTAAAGAGAAAAGTGTACCTCGACAAGCCCCGAAATTTGGCTCAACTGCTTGATAATATTTAGCGAGAAATTCATGCAATTCCTTGAGCGACTTTACAAAGAGTGATGACTAACTTTTCTAATAAAATATCTTGAAAATTGATTGAGTTGTGCTATTTTAAAAACGGTCAGGTAACGCTGCCGGACCCTGTAGTAATATAATTAAATACTGATTTGATGGTTGTTTTGTATTTCATTAAATAAATCATTAAATAATAGTTATATAAAACTTCTAATCTTCACTACTAACAAACATTACCCCCAGAAAAAATGCTCATGAAACTACGGGCTTAAAAACAAACCCTAAAAATCACTCCCTCAAAAAACTACACCTTAAAAGATTTTTATTGAAAATCACACCTACGAAAAAAAAAAAAACACGTTATGAAAAACTACCTCATTTAAAATTATTCCTGAAATATCAGACCCACTCCCGAAAAAACATCTCCCGAAAGGAACAATCTCCCTTAAAATCATCCTTACGGAATACCATTCCTGAAATTCCTCCCCCGAAAAAACCCCCCATAAAAATCACTCCCTGAGAAATACCACCCCCTGAAAAACCACCCACGAAACAAACACCCATAAAAAACTTTGTTTGTAATATCACCCCCCCCCCCCCTCCCCCCAACCCAAAAAACACCCCCAAATAAACTCCTGTAAAAACCATTGATTTACAAGATCACGTTATATCGCTTGTTTGTACTACATAATTATTTGCTAGTCTAATTTGATAGATAATTGAAAGCACTTTAAATCACTGTTTAATCTCGTTTACTTTAGTTCTCATAGAAAGCGCTTGTGGGCGTTTTTTTAAACAACCGCCATAATTTCTAGATTTTCTTAAAACTTTCAAATTATAAGCTATAGTTCTTGTACGCTAGTTTATAACAGAAAGAAATACTGAGAAAAGTGGTGAAAATCTCATTCTAATATCTTTATTCTAACCAAAGATATAGTAAAAAGTCTGGTAGATTTGCTCATTTTCAACCGCGCACCATATACAAATATATTTTTAAATCTAGTAGGCCTTCAGGCTTTTTTGTTTTATGTTTAAGAGGTGAAAAATAATAATTTAAGGAATAACTTTTTCCCATTTATATGTTTTGGAAAGCCAATATGCAAGTAAATCCATGATTAACACTTTTAGTAAATAACACACTTGGTTTCGATTTCACTGTTTATTGATTGACATTGCAACAATTGTTTCGCCACACAATGGCTTCATCAGACAGATGAATAATTATTATTCATCTGCCTGATGAAGCCACTGTGTGGTGAAACTATGTCAATCAATAAACAGTGAAATCTTAACCAAGTATTTTATTTACTAAAAGTGTTGGTATGGAGTTTCACCAAGTAACAGCCTCAACTATTACATTTTTTAAATCCACGATTATTTAAAATCTCAAAATATAATAGGCTATGAGATTAGTAGAATGTTTAAAACAGCGTGCATTTGCTACAATTAAAAATACTTATTACAATACCTTATTAGAACAATTACAATCAAAAAACAAGGAAATAAAACGAACACAATAATTAAATCTAGCTTCGCTGGTACAGGACGCAATCTCTACCGCAAAGGATAGACACAAAATTTTATTCAAAATGCCAAATTAAGCTGCATATTAAAATATGTAAATCTTAATCTATTCTAAATTTTAATCGATTTCAACTACCTTCTTGTTTCTTTTGCTTATACATAAGATGCAGATAAAAAAGTCTAATCATTAAAATGGTTGTAACTTTAGTTGGGTTTAACCGAATTTAATTAACTTTGATTAAATTGATAAATAATTGAATGCAATTTTAAACACTATGTGTTCTCATTTAATTTAGTGTCTATAGTAAGAATCAGAGGGCGCCATTAGTACAAAATACCCAAGGACGGTCGAGTATACGGTAAGAAGGATCGGGTAGAGATCGCTTACATCACGAATGCGCGCTGAATTTGAATGTGGTTACTTTATGGTAAACTTAAGGTAAACATGCATAAGCTGTAAATTTTCTGACATTCTTTGATTTTTAAAAGAGTTCAATTTGAAGCTTTAAACGAGTGATTTCCACTCCCAGACTAAGCATGAAGTAAAATTTCGAGTTTAGAAAAGCCCTGTGAAAATTTGTCGAGGGTCGCGCAGCGACCCGAGACAAATTTTCTGGGCTTTTCTAAACTCGAAATTTTACTTCATGCGCCACGCTTATAAAACATAGATTTTAAGCGAAGTTCGAACATACATAAATTTCACAATATTTTAGTGATTTATACGCGTGGCGCATAAATTAAAATTTCGAGTTTAGAAAAGCCCAGAAAATTTGTCTCGGGTCGCTGCAAAACCCTCGACAAATTTTCACAGGTCTTTTCTAAACTCGAAATTTTACTTCATGCTTAGTCTAGGAGTGGAAATCACTTGTTTATAGCTTTAAAATGAACTTAAGAAAAACAGGGAATATCTCAAGATTTACAGAAAACAGGCTGAATTTGGAATACGTATATTTTAAAGAAAAACTCTCTGTATAATGTAAATACATATTTAAGGGTCTTTTCCACGTTTTGACCTTGACGAAATTGAGTCAGCTCTCCTGGCGGATTATTTTATGCATTATTTCGACTGAATTTTACATTTTAATTTGTACACCACGATATATTTCACTAAAACCGGTTGGTTTTTACTGCAACCGGTTGTTTCTTATTTTAATAACACTTATTTTTAACACAAAATATTGAAAATCTATCTATGAAAGTACAGCGATACCGGAAAGAGAGGTTATGATAGACTCAAAAACGTAACCAAATCAACGTCATTGTTCTCTCTCGCACGAACTAGAGCCTGCGGGGAAATGGGTAGGGGAAAACATGGAAAGATACAATTCTGTCATACCTTGTAACACATATGTGTTCATATGTGTTACGCCCATCGACGTACCTTGCAAAATACCCCATTCTGCACAATTTTCAATATATTTTGCGGTTAGGATGAAGATATCGAGATGCGGTTTCCGCCAGTGTTCATACTTATTCTCATGAATTACCTATCGTAACTTCCAATTTGAAAATTAAAAGAAAATGGAGAAAATACTGTGATTGTTTCACTCGCAGCCACTGGCGCTCAGTATCGAAACTAAAATAAACCAGAATGAATTATGTTTTAAAGTGCATTCAATTTTCTATCAAATGAGCCCAAGTTTATTAAATTCAGTGGAAGCTAACAAAAGTTACAGGCATTTAAATAATTAGACATTTTCGTGCATCTTATATAAAACATAAAAAACGGGAAGATATTTAAAACTAGGGAAAATTTACCGTAGATTATGATTTTCAAATTTTTTACATCGCTTAATTTAGCATTTATTTAATAAACATTTTTTTTAATCTTGCTATAGAGATAGCGCCCTCTTGCGGCGAAGCTATGAACTTAAAAATAATTTCCGGCGATTTCTCTTAGCCACTTTTACAATGAAAGTTTTTACCGCAACATATTACGATGTATACTTTCTGAAATACAGCCGATGGCCAGGCTTAATCAAACACCCGGTATATTAAATGTGCTATCTGTTTCCTTTTTGCGAAAAAAATCGTTTTCACGCACATTACAAATACAATATTGCAAGGTGAAATATGTTTTAAATAAAATGGATTAACTTATTTATTGGTTATTGAATGGTAAATATTTATTATATTAATGCGCAAAGTATTCGCGTCATTGCACAAAGTATTCGCTTCAATATATATGTTCATTAATAAACAATGAGCACTTAAATCTACCTATTCAGAAATATCGCATTAACCATTGACAGTAATGAGTTATTTTCAATTTAATGTGAGAAAAGGGTCATATTGTCATAATTTTGGAGGAATAATCATAACTTAAAAATCGTTTAAGATATTAAAAATTGTGTAAATATGAAGCAAATACTGGTCTTTTATTATTCAGTGTCCGTATCTCGTGAAAATGCATGGGGATCAGAGCTGTTCCGAGTACAAGTAAAATGTATTCGAGTATTGAGTACAAGTACTCCACGCAAATTGTACTTGACTGCCAGAGCTAGGACGAATCCCCGTAAAAAGGATTCGAATCACGAATTCAAATCACCTAACATGATTTCAATCACGAATACTCGATTAAAGGATTCGTAAGAGATAAACATGATTCGAATCAAAGATTAGAATCCTGTTTTTTCAAATCACGAATACAAATCCTTTAAGAATAAATTTGATTTTATAATTTTTTTGCAACCATTAACATATAAATATCGTTACCAGTTTTAACAAAAATATTCAATATCTAATTATCTATTATTAACACTGAACATCGTTGATAACGACTAAATATCTGATTCCGTGTAACTCTGATTGAAGATGTATTTGTGTGTTTTTGAACTTCGCTTCAAATCAGTGTTTTGTACGCGTGGCGCATGAAGTAAAATTTCGAGTTTAGAAAAGCCTAATTTGGCTCGGTCGCTCCGCTTCGCTACGCGCCCGGGCCAAATTTTCAGGCTTTTCTAAACTCGAAATTTTACTTCATTCTTAACCTGAGAGTGGAAATTCTCGTTCAAAACTTCGAATTGAACTCTATTATATAATTTTCGAATACTTGAAAATTACGTAAATAAAAAATTCACTAAACATTAATAAAACCTGTAAAGTCAGAGAAAAGTAATGGAATTATATTCAAGTTGACCAAAACACTAAGAAAAAAGCCATATGATACTAATAAATTTGTCAAAATCAAAAGGCATCATAAAAATTATAAAACACGTAAAATTTATACAAACAACTTAAATATTAACCCACAGAAGAAAGATGTCGGAGAAATTTAACATTTCTGATTATGGCTACCATGTCAGTTTTACTTCAAATAATGTTAAACAAAATTTTGAAAACTAGATTATTATCTTTAAAAATATTTTTAGCCATTTAATGTTCTTATCAAAGCATTCACTTTGAGTTTCGAACGAGCGTTTCCACTCCCAGACTAAGCATGAAGTAAAATTTCGAGTTTAGAAAAGCCCCGCGTAGAAAATTTGTCGAGGGTCGCGCAGCGACCCGAGACAAATTTTCACGGGGCTTTTCTAAACTCGAAATTTTACTTCATGCGCCACATGTGTACAACACTAGTTTCAAGTGAAGTTAGAAACACACCCAAGTGTAGTGGTTGTATTATTCTAACCTAACCTAACCTACTCTAATTCGAGATATCTAACCTCACCCTAATCCGCAAACAACCTAACATTTCATATGTTTCATAAGCGTAAACGCCATCTAATGCCCCTTAGCTTAAGTAGCATCGTTTTGAAGCCTGAAACGCGTATATAGTTATCCGGTGAATGAATGAGTACTGAACACAAATTCATATTCTTGATATTTGTAACCTAACATTAGTCCACTAAAAACGCAATTTTGTTGCACTTGTACACCTATGTGCAGGGATTGTTTCTTTTAAGTTAATGAACTATATTAACAATCGTGGACAAGAATTAACCCATTTGGTCTGTGTAACCTCGTTTGGTCTGTGTAAAAATATTCGGTCTGTGTAACACAAGGAACCGTTTTTTTTAAGTATATATTTGCGGATGTATACACTGTGATTGTTTAGGCGTTTGTTTTCTTTTGAAGTTTCTAGCGAGTGTCTTCCACTCCCAGACTAAGCATGAAGTAAAATTTCGAGTTTAAAAAAGCCCCGCGTAGAAAATTTGTCGAGAGTAGCGCAGCAATCCGAGACAAATTTTGAGTGTCTTCCACTCCCAGACTAAGCATGAGGTAAAATTTCGAGTTTAAAAAAGCCCCGCGTAGAAAATTTGTCGAGAATCGCGCAGCGATCCGAGACAAATGTTCACGGGGCTTTTCTAAACTCGAAATTTTACTTCATGCGCCCCGCGAATAAAACACTGATTTAACGAGAAATTTAAAAACACAATATATATAATATTAAAGGATAAATTAAAAACACTTGGTTTGTTTCACTATTTATTTCTATTTACTCGTCTAGTTTCGCTTTTTACGGCATTATCAAGAATGGAAAATCGCGTCCAAACAAAAATTTTAAATCTCAGAGAGGGCTTTGAAATTAATAAAGCCATAAAATGCGGAAAACACCTCGTCAACGACAACGAGGGGATTTGGAATTCCCCAATTGCAAAATCCCTTATTACCTGATTATATATAAGCCGGTCGGTTTCTTCTGTAATCCACTCTTGATAATGCCGTAAAATGCGAAACTAGTGGAGTAAATAGAAACAAATAGCGAAACAAACCAAGTGTTTTTAATTTATCCTTTAATATTACTTCAAAATGTTTAACCACGTGATAAATGAGAAAGTTATTCAAGAAATATACAATATATATGTTTCATGTTAATCCTCACAATTAACTCGAATTATTTTGGACGATTCAAATCCCTTTGTAAGTATTCGAATCCCTTTATAAGTATTCGAATCCTTTTATAAATATTCAAATCATTTTATAAATATTCGAATCCTTTTATAAATATTCGAATCCTTTTATAAGGATTCGAATCACCCGCATTTGGATTTGGAAACGAATCCTCTTAAAAAAATGTAATGAATCCGGATCACGAATCCAGTTGAACTAAAGTATTCGAATGCTGTTTTGAATCCTCTAAAAGGATTCGAATCGAGGATTCGAATCCTGAATGATTCGAATCATGCCCAGCTCTGTTGAGTACAAAGTACATGTACGTAATCACGAGTATTTAAGTACATTTATGAGTACAAAGTACTGAGTACATTAAATGAAAATACGAAAAACTACAATTTAAAAATGTTTTTATATATTTTGAACTTCACTTGAAATCAGTGTTTTATACGAGTGGCGCATGAAATAAACTTTCCGGTTTAGAAAAGCCTGTTTCGACGCGTCTAAATCCAAATGCTTAGGCTTTTCTAAACTCGAAATTTTACTTCATGCTTAATTCGTGAGTGAAAACACTCGTTAAATAATTGTTTGATTTTTTTAATATCTAATGCAAAAAAACTAAATTTTTTGGAGAATAATAAACACACATACACAAAATTAAATGTCGGTATTTTTTGTAAACTTTCATTTAAAGATTCATCGAAAATTTAACAAAAGCGGATATTATTTATAATTACAAATATTCCATTTATAAATAACCATATTTTATTAATATTAAAGGATTAAATTAATATTAAATTATAAATTAAAAATACTTGGTTTGTTTCACAATTCGTGAAACAAAAAAAGTGTTTTTTTAATTTATCCTTTAATATTATTTCAAAATGTTTCACCAAGTGATAAATGAGAAACTTATTTAAGAAACATATTTTATTATTTAATTCAGAAAAACAAAACTTTTCTGGTAAATGTCAAAGTTATAAGATCTCAAAAGCAAAGTATAATATAGTATGAAACAGAGCTGGGGTGAATCCTCAAAAACAGGATTCGAATCACGAATCCGAATCACCTAATATGATTCGAATCACAATTACTCGAATAAAGGATTCGTAAGTGAAAAATATGATTCGAATCATAGATTCGAATCCTCATTTTTGAATCACGGATACAAATCCTTTAAAAATAAATTTTAATCTATCATTTGCAACCAGTAACATTTTATTCCATCAGTTTCTATTAACAAAAATGTTCATTTACCGACTAAATATCTGATTATATAATGATTTTAATTAATGATGATATATATGTTATTGAACTTCATTCTAAATCAGTGTTTTATACGCGTGGCGCATGAAGTAAAATTTCGAGTTTAGAAAAGCCCCGTGAAAATTTGTCTCGGGTCGCTGCGCGACCCTCGACAAATTTTCTAAGCGGGGCTTTTCTAAACTCGAAATTTTACTTCATGCTTAGTCTGGGAGTAGACAACACTCGTTCTTAGAAGTTTCAAATTGAGTGATCACTCTAGATTACTAAGTTTATTGCCATTTTACAAAGGCTACAGCTAGAAGGACATCATGGTCTTCGGAGACCGAAGGACTACAGTGAATCGAAGTTTCTTTACAAGAAAACAACAAATACCTGAAGGTTTATAGCATGGATAGGAAAGAAAACCCAGTTTTGAAAAAATATCGAAGTTGGGTTGGTTTTCACTGCGTTTCTAACTTCACTTTAAATCAGTGTTTATACGCGTGGCGCATGAAGTAAAATTTCGAGTTTAGAAAAGCCCCGTGAAAATTTGTCTCGGGTCGCTGCGCGACCCTCGACAAATTTTCTACGCGGGGCTTTTCTAAACTCGAAATTTTACTTCATGCTTAGTCTGGGAGTGGACAGTCAAGATTTTCTACATGTCGAGATTTTCGATATTTCTAGATTTTTGTCGATTTATTCACAGTTTGTTATTATATTTAATGCAACTTTAATATTAAATAAATACGGTTTTTCTTAGGAATAGAATATTCACCCATTAAGAGCCGAGCAAATTATAAAGTTAACTCTAAAAGTTATTTTTAGGTAAAATTTTGCATCTTTTTCTATGATTTCAATGAATGATTTATTATATTACATACGTCAATTTTATAAAAGAGTTAAATTTAAAGTTCAAACGAGTGTTATTTACTCCCAGACTAAGCATGAAGTAAAATTTCGAGTTTAGAAAA
This sequence comes from Philonthus cognatus, assembly GCA_932526585.2. Taxonomy (NCBI): domain Eukaryota; kingdom Metazoa; phylum Arthropoda; class Insecta; order Coleoptera; family Staphylinidae; genus Philonthus; species Philonthus cognatus. Next base: position 80,142,520 of record OW052244.1, read on the forward strand.
GCCCCGCGTAGAAAATTTGTCGAGGGTCGCGCAGCGACCCGAGACAAATTTTCACGGGGCTTTTCTAAACTCGAAATTTTACTTCATGCGCCACGCGTATAAAGCACTGATTTAAAGTGAAGTTAAAAATGCACTGAAAACCAACCTTCGATATTTTTTCAAAATTGGATGTTTTCTTTCCTATCCATGCTGTAAACCTTCAGATATTCGTTGTTTTCTTGTAAAAAACTTCGATTCCCTGTAGTCCTTCGGTCTCCGAAGACCATGATTGGTCCTTTGAGCTATAGCCTTTGTAAAATGGTAATAAATTTAGTAATCTAGAGTGATCACTCAATTTGAAACTAGAACGAGTGTTGTCCACTCCCAGACTAAGCATTAAGTAAAATTTCGAGTTTAGAAAAGCCCCGCGTAGAAAATTTGTCGAGGGTCGCGCAGCGACCCGAGACAAATTTTCACGGGGCTTTTCTAAACTCGAAATTTTACTTCATGCGCCACGCGTATAAAACACTGATTTCAAGTGAAGTTAAAAATATACTATTAAGGTTGGAAATTTTATATGGTTAAATAACCAAATATGCATTTACAAATATTTGAATTAATCGAAATTGTAAATATTTATATTCAGATATGAATAATTTAGTGATTTAAATATTGATATTAGAACATTTAACAATTTGAATTAATCGAATTCGAATCCCAGCCTTAATAGCAATGATTCGAATTATTTGGGAGGATTTGAATCCGTGTATGAGGATTCGAATCCTTTTATAATGATTCGAATCCTTTTATAAGGATTCGAATCCTTTTACAAGGATTCGAATCATCTACGTCTGGATTCGAATACGAATCCTATTAAAAAAATGTAACGAATCCAGATCACGAATCCGTTTTTACTAAAGTATTCGAATACCTCTTTTGAATCCTCTAAAAGGATTCGAATCCGGGAATCGAATCCTGATTGATTCGAATCCTGCCCAGCTCTGGTATGAAACCATGTTTTTTTTCCTATAAGAACAAAAATTAATTAAAGAACTATCCAAGTTTGAAATTATTTAAAATTATCAGCATTATTTTAAAATTAACTATATTTGTTTATATTTATAATACAGAAAACAAAAATATCAAAGTTATAAGATTCCAAAATTAAAATATTGTATGATACGAAAATAATCGATTTTCATATAAGAATTTAATATAAAATTAATTAAAAAATTATCTACTATTTAAAATCAATTTTAAATCTTTCCTAATTTAAAAATTGACTATTTTTTTCTTTGTCCAATACACAAAACAAAAATATTTAGGAAATTATGTAAACATTATTTGATAATTTGAAACTTTGAACTAAGTTAGAAAATTTGATGAGAAAACGTTATTCTAAAATGTAGGATTTTCTATGAGAACACATAATACTATTTTAAATTTTGATATACAGGATGTCCCAGATCACCCGTATCATCCTTTTTTTGAGAAAACGGCTAGTCTTAGTGAGTTAGGACAAAATAATAATAATAATAATAATAATAATAATAATAGCAATGAATAACCGGCTGATTAATCGCCGAGAAATCCATAATAATAATAATAATAATAAGGAACTACACGGTCGGCATTACAACATGGTCAACAACAGTGCGTATATCGACAAAAAACTGTCTTATACATTCCTGAAGAAGTGGCAGCTATTCCCAGAAACTGAAGGCTTCATCATAGCAATACAAGATCAAGTTATAGCAACAAAAAATTACAGAAAGTATATATTGAAGGACACAACAGTCACTGATGATAAATGCAGAAAATGTCATCAATATGCGGAGACCCTGGACCACATCACATCTGGATGCAAGCTACTGGCCGGTACAGACTACACCACCAGACACAACACAGCTGCCAAAATCCTTCACCAATCACTTGCACTCCATTACAACCTACTCACAGAAAGCCAGCCATACTATAAATATACTCCACAATCAATACTTGAGAATAAATACTATAAATTATATTGGGACATCACGATCCACCCAGACAAAACTATCATGCACAACAGACCCGACATCACAATTCAAGACAAAACCAAACATGCAACATATATAATAGACATAGCAGTACCGGCCGACCATAATGTCCAAAATAAGTACACAGAGAAGAAGAACAAATACCAACCGCTAGCAATAGAAATCCAAAGAATATGGAAACAGAAAACATAACCTCGGTAACAGGCATAACACCACACACGTTCACTCAACACCTAGACGAATTACATTTACCCAAAAACATTCACACACAAGTACAGAAAGCAATCATACTACATACATGCAACATAACACGAAATTTCCTCAACCAAAAATAGACTATGTCTGGACTTGGCCAGCGCCCGTCCAAGCATAATATAACCGACAACAGAGTCGAGTGGAAAGTTAATAAAAAATAATAATAATAATAATCTTTATTCCCAACAGAATTACATCCTACGAGGAAATACATAGACAATTGTTACATTTAAGAAATTACTATAACAAATAAAAATAAAAAAAATATATATATATATTACAAAGCGGTGAAACGAAAACAATGAGACTAACATAATGTTCCGGTGAAGTGTGGCAACTACATAATGTATTACAAAAGCCGTATTAAGGAATCGAATGGTGATATTGTTGTTTTCGCAAAAAGGTTGGCATCCCTGAAAGTTTGCTTAAAAATATTAATAACTCCAGATTTTTAAATGGCATGATAGATCAGAAGTTATATCACTGAAAAGGTTTATAAAAAATAAGCAACTTTTGCAGGAAACATAATTTTGTTACTGGCATTTTGAGTAATATCTGATAATAAAAAAAAATTAATTTAATTTAAAATAATAACTTATTTTAAATTCTAACCAAGTCCGCGAAGTCGTTAAAGAAATATTCTACTCCAACTCCGTCTCCGACTCCTCTATTTTGCGAAAATCCTACGCCAACTCCGACTGCTGCTTCAAATCATGTGAGCATTTTTAACTTTACTTAATAACGCAATTTTTTGCAACACAAACAAATGTTTATTGGTTACTACATCTGCATAATTGCAATCTAATAATTTTTTTGAAATAAAAATCAAACTTTTGGTTTTCTCTCATATGGAAATTATATAAATTTCCATTTTAATTAAAAACTCTATTTGGGTTCAAATTTAAAAAAAATGGTGATGTGTCCATCATAGTACTTTCCCCCGTAAATTGCGTATTAAATCACTTTTAAAATATTTGTAGCATTATTATTTTCAAAATGTCTTCAACTTTTAGATAACTACAACTTTTATTTCAAACATTTTTCAATTGGACACAAACCAATGACTAGATAAAAAACACTATTTATTGAATATCTCAAAAACTAAGAGTGCTATGACAAAAAGTGAATCTACAAAAAATCTTTAGTTTTTCATTTCCTACAACTTTTATTCGAAATATTTTTCAATACCGACACAAACCAATGACTAGATAAAAAACACTATTTATTGAATATCTCAAAAACTAAGAGTGCTATGACAAAAAGTGAATCTACAAAAAATCTTTAGTTTTTCATTTCCTACAACTTTTATTCGAAATATTTTTCAATTGTATCGACACATACACTGTCACACACCAATAACTAGATAAAACACACAACTTTTGAAATATCTCAAAAACTAAGAGTGCTATAACAAAAAGTAAGTGAACAATACATCTTCATTTTATTATTATCTAAAACTTTTATTTGAAAGAATTTTTTGTTTGATGAACATTTATTGAAAAAATCTGAAAAAACTGAAAAACGCTAAGAGTAAAGTACCACTTCCGGTTTTCCGATTTTCACCAAAAGCTTTTCAGTTCTTCCGATTGTAACAAAAAGCTTAAGTTTCAAGTTTCATCTCGATATCTTTAGCGGTTTTTGCGGTACAGCACAATTATATTTAAATAATTATATTGAATTAAGTATACGAAATTTCTAACTCCACAGCTCCCACTTTCTCGTCACAAAAATACCTAAATTCCACAGTTTTGACTCTAACTTCGACTCAGAGTTCACAGCACTAGTTCAAACTGTTTTCCATGTACTTCTAAACACTGTTTTATTTTAAATATTTATAACATCAATGTTGGGTAGATAATTTTTCCTTGTATTCAATAAATAAAAAAATATAATTATTGAGGGTCATACTGACAATTTATAAATACATCTCGGATGAATTGATTAACAATCCCTTTAAAGAGTTTTTTGTGTCATGTAAACTTCAATAAAATTATTTATTTGTAACTTGAAACGTTTTTGAACTATTTGGCATTGAAATCCAATATATTTGACAATATTCCCGTAGAGTTGTATTAAAATTTTGTTTTGTATTTTTTGTCAGTTGTATTTTAATATGTAATTAGCAGAGCTGGGACGAGTCCTCGTAAAAAGGATTCGAATCACGAATCCGAATCACCTAATATGATTCAAATCACGAATACTCGAATAAAGGATTCGTAAGAGATAAATATGATTCGAATCCTGTTTTTTCGAATCACGAATACAAATCCTTTAAGAATAAATTTGTTTTTATTATTTTCTTGTAACCATTAAAATATAAATATCGTTACTACTTGTTTTAACAAAAATATTCAAAACCTAATTATATATTATTAACACTAAATAAACATCGTTGATAACAGACTAAATATCTGATTCCCTGTTACTCTGATTAAAGATGTATTTTTGTGTTTCTGAACTACACTTCAAATCAGTGTTTTGTAAGCGTGGCGCATGAAGTAAAATTTCGAGTTTAGAAAAGCCCGAAAATTTGTCTCGGGTCGCTGCGCGACCCTCGACAAATTTTCACGGGGCTTTTCTAAACTCGAAATTTTACTTCATGCTTCGCCTGGGAGTGGAAACACTCGTTCAAAACTACAAATTGAACCCTATTATAAAATCGACGAATGCCTGAAAATTACGTAAATAAAAAAATCACTGAATATCATTAAAACCGGAAGAGTCAGCGAAAAGTCATGGAATTATATTCAAATTGACAAACACACTAACAAAAAAGCTATATGATATTATAGCAAGGGAGTGGTGGTTGATTCAATGTCTGGTTCATTTGAATCGTAGGGACTGTTATATTAAGTGCAGAGTATTGAATTGGGTTGTTTTCACTTGAGTGAAATAATTAACCTATAAATATTATATTTATTGCTTATATTGCTCTTGCAAAAACGTCCCGAACCTTAGTAACGTTAATCAAGCATAATTATATACAGGTCAATGCATTAGCCGTCATAGCCGAGAGGTGTAGTGCTTGCTTCATAAACTGAAGTACCCGGCTTTGAATCCTCAGGATATGAAAATTATTTTATTTTATTAATTAACAATATAAATGATATAAATAACCTGTATTAAACGTCGGCATGTAAGGTTGCATATATCGCAAATTTCACTTTGCTGACGTATACCATTATTCTTTTATTCATATTAGGTAAATTAAAACACTTGTTTGGTTTCATATTTGTATATTCAGTTTCCTGACACGTGTTTCGGTCAATAACGACCATTCTCAAAGGAATTACAAGAATAACTAATTAAAATTGAAAAATGTTACAATATATATAGGGGGTTAATTACGGGAGAGTCCAGAGATTAAGAGATTCGAACTTGTTAATAATTCGTTTTGGTTGTTAAGTATATTATCACCTTTCCTATTGGCTCTCTTAATCTCTAGCCCTTCGAGCAGATTTAATTTGCAGCCTTTTTCTGCGAAGCGGATTGGTTTTATGTCGGCTAATTGATGTCCCGTTGTGACGCAATGTTCGGATAATCCTGTTCCCGTGGTTCGTTTTTCTACTGCTTTTCTGTGTTCATTGAGCCGGATCTTGAAATTTCTTCCTGTTTGTCCTATATATTTTCCGTCGCAGTTCTCACATTCCACTTGATAAACACCGGATTTTTCTAATGGATCTAATGTCTCCATTTTGTTGTTGACTAAATGTTTCTTCAAATTTTCTCTATTGATCTCTATTGCTTGGACGTTGTGTTTTGATATTTCTTTGACTATTTTCTGGCTGAGATATGGGATGTATGGAATGGCTGCGAACTTGGTATCTTCTTTGATTCCTTCTCCATTGAACAGAAGTTTTTGAACTGCTTTTCTTCGTTTACGTTTCAGTATTCTGTCTACCTTATTTTTCTTGTATCTTGTATTCTTTTATTCCATTGTCTCATTTTATTATCATTTCCGTGGGCTGCCTGTATTTGTGTCAGTTAACCACCCTGACCGCCCCCTGGGTGTATGTGTCCTTGTCTTATTCATCCTTTGTAATTCATAGGCTAGATAGAAATTTACTAACCAGTACGAAATGTAAAGGTGGAGGAGTTCTTATTGCAGTAAAATCACATCTCAATTGCTTAAAACTTGATTCAATAATATATTCTATTGAACATTTATTTGTTAAAATTAATAATAATTTGATAATAGGCTGCACCTACATTCCACCGAATTCTTCTTTTAATGTTTATGAAGAACATGCTAAGGCAATTGAACAAATTTGTTTACTTAATCCTGACTCGAAACTAGTTCTTTGTAGTGACTATAATTTACCCTCAGCTGTATGGGACATGTCCGGCTATAGCCTTTTATCTGATTCAAACACCTCTACCTTTGCAGGTGCCTTATCAGATTGTTTTAATTATAATCAGTTGCATCAAAAGAATCATTTACCTAATGACCGAGGGATTTATCTTGATTTAGTTTTTACGAATTTATATAATCTAAATGTTCTAAGATCAACTGATCCGTTATTTGAAAATAGTCATCATCATACATCATATGAAATTTGTATTAACTTAGTTGATTCGCCTAGCATATTAAGAACTGAATATATTTATTATGATTTCAAATCTGCTGACTTTAGTGCTATAAATAATTACATTTCTAGTATAAATTGGGAACATGTATTTAATAAACCAAATATCAACTGTAATGTGGAAGATTTTTACAATATTATTAAGTATGCAATTGATACGTTTGTACCGACTAAACTATTTAGAACATCCAACTATCCTAAATGGTTTAATCGTGAACTTATTCAATTAGTTAGGGCTAAAAAACAAGCTCATTGTGATTTTAAAAAAAGTGGTTGTCAAAGTGATTATGAGAAGTTTAAAAGGTTGAGATCGTTATGCCGTAATTTATGTAATTCACTTTACCAATGTTTTATCACTAAATCCGAAAATAATATAAATCATAACTCTAGGTGTTTTTGGTCATTTGTAAATGAATATAAAAATATCAAAGGATTTCCAAAAGTAATGTTCTATAATAATAAACATTGCACTACAGGTTCTAGTTGTGCAGATCTATTCGCTGATTATTTCAGTAGTGTTTATTGTGACGATAACATTAATTCTCCTTCCTTCAATTATGACAATAAAATTTCATTTTCAAATATCTCTATTGATACTTCTAATATTTTTAATTCAATTACTGGTTTATCTGATTCTTTAAATGCTGGGCCGGATGGTGTACCTCCTTACTTCTTAAAAAGATGTGTTTTCTCTCTTACTAATCCCATTAAGTTATTATTCAATAAATCTTTAACATCTGCAGTATTTTCTACTTATTGGAAGGACCCATTCATTAATCCGATATTTAAAGATGGTAAAAGAGATAGTATTGAAAATTATAGAGGTGTTTCCATCCAGTCCACTATCCCAAAGATATTTGATAAACTTATATCGGAACAACTTAGATGGAGCTGCAAGAACATAATATGCGACGAACAACATGGATTTTTTGAGGGGAGATCTACAACATCTAACCTGTTGTCATACTAGATGTATTTAATGAATGCTTTGGAAAGAGGTCTTCTAGTAAATTCCATTTATACAGACTTTTCTAAAGCCTTCGACCGTGTCAATCACTCAATTCTTTTGAAAAACTCGAAGGTCTTGGCTTTAGTGACAATATGGTAAAATGGTTTTCCAGTTACTTAAATAACCGACAGCAGTTTGTTAAAATTGATAATTTTATATCTAAAGCAGTTCATGTGAGATCTGGTGTGCCTCAGGGATCTCATTGTGGACCAATCTTGTTCAGGCTCTTCATTAATGATATTGGTGGTATCATACAAAACTGTAGGTACCTTATGTTTGCAGATGACTTAAAGATTTTTAGAGTCATTGAAACGGCTACTGATGAGAGACTTTTACAACATGATTTAAACAATTTATCTACCTGGTGTACCAACAACTGTCTACAACTTAACTTAAAGAAATGGCTATATCTTTTGGTCGAAATAGACGTAATTTAGTTGAGTACTCTATAAATAACTACAATTTACCATTTGTTGAGAAAGTGCGTGATCTAGGGGTTATATTTGACTGCCGCTTAACCTTCATCCCACATATAAACAGTATTATAAGTAGATCTCTTTCGACGTTAGGTTTTGTAAACAGATTCTCTAAACCGTTCAGTATAAATACATTCAGAACTCTTTACGTTACTTTAGTTCGCCCTCATTTGGAGTACTGTTCTGTAATATGGACACCACATTTTAACAACCACAGTGACTTAATTGAAAAGGTCCAAACTAGATTTTTATTACTTGCTTCACATAAGCTAGGTATTGCCCGGATAAATTATAGCCGATCTTTTATGCAAAATGTATTAAATTTAAAATCTCTGCGCTACAGAAGAGTTATGCTAGATTTGTGCTATGGGTACAAACTAATTAATGGCTTTGTGAACAGTAGCATATTGGTTGGGGCATTAAACTTTAATTTTTATTCATCCACTGTTCTACGAAACAAACCTTTGTTTCGTTTAAACACCCATCGCACAAATTATGCCTCTAATAATCCTGTTTGTCGCATAATGAAATATTGTAATATACTAAATACATTTCCAAACTTTTTAATATTTTGTAATTCTTACAATATGGTTAAGCGCCACCTTTCGCTCATTGATCTTGTAGTTGTTTTTTAATTGTATTTATTAGCTAATTGTAACTTGAATTTTATAACTATCATGTGCATTGTATTATTTGTTATATGTTTAATTTACACACATTTATTATTATATATATATTTAATGTAAAATGGAGATTTCCGTACAAATAAATAAATAAATAAATATTATTAAATTTGTCAAAATCAGCAGGAAAATTACAACACACGTAAAAATTTATAAAATTAACTTAAATATTGACAAAAACAATGAAAACAATTTAACAAAAGGGGTTTTCGACAGAAGAAAGTTATAGTAAAAGGCCAGGGAAAGAAATCTTGAATCAGGGAGATGTCGGAAAAATTTAACATTTCAGATTGTGGCTACCATATCAGTTTTACTTCAAATAATTTAAAAAAAAAATTGAAAACTAGATTATTATCTTTAAAAATATTTTCAGTCATTTAATGTTCTTATCAAAGCATTCAGTTTGAAGTTTCGAACGAGTGTTTTCCACTCGCAGACTAAGCATGAAGTAAAATTTCGAGTTTAGAAAAGCCCCGTGAAAATTTGTCTCGGGTCGCGCAGCGACCCGAGACAAATTTTCTAGGCTTTTCTAAACTCGAAATTTTACTTCATGCGCAGCGCGTATAAAACAGTGATTTCGCGAGATATTTAAAAACATTTTTCATGTTACATTTTTTATTTTAATCATCACAATTCGAATTATTTTTGACGATTCAAATCCTTTTTTAAGTACGAATACTTACAAAAGGATTTGAATCGTCTTTATCCTTTTATAAATATTCGAATCGTTTTATAAATATTCAAATCCTTTTATAAATATTCGAATTCTTTTAGAAGGATTCGAATCACCCACATTTGGATTCGAATACGAATCCTCTTAAAAAAATGTAACGAATCCGGATCACGAATCCAGTTGAACTTAAGTATTCGAATGCCTGTTTTGAATCCTCTAAAAGGATTCGAATTCTGAATGATTCGAATCCTGCCCAGCTCCGCAAAGTAATAGATTGATTTTGTCATAATGATAATTACAAAGCAATGTAATTACTTCTCTAATAATTATAGCAATGCATTACTTTTCCCATAATCATAATTACAAAGTAATTATAACTATAATGCCCGGTATTATAAACGATTAATAAATCATTAGATAACTATTTGTGAAGTAAATTTATTTACCTAGTAAACTAATAGGCAAATAAAATTGCGTATTATGAAGCAAACCTACCAAATAAATAGCAATTCTAGAAATAAATAATCATTAACAAAGAAAAAGAAATCATTAATAAATTAATATTCCCCAGAACGAAATGCAAGGATGAAAATTATGGATCAATAACATATAATGGCTATTTGAGCCAAAAAATCAGTAATTATTTAAGAAAATTAAAAATAAATGTATCTCGACACCCTAAAGGGTAAAAGGGATTTTAAATGATTATATATATATAAAAATAAATGTCGCATTTAAATCTACCAACACTTTATCAAAAATCAGAAAAAACAATAAGGATAAAACAAAAAAGGGTCAACGCTGTGGGGTTTATTTGCTTAATTGCGCTGATTGCCCAAAGTTTTATATAGGCCAAACTGGAAGAGCATTCGATGATAGAATAAACGAACATCAAAAAGCATTTATTCATCAGAAAAACACGTCTACATATTCAAACCACCTGATTGAAGAAAACCACCACTTTGACAACAATTTTAAAATCCTCCACATTTCCAACAAAGGACGGAAACTAAATTTATTGGAAAATTTAGAAATAAATAAAAATATTCATTCAGGAAATTTGTTGAACGACCAACTAGAACTCTCCAACTCCCCCCTACTGAAGTTAAAGAAAAATACACCCTCCACCCACACTTCTGAAATCGGTATATAATGTAAATAAGTTTGTAAAAATGTTTGTATTATATTTCTTCACCTGAAGAATCTACAGTGTAGCGAAACAATTGTAGTGAATAAAATAAAAAGTTGAAAATCATCAATAGTTTACTATTATTATTATATTAAGAAATAAATAATTTAATTAGTAGATTACAGACCGAAATTATACATTTTCATTGTGGCCATAACTGGAACCACCAATTTTTAAAATTGAATTGTCAATATTTCAAATTAAATTGTCAATCAAATTGGAAATTTAGTATAATTCCTTATAATTATGGAGAATAGCCGTGGAATAGGACAGAATTACACAGAACAAGAAAATGAAAGCTTATTAGAAATTATAAAAGACTTAAACGAGTGTTTTCCACTCCCAGACTAAGCATGAAGTAAAATTTCGAGTTTAGAAAAGCCCGAAAATTTGGTTTGGTCGCGTAGCGCGAAGCGCGGAGCGGCCAAACCAAATTTTCAGGCTTTTCTAAACTCGAAATTTTACTTCATGCGCCACGCGTACAAGACACTGATTTCAAGTGAAGTTCACTTGTTCACAATATTTCAGTGCTTTCAGCGTTTAATACGCGTGGCGCATGAAGTAAAATTTCGAGTTTAGAAAAGCCTGAAAATTTGGTTTGGTCGCTCCGCGCTTCGCGCTACGCGACCAAACCAAATTTTCAGGCTTTTCTAAACTCGAAATTTTACTTCATGCTTAGTCTGGGAGTGGAAAATACTCGTTTAAAACTTGAAATGTAACTAATTTTAAAAAAGCGTATGCATAAGTATAAAAATCCCTGGTTGTGTCTGATTTGAAAAACTCTAGGTCTTCGACTCCTTTGACTCCTTCGACTCCTTAGAATGTGACCGATAATGATAACCATAATGAAAATTATAAATACAAGTAGTAGAATCTAAAGTAATTATAATAATATAATACACTTTTGACTTTTAACTGTCAAATTATTTAGAGAATAATATTTACTTGGTAGAAAAACAAACAAATAATTTACTGGCGAGATTTATTAGCCAAATAAAGTTATTTTGTGTTTATAATTGCGAAATCTTTGGAATAAATTAATTTATTCCTAAAGTAAATTTAATTTAGGGAATAAAACGTTTTTATAGTACCGGGCATAAATATTTTTGCCCAACACTGCCCGATATTATATTATTTATATTAAAAATTCTCACAAAATGGAAAAGTGATGATATTGAGTCAAAATTAAATCGTTTCAGAATTTAATTCATGTTTAATAATTGTTTAGTACTGACTCGTTCCACATGTAGTTACGTGTAAAAATTATTGAAATTTTATGTGTTTAACTAATTTTAGCTTTTTCTGTCTCGTTTCGCCAGGGAGGGGAAATTATGTCCATACGCATGTTACAGGATGATTGTGAAAAGCCGACATTGTTTTTCCATTGCAGTTGTTAATACTTATATAAGAAAACCTACCTGTAAATTAATTAAGCCAGACATTCGCAATAACCGATTTATATAACCATAAACATCGGAAACACCAGAAATTAATTAAAAAAAAAAAGAAAAAAACTTCGAAAATTACGGCATAACCAGTTTAATTAGTGCATGCTAACCGTAACAACAAAACACGTCAATCCGTGAATTTCTAACGAGTCCGGCCGTTTTTTTCCGCATCTATTCTCTTCATTGAGAGGTTATGCTTGAAATCGTAAGTGTGTCAAATCTCGGTTTATCGCCTATCCAGCGTCGGTGACGTCAGTCGAATTAGACCGGTCATTTCATACTTGAATCGGTTTTAATGACATAAACGCGAAAAAAAGTGAATAACAGCAAGAGAGAAAAAAAAACCCGATTGACGGTGATTACAATCGTTTGTCATTTTGTTAGACAAATTGTACGTGTTTATAGGTTGTTTGTCGTTGATTATCATGTTTGATATGATATTGAGTCATACTCGCTGGACGACAGTTAGTTTTTTTGTAATTGTCGTTTGGCGGCGACTTTTATGGATAACAGGATTTACTTGTCATTAATTTTTGTTCATTGTGAATAAGCCTGGTCAACTAGAATTGTTATTATTTCAACCAGCGGTAGCCAATTTTTTTAAACTTGCGATAACAGGATTTACTTGTCATTAATTTTTCTGCATTGTGAATAAGCCTGGTCAACTAGAATTGTTATTATTTTAACCAGCGGTAGCCAATTTTTTAAACTTGTGAACCACTAAACCAGAGGTGCTCAACCCGTCGATCGGGATCGACCGGTCGATAGCTGGAACAATTTTGGTCGATCGCCTACCGGTTGCAACCTCCAGTGAGATTTTGCCAAAAATAATTTATTTTTTAGTATCCCTAGTGAAAAATATTGTTGTTTAATCTGCATTCGTCTATTACTATTCCGAAAAATAATTGTTACCAGAACAATAGGACCAGGATTTAAAAAAAAAAACTGACATACGAAAATAAACTAGAATGCGTTTAGAGAAAGGAACTTCTGTTTAACACAAACCAATATCAATCGTTATTGCTTCGTTAATTCTTTCAGAAAACAATCTTCAAACATGTTTATATCTGAGCAAAATAAGTTCTTTTAAAGTTGATTTATTAATTCATGATTTATTTATAATTTAAATCTAAACTAGATTACGTTAAACTTTAAAAAAAATTAAAAAAACAGTTGACTTATTTTATTTCCGACTTCAGGATCTCAAATCATGTTTATTTTTAAGAAAATAATTAATGTTTTTTTATATATAATTTTTCGAACAAGAAAATGTATTAGATTTTGAGGTAATCTAATAATTTTCCGCTTCGCTACGCGACCAAACCAAATTTTAAGGCTTTTCTAAACTCGGAATTTTACTTCATGCTTAATCTGGGAGTGCAAACACTCGCTCGAAACACTTAAAAAAATTCCTGTGTTCAACGTGTTTAACCTTTATTTAATAATTTTTAATAAAACGAAAATAAATTTTATTTGATAAAAAGGGAAAGATGTTTGATAATAGTGAAAAAACGGTGGTACAAAACTGAAACTTGGAATTTTCATTTGATAAAAAGGGAATTTCATCTGTTACACGGTGAAAATGAAACGAAATATCCTGTATAATTGATGATTTTTTTATCTGTTCAATGCTGGAACAAACACAAATTTTGTATGAAATTATTGACGTCAGAAGTTGACTAAAACAAATGTAATCAACTTTTAATTGTGTTCAGAATATAAAATAGAAACGAACAACAAAAATTAAGAAAATCTCAGTATTCTTTAAAAAATTACCTTATTTTACTATCTAATACAACAAACAAATAAATTCTATTTTAATTTGAAGTTATAAGAGTCCAAAGTAATCAATGAAAAAATCAAGTGTTCAAAATTTAGCATTGAAACAAACAAACCACAAAACACAAGTATTCCAAATGACTTATAGACTTTGATTTGAAGATTCGCCACAAATTGATTATAAAAATCCATTTTAAAGAAGAACTCTCTTAAATATCAAAGAAAGAAACTATAAAAGAAAATGTCTCATATTTTCTTTTATAGTTTTAACGCTCTAATAAATCATTAATTTCTATTTTATTTGTTTTATAAAACTTTACAAAGTCTGAATGTGAATGACATTCAGTTTTTGTTAATTCATATTTGGATTTTTTTTTTAAATATTTATGAGAAATAGTGCAGGTGCAAAAAAGACAAGAGTTTAATCATCCTTGATAAAGCATGAAGTAAAATTTTGAGTTTAGAATAGCCTGAAATTTTGGAATTGGGCACGGAGCGAAACTCTGCGCCCAAATCCAAACTTTCAGGCTTCTCTAAACTCGTAATTGTACTTCATGCGCCAGGTGTATACAATACTGATTTAACGTGAAGTTCAAAAACACATACAGCAACGATTCTAGGCAACTCATTGATGGTATTGAGTTGCCTATATTCACCGATTAAAACAATTGGTTGGATGAATGCCGAATTTGACTCGCGTTTTAATTAGTTATAGGGGATATATATGCAGATACAAAAGTTTTACGATCAATAGCTTTGCTTATTTACGTAAATTTAACAAAAATAGCCTTAAACCGAGTATCAAACCACCTTATTCTGATAAGCAGCTAAATGCGATTTTTTTTAAATTACGTACATTTAACAAAAATAGCTACAGCTACATCCTGATCTACTCTGGCCAAGGTAAATACTATTTTTTTAAATTTGTAATAAAAATAATTAATTTTATCTTTCATCTCACGTTAATAAAATAAAATAAATTATAGAAATTCTGGCAAATCCGTATCACATCCACCGAGATTATTTAAAATGTTTTATTCTTTATTTCTTACAAGGAAATATGTATATACGCAATCAGATTGTTTGGAAAGTCGAGTGAACCAAACACCGAAAACCAAAAAAAAACCGTTATTTTTGTCGGAACAAAAACCGGAACTGAACCAAAAAAATATCTGTTTATTCTGGTTCAAACACTCACATGAACATTGATTTAATTTCTCAACAGATTTTGCTTTCACCGTATATAATACAAAGGGAACGTATTGTTTACGTCAGGTATGGGCAACCTTTGACATGTTGAGGGCCAAACTTTAGCGTGCAAATACGTTCGCGGGCCGCGTTTAAAAGTACTTACTGCATTTTAAAGTAGTGATAATATTTTTTGCGATAGATATTAGACATGAAATAATACGACAATGTTATTATAGTACAATTTATTAAAATAACAAAATGAAATTTAGAAAAAAATGGTACATTATAATTAAATCGTTAAATTTGCAATTGTTACAAACTACGAAAGTTAAATACACCGAAATCAATGAGACACTTGAGCTTGAATTTGGGAAACTAATCCATTGAGATTTGGATTAATTCCACAGACACAAAGACGTAAAGAATTTTCCAAATTATCGTCAGTCAGTCTTGTACGATGTGTCGATTTATTAACTTTCATCAATGAAAAGAACTGTTCGCATTTATAAGTACTGCCAAACGCACAAATCTATCTTCTTGCGAATTTTCTAAGCTGCGGAAAATCATCTTCTAGTTATTTTTTGTAGAAATCGCAGAACTACGTCTTTAAATTTGGATTTTAGGAGTGAGTTTTCTTGAATCTCGATCAATTCCATTTGTAAGTGTATTGGAGCATTTTGTACAATATATCTTGTAGGAGTAGCAAATAAACTGAAAGTCTTCCATGTTTTTGAAGTCGTAAAATCTGTTCGAAAATTGTTCCGACAGTAACTTGAGTTCTTCAGCATATTGAGCATAAGCAATATTTTCATACGCAGAAATGGTAACTGTTACCAGACAGCATCTGTGACTCCCACAAGCGTAGTTTGATCTGAAACGCTTTTAAATGGTTGTACAAATCATTTACTAACTGTCCTTGTATTTGAAGTTTCAAATTTAAATCATTCAAATAGCCTGTAAGATCGACTAGAAATGCTAAGTCACATATCCATTTTGGGTCACTTAATTCAGATAGTGGTTTATCTTTTATTTTCATAAAGTCTGCTATCTCATTTCTAAGCTCGTAAAACTGTTTCAACATTTTTCCTTTGCTCAGCCATCTGACTTCACAATAATATGTTACGTCGTTATATTCAGCTGATATTTCATCCAAAAACCCCTTGAACTGACGATGGTTAAGCCCTCGGGATCGAATAAAGTTGATGGTTTTTACTACCACATTCATAACATTCTGGAGTCGAATGGACTTAGAACACAAGTTCTTTTTCATTCAAAATTCCGATAAAACCTTTACGTAAGCCGACCATAGAAGGTGCACCATCAGTGCATACTCCAATTAATTTTGGCCATGGCAAGCCAAATCTTGTGAATACCTTTTGAACTTCAATAAAAATATCCTCTCCTGTAGTGGTTCCTTTTAGCGGCTGTAAAGCAAGCAATTCCTCAGTAACAGTGAACTCCTTATCAACACCTCGAATAAATATAGCCAGTTGAGCTGTCAGACAAATCGGTGGTCTCGTCTAATGCTATGGAAAATGATTCAAAACCAGCCATACGGTCAGTTAATGTTGTTTTTATATCATTAGCCATCATTTCTATACGTCGAACAACAGTTCGTCTTGACAAACTAATTTTTTCAAATTCTTTTTTCTTTTCAGGACACAAAATACCGCAAACTTCTAACATACACTCCTTGATAAATTCTCCTTCGGCAAATGGTTTTAATGACTTTGCCAATTTTGAGCTAACTATAAAACTAGATTTCACAACATTATCAAGTTGTGTTCTTTGTTTATGAAACATTTGTTGCTGTTTTTCCAAATTTGCGGTAAGCTTCTGGATTTTGTCTGTTCTAAATTGTCCTTTCAGTGAGTGCAGCGTAGCATGCTTAGTTAAGTAATGCCTCTTTATATTGAATTCTTTCATTACTGAAATGGATTCATTACACAGCAAACAAATAGGCTTACCATTGTGCAAGATAAAAAAGAATTCTTCAGTCTATTTTTCTTGAAAATGGTGATCCTCTGTATCTACTTTTCGTTTCTTTCCACCAGACATCATTTTTGTTTACTTTTCGTTCAATAAACTTAATAACAAACTATAGTTAGTAACCACTCAAAATGTACACAAAGTCACAAAGCAAGTTGACGGCTCGAGCAGTTCGCTAGGATATCGCTTGTCCAAGTTATCACCTCGGTAGCTCAAATAGAACTGAACTAACGTTCGGGCCATCCACCCGCTTATATAGGCAAAATGAACGAATAATCTGGAATAAACTAGTTTAGAATAATTGAGAAGCAATAAATCTTTTGATGTATCGCCCGTGAGGCGGCAAACCTCAAAGAATTTGATCGAGCAATTCGAGTGGCGGCGATTATCAAAGAGTGAGGCGGCAAACATCAAAGAATTTTATGTTTGCCGCCTCACTGTCACTCCCGTGAGTATAAGTACCTAATGTAATATTTTTTTGATTGGGTTTTTTCAAAATGTCTCGCGGGCCGGATCATATCTTACAGCGAGCCGGATCCGGCCCGCGGGCCGGGGGTTGCCCATATGTGGTTTACGTAAACATTATTAAATCAAAAATGTTTGCGGAAATATCTGTTTTCAGGTCCCCTCACTAGAATAAGACCTTTTCTGACATTTGTTGTCGTAGAATTCTTGGTTTTGACTCAGTTTTGAAAAAAGTAAATGTTCTTTGCATCTCTTTTTTTGAGAATATAAATTACAGAATTAACTAAATCTGACGAAATAAACTTGTTAATAATTGATATTATTCTCGCGAATTCTAAAAATAATGGCGTTTATTCGTGAATTTCAAAAATATCCGTTAATAATCAAAATATTGTAAATTTAATCGATTTCCGTTATCTTCCCAATTCTTGACAATTTTCGCGTTTGTTAATTTTTTTCCTGAATATCCAAGATTTCCGTTGATTTTCAAAATCTTGATGTTAAAACAATTTCAAGAATATTTAAAATAGATGATGTCAATTTTTAATGGAAAAAAGCCATAGTTTTTTTTTTATTTTAAAGAAATTTCATTTTTCTTTATATTGATCATTTTACGACGGTCTTAAAATCTCTTATTTTTATTAATAAATAACCTATTTTGTTATTAATTGATATTAACGACGTTAAAAATGCATTCATGTTTTCTTGGAATTTTTGAAATTATTGAAAATTTTCTTAACTCAAATTTTTACTTTATGCTTAATCATGAAGTGGAAACACCCGTTAGACATTTTAAATTAAACTTTTACAAAAATAAAAAAATGCCTGAAAAAATACAGCGTATAGTTTAAAGAAAAAAAATCCTGTATGTGTATATTTACTAATAAATGTATAAATATACACGGGTTTATTGACACTCCATCTACATTTACCAAGCAGATTGTTAAATATTTGCTGGAAAATATACATATTTATCAATTTTCTAGTTTTAGTATTCATTTTTGTTCTGGCGCCCTTTGGTTTAGGCGTCACTAGGTGGTCGCTTAGGGTCACCTAATAGAAGAGTGAATAGAATACAAGACATAAATCAACTTCCAATTAGAACTAAAATGATACTATTACCATATATACTTTTATTAAAAAATTATTAAAATTGCAAATTAAACTTCTATCTTTAACTAAAACATTATTCGTCGACTATCAATGTCTATCTCATTACACACTTCTTGCTCTATAGATAAGATAGCAGAGCTGGGCAGGATTCAAATTATTCAGGATTCGACTCCAGGATTCAAAAGAGGTATTCGAATACTTTAGTGAAAACGGATTCGTGATCCGGATTCGTTACATTATTTTAAAAGGATTCGAATCCTCATACACGGTTTCAAATCCTCCCAAATAATTCGAATCATCGCTATTAAGGCTGGGATTCGAATTCGATTAATTCAAATAGTTAAATATTTTAATATGAATATTTAAATCACTAAATTATTCATATTTGAATATGAATATTTAAATTTTCGAATAATTCAAATATTTGTGAATGCATATTTGGTTACTTAACCATGACAAATTTCCAACCTTAATAGTATATTTTTAACTTAACTTGAAATCAGTGTTTTATACGCGTGGCGCATGAAGTAAAATTTCGAGTTTAAAAAAGCCCCGTGAAAATTTGTCTCGGGTCGCTGCGCGACCCTCGACAAATTTTCTACGCGGGGCTTTTTTAAACTCGAAATTTTACTTCATGCTTAGTCTGGGAGTGGACAACACTCGTTCTTAGAAGTTTTAAATTGAAGGATCACTCTAGATTACTAAGTTTATTACCATTTTACAAAGGCTACAGTTCGAAGGATTAATTGTGTTAAGAGCATAGCTGTACACTTGTCACATACATGTTTCTTAAATCTAGGTACTTTATTACAACTGTAAATGAAAATATGTATAAAATATAAACAAATAGATGTTGAATTATATTCAAATACGTACTCATGTAAATTACCGAAATAAAACATAAAAACATTCAATAATGTAGAGAGGGACGCCAAAAGAAGCAGATAGTGCCTAAAAAGCATTAATGACACAACATAGTAAATTGTATACAAAGCGCAGTATTAAAAAAAAAACAGTTATAGAAACTTAATGTGTGTAGAATTGTAGATTTCAAACTTAAAATTCCTAAATTAAAATTAAAGCACAAAACTAAAAATGCACAAAACTAAAAATTTAAAATCTAAAATTCAAATAGAAACACATAATTTAAAATGTAAAATTCAAAATTTAAATTTAAAACCTAAGCTCTAGAACTTAAGACTCAACATTTAAAATTTAAAACTTAAAACCTAAAATTTAAAATCCAAAATTTAAAACTTAAAAACTAGAATTGATAAGTCAAAACAGAATGACAGAGAATCAAAATATAAAATTTGAAAACACTTGTAAATAAAA
This sequence comes from Philonthus cognatus, assembly GCA_932526585.2. NCBI lineage: Eukaryota > Metazoa > Arthropoda > Insecta > Coleoptera > Staphylinidae > Philonthus > Philonthus cognatus. The sequence continues at coordinate 80,162,726 of OW052244.1, forward strand.
CACTTTTTACTTTGTTTAACCACTGGATCTTACATTTAATTGTGTGACTAGTTTCGACTATCTAGTAGTCATTCTCAAACTAAAGTAAATACAAATTACACGTTAAAAACTATTTATACGGCTTCGAAGAGAGGGGTGTACATTAGGTCAACCTGGTCATTAAGAAGGGAAATTCCGGGATTAATTCGGGCCTTGTGTATTTCCAGTGCTTCCAGTAAATCCATTTTACGACCTTTTTCGGCAAAATGGATTACTGAAAGTACATCCTCGCCAAAAGTGTGATTCTCTTCTAAAAGATGGTTAGCATAGGTAGAACTATTATGTTTTAATCTAAAGGCTCGCTCGTGTTCTTTCAACCTTATTTCGATTCTACGACCAGATTGTCCAATGTACACACCTTTACAATTTTCGCAGTTCAATTTATAAATGCCTGATCTAACTAGGGGATTAAGTTTTGTTTTTGGGTTGAAAATTATATTATTAAGTTTATGGGGCGTTTTTAATATTACATTAATGTTACATTTTTTAAGGATGTTTTTAATTTTACAACTTATTGTACCATAGTAGCTGATTGTTTTAAAATGTTGATTATCAATTGACCTTATTCTAGGGTAGAAGAATTTCTGCACCTCTTTCATTTCATAATTATGAATTAAATTGTCTATTAGTAAAGTTGTGTAGCCATTATTCAATGCTATTTCCTTTATTGTATTGATCTCTTTCTTTCTATCATTTATATTTAGCGGAATTTTAAATGCTCTATTTATCATTGTATAGAAACTAGCTTTTTTATGAATTTGTGGGTGGCGGGAGTGGTTAGGGATAACGGAATCAGTATAGGTCGGTTTTCTATATATATATTAAAATTTAATTTGTTGTTAATTTTTGTAATGGTTAGGTCTAGAAAATTAATTTTGTTATCGGTTTCTGTTTCTACTGTAAAAGTTATTGAAGGGTGTATTGTGTTAAGGAAATTGAGGAATTGCTGGAGTTGTCTATCTGTGCCTTTTGTATTTAAGATGTACCACAAAGTGAACGCCTACAACACCAAACAATTAAAATTTAAAAATTCCTCCCAGCTGTAGAACGGTTTTGATTCGTGTATAAAATTTCTCAGTCGACAAGGTTTTCATTTCTGGTGGTAAGGCATTGAAACATTTTATGCCGTAATAACGGACTCCGGTTTGAGATTTTGTTAATCTGACTGCGTTTTGATGGATGTCATGTCCGTGTCTCGTGCGGTAACTATTTGTGCTTGAGATTGTTTTATAGCAGTGTTGATTTTTTTTACATAGACAATGCATTCATATATATATATAAACAAGGTACAGTTAAGATTCCCATATCAATAAAGGCACGTCGACAGTCTTCCCGGTATCCCAGTTTATTCATCACTCGCAGGGCTTTGCGTTGAAGCCCGAAGATCCTATGTCTGATTGCTGAGTGACCCCAGACAATCAGTCCATACAAGATGTGCGACTGGAATAAGGAAAAGTATACTGTTCTTAGTACTTCTGTGGATACTACTTTTGATAACGTACGAATTGCAAATAGACAGGAACACAATTTCGTCGCAAGCACATCTCCGTGAGTTTGCCATGATAAATTGGACGTCAAGTGCACGCCGAGAAATTTTACCGATTCGACTGGATTCGCATTTTTCTTTAGTGTAAACGTGATAGTAACTGATTTATTTGTATTTAACTTCAGTTTGTTACTATCGAACCATTTTGACGTCCTTGACTGTGCCTCTCCATGAGCCATATCACAGGAAATCTGACATTTTGATTTGTTTAACAGCGTTGTATCATCTGCATATAACACGGTATTTGTGCTATCAAATGAACCTGGCAGGTCATTGATATAAATTAAGAAGAGTAGCGGCCCCAAAATCGAGCTAGAAATAGTGCCATTAATTAATACATGCTGCATTCTGTTGGATAAGTAAGATACAATTAATCGGCAGGTTCTGGGATTTATGTTATAAAAATAAAGTTTCCTTAGAAGTATGGTATGGGAGACACAGTCAAAGGCCTTCGAGAGATCAAGAAAAGATGCTGTGCATAAGTTTTTTTCTTCGAAGCAGTCATTAATCATCTCTACTAAGTTGCTTATGGCGTATGCTGTTGAGCGGCTCTTACGAAAACCAAATTGTTGTTGTTAATCATGGTCTTCGGAGACCGAAGAACTACAGTGAATCGAAGTTTTTTTACAAGGAAACAATGAATATCTGAAGGTTTACAGAATGGATAGGAAAGAAAACATCCAATTTTTAAAAATAATCGAAGTTGGATTGGTTTTCAGTGCATTTTTAACTTCACTTTAAATCAGTGTTTTATACGCGTGGCGCATGAAGTAAAATTTCGAGTTTAGAAAAGCCCCGCGAAAATTTGCCTCGGGTCGCTGCGCGACCCTCGTCAAATTTTCTATGCGGGGCTTTTCTAAACTCGAAATTTTACTTCATGCTTAGTCTGGGAGTGGACAACACTCGTTTGAACTTTAAATTTAACTCTTTTATAAAATCGAAGTATGTAATATAATAAATCATTCATTAAAATTATAGAAAAAGATGCAAAATTTTACCTACAATTAACTTTTAGAGTTAACTTTATAATTTGCTCGGCTTTAAATGGGTGAATATTCTATTCCTAAGAAAAACCGTATTTATTTAATATTAAAGTTGCATTTAATATAATACCAAACTGTGAATAAATCGACAAAAATCTAGAAATATCGAAAATCTCGACATGTAGAAAATCTTGACGGTCCACTCCCAGACTAAGCATGAAGTAAAATTTCGAGTTTAGAAAAGCCCCGCGTAGAAAATTTGTCGAGGGTCGCGCAGCGACCCTCGACAAATTTTCACGGGGCTTTTCTAAACTCGAAATTTTACTTCATGCGCCACGCGTATAAAACACTGATTTCAATAGCACATATATTATCATTAATTAAAATCATTATTTAATCAGATATTTAGTCGGTATATGAACATTTTTGTTAATAAAAACTGATGAATAAAATGTTACTGGTTGCAAGTAATAAACTCAAATGTATTTTTAAAGGATTTGTATTCGTGATTTAAAAATGAGGATTCAAATCTTTGATTCGAATCATATTTTTCACTTACGAATCCTTTATTCGAGTAATAGTGATTCGAATCATATTAGGTGATTCGGATTCGTGATTCTATTCCTGTTTTTGAGGATTCATCCCAGCTCTGTAAGATAGTCAATGGTTAACCTTAAAGTACTTACTGTTAATCTTAAATAATTTTTGATCAACTTCAATTTTGGAAAACTTCTTACACAGCTGGCATTGCTTATGGCAATTGTAAGGAGTATTCGGAACATTAGAATTAATAGTAAACATTATTACGAGGGGTATTTAAAAAGTAAGGTTACAAAATGTACCTGTTTTATATAACGTTACTTTCTGATGACCCCGCGTATATAAAAATATGAAATAAAATAGTTAACATTTTCAGTTCAGCTTACAAGATATTATTTATTGTGAAATTTTGCTGCCCCTAAAAAGTGCCATATTTGCATATCCTTAATATTTAAATCATCAACAGTGTATTCAATTTGAAAAAAAATTCTAAAATTAAAACAACTCGTAGCTGAACCGAAAGCTGCACAAAACTGTTATTTTTTCCGGAGCGAAAACCGGAACCGAACCGATATATATTTTATAAATTGAACCGGAACGAAAACCGGAACGCAAAAAATAAGGGTTTGAAGCCCAGGCTGTTAATGAGTCATAAGAAATCAGATTTCCAAAATAGAATAGCATCGGCTGGTCGCACAGATGTGGGGCCGCTGCCCTTTTTTACTTTAAAAACTTTTTGAGAGCCAGACTGTCCCTAGTCCTAAACATTTTATTAATATTTCTCAGGATACACATTCCATCAAGGAAGCTTCCTCTACGTAACAGAAAGCGGAGACGTGGTCCTGGATAAAGTCGTGACAGGCGACTCCGTCAGGATGGGCGAACGCCGTCTGAGCCGCACCAGGACAATCCCCCCGCCCCCGAACCGCCAACGCCAGGGCATCCGAGAGATGCTCCGCGACGTCATCGGCTGCATCTTCGTCATGATCTGCGGACTGGCGACCTACTTCACAGACGCCGAAGTCGCCAAATACCTAGACCCCCTACTAGCAATCCTCTCCGCGGCAATTCTGATGATGCTCAGCTATCCCTACATGAAAGAAAGCGGGTTTATTTTGCTCCAAACAATTCCCGACACGATCAATATAGATCACATGAAGACGCAGTTGATGAATAGTTTTCCCGATATAAGAAATGTTCACGATTTGCACGTGTGGCAAATGAACGCGTCGAAGGTGATTTCGACGGTGCACATTAATTTTGATAATCCGAAGGTTTACACGCAGATTATCAAAGATGTGAGGGAGTTTTTCTTGGAGTACGGGATCACGCAGGTTTCCATACAGCCGGAGTTTTTTGACAAGAGCGCCAGTGTGGAGAGCCTGCAGTCCAATGTGAAGCTGCCTTTGTGCTTGATGAAGTGCCAGGATCCTACGTGTGTGGATAGTCATTGCTGTCCGACTGAAAAATCACAGGTAATATAAACACACGGATGAAATCAATAAATGTATTATTTACAGATCAAATAAATCTGAAATCACGAATTGGATAGTTCGTAACTCAAATCAGTAGCGGCTCGTTAGAGTTTTTATTGGTACGCCTGCAGACATAAACATACAGGGAATTTTTCTTTCAAGTATAAATACCTGTATGTATAAGGGTTAAATTACTAGTAATTAAAAATTGGGTAATATTCTAGCAGAGCTGGGACGACTCCTCGTAAAAAGGATTCGAATCACGAATCTGAATCACGAATAGTCGAATAAAGGATTCGTAAGAGATAAATATGATTCGAATCAAAGATTCGAATCCTGTTTTTTCGGATCATGAATACAAATCCTTAAAGAATTAATTTGATTTTAATATTTTTTTGCAACCATTATTATATAAATACCGTTACCAATTGTTTTAAAAATTTAATATTTGAGGCTGTTACTTGGTGAAATTCCATATCAAAAACTTTTAGTAAATAACACACTTGGTTAAGATTTCACTGTTTATTGATTGACACTGCAACAATTGTTTCGCCACATAGTGGCTTCATCAGGCAGATGAATAATGTCATTATTCATCTGCCTGATGAAGCCACTGTGTGGCGAAACAATTGTTGCAGTGTCAATCAATAAACAGTGAAATCTTAACCAAGTGTGTTATTTACTAAAAGTTTTCAATTGTTTTAAGAAAAAAATTCAAAACCTAATTATTTATTATTAACACTGAACATCGTTGATAACAAGCTAAATATCTGATTTCCTGTTACTCTGATTAAAGATGTATTTGTGTGTTCTTGAACTTCACTTCAAATCAGTGTTTTGTACGCGTGGCGCATGAAGTAAAATTTCGAGTTTAGAAAAGCCCGAAAATTTGTCTCAGCTCGCTGCGCGACCTGAGACAAATTTTCACAGGGCTTTTATAAACTCGAAATTTTACTTCATGCTTAGCCTGGGAGTGGAAACACCCGTTCTAAAATTCAAATTGAACTCTATTATAAAATCGACGAATGCCCGAGAATTACGTAAATAAAAAAATCACTGAATATCATTTAAACCGGGAAAGTCAGAGAAAAGTCATGGAATTATATTCAAATTGACCAAAACACTAACAAAAAAGCCATATGATATTATTAAATTTGTCAAAATCAGCAGGCAAATGACAAAACACGTAAAAATTAATTTAAATATTGACAAAAACAATGAAAACAATTTAACAAAATGGGGGTTTCCCACAGAAGAAAGTTATATTAAAAGGTCAGGGGAAAAAATCTTAAATCGGGGAAATTCCGGAAAAATTTTACATTTTAGATTGTGGCTGCCATGTCAGTTTTACTTCAAATAATATTAAACAAAATTTTGTAAACTAGTTTATTAGCTTTAAGAACATTTTCAGTCATTTAATGTTCTTATCAAAGCATTCAGTTTGAAGTTTCGAACGAGCGTTTCCACTCCCAGACTAAGCACGAAGTAAAATTTCGAGTTTAGAAAAGCCCCGTGAAAATTTGTCGAGGGTCGCGCAGCGACCCGAGACAAATTTTCTGGGCTTTTCTAAACTCGAAATTTTACTTCATGCGCCACGCGTATAAAACACTGATTTAACGAGAAATTTAAAAACACACAAAAGATATTTTTTAAGTTAATCCTCACAATTAATTCGAATTATTTTTGACGATTGAAAACCTTTTGTAAGTATTCGAATCCTTTTATAAATATTCGAATCCTTTTATAACGATTCGAATCACTCGCATTAGGATTCGAATACGAATCCTCTTAAAAAATGTAACGAATCCGGATCACGAATCCAGTTGAACTAAAGTTTTCGAATGCCTCTTTTGAATCCTCTAAAAGGATTCGAATCCAGGATTCGAATCCTAAATGATTCGAATCCTGCCCAGCTCTGTATTCTAGGTAATATTACAGAAACATAGTAATAATTGGTAATTTAAAGTTAGACATAAAACTTACTGTACAGCAAACAAATTTACATAAATTTGTTTGATGTACAGTAAGTTTGTCCAGAATTTTTTTGCATACATATGCAAAAAAATTTAATACATTTTAAATTAAAAGTAAATTAAAAAGCATCATTTATTGTAAGTTTAAGTTTTTTTCTAAAATACATAAATGTAAATGTTATAAGTAGAGCTCGCATTTCTAAGCACAAAAAAAATTGAAAAAAGCGCATTAAAAAGCACCAATTTAAGCAAAAAGAGAATTATTTTATGCAAACATATCATTTTTTAAGCAAAAAAAGGATTATTTTAAGTATATATACAGGGTGTCCCACCGAAACCTTACATTAAAAGTATATGGACTTCTAATTAATGAATTGCAATGAGATTTTCAGTAGTTATGTAATCATGTGTATTCAACATATTTTGAAGATAAATATTTATCAGCGATCAAGGAAAAATAAGCCCTATGTTGCCCTAACATTAATCTAAACGCGAATGGAGTATAAGAATTGTTCTCATTTTTCCACAATTCTCGCATTTTACGCGTGGAAAAATTGTGAAAAAAGTGTTGAAATGTTGAAAAGAAATTAACTTTCTTCACTTTTTCATCACTTTTTTCCACAATTCCTACATTTCATAAGATATTTTGACATTTCATCACTTTTTTACAATTTTTACATTATCGGCAATACCAGCAGTTTTAACATTCGATACGTCATTTTTGCCGTACATCAACTTGGATCGAGTTTTCACAATTATCGAAAGTTTTTCGCGCTGTTTCATAATTTATTTTTTTTACATTTCATAATTGTTCGACATTTTCAACAATTTCGACATTTTCAACAATTCCAACAGTTTTTTAAGTTATTAATAAATAAATAAATAACAAATATAGAACTACAGTAAACTATTTAGAGTAGCATTGAAAAGCCCGAGCAATATAAATGTATTGTTTCCTAATCTACACTAGCTTACGTATTTTCCTTGCAAAAGGCGAATGCTACAAATTTCGCACATACTTTAAACACCAACAGCCTCAAAATTGTTTACAAATGAATCAAACTTTTGTCCTTAGTCTACTTATTGAATATTTGAGGCGTTTACTTCGTGGAAAATGTCCACAATCAGTGGCGTAGCCAGGAAGGGGTTACGGGAGGTTAGAACCCTCCCTAGTCGCTGCTATCAATTTTATTTTGTATTTTTGAAATCGCCGCTAGTTTAAATTCATTGAAAAATTATGCGTTAGTAAGCATCTGCACACGCCCTGATTTAATGCGAAATTATATTATAAATAGTTGTTATTTAATGACTTTGTAACATTCTTGATTAATTTAGTTATATTTTCTTTAAATTAATTCACACAAAAAGCACGTTAAAATAACACAATTTCGACTTTAGGTGCAAATAAGTTGAAAACTATCAAAGGGGAATTTTCTAATTTTTACGTATTTTGAAAGAGCATAGTTTTCTAAACACCCGCTGAAAATTTTATGCAAATCCATGATTGGGTTTTTGAGTTATGATGTTTTTTTTTTAAATCCAAATGCTACAAAAATCATGGTGAAAAAACACAAATTTTGACAAAGTTAATGCTTGTTGCGCTACACTCTTGTTGGAACCGGATATTCAAATTTGGTGAAGAAAAACACTTGTTATGTTCCATTATTTTATGATATTTTATTATATTATGATAAGGGTATTTTTTAAAAAAATAATGGAACATAACAAGTGTTTTTCTTCACCAAATACAAATTTTGACTTTGAGTAAAAATAACTTCAAAACTATGATATGGGTATTTTATAACTTTTACATATAACGAAAAGACAGTTTTGTTAATACACACAGAAACTTTTACAAAAATTCATGCTTTTTTTATGATTTATGATGTTTTTTTTAAATTGAACTTCTTCTAATCAGGGTGAAAAAACACAAATTTTGACTTTCAGAGAAAATAACTTCAAAACTGTGATATGGGTATTCTATAACTTTTAGATATTTTAAAAGAGCATAGCTTTGTTAACACCCACAGAAGGTTTAAAAAAAATTTATGATTGTTTTTTTTAATTATAATGTTTTTTAAATCTAACTTCTGCAAAAGTCAGGATGAAAAAACACTAATTTTGACTTTGAACGAACTATGATAAGAGTATTTTTCAACTTGTACATATTTTGAAAGAGCACAGTTTTCTTAACACTTGCAAAAAGTTTCACGCAAATCCATGCTTGGTTTTTTGAGATATGATGTTTTTTTTTAAATAAAAATGCTACAAAAATCATAGTGAAAAATCCCAAATTTTAACTTTGAGTGAAAATATCTAAAAAACTATGATATGCCTATTTTGTAACTTTTGCATAATTTGACAGAACATAGTTTTGTTAACACCCAGGGAGAGATTAATAAAAATTCATGCATGTTTTTTTGAGTTATGACGTATTTTAAATACAAACTCTACAAAAATAAAGAAAAGTAACACATTAATTTTGTTTTTAAGTAAAATTAACTTAAAAACTATGACATGGGTATTTTTTAACTTTTACATATTTGGAAGAGCATAGTTTTGGTAACACCCACAGACAGTTTTATAAAAATTCATGCTTGGTTTTTTGAGTAATGATGTTTTTTAATCCAACTTCTACAAAAATCAGGGTGAAAAACACAAATTTTGATTTTGAGTGAAAATAAGTTATAAACTATCGAACGGCTATTCTCTAATTTTTACGTATTTCAAAAAATCATAGTTTTCTTAACATCCGCAGAAAGTTTTATCCAAATCCATGATTGATTTTTGAGTTATGATTATTTTAAATCCAAATGCTAGAAAAGTCCAAGTAAAAAAACACAAATTTTGACTTTGAGTGAAAATACCCTAAAAACTATGATGTAGATATTTTCTAACTTTTACACATTTTGAAAGAGCATAGTTTTGATTACACCCACAGAAAATTTTATAAAGATTCATGCTTGGTTTTTTCAGTTATGATATTTTTTTAATCCAACTTCTACAAAAATCAGGGTAAAAAACCACAAATTTTGACTTTGATTGAAAATAAGTTGAAAACTATTTGATAGGTATTGTTAATTTTTACGTATTTCGAAAAAGCATAGTTTTTTCAATATCAACAGAATATTTCATGCAAATCCATGAATAATTTTCTGAGTTATGGTTATTTTAAATCCAAATGCTAGAAAACTAATGGTAAAAACACAAATTTTGACTTTGAGTAAAAATAACTTGAAAACTATGAAATGGGTATTTTCTGAATTTTACATATTTTGAAAGAGCTTAGTTTTGTCAACACCAACAAACAAATTTAAAAAATCATCTTTGAACAACAATAACAACAATAATATCTTTATTTGACAGTGATAATAAATACAATAATACATTATTACTACATTAGCGAGAAATTAATTTTTAAATTTTAAAATGTCAAAAAGGCTATCGACCATTAGTCTTTCTGCCTATTGTTTAATTTTTGTATGTGTTAGTTATGTAGTATTATTGTGAAAAAATTACACATTCAAAAATTGTTTTTTCGGGATATTTGTATTTGGGTGCGATGTTAAGATTTATATTAATGCAAAATTAAGTAAGTATGCGGAAATTCGATTCCGTATACTCACTTAATTTTGCATTAAAAGAAATCTTTGATTTTTTGAGTAATGACGTTCTTTTAATCCAACTTCTACAAAAATCAGGGTGAAAAAATACAAATTTTGACTTTTTGTGAAAATAAGTTGAAAACTAAAAAATTGTTTTTACTCATTTTTACGTACTTTGAAAGAGCATAGTTTTCTCAATATCAGCAGAAAGTTTCATGCAAATTTATGATTGATTTTCTGAGTTATGATTATTTTAAATCTAAAAGATGGAAAACTGCAGTTTCTATAGACATATTTTGTTTATACAAATTATATTATTCTGTCTAAACTGTTTTTTTCTTTCTGCGCTTTAGTTAGAAACCCCCCCTTTGTAAAAACCCTGGCTACGCCACTGTCCACAATAGCAAATAAAAAATATTTTTCAAAATTCATCCAACGCAACATTATTAAAAACACTTGCCTCCCTTGGATAACAGAAATTTCATAAATTTAAACCAAATATGATGAACTTAAAATTACAAAATAATCGGATTCTAATCAAAATTGGGTTATCCTGCACTTTGAGGTCCAGACAAGATTTTATAAACGAATGAAATTCTTGAAAAAATTAGTAATTATTCTCTAACAAGTGTTTTTCAATCCAAGATTAGGCATGAAGTAAAATTTCGAGTTAAGAAAAGCCTTAAGAAATTCGGGCTTATCTCAACTGGAAACATTACTTCATACGCCACGCTTATAAAACACTGATAGAAAAGCCTGAACATTTTGTTTGACCGCTCCATTTCGTGGAGCGACCAAACCAAATTTTAGGGCTTTTCTAAACTCGAAATTTTACTTCATGCTTAATCTGGGATTGGAAACACTCATTAGAAACTTCAAAATTCTAAGAAAATAAATTATCTCAACGCATCTTTTTAAAATATTAAGCCAAAGTTACAACTATGCAATAAAATAAAGGATTTTTGGAGAACGTTTTCTTTAAAACAATTATAAAAAATTAAGAGATTATCAAATGAATATAAAATTTACTGAATCTACACAGAAATAATTTAACTTTTAATAGCCATAACTGAAATTTAAATATCTTTGCTGGATATTCCAAAATATCAAATCAAAGTTAAAATTTGATTTAATATATATTTATTTTATCAGCGTATTTATTTTTCTTAAATTAATTTCCAATTATTTTGAATAATTTCTGATTGGTTACCTAACGAGGGTTTCCACTCCCAGATTAAGCATGAAGTAAAATTTCGAGTTTAGAAAAGCATGACAATTTGGATTTGACGGGGCGCGCGAGCGAAGCGAGTCGCGCCCCGGCAAATCCAAATTTTCAGGCTTTTCTAAACTCGAAATTTTACTTCATGCGCCACGCGTGTAAAACACTGATTTCAAGTGAAGTTCAAAGTATCTTAAGATGGAATTTATTTTTAAACTAACATTAATTATTTAAGTAATTAACACTGATTACTTTTTTGTATTCAGTTTTAGTGTTTTAGTCTAGTCACAGTTTAAAATAAAAAGTGGATACAAAAAAGTAATCAGTGTTAATTATTTAAATATTTACAATGTTTCATAAAGTAACCGTCTCCACCACAAGATATTTAACATTAATTAATTTTACTAAATTTTTTTTATGCGTCTAACCAAATCCTACGCTTTTAAACTTGGTAGAGCGTGTTTCATTTAATTAGGCGAGAAATGCGGAGATTTGGATAGATATTGTAATGTTTATTGAGCTTATCTGTGCGACTAATTAAGTAATTAGTCTAAAAGTAATGAAATCTCGATACCCCGGTTTACTTTTGATAAGTTAAACAGGCCGCTTCTTAAGACTTTTAGTTTTATGTGGACAAATGTATTCTAAAGGGTGATTCAATTTGAATTTCCACATTACAATCTAAAATATTTTTGACACGCCACTGTATTTGTCAAGGGCAGCGTGTGATTTCTAACCTAAAAAGTTAAACAAAAGTAGTCATGGAGCAATATACGCAAGAACAACGTGTTAAAATTATCCAAGCATATGAAAATGGCCGATCGAGGAAAAGTGCATTTCGTGCTTTACGTGAAGTTTGTGGTGCGCAAAATCGACCTTGTGAGAGGACAATTTGGAATGTGGTCCAAAAATTCGAACAAACTGGATCCGTAGCTAACATCAAAACCCCTCAGCATGCTCGTAGAGGTCGTTCGGAACAAAATATTGCCATTGTTCGCGAAAGCGTGGCCGAAAATCCAAGCACATCGATTCGTCATCGATCGCAGCAAGTGGGCCTTACGTATTCCACTACACAGCGAATTTTAACAAAAGATTTGAAGTTACACCCGTACAAACTCCAAATAACACAGGAATTGAAGCCTCGAGACCATCAACAGCGCCGTGTGTTTGCCGAATGGATAAGAGAACAAGGGGTAAATTTTTTAATGAAAATTATTTTTAGCGATGAGGCACATTTCCACGTTGATGGCTTCGTAAATAAGCACAATTGTCGTATTTCGGATTGGAAAATCCAAGAGAGATTGTTGAAACGAAAATGCATCCTCAAAAGGTCACTGTTTGGTGTGCCTTTTAGTCCGGAGGCGCAATTGGCCCATTTTTTTTCGAGGATCATGCGGAGAACTCTGTTACGGTTAATGGCGTTCGTTATCGGAACATGATAACAGATTTTCTTTGGGAGCAGTTGGAAGATATGGATATCGAAGATTTATGGTTTCAACAGGACGGTGCCACCTGCCACACAGCAGGAGAAACGATACAATTACTGCGCGGCAAGTTTCCCGGTCGCATTATTTCACGTAATGGTGACTTCAATTAGCCGCCGCGATCGTGTGATTTAACTCCCGCAGATTTTTTCCTTTGGGGGTATCTGAAGAGCAGAGTATACAAGAATAAACCGAACACCATTGCAGAGCTGAAACAGGAGATCAGACGCGAAATAGCCTTCATAGAACCTGATTTGTGTCGCAGAGTAGTCTAAAATTTTAACAAACGAATTACGTCATGTCACATGAGCCGCGGCGGCCATTTACATGATATCATCTTTCACACATAATTGTAATGAACTAACCTTAAAGGGCAAATAATTTTTTTTATATTTTTCAACTTCTACGTGTTTTTTTTATTATTTTTAATGTGGAAATCCAAAATGAATCACCCTTTCATTTCTCGTCTAACTAAAATTACTTTTATACTTAAAATAAAAAACATTTTATAAAATCTGGTGATTTTAAATTCATAACATTTGTTTTCATTTTATAGAACGAATAACGTGATAAATTGTACGTTGTCACTGATAATTTCAACAGCTACTGCTCCTAAAAATTTGTTTGTTCTAACCGATGCATCGGTTAGAACAAACAAATTCCTAGGAGCAGTAGCTATTGAAATTATTAGTTACAACGTACAATTTATCACGTTTTTCGTTCTATGAAATGAAAACAAATGCTATGAATAGTGATGTGTTGGTTGTAAGCAACATCAATGCTTTTTTTGTATACGTTATTTCAATTTCAATTTTTGATATATCATTACTTTTCGACATTTTCAACAATTATTACATTATCAACAATTTTGACAGTTTTAACTATGGGTGTGTAATTTAAGTTTAATTTTTTATTTTAAATATATATTTGTATGATTTTGTTTATTGAAAAATTGATAAAACAAATTCCAATTATTATTTTATTTTTTTATTTAATTTTAATACAATTATACATTATTTTTAAATTAGTGGCAATTTTTCGTGACTTTCCATTAATTTTAAAAATGTTGACTGTTGACTGTTTATGAATTTAGAAAATTTTAGCTCATTTTCAAAGTTTCCCAAGATTTAAAAAAAAATAAAATCCAGAATTTTTTAGATATTTGTTAATTTTAAAAATGTTGATATTTTTCGTCAATTTTCCACGTTTTGTGAATTTCCAAGAATTGCGTTAATGTTCAATATACCGGGTGTTGACTTGGCGGACGGAACATAGGAAATCCCATGTAAATTTTGAAATGTTCAAATTTTGGCTCCCCTATTTATTTTAGAAACAAAATGTATTTACCTTTTTTGTAGAGGGAAAAATTCTGAATTCATTCGTATTAACGTTTATCACTTTACGTTTCTCTAAGTTAAAATAATTCAGAAAAAATAATGTGATTTTATAAATATAATGACATGCTATGGAATTAAACCAACTGCGGATGTCAAAATGGCAAAAGATCTCGTAGTCACTTGATTTAAGTAAATGTTTTCGAAATGATTTACACTATACAAGAAAAATGTCATTATTTTTATAAAATCACATTACTTTTTCTTAATTATTTTAGCTGTTAATTTTCTGACATTCGTTGATTTTTAAAAGAGTTTAATTTGAAGCTTTAAACGAGTGTTTTCCACTCCCAGACTAAGCATGAAGTAAAATTTCGAGTTTAGAAAAGCCCTGTGAAAATTTGTCGAGGGTCGCGCAGCGACCCGAGACAAATTTTCCGGGCTTTTCTAAACTCGAAATTTTACTTCATGCGCCACGCATATAAAACACTAAAACATTGTGAAACTTATGTATATTCGAACTTCACTTGAAATCTATGTTTTATACGCATAGCGCATGAAGTAAAATTTCGAGTTTAGAAAAGCCCAGAAAATTTGTCTCGGGTCGCTGCGCGACCCTCGACAAATTTTCACGGGGCTTTTCTAAACTCGAAATTTTACTTCATGCTTAGTCTGGGAGTGGAAAACACTCGTTTAAAGCTTCAAATTGAAATTGTTGAAAATACAACGGATGTCGGAAAATTTACAGTTTATGCATATGTTTACCTCAAAGAAAACTGTTTCAATGCGTTTTTTATCTGGGTAAACAGGGATTTGTATACCAAAATAAAAAAAATCCGAAAATGTACGGCGTATTTGGCTTATTTTCTTTAAATCTTTAGATATTCATTGTTTATTAAAAGAGTTCCATTCGAAACTTTAAACGAGTGTTTTCCACTCCCAGATTAAGCATGAAGTAAAATTTCGAGTTTAGAAAAGCCCCGTGAAAATTTGTCGAGGGTCGCGCAGCGACCCGAGACAAATTTTCTGGGCTTTTCTAAACTCGAAATTTTACTTCATGCGCCACGCGTATAAAACACAGATTTTAAGTGAATTTTGAATGTACATAATTTTGACAATATTATAGTGTTTTATACGCGTGGCGCATGAAGTAAAATTTCGAGTTTAGAAAAGCCCGAAAATTTGTCTCGGGTCGCTGCGCGACCCTCGACAAATTTTCACGGGGCTTTTCTAAACTCGAAATTTTACTTCATGCTTAGTCTGGGAGTGGAAAACACTTGTTTGAAGCTTTAAATTGAACTTTAAAAAAACAGGGAATATCCGCAACTGTTGCATCAATTCCATGGTATGTCATTATTTTTATAAAATCACATTACTGTTTCTTAATTATTTTAACTTAGAGAAACGTAAAGTGGTAAGTGTGAACATTAATAAATTTAGAATTTTTCTCTCTACAAAAAAGTGAAATACATTTTGTCTTAAAAATAAATAGGAAAGCCAATATTTGAACACTTTAAAATGGACATGCGATTTCCTATGTTGCGTCCGCCAAGTCAACACCCGGTATGTGTGAATTGCCAAGAAGTTCGTTAATTATCAAAATTTATCATAAATAATAATAATAATCTTTATTTAGCATCTTTGCTATATAATAACATAGAAAAATATATGTATATCTATATATATATATATAAAATAAACATTTGATCATCCTTAATCTATAAATTGTGTATGTATAATAAATTTATCACATAATAATACTTAATATATAATCTTTTTACTACTTTAATAAAATCAGTCTAAAACCATACTTAAATATCTATGTAAAAATAATAAATCCATAATACAACAATACTTATACATTTATGCAAAAAAACAATAACTAAAAAGGTAATAATACTTATTTAAAATTTGTACTTATACATATAGGAACAATTAATAATATATACACATAATGCACAGCCCATACACTACGACTATTTCTGAAGACTCTTCAAGTAATCTAGCAACTTTGATTTAAACTTATTAATATTTTCTTCTTCTTTTATTTTTATTGATAGCTTGTTGTGTTCTTGAGCAGCTTTAAAAAAGAGTGAATTCTGTCCTGCCTTTGTGTTTTTGAATGGGAGAAAAATATTTCCTCTGCCTCTTGTGTTGTACGTATGGATGTCTGCATTAGTGATGATACTTTCATCAAAGTATTTGGGCATCTTCCCAGTGTAAACTTTGTGAATAAAAATTAATGCCTTAAATTTTACAAAATTCTCTATGTTTATCCAATCCAGTTGTTCTAACATCGTTCTTATACTTGTATATTTATTACAATTTAAAATTATTCTCATTCCTTTATTTTGCAAATTCTCAATAATTTTTCAAATTCATCATGAATCATTAAGTTTGCTAATAGGCTTTTAGTCTGTAATAAGTAAATGCTTATTATTATTGTATTGTATAATGGAAATTTTCCATAAATAAATACATTACAATTGAAACAACGTTATTTTATCCTTAACTAAATTTCTTGTGGTGGAGGCGGTGACTTTGTGAAACATTGTAAATATTTAAATATTTAACACTGATTACTTTTTTGTATTCACTTTTTATGTTAAAATGTGACCAGTTTCGGCTCAACAGCGAACTAATTATCAAACTAACTAGTTAGTTCGATAATAGCTCACTGTTGAGCCGAAACTAGTCACAGTTTAAAATAAAAAGTGAATACAAAAAAGTAATCAGTGGTAATTATTTAAATATCTTAACTAAATTACTTTTTTTAACGAAATATATATTTTTTTAAGTTGGCTGTGTCATTATCGAGAGAAACCCTGACGAATGGAATATCCTCCATGGACTTGAAAGACATCAAAATTGACGAAATCGAGGAAAAACCGGTGGAGGATGAAGAGACACGAAGCGACAGCGAAACAAACGAACAAAATTCCGACAAACCAGTTGCTGAAATCGTAGATAATTAAAACTCAACTAAAGACTTGTAATTAATGTCATTAATGTCATTAACATAATTGTAAAAAGAAGTACAAATCGACTAGTTTGTAAGTTTTATACTAAATAAATTTAATTTTTAAGAAATTCGAGCGTGTTTTTATGTTCTACAGAGAATGTTTAATAATTGCAAAAAAAATTGTGTTTATGAAATATTCATTCTGGGAATTTTCCCTGTGAGAAATTAAAATTCACGATTTTTTTGCAGAGACATTTTTACTACTATCAAATCTTTATTACTTAAGAATGTGCACTTCTGTTCAATAAAATTAAGTACACAAAATATGTTATAGTTTAAAGCGGACAAGATGAGTTTCCTAGTTACGTAAATATGTCAATTCCCTAATGTCAAAATGCCGCGTCATTTAGACAACAATTCAAAACTTTGAATTCTAACTAAAATAGAAGTTGGTTCTATTAGACAAATTTTCGATTGGTGAACATCAGTAAAGACACTGTTTTCAGAGTTAAGAAACGTTGGGAGCAGTAAAGAAGTGTTATAGTGTTTTATTATTTATTGAAGCTGCTGCTAGGCAATTAAAACAGACCCGAATTATACAACTAGAATATTGTAAAAAATAGTTATAAGACTTGTACTTAATTTTATTGCACAGAAGTGTACATACATTTTTTATAAAATTTAAATTAATTGATATCTACATTTATATATTGTCAATGTATGAAGTTTCCAAGTATGGGCTATCGACCAAAATTCGTTGTTTCAAAGCGGTTAATTTGGGGCTTTCAACGAGTGCTTTCCACTCCCAGACTAAGTATGAAGTAAAATTTCGAGTTTAGAAAAGCCTAAGAATTTGGATTGGCCGCGTAGCGAAGCGGAGCGGCCAATCCAAATTAGGCTTTTCCTAACTCGAAATTTTACTTCATGCGCCACGCTTAAAAACACCGATTTACAGTGAAGTTAGAAAACATACACATACAACAACATTTAAAGGCAACCTAATTTACTTTAGAGTTATTGGGTTGCCTATTATCACTGTTTTAAAAAAAATGTTCAGCGCAGAATTTCACTTACGTTTTATTCACATCTACATATTAGATTGCTAAAGCCGTATATTTTAAACTTTTATTATATACTGCCTTTCAAAAAAATCAGAACACAAAGTATTTATTGGACGATTTTAATGAAATTTACAGAATTTGATCATGTAAATGAACTGCATCGATGATCAAAAAATCAATTGTTTTGGTTACTATTTAATGGTATTTTTCCTTGATTTCACCATTATGAAGAGCTGCTGATTTTTTAATGTAATTGCTTCTAATATCCAAGTAGCCTCTGAGTAGTTTGACGTTTCAGTTTGTAAAACATAAAAAGATGCCCCGTGCACCATATCATCATCTAAGTGAATTTGAAAGGGATCGCATTATTGGAATGCGAGAAGCGGGTTTTTCGGTTCGTGCTATTGCTGAAAGGGTAGGCCGTAGTGTATCGGTGATCGTACGCTGCTGGTCTAGATGGTCCGAAGCTGGGGAGAATCGACGTAGACTTGGATCAGGACGTCCAAGAAGCACCACTGAGCGTGAAGATCGAGCTCTTCGTCTTACAACTTTAAGGGACAGATTTACAACGTCGCGGGTATTGGGAAATGACTGGTTGGCTCTAAATGGCCAAAGAGTATCCATGGCTACTGTTTACAGAAGAATCCGCAGTTTTGGTATAAGATCCTACCGTCCACAATTGTGTCTACCTCTTACTCCGCAGCATCGCAGAGCAAGACTTGATTGGTGCAGGGAAAGACAACATTGGACCCATGAATAGAATAACATTATCTTCAGCGATGAGTCTCGGTTCTTTTTATGGGCTCATGATGGTCGCAGAAGAGTGAGACGTCGACGCGGTGAACGCAGAATTTTACAATTTGTTGTTGAAAGACAAACGGCTCTTACACAGGAAGTTATGGTTTGGGGGGCGATAGCATATGGTAGTCGGTCTCCTCTAGTTTTTTTAGAAGCAAGTCTTAACGCGATTCGGTATATTGACAACATTTTACGGCCAGTGTTAGTGCCCTATGTAAATGGCTTGCAGAACCCCATTTTTCAGCAAGATAATGCTCGACCTCACACAGCGGCCATTACAAGACAGTTTTTTGATAGTGCCGAAATCAATTTGTTACCTTGGCCATCTCGTTCTCCAGATCTATCGCCAATAGAACATGTTTGGGATATGATAGGTGTTAGAATAAGTAACTTACAGCGCCCCGCTAACACTGTAATGGAACTTAGAGGTCAAATTATCGAAGTTTGGAATGAAATACCCCAAGTCGATATTGACAGCCTGATTTCTAGCATGCCTCGACGTGTTAATGAATGTTTGGGAAATCGAGGAGGCCCAACACATTATTAATTTTTATTCATTTGTTTTTTTTGTTTTTCAAGTTTACATGATCAAATTGTGTAAATTTTATTAAAATCGTGCAATAAATACTTGGTGTTCTGAGTTTTTTGAAAGGCAGTATATTTTAGTGTTTTATACGTTGAACGCTTTTATAAAATGGACGAACGCCTGCAAATTTACAGCGTGAACATTAAGTATTTAAAATTTAAAAGAAACAATTCTAGTATGTAGTATACATAGAAATCATTAAAAGAAGTGCAGAATTTTACCTAAAATTAACTTTTTGAGATAATTATATAATTGATTGGTCGTTAACGCGTTAAATGAACATTTCTAAATAATTAATTACCAATTTTATGGGTATACATTTTCGACGTTTTATGTGAAAAAAAGGGCATTTTATAAGGTTTTAACTCATTTTGGCATAAATTTTCTCTTCATTATGATATATATATAAACAATATAATTCTTTTACATTACAAATCATAAGGTGAGATTTAGCCTAAGTTCTAAATTGGACTCATACTTCTCTTGCATCTAAACCTTTTCTATTACAAAAAACAAAAATAAGCTACAACATAATTAATAAAGTAAACATTTAAAATTTTTAAAAAATACATTCTGTGTACAACTTTCAATTTATATTTTAATTAAACAAACTGGGAGTAATACTCGTAAGTTTCAATCATTATTAATTGATTTTTCTGGAAGATAAGTGAGAGTATTGTACCTCTTACTCAGTAATTAATTCTTAAGTAATCACTCTTACACGTTGCATTAACCATTAATTCACTTGTCATAAAGATAATTACTGTTAACACTTCTCTATGCGAAGAAAAAATCTAACCATCATTCTCGTTTTCAATCTTGTGACTTCGGGTTTCTCTAATTAGTGCGGGGCGGGTGAAGGTTCAAAACAAAAAAATAAATAAGTAATTTTAATTCAAATCGAATTTATTAAAATTACTTCAATAAAAAAATATAATTCAAATTAAATTTATTAAAAAATAAAAAAAAGCGCCATCTTGTGAATCAAACACAAATTAGAAATTAAGATTTGCATTCGCGGATGTGAGTGGAAATAAAAATGAATTCAAGTAAATAAACGTAAAAAAAAAACATAACGCAAGTATCTTAACAAAAACGCATTCCATAAAAAACTAAAATTAAACTAAACTTACAAAACTCTGGCAAATGGGCGCCACCCAGAATTATACGTCTGGGACGTAATATATTAAAGCGCCGCGACGCGATTACGAAGAAATATAAAAAAAAACTCGAAATGCCGCAACTTAAGTTTCCTTTCCCTTTTTTTTGTTTCACTATTATTTTATGCACTTATCTGTTATCCGGTATGAAGCAATTAAGGGCGGTTGCGACGGAAATGGCGGCAGCTGCGGTGGCACGGCAACAGCGGCGATAGCAGTGACGGTCTACGGCAGCAGCGACAACGGTAGCAGCAACAACACAGCGTCAGCGGCAACGGTCACAACGGCAGTCGATAACGACTTAAATCTTCCTCCCTGATTTAACTCCCGGGTTGCATCAACACTATACGTACAAAATGGCTGCGAAACTCCGCACTTAAAGGGTTCCTAAATATTTATTTAGGCGTTACTAACGTATATATAGATATACATACATACACATACTAGAATTAGTCCATAACATCATTTATTTGCAAAATTGACAGAGAAATAATGTAATTACCTTCGTTAAGAAGAACCCCTCGGTAAAAAGACACGATAACGGCAAATTAACACTTAGAACGGCCAGTCCGCTCCTCCTCGAGCGCAGATCGCAAAGGTCGCGTCTTGCATTTAATCGGCGCGAGTGCCCGATACGACAAAAAACATTTATTTTATTTGTAAACAATCAATATCTACAACCCGACTAGCAGACTTGCAATTAAACTCAAAAAACCAAAGAGTATTAATTAAGGCCTAGTTAGACGAGAATTATTTTGTTATAATCTCAAAATTATTTTCTCCAGGAAATTCGATTATAAATAACAATAAAATATTTAATGGAAATTATTTTCTAAAGAATGTTACTTTAATAAATTAATAAATAAAATATTTCTGATTTTAAACTTGTTTGTATTTACTTTCACTACAATTGTTTCGCTACGCTGTAGCTTCTTCAGGTGAAGAATGTTAATGGTGTTATTTACAGATAAATTTACTTTAAATATAGACAGTTTTATGACATGGGGGTGGAACGAGGATTTTTTCTCAGCCTGAGCAGTGGAAAGTTCGATCTGTTCGTTCAGCAAGAGGCCTGATGAATGTTTTTTATTTATTTCCAGGTTTTCCATTAGGTTTAATTTTTTCATTTGCTGGCGATGTGGAGGATTTTGAATTCTTTGTTGAATATTATTTGTGCTCCCATTTTTTTGGTTTGGGTTTTGATTGGTAACATATTTTTAAAAGGATTCGTATTCGAATCAAAATGTGGGTGATTCGAATTCTTGTAAAAGGATTCGAATCCTTATAAAAGGATTCGAATATTTATAAAAGGATTCGAGTATTTATAAAAGGACTCGAATATTTATGGAAGGATTCGAATACTTACAAAAGGATTTGAATCGTGAAAAATAATTCGAATTAATTGTGAGGATTAACATGAAAAATGTTTTTTGTGTGTTTTTAAATTTCTCGTTAAATCACTCTTTTATGCGCGTGGCGCATGAAGTAAAATTTCGAGTTTAGAAAAGCCTAGAAAATTTGTCTCGGGTCGACAAATTTTTACGGGGCTTTTCTAAACTCAAAATTTTACTTCATGCTTAGACTGGGAGTGGAAACGCTCGTTCGAAACTTCAAACTGAATGCTTTGATAAGAACATTAAATGACTAAAAATATTTTTAGAGATAATATTCTAGTTTTCAAAATTTTGTTTAATATTATTTGAAGTTACACTGACATGGTAGCCACAATCTGAAATGTTAAATTTTTCCGACATTTCCCTGATTTAAGATTTTTTTCTCTGGCTTTTTAATATAACTTTCTTCTGTGGGAAACGTCCATTTTGTTAAATTGTTTTCATTGTTTTTGTCAATATTTAAGTTAATTTTATAAATGTTTACGTGTTTTGTAATTTGCCTGCTGATTTTGACAAATTTAATAATATCATATGGCTTTTTTGTTAGTGTTTTGGTCAATTTGAATATAATTTTATAACTTTTCTCTGACTTTCCCGGTTTTAATGATATTCAGTGAATTTCTTATCTACGTAATTTTCAGACATTCGTCGATTTTATAATAGAGTTCAATTTGAAGCTTTAAACAAGTGTTTTTCACTCCCAGACTAAGCATGAAGTAAAATTTCGAGTTTAGAAAAGCCCCGTGAAAATTTGTCAAGGGTCGCGCAGCGACCCGAGACAAATTTTCGGGCTTTTCTAAACTCGAAATTTTACTTCGTGCGCCACGCGTACAAAACACTGATTTGAAGTGAAGTTCAGAAACACACAAATAAATCTTTAATCAGAGTAACAGGGAATTAGATGTTTAGTCTGTTATCAACGATGTTTAGTGTTAAAAACAAAGAAATAATTAGGTTTTAAATATTTTTGTTAAAACAACTGGTAACGATATTTATATATAAATGGTTGAAAAAATATAATAAAATTAAATTTATTTTTAAAGGATTTGTGTTCGTGATTCGAAAAAACAGGATTCGAATCTTTGATTCGAATCATATTTATCTCTTACGAATCCTTTATTCGAGTATTCGTGATTCAAATAGTATTAGGTGATTCGGATTCGTGATTCGAATCCATTTTACGAGGATTCGTCCCAGCTCTGCCAGGTAACGATTATTTTGTAAGACGACAAACCAAAAATTAAACTTTAAGAAATAATCTAATCATTTATAAATAAAATAATAATTACTAAATGTGATAAATGTGAAATTTTCTTCAGGCAATAGTCTTCACATAAATCCCTCGTGCACGCCAAATAACTGAATATTATTACTAATTATCACTAATTATCACTAATTATCAGTGTTTTGTTTTATTTTTTCAACAAAGGTTTGCTCCTTGTTCAAGCATGATGTAAAATTTCTAGTTTAGAAAAGCACAAAAATCCAAATAAATTTATTTATAATCTATAAAACTAACTATTTGTCTCTTGTTATTTCAAATGTATAGAAAATTGAGATAGTTTGTTATTTAGCTGGGTAAACAAATTAACAACACGTGTCACTCCGAAACTGGAATTAAAATTATTAACGGTGAAGGTCTGCAATTATGATAATTCATACAATAATAATAAATATATTCAAAGGCGCAATTAGTCCAATAGACGGTTTGCAAGATTCCCTTGAAGAAAGAAAGTTGTTCGCTATTATTGAATACCTAATACCTAGAGTAATAAGCTGGTATGTGAGTATGTTGAAATGTTTTTTTTTTTCGGGGAATTTGAAAAATTCGCGCGTGCCTAATTCGTATGCATAAGGCAATAGGCATAGGCAACTTAAGTTGCGTACATGCGCTTTAATTCACGCGCGTCTTGAGTGTTATTTAAATGAGGGGCTTTTGCGTTCAGTGGCCACATTTGTTAAATTTGAATTGTCTTGGGCCACTATAAGTAAGAGGCAATAAAACAGTACATATATTTCCACTCACAATAAGTGTCTGTTCACATATTTGATATTTAAATATGCTATATTGAAATAAAAAATTTGCCACATTTAGTAAAATGTCGTAAATGTAAAATGATGTACAGTTGCGAGAAAAAAAAAGTACAGCAGGGAGCTTTACCCATTTCTAAAATATCGATTTTTTTTCTCGTAAAACAAACTTTTCATGTACAGGTTAACAACAATGTTTTTCTTTCAACAAGGCGGTGCTTTTGTTGGCATGCACTTTGGCAATGTCTCTAAAGCAGGCCCTACACTATCAATCCGCTTGATCAAAACACCGCAC